>CM072525.1:12985743-12988243 GCA_036898135.1 Oncomelania hupensis | reverse complement strand
GCTTTCTCTCCGCCTTTGCTCCTCATCCTTTCTTTCTCTCTCTCTCTCTTTTCTATCTCTCTTACTCCTATTTACCGTTCTCTCTCTCCCTCTCTCTCTCTCTCTCTCTCTCTCTCTCTCTCTCTCTCTCTCTCTCCAACTCCTCTCTTTGTCTCCGTTCATTTTCTTTTTTCCTGTGCATCTATCTGTCTCTCTCCTCTCTCTCTCTCCAACTCCTCTCTCTCTCTCCAACTCCTCTCTCTCTCCAACTCCTCTCTCTCTCCACCTCCCCTCTCTCTCTCCACCTCCCCTTTCTCTCTCTCCAACTCCTCTCTCTCCAACTCCTCTCTCTCTCCAATTCCTCTCTCTCTCCAACTTCTCTCTCTCCAACTCCCCTCTCTTTCTCCAACTCCTCTCACTCTCCAGCTCCTCTCTCTCTCTCCAGCTCCTCTCACTCTCCAACTCCTCTCTCTCCAGCTCCTTTCTCTCTCTCCAACTCATCTCTGTCTCTCCAACTTCTCTCTCTCTTTCCAACTCCTCTCTCTCCAACTCCTCTCTCTCTCAAGTTCCTCTCTCACTCCAACTCCTCTCTCTCTCTCCAATTCCCCTATCTCTTTAACTCCTCTCTCTCTCTCTCCAACTTCTCTTTCTCTCTCCAACACCTCTGTCTCTCCAACTCCTCTGTCTCTCCAACACCTCTGTCTCTCCAACACCTCTGTCTCTCCAACTCCTCTGTCTCTCCAACTCCTCTCTCTTTCCAATTCCTCTCTCTCTCCAACTCCTAACTCCTCTCTCTCTCTCCAACTCCTCTCTCTCTCCAAATCTTCACTCTCTCTCCAAATCTTCACTCTCTCTCCAACTCCTCTCTCTCTCCAACTCCTCTCTCTCTCTCCAAATCCCCTCTCTCTCTCTCCAACTCCTCTCTCTCTCCAACTCCTCTCTCTCTCTCCAAATCCCCTCTCTCTCTCTCCAACTCCTCTCTCTCTCTCCAAATCCCCTCTCTCTCTCTCCAACTCCTCTCTCTCTCCAACTCCTCTCTCTCTCTCCAACTCCTCTCTCTCTCTCCAACTCCTCTCTCTCTCTCCAACTCCTCTCTCTCTCCAACTCCTCTCTCTCTCTCCAACTCCTCTCTCTCCAACTCTCCTCTCTTTCTCCAACTCCTCTCTCTTTCCAGCTACCCTCTCTCTCCAACTCCTCTCTCTCTCCAGCTCCTTTCTCTCTCTCCAACTCATCTCTGTCTCTCCAACTTCTCTCTCTCCCTCTCTCTCTCTCTCTCTCTCTCTCTCTCTCCAACTCCTCTCTTTGTCTCCATCTCTCTGCCTAGACCCTCTCCTTTTCTTTCCCTCTCTCTTTCAATTTCTTTGTGTTTTCATTCATTTATTTAATTTAAGGTCTTTACACAGTCATATTGATCTTAGACCAACAACAACAACATTAACAACATCAACAACAACAGTAACAACAATTTATTATTAAAAAAAACCAACTAACAAACAAATAAATAAATAAATAAATAAATAAATAAATAAATAAATAAGTGAAAAGATTTAACAATGACATTGTAACAATTTGACCAGCTTAAACTCCTACTTAAAATTTACAAAATTCTTGAACATCAAACATTTTCTTTCTTACATGTGAATGTACTATCAAAATATATGTCAAGCCAAATTCATGCGATCCTAGTGAACAACGATTTCAGCAAAACCGATACAACCAAAAAAAAAAAAAACAACAACCCCAAAACAATGTTTTAATAACTAAATGTTCATGATGTTTTCCAGAGGTTAGGTGGATTAGAAGAGTTGGGGTTAGTATTTGTATGGGTGGAGTTCAATGTACACACACGTACACACACACACACACACGCACACACACACACACACACACACACTACAAGGAAGCAGCAAAACACAAAGTCTCTCATTTCAAAGTCCGCCTCAGATGGATCTTTACATTTACCTTGCAGCACAATAACGAGAACAAAAGCAAGCGAAATAATGTACAGGTACTTTGGCACTGCAGCTATTAGAACGAAAGGCAGGTTAAAATAAAACACACACAAAAAACACCCGACACTTTCTCATTTCATACATTCCTCTCTCTCTCTCTCTCTCTCTCTCTCTCTCTCTCTCTCTCTCTCTCTCTCTCTCTCTCTCTCTCTCTCCAACTCCTCTCTCACTCCAACTCCTATCTCTCTCCAACTCCTCTCTCTTCAACTCATCTATCTCTCTCTCCAACTCCTCTCTCTCTCTCTCTCTTTCTCTCTCTCTCTCTCTCTCTCTCTCTCTCTCTCTCTCCAACTCCTCTCTCTCTCCTACTCCTCTCTTTCTCCAACTTTCCTTTGCTAACCCGTCTCCCATCCTCTCCTTGTCTTTCAGGATGGATGGACATCAATAAAAATGTTCGTCTCCGAGCCATAGACCTTTTCGATACACTTGAAATGATACATAGTAAAATGCTTAGGAAAAATGTAAAGATATTATCTTTCTGTCATCACCTTTCTCTTTGATGTACAACC
>CM072525.1:12965743-12980743 GCA_036898135.1 Oncomelania hupensis | reverse complement strand
TGATCCGCATAATTAAAATGATCTGCCGAAACAACCTTAGTGGTTACACTGAAGGCATTCCACCAGCCGCTCACTTTACAATAAAGGCATCCCACGCAGGGGACGCTGAGGCTATACTCTAATGTATCGAACCCCCGTTTAGAAACATCGTTATAAAATATCAACAAAACGCCTACATTGCCAAATAATAACATCATAGGAAGCCCCAGTACAGAAGAAGAAGAAGAAGAAGAAGAAGAAGAAGAAACAGCTGTTGAAATTGTTGTTATTGCTGTTGTGTTTGTAGCTTCCACTTCCTTTGATGGTAATACAGATTTGTTGACTTAGTTTGAATTGATCAATCGAAGTGATTTGAATTGAATTGAATATATGTTAGTGGCTACATTTCACAGCTCAATACTGTATACGGTTACAAAATGTTGTTTCGGCGACCCTTTTTCCCCACCAAGAATATTAAATATTTTATGTATGCGACATATTTTTTTCATTCTTGTTTTGATGTTTGATTTTCTTTTTCCAAACTTATACGTTGTATCCTTCCTTCGTCCTAACAAGGAAAGGTTAACACTACAATCCAATTTAATTTTTGTAAACACATCTTATGCCGACGAGGCCCAAAAAAGCAAGCCTTCCATTTTGCGAAAATGAGTTGCAGAAGAACTTTACCTCTTTGAACTATTAAAGCGACGATTTTCCTCCCATTCGTTTTCGTTTTGTTTTCTGTCAAAATGTGACGGTGTCATATTATTAGCTTTTGATTGTTCCACAGTGGAAGTTTTGAAAGAGCTTTTAATGGCTTTTGTGATTCATGGCCCAATTAACGCCTCGACCTCAAAATAATGAAAACTGAAAGCGGTCTCTCCTCCACGGATTTATGGGCAATGCAACAACTAAGCTGTGTGAAGTGGACAGGGGAGTGGTGGAGTTTAGAGCTGAGAGATTACAGAGCTAGAGTAGTGGGATTTTACACTAAACTGTATACGCATAAGAAATTACCAACATTAGGTATGTAGGGGTTAATGTGCTGCCAAAGAGGACGATGAGGAGGAGGAGGATGAAGAGGAGAAGAAGAAGGAGGAGGAGGAGGAGAAGGAGGAGGAAGAGAAGGGGGAGGCCGAGCAGGAGAAGAATGGTAGTGGTAGATGATGATCAAGATAACCAATGGGCTTTAGATGCCACTAACCGCCATACCGTTGTTACATTTGCATGTCCAGTGCGATTTGTTCCCCCCAAGGAAATGTTTTTGAAAAACCTCGAAGAGCAATCGCTTTAAAAGTCAGTCAAGATGTCTTTCTTTCACTCGCTCACTTTGAAAGTTGTCTGTCTCCCTGAGCCCTAAATGAACATCATAGACGGTGGGGGAGTGAAGAGGGGGGGGGTAGAGACGACTCCGGCATTGAAAGGGCTTGCATCATTTGATTTCTTACACAATAACCCGAAGCCAACATGGAGCCAAGGCATGTAGTCCCTAGATAGATTCTGATTTTTTTTTTAAAATTTTAAAGAAATATAAACATCCAAAAGGGACAAAAACTTGTGAAAACATTGTGATAAAACTTGTGAAATATAAAATGTGAGAACTAATAAATTGCTAGCTGACATGATGGCAGAGCTACACGAAACTTTCATTTACACGTCTAATCCTGAGGACATGTTTCCACCATGACGACAGCTAATTGAAAACGTCGCAGATCAGTGACGCGGTAGCTGAGAGTATTTTGGTCAAAGAGAGATTGATGTCAAATAGTGCTGTCATTTTAGATGAACAATAAAACTTGCAGTGTAACTGATCGTGGTTATCAACATTTACAACAATGAAGCTTTTAATTGCCTCGTGGATATAAACGGACACGAACCATGGCTCTTGCGCTCCAGGCTAAAACAACGAACGCTATGGTCCACCTGTACAATACACAGACAGAATTTTGATGACAACGTCATGTATAATAATAACTGGAGGAGATACGGCGATGATACCATTGTCTATAAAAATAACTTTATGACACATGAAAACATCGGTTGGGGGGGAGGAGTGAGAGAGAGATTTAAACTATTAACTTAGCCGATTGATAATACTTGTGTCTTTAGTTGTGTTTTCCTTGCTTGTGTTAGTATGGCTTTTCACCATTACACCCATTCATTTGAGTCATAGTACGTGTGCAAAAGGATCGGTCACGTGATCAAACGTTAAGGATGTTAAACTGTACGTTTGGGGATTGAAAGAGAGTAGACCAGTCACTCTTATAAATAATTTACCATAACCCCTTTCACCATCACTGGAACCCTCTGTTACGTTGAGACGCGCATGATGGTGCGTGTGAAATGCGCACGATATTATGGGTGAAGCGCGCGCGATAGATCTGTTCGTTTTATTTTGCAAAGTATTCAATAATAGAGTGTATTTACCTTTGATTTGAGTTTGCATGGTTGTTGTTGATAGTGAGTTGGAAAGTAAAAAGTTGAGAGTGGAAAAGCGATTGAGCGATTGTATGCAGTTGTTGATATGTGCTGAATAAAAGTGGAAAACTTAATACGACGACTCCGTGTCTTGTTGCTGAGTGAGCAGGCTGCGTGAATAAACGAACCTGAGTTACACCTATCAGGATTTCAAGCATCGGGGCTGAATCAACTACTGATAGAGAAAAAACAACATCGAGTGTAACACCCTCTTTCTCTGTCTGTCTGTCGGTCTGTCTGCCTTTCTCTCTTTCTCTGTCTCTCTCACTCTCTTTTCCTGCTCCTCCTTCTTCTTCCATCTCTCGTCCGCCTGTTTCTGTCTGTATGTATGTCTGTAACTCTCTTTTCCTCTCCCTCCTTCTCTCCCTCTCTCTCTCTCTCTCTCTCTCTCTCTCTCTCTCTCTCTCTCCCTTTCTATCTTTTTCTTCCTCCCTTCTTCTCCCCCTCTCTCCTTTCTCCCCTTTGCTCATCCCACCTCTCTCTCTCAACTACATAGGACCATGTGTTTCAATAATAATAATAAAAAATATTTCCCTTAATTAAATCTAGACAGTTTGTCCACTCCTTGATCATACATTTTTGTTTTTCATCTTTAATGTGAAACGCCGAATAATGAAATCAGTTCTTCAATGAAATTGGATGCCAAACTAAAGTAAGTTCATTAACCGACGTCAGGTTCAAGAAATGGATTACAAGATGTACATTGTGTTCTGATAATTTGGACATATTAGGTCCGTTTTCTGTCCACAGCAATGCTGGTAAATCATGGAAAGTTATGTTATGTTTAATCGCAGCCATCTAAGGAAAATTTATAAACGAAAAACAATAGAAATAGTTGCTGATTCTAAGAATAGTTACGAATCTGAAGTAGTGTTTTGTACAATGAGTCATTTTTCATGGACCAAGAAAAAGTAATTTATTATTTAGTGACACCAAATGCACCAGCACGGACATCAAAGTCCAAGGCCAATCCCTCAACACAGTGCATAGCTTCAAATATTTAGGAGCCATACAATGGGTCCCGACAGGAAGTCCTCTCCAGAATCGCACAAACAACTGCTCCCCTGGCGAGTTTGAAGCCAATTTGGAAAGACAGGACCATCAGTCTACATTCCAAGGTAAGACTGCTGCGCTCCCTTGTCATCTCCATCTTCCTATACGCTTGCGAAACATGGACCCTCACAGCAGATCTCCAACGAAGAATACAAAGCATGGAGATGAAGTGCTACTGAAGACTTCTGGGCATTTCATTTACCCAGCACATCACCAACGACGAAGTCCGACAGACCATCACACAAGCCATTGGGCAACACGATTACCTGCTCACAGTGGTGAAAAAACGGAAACTCCGATGGTATGGCTACGTCACCAGATCTTCAGGTCTGGCAAAGACCATCCTGCAAGGCACAGTGCAAGGAGGTAGAAGAAGAGGGAGACTGAAAAAGAGGTGGGAGGACAACAATCGAAAATGGACTGGTTTGACACTGAGTGAAACAATCAGGGTTGCTGAGGACAGGGAAAGATGGAGTACACTGGTTAAACGGTCATCTGTGATGCCCCTACGACCTCCGAGTTACGGGATAGAATAGGATATGAATAGGACATTTAGTGTTACGGTCTGTAGTCATTAGTCCTGTGTTGTATGATTAAATCCAGGAAAACAAATATAACATTTTTGTTATGTGTGTCATTATTCGACTATTTGAAGTAGGCCTAATTCTCAGGTAATTGCTAAACTGTTGTGTGAATGTAATGAGATATTTTGGTGGCTCCATAGAAGTATCTTTTTAAACATACACACACACACCCACACACGCGCGCACAGCAGAGGTTACACAGTATTATCATGACTTTCCCGAAACGCCACCTACGTTGTGCTGACAATGGGTCATATTTCTTCCCCATTTTTAAGTACTTTGAAGAGTTCGAACCCTAACCCTAACCCAGCCCTAACCCTAACGGATCATTGTTCTGACGTCAAAACAAGTAGGCAAGTCAATACAAGTTATGTAGACGTTCACTGATTTGTAACACTGTGTAAACAAGGACGCAAAGACACACGCACATACGCACACACACACACACACACACACTCACACACACGCAAACACACAGACATTGAAGGCGTATCTCCTCTTTCCCACGCTTTCAACAAGTTTTCACACCAAAGCACGCACGCACACCCACACGCACGCACACCCACACATCAAAACACAGACGCACACATTGTAGACCTTTCCCCCCTCCCCTATAGATTGTAAGATAAGCAAATTAATGTTTACATTATTTTCTTCAGGTAATAATTGTCTATTATCACAGATGTGAATAGACGTTAATTTAAATAAAGAAATAAATAAAAATTCTTGTAATAAACTATTGAATCGTAATTTGAATCCGCACGCCTCCAACGTACCTATAGGAATCCTTTTGTGATCACTGCCGCTTTTAAATTAAGAAAACGGACATTCCTCTTTATTTGTGTCCAGTGCTAAAAGGAAGCGATATCAGTTTTACTCGGAGAACGTTGACCCGTTCCCGCTCAACACTTTAACAGACTTTGAGACAGACAGTCTTGAATGCAAATTTTTTAAAAAATAGGGCGATCTCGTTGCGAAGTGGTTGCTTTCTTTCTCGGTTGCTTTCTTTCTTTAACCAAAAAGTAAATGTTTTTCTTGTAAAGAAACCTGTATTGTTCTATGAGTATGGGTGCTCAAACAGTACAGTTTATATTGTCGTCAGTGAGTTTGACATACAATTACAGAAACTGTTGCCGACAACAGATAACCGCATACTTCACAACTTTCCGGCACCTCTCATAAAAACTCGTGGGTATCGCCATTATAATTTAAAACGAGGTTATATGAAACCAAGTTCCGGTTTGGCTTGTTTTGCTTTTATCAAAGCTTGATGCGTGACTTTTAAATATGGCAAATTGCCGAAAACGACGATTGTTAGAGCCAGAAAACGAGTGGGATAAGTATAAAAACGGTGGAGGAAGTACATGCTCAGTGAAAGAATGCAAAAAACAATCGTAGAGGCCTGTATTTGTGGCGACTTCGGAGGTGCGTCGATCATCGACAGAAAGTGAAACAGGACCTGAAGACTCTTGTAGTTTTCCATAGCTTTCGCCGTCGCAACCTTCACAAAACACGAAGTAACTGACCATGTTAGGCTAGCGTTGTGGCCAAGTGGGCTAAGGCGGGACTAACTTGCCTTGTCCACAAGCCAGAAACCAATAGCGCCTGACAGGTGTGGGTTCGAGCCAGCATCTGGGCGTTATGTTTTTCCTAATATTTTTCAAAAATTCACAAATAATGTTAGGTAGGTAGGGTTTAGGCGCGCCACTGGCGATAGAAAGGGATAATAAACTGCAGCCAAAAAAATAAAAATATGTGAGGGTACGATATAGGTGGCCAGTGACACATGTTATTATTCTTGAATATTTGGAAATAACTCACTAAAACACGCGGAGAAAAAAAAACGGAAGTATTTTTCATAGAGGGGATTCCCGTTGGTGCATAGGATAGCAGAAAAGTGTGAATTCTAAGTTTCAGTAAGCTCTCCAAAGAAAACCGCTGTAGTTATGCGAGGAAAACTATTCACACGAGTAGGCCTATGTTGATATAAGTAAAAGAACAGCCACTGCTAATAGCTTTTACAAAAACACCTTGAGAAATGTAAGCTGAGTGTTAATGTTACGATTGAGACGTGCAGTATTATTACGAACATTGTGTTTTCTGCAGGAAGCATGCAATTATAACATTCATTTACCTTGGATTTGGTGCTAGGTTGTTGCTGGGAAAGCTTTGCATAATGTTGGTTTGTTTTCTTGGGTCGGTATTGTTGTAGAAATATTGAGATCTGACTACAGAGTTTGTTGTTTACCACAGTTGGAATGTTCAAGATCTATCTCGCAGCAAACAGACAAATCTTCGAACTTTGTAGAACATTCCATGGCGAAAGACAGTGCGTTTCTTCTGTGACGATCTCTGTTTTTAATCGGTTATTGATTACGTCATTCTGGAATGTTCTAAAACTTTCTACAGTGTACAGAGAGAATATAAATAAGGCGCTTGTCTGTGCGTTAGGATTGAGGTTTTGAGTACAAGTTGTTGATGCCGTTTGCGTCTGTTGCTAAATAAAGTTAATATAGAAATCAGAAACAAAATACACAAAAAACACCAAGAAAAATATAAAAGCAAAGACTTTCGGGCTACGCCCTTCTTCAGTGATGAAAAATAAATAAAACATGAGGTCAGTGATGATGACGTAAACACTAAACATGCGTCATAGAAGACGCTCTCTCTCTCTCTCTCTCTCTCTCTCTCTCTCTCTCTCTCTCTCTCTCTCTCTCTCTCTCTCTCTCTCTCTCTCTCTCTCTCTTTTTCAATAAAGTTAAGGAAACTTTATAACCACAACTTCTTGCCTTGTTATTGAGTAAACGGGCTGCGTGCATAACCAATTGAAGTGACACAAGCTTCACGAAGCATTGATGCTGAATCAGCATTTGGCGTGCAGCACTGAGAATTGCCTTCTTCTTAGAATACCCCTGTGCGAAGAAAACTAAACGCTTGCAATTTTAAGTTTCCGTAAGTGCTATGTGGAAAACTGCTGTGCAAATAACGGCTAGAAATATATTCAAAAGAGTAGTAAATTTTATGACGTTTAATACAATAAAGAGAACGTTTACTGCAAATATCATTTTTTCAAAAACAACAAACACATTCAGGTAATGTAAGTGGTCCATAACAAACAGCTGTGCAAAGTAAATTAGTCAAAAAACATTGTAAATGTGACCTTATGTATGATACAATATGCAATAAGTTGGCGCCTCGGGCGGCTTGAGTTAGATCCTATATCGACCAGCGCCTTGAGCAGTTCCTGGGCTGTAAATGCGCTATATAAGAATAACTACACAACTATACTAAAATAAATAAATAAATAAATAATTCAACGACAATATCTTAAAAAAAGAAAAAGAAATAAAGAAACAGCTTTACGAATGTAGACTAAGTGCTCCACACAATACTACTGTGCAGGGAAGGGTCATTTCAACATCTTTTGCTGTTATGTCATGAATGTTCTTAAATACAATCAACACAAACACTCGGCGACACCAAGAGACGGGCAGGCGTGAAGAGAAAATCAATCTAAGAAGTTAAAAGGCGTCCACGAATAAAAAAAGAAAGTAAATAGCGATTACTTAGAAAGGATTATGAACTGTTTACATCGACAAAAGGAAGAGACGAAGAAAGACTAAAAACCAAAAAGTTAGGAAACGATCTCTATTAAAAAGACGGGACCTACCTGGGACCTTCAGATCCGCAAGCCAAAGCTCTACCATTAGGCCACAGTAGTTAAAGTATTTACAAAGTAAAAATGAGGAATTTGATCCCGGTTATACTTCAGATAAGACCAAAAAGTGTGCGACCACCGGGCTGCTTCTGAAGAATGATCACGATTAAAAGTACCTATATGCCAAAACTCAACACAATAGCTTCACCCGTTTTTGAGATAATGAGCAAAACGTGTTTTGCAACCAAATGACCCCAGTCACATTGACCTTTGCAGTAGAGCAAATATGATGGCACAAGGGGCAAGCTTCTAACCTAGGTAATATGTCTATGAATCTTGGTCAAAATCCGTTCAGCGGTTCTTGAGATATTGCTTCCAACGGACCGACTGAAATACAGGCTGACGGACCGATGTTTGGGTCGTTCTGATTCCTCCTTACCTCACCCCTGCCCACCCCTCATCCCGGACTATTTGAAGGCATTTACAGCTAAGTCTGGAAGTACAAAAGAAAGAAAGAAAGAAAGATAGAAAGAAAGGAAGGAAGAAAAGAAAGAAAGAAAGAAAGAAAGAAAGAAAGAAAGAAGAAGATTGAAAGAAAGTAGAAAGTCAAAGAAGGAACTCCAAAAAACAACAACAAAAAAAAGATCCAACAAATGACAGACGTAGAAGAACAATTAGCCTCACACATTTGCACAAATACATTGATTATTCTGGTTTAAGAACAACAATTTAAAAACACTGCAAAATTAAGTACATTATATTACAAGTGTGTGCAGATAATAATGTAGAAGAACAACAATTTTTTAAAATTTTATTACCAGAAGGAAATTATTTCAGCATTAATTTGCCAATCTTACAATCAGCCCTTCCTTGCATCGCTCGCACATTTATAGTTTAAACATACATCCGCACTCTCGCATAGGCAAACACAGATTTAAAATTCAAGGTGAAAACAACAGCAACAACTAAATAACTGTTAGCACGCAAGAAGAACAAAGAGAAAGAAAGATAGAAGGCTTAACAAATTTACAAAAAAAGGGATTATTTTAATCCTTAATTTATCCTTTAAATCTTTAAAGTTAAATATCAGTAGCTTTAAAACAAAACAAAAAAGACGTACATTATCAACGTCTTAAGACACACAAAAACATTAAAGTTTTTTTTAAAATATTTTTTAAAGTAAGGGGATTTTACATGAGAGTTATATTAAAATACACCCACAAGAGATTTGGGATCAAACAGAAATTAAATGCGCATTTAGGTCAAAAGATGACTCCAAAGGAAAGTTAGAGAGAAAATGAATGCGCGAGATGTTGAAGAAGCGGCAGAAGGAAGAAGAAAGGGAGGACGAGGAGGAAGAGGAGGCTGGGGAGTTACAAATTAGTAATCTAATATTTATACTGTTTTTCCTCCTGGGCCTAACCGGGCATATAAATAGCTGTGATTAGGTTTTTGCTAGTCTATTTCTGTCTTTTTTGTCATTTGTGTACATAGTTGTAAATAGTCTATTTCTGTATTTTTTTTTGTAATTTTTGTACATAGTTGTAAATAGTTTGTACCTTTACTGTTCCGTCTTTGGTGTATTGTAGCAAAAGCGATGTTTTATCATGTGCATGTATTTATATGTAATGACTATGTAAAGCGTGGTGAGTCTGGTCAAAGGCTGGAGTACCCGCTATATAAAAATCCGTTATTATTATTATTATTATTAATCTCTAACCGGTGACGATGCTTGTTTACTGGTTGCCAATTCGTACCGACATTAATTTTGCAACTAGCATCAGCTCTCAAGTGCGCCATCAAATCAAAGACAGGGAAACGGGGGGGAGGGAAGGATGGCTGGGGTGGTAGCGTAGGAGGTGCGGGTGGGGGAGGGGGAGTGACGACAAGAAGGAAAAAGAGAAGAAAGAATATGGAGGAATAGAGAGAAAGAGAGAGAGAGAGAGAGAGAGAGAGAGAGAGAGAGAGAGAGAACTTGTTCTAAACGACAAATAATTTCAAATTTAGCATCGCACAACTAATAATAGGCATAAGACAAAATACAATCAAACTGTATACATGTATATGTCGTGCCCATATCAACTACTTGCCCATTACGCGTAATCGGCAGGGAAGTTGCCGACTTCGGGAAATCGACACGGACTTGCTCAATACGTGAAATTAGCAAGGACTTGCCGAGAATGTGAAGAGCTTGTAAAACGTTGCAGATTTCGCAAATTCGGCAACTAACATCTTATTTGCTTATTACGAGAACCCGGTAATTATGTGTAATGTCTGTCTTTCCCTCTGTCTGTCTTTCTCTTCCCCCATCTCTCCCCCTCCCCTCCCTCCCACCCTCGATCACCTGTCTACGTCAAAATGAATTTGCTTGAACTCAGCAAAGTGCGTGATATAGTAAGTAGAGAAAAGTCGTGCGAACCTGTTGCGCGCCTCAGCTTCCAAACAGCCTACAGACCAAAAAGAGTTTGCGTCCTTCTTCCGGTGTCTGAGTTTGATCGTGGGCGCTTGGACAACCGCAACATTGCAGGATAAGTTGTGGAATCGCGATCCATCTCATCCAGCCAACACCTGCTCGAACTCCTCCCGTCAGGCCAACGCTTCAGGGCATTAAAAGTTAGAATCAGTCGGTTTAGACACAGCTTCTTTGCCGAGGCTGCCCTCGCAGTACCAGTGACCTCAGTTCTTCACAGAGCACAATTTCTTGATGTTTTAATATGATATGATAGTTATGCCTCAATTTATATACCAATACAGAATTGTATACGAGTGAGTGAATGTGTGAGTGTGTGCGCGTGTGTGTGTATGTGTGTGTGTGTGTGTGAGTGAGTTGGTGTGTGGGTGGATGTGTGTGTGTGAGCGTGCGTGGTTTGCTTCTTAAAACAACTTTTAATATCCTGAGGAAGCATGTTTTTTAATTGAAGAGTGACTGAATGTCCTACCGCATCACCAAAACAAAATCATACCTATTTTGAATTCATTGGGTATCTTGACTTGAAGAAACGGCACAATGGTTTGTTCAAAGTCGCAACGCAACATGGGGTAGTGAATACCGCGTATTCAAGACATCAGCTCCATAAAACCGATGCACAATTCCTTTCTCTATAACAAATCGACACGAAACCCTCCTTTAGAAAAATTGCCATTCTCCATTCCTCAACTGGTGGCCAGTGCTTTTTCAAATGTTCCTGTCAAACAGGCTGCCAATCGCGTCCTTGTGCATTCAGAAAAATCCGGAACACTCTGCCACAGCCATTGTCACCAAACAACGGAAAATGCAAAACAAATAAATAAATGTTCCAAACTTATGATGTTGCAAATCATTTTCTACGGACTGAAAACACTGTACTGCGTTTTGGCATTAAATCCTGTGTTTGGTGTTTGTATAGTTTTGTCTGGTATTTCACTATTCTTTGCTGGGGTGAGCCGTTTTTTACCCAAAGTTCCGCTTTTCCTTATAATATTTCACGCATTTCTTTTTCAAGAATGTATTTTTGCAAAAAATATTAATTAAGCATTCAACTCAATTTTGTATACAATTCACGCGTTGCTTTTCCGAGTGAGAATTTTTGCAATAAGAATATGACAGTAATCCTTTGCCTAAAGCTTCTGTTCGAGAAAATCGAATAAAGGTCTAGGGTTCTTTACAGGATATAACAGATCTTGATGCAATGTTTGGTATAATTTTGTCTCATATTTCTTTATTCTTCACGCATTTCCTTTTCGAGTGAGCGTTTTTGCAATATTATAAGAATATGACATTATATTGTATTAAAAGTTTGAAAAGTATGAAGATCTCTCTCTCTCTCTCTCTCTCTCTCTCTCTCTCTCTCTCTCTCTCTCTCTCTCTCTCTCTCTCTCTCTCTGTCGCAAGTACACAAACTAAAACACACATCAACTCTCTCCTCGCATTCAGAAACACCGTCACACGCATCGGCATAACAAATACTTGCCGAGTACGCGAAATCTGTAAGTTTTACATTCTCAGCAAAGCCTTGCTGTTTTCACATATTAGCAAGTCTGTGCCGATTTCGCTAAGTCGGCAACTTCCCTGCCGATTACGCGTAACGGGTAAGTGGGTGATATGGGCACGATTTATACAAAGTAGTATACATCCTAATTTCCATAGAATAATATTATTATCGTGTTAGAGCTTATGGAAATTAGGATGTATACTACTTTGTATATATCGTGCCCATATCACCCACTTACCCGTTACGCGTAATCGGCAGGGAAGTTGCCGACTTAGCGAAATCGGCACAGACTTGCTAATATCGGCATCACTGGGCGAAAGTCTTCTACACAGAAGTCACCGGCCAGGGCGGAGGAACCTCACGTTACTACAGGTTCAACGACCACGTGCTCAGGGCCAAGGCGAGCCACACTGTATTCGTGGATTTCGGCTGTGGCCAACAGCCTGGAGAGGATTGGGCCCTGCCAGGTCTTTTTTTGCCCAAGACACAACACATGATGAGGCTATCCACTAATTCCATGCCGGATCGGTCGTCGCCCGGCTACACAAGGACCGCGCCTTCCGTTGGCCACCAGGACGGAGGTGTTAAGTATGCTACTGATGGACAAATTAGCAAGATCCGCACGAGAAACAACATCGTCATAGGAACCTGGAATGTCAGGACCCTAACTGCGGAAGGAAAATTAGAAGAACTGGCCCACGAGCTGGACCACTATCGATGGAACGTTCTAGGTATCAGCGAACTGCGCTGGAAAGGCCTAGGTGAAACAACGACTGACAAAGGCCACAAGCTCTATTTCAGCGGTAGAGATGACAGGCACGAACACGGCGTTGGATTCTTGGTCCACAAGAACATTCTAGCCACTGTCATGGGTTGCCGCCCAGTCTCCAGTAGAATCATTACCATCCGTCTGAGAGCAACCCCTTTCAACATTACCATCATCCAGGCCTATGCCCCAACATCAGACTATGAAGACAGCGAAGTGGAGGATTTTTATGAAAATATACAGGCGGTCCTTGACCAAGTGCCGAAGAAGGACATAGTCATAGTGCAAGGCGACTGGAATGCCAAGGTTGGCCAAGATGCGCACCACAACTGGGGAGACACATGTGGACCCCACTGCAACAACGAGACAAATGACAGGGGTCTGAGGCTATTGGAGTTTGCCAGATACAACAATCTGGTACTGGCAAACACGCTTGGTCTCCACAAAAAATCCAGACGATGGACATGGCACAGTCCCAGCGGGGAACATCACAACCAGATCGACTACATCATGGTCAAGAAACGCTTCAGATCAAGCATCAACATTGGCAGGACACGCACTTTTCCAGGAGCAGACATTGGAAGTGACCACGATCTCGTGATGATGTCTTTCCGGCTCCATTTGAAGAGAGTAAATACAGCAAAGTGCACTAGGCTGAAGTTCGACCTGGACAAACTGCAAGACCCGGAGGTGGCAAAAATATTTCAGGCCACAATTGGAGGGAAATTTGCACCACTGCTTATTTTGGGGGCAGGCGAAGTAGATGTCAACACCATGACCAATACCTTCAATTCAGCTGTAACAGATGCCGCCACTGAGATCCTTGGCAAGCATCGACCAAAGAAGAAGCCGTGGATCACACCTGAACTTTTGGATCTGTGTGATAAACGAAGAGAGTTAAAAAAGAAAAAGAACACCTCACAGGGAGCTGATGTCTACCGAAAAATCAACAGTGACATCCGAAAAGGCATGCGCACAGCAAAGGAGAACTGGATAGAAGATCAATGCCAGGAAATAGAGAACAATCTGAACAAGAACAACAGCAAGAAGGCCTACCAGACTGTGAAGCGGCTGACAAGTGTTAAACAGCCCAAAGTCTCCACTATCCAAAGCAAGTCTGGCATATGCCTTACAGAAGAACAAGAAGTCTTGGACAGATGGACAGAGTACTGCTCTGACCTTTACAACCATACACCAAATGGAGACCCATCAGTTCTAGCATGTCCCGAGAGCAAAGAAGAAGAAGAAATCCTCCCAATTCTCCGGGAAGAAGTTGAGGCAGCAGTGCAATCGCTGAAGAAAGGGAAGTCAGCGGGAGTGGACAACATACCAGCGGAACTGCTACAAGCAGGAGGAGAAGCGATGACTGATGCTCTCACCATTATCTGTAACAAGATCTGGCAGAGTGGGGAATGGCCTACACCATGGACCCAGTCGCTTGTCATCACTCTTCCCAAAAAAGGTAACCTTCAGGAGTGTGAAAATTACCGCACCATCAGCCTCATCAGCCATCCCAGCAAAGTCCTCCTGAAAATAATACTTAACAGGTTGAAACCACAAGCTGAACAAATCATAGCTGAAGAACAAGCAGGATTCATGGCAGGGCGAAGTACCACTGAACAGATTTTCAACCTCAGAATAATCTGTGAGAAATACATACAGCACCAACAACATCTATATCATGTGTTCATAGACTTCAAGAAGGCATTTGACCGAGTCTGGCATGCAGCTCTATGGGCAACCATGAAAGTGTACAACATCAGCCCTAAAATTATAAAAGTCATCAAAAGCCTGTATGACAAGGCTACCAGTGCAGTCCTCCATAACAGCGTCATCGGGAACTGGTTCAGAACAACAATCGGTGTGCGTCAAGGATGCCTACTCTCTCCAACACTCTTCAACATCTTCCTAGAGCGCATCATGTCAGATGCTCTTGCAGATCACGAAGGCACAGTCAGCATAGGGGGCAGAGCAATCTCCAATCTTCGTTTTGCGGATGATATTGATGGATTGGCTGGAGAGGAACAAGAACTTGAACAGCTTGTACAGAGGCTTGACACCACCTCCAGAGCTTATGGAATGGAAATAAGTGCAGAGAAGACCAAAATGATGACCAACAACACCACTGGCATCAACATGGACATCAAAGTACAAGGCCAATCCCTCAACACAGTGCACAGCTTCAAATATTTAGGAGCCATTGTGTCAGACAATGGGTCTCGACAGGAAGTCCTCTCCAGGATCGCACAAACAACTGCTGCCCTGACAAGGTTGAAGCCCATTTGGAAAGACAGAACCATCAGTCTACATTCCAAAGTAAGACTGCTGCGCTCTCTGGTCATCTCCATATTCCTATATGCTTGCGAAGCATGGACCCTCACAGCAGATCTCCAACGAAGAATACAAAGCATGGAGATGAGGTGCTACAGAAGACTTCTGTGCATTTCCTATACCCAACACATCACCAACGACGAAGTCCGACAGACCATCACACAAGCCATTGGACAACAC
>CM072525.1:12955743-12963243 GCA_036898135.1 Oncomelania hupensis | reverse complement strand
AGAATAAACCTCTTTAACAAACCCCATTCTCAGATTAATCCACGCATTATAGTGTAAAATCTCCCGAAACCATTTTTCCCAACATTCACATCCAGTGAAGCTCTTCATTATTTTGACCGAAGTACAGTGGTACCTTTTGACAGGTTGGAGGTAATTTGGAAAGATTTCGAATGATTCCCTGAAAGACTTGACAGTGGTTTCTTCCCTTCACTCAGAGACACGAATATTTATTGTTAAAGATGGGATGGGGGCTAGGGTAAAACGCGTAATCGAAGGTGGATCCAAGAATAATCAACCATGCATTGTTTGCATCTTCAGACCAGTTTAGAACGAGCCAAAAGTCAGTCTGTCGGTCTCTCTGTCTGTCGGTCTCTCTGTCTGTCGGTCTCTCTGTCTGTCGGTCTCTCTGTCTGTCGGTCCCTCTGTCGGTCGGTCGGTTCGTTGGACGCCAAATCTCAAGAAGCACTGGACGGATTTTGATCAAACTTCATAGGAACGTTACCTGCGTTGGTGGCCGAATCGCAACATCACCAACAAAATTTAGAATGTCGAAAATGCTTGTTTTCCGACTAAGTGTGGAAGTGTCTGGAAGTACATTTGAATTGCTCGCCATCTTGTTCATGTATTATCTTGGAACTTCCCTTCCAAACACATAATTATAAATTATACATGCGAGCTAAAGGCTATATGCCCAGGGGTTATTTTAAGCCACAAAATACTATATATACTATATAAATATATGTCTTTACGAGTATCAACTTGGCGTCTGATCTACTTTTTATAGTGAGAACTAACTGACAGACTACTTTTCTCGAATAAATGTCCAAACTCTACCCATTTCACGCATTTGTTGACTTTGAATAAATAGCCTTTTTACTATTTCGGCAACAACCTGCCGAATTCGCGTTCTCGGCAAGCAATTGCCAATTTCACGAAATCGGTAAATCAGCTGCCGGTTTCCGAAATTCAGCAATTTTACGGTTTCGTTACGACATATATACTGTTTGAGAACAGGATAATTACCTTTCTTTATATAAATATACCCTATCCTATCCTATCCTATCCTATCCTATCCTATCCTATCCTATCCTATCTTATCCTATCCCGTAACTCGGAGGTTATATATAGTATTTTGCGGCTATATATTCAATTTTACGATTTCGTAGATATATAGATTTAGATAGAAAGATAGAAAGAAATATAGATAGATAGATAGGTAGATAGATAGATAGATAGATAGACACATACATACATACATACATGCATATATCCATACATACATACACATACATTCATGTATACATACATACATACATACATGCATATATCCATACATACACACATACATACATACAAACATTCATGCATACATTCATACATATATGCATACATACATACATACATAGATTCATACATACATACATAGATTCATACATACATACACACATACATAAATACACACACCTACATTCATACATACATACATAACATTTTAAATACATTCTCTGAACATGCTAAGCACTGTTCGGCAGCCATTAAGGAGCAAAATATAAAACAAACCAAAGGGGAGACGAGTTTAATTAAACACCAAGAAAGGTAATTATTCTGCTTTCAAAGGTGAATTAGGGTGTAAATGCATTCCGCAAGCCTCATTTTCGACCTCTACCAAAGTTTTCATCAGAAGAGGTTTAGCTTTTAATGCTTAGACTACATTGAGTGCAGTCTACATGAAATACACGAGTAGCCACAAAGACACTGTTGAGGAGTTCCCATTAGGAAGAAACCAGTCGCAAATTTAAAACAGCCCAGTTTATAAGGGCTGACCAAAAGAAAGCATAAATACAGTTTAAAATTATTTGGAAACCTTTATTCAAAGTATTAAGACGAGGTCCCTAATGGCGACTTTTCAATCTACTTCATGTTTACAGCTAGAGGTCATTTTGGTGACGTAGGGTGAGGTATTACGGGGGAAGAAGAGCTAGGGAGCTAAAGGAGTCACGGAGATACGAAAACAAATATCAGAAAGTTAAGCTTTATTTGTCAAAGTCCAGACCTAGGACTTTCTGCTTCAAAATTGAAAATCATAAAACAAAGTTCTCGGATGTCACCTCCTGAGAACGTCAATAAGTCTGTGCGATTTGGGCTTACAACGAAGAGTTCACAACTGTTTTAAACGGACACGCCTGTCAGTTTTTCGCTTACCGTGAGACAGCTGCAGAACACAGGCGCATGGCAAGGTCCTAATAGAGGATGCGCCCATAGGCTACAATTGGGCGCCTTGGGCGGTTTAAGTTAGATCCTGTGCCGTCCAGCGCCTTGAGCTGATCTTGAGCTGGAAAAGCGCTATATTAGACGAAGTAAATAACATTTTAAAAGAAGAAATAATCAACTAGTCTTAAGCTAAAATCAGTGGTCGGAGTTCAAAAAATCGTTCTTTTTATGTAGTCCCTCAGCCTGACCGGTCGTCCGGTAGACACGAGGGGCGAGGCGAGGGGCAACCCTCATGTCAAGGACTGGCTTGGGCATTTGATGTCTATTGCGTGATGTTTTCTAACCAGCAATTTCTTTGTTGACAACGTCTGGGTACTTCTTCTCACTGTGTTTTGCAGTTTTTTAAACACGTTTTTGCGTTCTATCTCAACATTGTAGGCTGAACAATTTAAATATTTTTTTTCATTTGCAGATCGTTGTATATCTCAAAATTGTCTGAACCCATTTTAATATATTTTATGCTTGCAGATCGTCGTATCTAAAAATTGGCTGAATCCATTTTGATACATATTTGCTTGCGGATAGTCCAGGTAGTATTCAATCAGTCTATGTTTTCATTTGTTTGCTTTCTTAGGATACAGCCGAGTTACAATGTGACACCAGAAAATGTAATACTTTTAAAAATGTTGGTTTTCAGCTCTGTGTGCGAGTTTCAGCAAACGTCTAAGTCGTTTAAATGTCGTTGTTTTCTTTTTTTTAAATCCCCGTGTAATGGAGCTTTATGTCCAAATGTTAAATGATGTTATTTTGTTGCCCCTATATGTTTTTTTTTTCTCTTAATCTTTCTTTCAGATTCTATTTGTTAAAATCTGTTTCTCTCTCCCTCTTCCTCATATATCTGTATCACTCTCACTCTCGTTTTGGTTGGATACATGCGCGGTACAAGTGGACATCATCACCACCACCACCATCATCATCATCATCATCATCATCATCATCATCATCATCATCATCATCATCATCATCATCATCATCATCATCTCTCAATCTGTCTGTCTGTGTGTGTCTCTCCCTCCAAAATACCCATCTTTCTTTCGAACAGATTGTAAGAATAGGCTTTTAGGTCTAAAACCTTTTATCCCATAAAACGATTCCATGTTCAGCATTCTCTCTCTCTCTCTCTCTCTCTCTCTCTCTCTCTCTCTCTCTCTCTCTCTCCTTCTCCTCCTCGCTCCCTCTTTGCCACTTCACAAAACCTTTCTCCGCCACCTTTCCCGTCACAATACAGCCCTACTCCTGCCTCCCCCAATTAAACACGGGGCTAAAAATAACATCGATGCGGCCACTGAGAATCAGCCACCTTCCCTTCAGGCCACGGAGGAATCACGGAAACTGCACTTAAAATAACAAAGGAGGTTTTAATCATCTCCGATACTTGCGGGCATGAAAGCCAGTCAAATGCTTTTGTTTTAGTTAATGCACCGTCCACTTTCCCCCGGCGCTAATGTTTTTACGTTTGTGTGTTTTTATTCTAAAAGAAAAGGGGGGTTTGGGTGCAAAATTATTATGGCCAATCAAACGCCTTTGTTTCCCTTAATGCGGGTTTCATTTATTTAGCCCGGTGCTTCATGAGCTTATTACTGCTTTGTTTGTCGGTGCATTTTTAGATGTTTTGTGCAAACTCAGATGCTTCCTCCTCCCACCCCCTGAAGATCATTCACTTCATCCATACTATACTCCTCCTCCTCTCTCCCCTTCAACCCCTGTCTTTCCTGACCCTCTCCTCATGCTTCTGCAAAGTCAGTTTCACCGTTTTCTGTCTTTTTTCCTTCCCGTTTTTCTAGGCTTTTCTTCTTACTCTCGCCCTTCTCTTTTATAGTTTGTGTTTGTCATTTTTCACTTGGCGAGCGATTGTAACGAATAAAATATTTCAAGCTGAAAACCATGGGGTTTATGTTTTTTTTTGCACTTTGAGCCGAGCCTTTTCGGAAAGCTGCGCTATATATCGATATATCCTTATAATGATGATGATGGCGATGATGATGATGATGATGATGATGATGATGATGATGATGACCTCTGATGGTTTATTTAACCACCCAGGCGTTGGTAAGGATCTATTGCTAGACAGATGTGGGTATGTATCTGGCACTCAACGGTTTGAGGCATGAGCGTTAGGATCTTTGTAGCCCGGAGATAGCTGTATAAACTAGGTTTAGATGTTTCAGCGGTAGAGATGACAGGCACGAACACGGCGTTGGATTCTTGGTCCACAAGAACATTCTAGCCACTGTCATGGGTTGCCGCCCAGTCTCCAGTAGACTCATTACCATCCGTCTGAGAGCAACCCCTTTCAACATTACCATCATCCAGGCCTATGCCCCAACATCAGACTATGAAGACAGCGAAGTGGAGGATTTTTATGAAAATATACAGGCGGTCCTTGACCAAGTGCCGAAGAAGGACATAGTCATAGTGCAAGGCGACTGGAATGCCAAGGTTGGCCAAGATGCGCACCACAACTGGGGAGACACATGCGGACCCCACTGCAACAACGAGACAAATGACAGGGGTCTGAGGCTATTGGAGTTTGCCAGATACAACAATCTGGTACTGGCAAACACGCTTGGTCTCCACAAAAAATCCAGACGATGGACATGGCACAGTCCCGGCGGGGAACATCACAACCAGATCGACTACATCATGGTCAAGAAACGCTTCAGATCAAGCATCAACATTGGCAGAACACGCACTTTTCCAGGAGCAGACATTGGAAGTGACCACGATCTCGTGATGATGTCTTTCCGGCTCCATTTGAAGAGAGTAAATACAGCAAAGTGCACTAGGCTGAAGTTCGACCTGGACAAACTGCAAGACCCGGAGGTGGCAAAAATATTTCAGGCCACAATTGGAGGGAAATTTGCACCACTGCTTATTTTGGGGGCAGGCGAAGTAGATGTCAACACCATGACCAATACCTTCAACTCAGCTGTAACAGATGCCGCCACTGAGATCCTTGGCAAGCACCGACCAAAGAAGAAGCCGTGGATCACACCTGAACTTTTGGATCTGTGTGATAAACGAAGAGAGTTAAAAAAGAAAAAGAACACCTCACAGGGAGCTGATGTCTACCGAAAAATCAACAATGACATCCGAAAAGGCATGCGCACAGCAAAGGAGAACTGGATAGAAGATCAATGCCAGGAAATAGAGAACAATCTGAACAAGAACAACAGCAAGAAGGCCTACCAGACTGTGAAGCGGCTGACAAGTGTTAAACAGCCCAAAGTCTCCACTATCCAAAGCAAGTCTGGCATTTGCCTTACAGAAGAACAAGAAGTCTTGGACAGATGGACAGAGTACTGCTCTGACCTTTACAACCATACACCAAATGGAGACCCATCAGTTCTAGCATGTCCCGAGAGCAGAGAAGAAGAAGAAATCCTCCCAATTCTCCGGGAAGAAGTTGAGGCAGCAGTGCAATCGCTGAAGAAAGGGAAGTCAGCGGGAGTGGACAACATACCAGCGGAACTGCTACAAGCAGGAGGAGAAGCGATGACTGATGCTCTCACCATTATCTGTAACAAGATCTGGCAGAGTGGGGAATGGCCTACACCATGGACTCAGTCGCTTGTCATCACTCTTCCCAAAAAAGGTAACCTTCAGGAGTGTGAAAATTACCGCACCATCAGCCTCATCAGCCATCCCAGCAAGGTCCTCCTGAAAATAATACTCAACAGGTTGAAACCACAAGCTGAACAAATCATAGCTGAAGAACAAGCAGGATTCATGGCAGGGCGAAGTACCACTGAACAGATTTTCAACCTCAGAATAATCTGTGAGAAATACCTACAGCACCAACAACATCTATATCATGTGTTCATAGACTTCAAGAAGGCATTTGACCGAGTCTGGCATGCAGCTCTATGGGCAACCATGAAAGTGTACAACATCAGCCCTAAAATTATAGAAGTCATCAAAAGCCTGTATGACAAGGCTACCAGTGCAGTCCTCCATAACAGCGTCATCGGGAACTGGTTCAGAACAACAATCGGTGTGCGTCAAGGATGCCTACTCTCTCCAACACTCTTCAACATCTTCCTAGAGCGCATCATGTCAGATGCTCTTGCAGATCACGAAGGCACAGTCAGCATAGGGGGCAGAGCAATCTCCAATCTTCGTTTTGCGGATGATATTGATGGATTGGCTGGAGAGGAACAAGAACTTGAACAGCTTGTACAGAGGCTTGACACCACCTCCAGAGCTTATGGAATGGAAATAAGTGCAGAGAAGACCAAAATGATGACCAACAACACCAATGGCATCAACACGGACATCAAAGTACAAGGCCAATCCCTCAACACAGTGCACAGCTTCAAATATTTAGGAGCCATTGTGTCAGACAATGGGTCTCGACAGGAAGTCCTCTCCAGGATCGCACAAACAACTGCTGCCCTGACAAGGTTGAAGCCCATTTGGAAAGACAGAACCATCAGTCTACATTCCAAAGTAAGACTGCTGCGCTCTCTGGTCATCTCCATCTTCCTATATGCTTGCGAAGCATGGACCCTCACAGCAGATCTCCAACGAAGAATACAAAGCATGGAGATGAGGTGCTACAGAAGACTTCTGTGCATTTCCTATACCCAACACATCACCAACGTTGAAGTCCGACAGACCATCACACAAGCCATTGGACAACACGATGACCTGCTCACAGTGGTGAAGAAACGGAAACTCCGATGGTATGGCCACGTCACCAGATCATCAGGCCTTGCAAAGACCATTCTGCAAGGCACAGTGCAAGGAGGTAGAAGAAGGGGGAGACCGAAAAAGAGGTGGGAGGACAACATTCGAGAATGGACTGGTTTGACACTGAGCGAAGCCATGAGGGCTGCTGAGGACAGAGAAAGATGGAGTATGCTGGTTAAGCGATCATCTGTGGTGCCCCTACGACCTTCGGGTTATGGGACAGGATAGGATAGGATAGGATTAGATGTATGTCGCTTGCGGGCCCTCAAGAACCACTCCTTGTCATTGCAAAGGGGAGGAAACTGGAGTGGTTTAATCTCGTCGCACGTCACCACACTTGTGCACAAAAAAAAAAGAAAAAAAGAAGAAAAAAAGCACAAAACAAAACACACAAAAACACAGGAATAAAACCAAAAAAAAACTGCTAGGAACAGTGTAAGGAAGCAGGACTCCAAGGACGACCAAAAAACAGTTGGACAAAAGATGGACGGCGCTGGACATGCCACGCCTACTGACAACAGCTGCAAACAGACCGAA
>CM072525.1:12941270-12955243 GCA_036898135.1 Oncomelania hupensis | reverse complement strand
GCAGATCTTTTATGCGGATCATCAGGGGCGAGTCCTCTTTCAGCGAAGTTGTGGTCTTGATTTTGTGGTCCTGATTCGGCTATACTGGTCCTGATTTGGCTCGGAAGAGTCCGCTGGACCTAAAGCAATAATCATGTAATGTAATGTAATGTAGCTCTTCTCCCTTCGCTGCTTTCCCTTTCCCCGGGTTGTATACAGAACCAGGTCTGGATTGGGGTGTGTGGTGCGCTCGTTTAGTTCTTGTTTGTTTGTTTGTGTGTGTGTGTTGTCATTCGGTTGTTGCCTTCTATCCAAAAACTAACCTCCACCCTCCACCGCCCACCCCCCACGCCCCACCACCTTCCCGACGTTCCTTAGCATGGAAAAAAAAGGTAAAGGTAGTCCCATAGCCTTGTGGCCGTAGGGGAGCGTGATGTTGGAGATCACACTTATCTTGGGCCAGCGTAATGAGGGTGATGCCCAACTCTCTCCCTCGCTGCTTTACCTTCCCCACCCTCAAGAGAGTAGGTACTTAATCACAGTTGAGTCAACTGGGGGCGTTGTTATTTGTCGCTTCACGCCTTAGCGGTCACCCATCCAAGTGCTAACCGCACCGGACGGTGCTTCACTTTCGACACAGTAGCGAGTGCTCCAACCACTGCACTATCCGACACCCCCTTAGCATGGAACATGGTCCTAATGCAGTAAGGAAAAAGTTCCGGGTGACAGAGCACGACCCGAAGCACACGAGTATACAAAATTAACAGTTACAATATACACTGCAATGTAGGCCTACCTGAAAAATAACAGCCACGCGGGAAAAGGTAGGTCGATTGCATAAGCTCTGGTTCAGGAAAAAATAAAGGTGTATTTCATAAATCTATCATGACGTCTGATAAGCGTAGGTGTCCGCTTTTGGGAGCCGACCATAATTGGGAGCTATCCGCCAATTAATGGGGATACCTGCTCTAGTCCCAGGCTTCTTGCTGTCTATGCATCTAATTATGCATCAGCGATGCTAAGGCATCACTTGAACCACATCCGAATGGGCTCAGAATATAAGATGCGCAAAGACAAGCTTTGGGCTAGCGTGCCATATTGCAATTTATAATCCTGTGTCGCCATTTTGCTTTTGTGATCTTCATGTAAGTGCAGCATTGCGATTCTTGTTGTGCCGTGACTGTGACTTGCATAGCAGCACCTGCTTGTAAATAAACTCTCCAATGCTCTTTGAATATCTCTTGCATATACCTATCGAACCCAACAAACCTTTTTCTTGTAATTTATTTCTGTTTATAGTCGTACTATGCTTTTATTCATGTAATCTTTGACCAGACTTTTTAGTTTGGAATTGCGCTTTATGAAATAAATTATTATTATTATTATTATTATTATTATTATTATTATTATTATTATTATTATTATTATTATTATTATTATTATTATTATTATTATTATTTGCTATAATTTATTTCATGTCAAAAAAATCTGCGCCTATTCTCAGGCGTAGCTTAAAGCGCGGTTACAGCCAATAAGAAAAAACTAAACAACAGCAACGACAATGCATACTGTAGGAACAAAGTACATAAAAGTATCAAACACCACAGTACATGTACTTGAACTTGTGCGTATTTTTGAGCGGGTTGTTGTTTTTGTTCGGTTTTTTGTTGCTTTTATTTTAACGATATATTGTTTTTTTTTTTTAAAGAATAAAATAAGACAAGAGTTCCCCATGAAGATTTTTGGTTTTTCGTCAACGTTGACAATGTCACACTGCCGTATATTTTGAAAGTAAGGTAAAGTCCTTTCTGGAAAATCTCTGTATTCTTTTTTCTTGTTTGTAAATTCTATTGCCACCATCTTAACGCGTTTGGCGCTGTATCTAAACTTTGACTGAACCGATTGTGATCAGTTGTTTGCTCGCAGATAGTTCAGATCGCGACCCATCATTCCATGTTTTCCCGGGTCACAACACAGCCAAGGTAATTAACGCTGTTGAAATGCTTATTTGGGAGTGGGAGGGAGGAGTCATGTGTGTGTGTGTGTGTGTGTGCATGTACCGGTGTGTGTGTGTGTGTGTGTGCATGTACCTTCGGCTGTGTGTGTGTGTGTGTGTGTGTGTGTGTGTGTGTGGATGTGTGTGTGTGTGTGTTTGGAATTACATTTAAATAGATTGCCTGGTTGTTTTCCAAATTAGAAAAGAAACTCCTTTGAAGAATAGTGACGTACTGCCTTTAAACATGCTGACCAGTTTAGCCTCCGCTTTTTAGCGTTTCCATTTTCCCTTTCACGTTTTCGATGCATACAGCATTTTAGTTTACAAGACCCAAATCATTTTTGAATGAAACATTTCTTTCTTCTCGAAAACTAGTGATAAACCATCTTTAAACTTGCCTGGCTGTCTGACCATTTTAATACCCGTATGTTAGTTTTCCGGTATTTCCTCTAACGTTACCGCTGCTTACAACATTTATTTTACAAGACCCTTATCATTTTGTAATTTAAATTTAAAAAAAAAACCGTTCTCAAATGTATTGGTATATTATCTCTTTAAACTTGACTGACTGGCTGACCGACCTAATCTCTGTATTGTAGCTTTTTTGGTTTTCTTTTCACGTTGCCGCTGTCTACAGCATTTGGTGGCGAGAGGCGGTCACTGAAAACCGCTCCGTCATTGATGGAAAACCTTAAAATCGATAATAAGCTATTGTTCATTCTTTATCCTTATATCCCTTATATACGGAACGTAATACCCAAGTTATAATAGCAGAGTCCTAATACCGACTAATGGCTGTCTCGCATGCCAACAACATGTAGCAATCCATGCAGCAATATTCACCTTCGGCCGTCTTGAAACCCCCAATGACCTACCCCGACCCACCCACCCCCACCACCACCATCTCCACCTCTACATCCCATCTTACAAACACTCCTGCCCAACCATCCGAACCCAACACCTTGTCTTTTAAAAGTAGTACTACGAGCTTGGCTATCGCACTGTTCATAATAGTGTGTTATATTTTTAAATGCTACTTGCTCGTAGTCACTACTACTACTACTACTACTACTACTACTACTACTACTACTACTACTACTACTTCCATTACTATTACTTCCATTACTACTACTACTTCTACTACTACTTCCATTACTACTACTATTACTACTACTACTACTACTACTTCCATTACTACTACTACTATTACTACTATTACTACTACAACTACTATTACTACTATTACTACTACAACTACTATTACTACTACTACTACTATTACTACTACTACTTCAGCAACTACCACTACTAATGGATGCTATTCACACCTTGTTCCTAAATCAGGCTCAAAGCGCGGCGATCTGCAACCAACATACACGCTCACATGTTACAGACACTCGAACAAATACACAACAAACACGCATTCATCACTCAAACATGTTTTGTACAGGCAAGTCGCTCTTAAAAGACGGGACATGGAAACCGAATGTTATTGTTAAAACTTTCAGTTAGACTGCACCCATTGTTGAAGGGCTCTAGCGACACTGGCTGCAGCAATGGCGAGTCGCGGTCCGCCCCTCTTTTTGTAGACCTACCGATAACACGAGCCTGATGTTCACAGAGCGCAGTGCTCCTACTCTCCTACACTATAGTGAGGAAAAAGATTTGGGGGTTACTTTTGATACAAACCTAAACTTTGATAAACACATAAACAATGCAATTTCCAAGTTTAATAAAATGCTCGGTGTCATACGCCGATCTTTTACTTACTTGGATAGTGATACCTTAACCCGCCTGTATAAATCGCATGTAAGGCCACATCTTGAATATGCGAATGCGATCTGGTTTCCTTATCTTAAGAAGCAGTCATCTGCCTTGGAGAGAGTACAAAGAAGAGCGACTCGGATGAATCAATCGCTGAGACAATTGCCATACTCAGAGAGATTGAGAGTTTTGGATTTGCCCTCTCTGAAATTTAGAAGATTGAGAGGTGACCTGATCCAAACTTACAAGATTTTTAATGGGATTGATAACAATGATGTTAACACTTTGTTTCAGTTGAATACTAACTCTAGAACGAGAAACTCACAGGACAATATTCTTAAAAGACATTGCCGCACAAACAAAAGAAAATACTCATTCTCTTACAGGGTTGCGCCCATATGGAATAAATTGCCAGTTGATACTAAAAGAGCTAACAACCTGAACACTTTTAAAAAATCTTCTGGAAAAGGTCATTTCCATACAGAAATCAAAATTTGAGTATGATGACTAAGTAGCATACTATATTTAGTATTCCCCTAACAACCGCAAATGGAACCGGACAAGTAAAAATGCCCAAAATAAAAGGGACATTCAAAAAGCCGCGAGGCTTATACAAGTCCCTCCCAACTAAACTAAACTAAAACTAAACTACTCTTTTGGATGAGAGTATAAAACTGAGCTCTAGCCTAGTCTGTGCCCGCGTGCATGCAATCGCAGATCCTGACGCTAATAATAATAATAATAATAATAATAATAATAATAATAATAATAATAATAATAATAATAATAATAATAATAATAATTGGAGATAATAATAATAATAATAATAATAATAATAATAATAATAATAATAATAATAATAATAATAATAATAATAATAATAATAATAATGGAGATGTTCTATGCGCGCTTGTCCCCAAATCACCAATCAGGCTTAAAGAGCGGCGTTCTTTACCAACATACACGGTCACAGGTTTCATTCACTCTCACACACATAACAAACACACATATATCACAAACATGTGGTGTAAAGACAGGGCGATCGCTATTAGAAGACGGAAAGGAAATCGAATGTATTTTGTTGTTGTTGTAGATTGCACCCAATGTCATTATTGAAAGGAGAAATGAAACCGGAGTATCCGGAGAACACTTTCGGTGACCTCAATAGTCTCGTAACCCGTGAACTTCGGCTTAGGAAACTGGCGACTAATCCACTGCGCCACCAAGCCACCCCAATGTCCTTATAGATGGAGGAACACTTTCATAGGCCCCATTCCCTCCTCAGCCTGGGTGGGGCTGTTCTACGGTTGTCGAGCTTGCGCTTGAGAAGGCACACCCAAATTTCGTCCACATTGTTGACAGATAGTACCCTGAAACCCAGTCCCTCCTCTACACTTCCAATGTTGATCGCCTGTAGCACACCATATCTACAGAACAATGGGTGGCCTGGTTAGCCGCCGGGTTCATATGCCGAAGGTCGCGGGTACGATTCCCGCAAGGGGACTAACTTATGTAGGAGATTTTTCAGGTCACCGAGGGGTTTTTCCGGGTACTCCGGTTCCCTCCCTACTTTCCTCCAAGAAGGGTATCGGATGTTGTCTATCTAAAGCTCAAAACAATAAAATTTTATAAATTTCCTTTCCTTTGAGTGACTTAACTTTACACCACAATGTTGTTGTTGTTGTTGTTGTTGTTGTTGTTGTTGTTGTTGTTGTTGTTATTATTATTATTATTATTATTATTATTATTATTATTATTATTATTATTATTATTATTATTATTATTATAACAAGCGTGTTCTGTTCCACCTCCTCAACGAAAGGGTTAATATGTAACCCAAACACAACACGACATTCTTTTTGCATTTCGCCCCAAATAGGTTTTTGATTGATTGATTGATTGTTGCTTTAGGTCCAGCGGACTCTTCCGAGCCAAATCAGGACCGGACAACCCCCGATCCGCATAAAAGATCTGCTGAAACAACCCTAGTGGGAAAATTGAATGCCCTCCACCAGCCAGTCACTTTACAATAAAGACATCCCACGCAGGGGACGGCTGAAGCTTTACCCCAACTACTCGAACCCCCGGTTACAAAAACAAAATAGAATACAAACATCATTATAAATTATCAACAAAACATATACATATAAAATGCCTATATTGCTAAATAATAACATCATAGGAAGCCCTAGTGACCACCCGGCAGAAAGCGTCCAACACTCCCAAGTTGATCCAACAGACCTCATACACAAACAAGGAGTCTTGTCCAGGAAGAGTTTTCAAGATAAAAGGTAGGTCATTGATCTAGCGAAGAAAAAGATAGTATAGCAGAGTGATAGGACAGAGCAGGAATGGGAAAGAGTAAATGAGGAAGACAGCGACAGTGGGAATTTAAAGCGCAAATAGGTTAATTTATAAGGATTCTTAGAGCTAATAATATTGGGACTAAAACAGAACTGCACGTATTCAGAACGATATAACAATCATCTTCTCATAGAGCCAATTATAATATGGATTTTTGTAATTTTCCTTTCGAAAAGGTTGCCATCCGTTCCTTTCTGTTCAGATTGACGGGTCGCAAGGGACAACAAAGGCAGGAACATCAGTCTACATTCCAAAGTAAGGCTGCTGCGCTCCCTTGTCATCTCCATCTTCCTATAAGCTTGCGAAACATGGACCCTCACACAGATCTACAACGAAGAATACAAAGCATGGAGATGAGGTGCTACAGAAGACTTCTGGGCATTTGCTATACCCAGCACACCCCACCAACGAAGTCCGACAGACCATCACACAAGCCATTGGACAATACGATGACCTGCTCACAGTGGTGAAGAAACGGAAATTCCGATGGTGTGGCCACTTCACCAGAGCATCAGGCCTTGCAAAAACCATCCCGCAAGGCACGGTGCAAGGAAGCAGAAGAAGAGGGAGACAGGAAAAGAGGTGGGAGGACAACATTGGAGAATGGACTGGTATGACACTGAACGACGCCATGAGGGTTGCTGAGAACAGAGAAAGATGGAGTACGCTGGTTCGATCATCTGTACGCTGGCTCGATCATCTGTAGTGCCCCAACGACCTTTGAATTACTGGATAGGATAGGATATGATAGTATAGAATAGGACACATGAAGGGACCTGACAGATCCAACCCGCCGTAGCTCAGCGGTAGAGCGTTCGCTTGGCACCCCGATGACCCAGGTTCAAATCCCTTGGTTTGCAAGATAGCCTTATAGCTGAGTTGATAGCAAACTTATTAGTAAACTGGTAAGTCGCCGGTTTCCTATCACGAAGGACGCGGGTTCGATTTATGTAATTTAGGTACGAGACTTTCAGGTCACCGAGGGTTTTCTCAGGGTGCTACGGTTTCCTCTCTCCCTTCAATAATGGTATTGGATTCACTGGGTCTAAAATGCGATTTCCGTTTACGTCCTTAATACACTTTTCTGCTTTATGCACAACGGTGTCTCAATGAAACATTGTTTTTTTTTCCGTGTTTTAGTGAGTTATTTCAAATATTCAAGATAATCATGTAAATGGCCACCAGTATCGTACCTCACATATTTTTATTTTTTTTTTTCTGTTTGTTATCCTTCTATCGCCAGTCGCGCCCCCTACTACCTAAATTATTTGTGATTTTTGAAAATATTCGGACTTACGCCCAGAGGGTAACCCAACCTGTCCGCATTGTTTCTGGCTTGTGGTCAAGGCAAGTTAGTCCAGCCATAGATTAGTCAGTTACTTCGTTTTTGTGAAGGTCGACGGCGAAGCTATGAAAAATTAAGAGTCTTCAGGTCTTTTTTTCTGTTGATGATCGAAGCATCCGAATGCCACAAATACAGGCTCTGATTGTTTTTGCATCTTTCACTGTGATGTATTCCTCCACCGTTTTCTTATACTTATCCCACTCGTTTTTGGCTCTAACAATCGTCGTTTTCGGAATTGCCATAAAAAGTCACGCATCAAGCTTTGATAAAAGCAAAACAAGCTAGAGGAATGGTTTCATGCTATCGTTTTAATTTAAAATGGCGATCTTTTTTTATGGGGTGCCGGAAATTTGTGAATAGCTACTGCCCTAAAGCAATGTACTGATACTGTGTGTTTGTTGTGCATGTAGGAGTGTCTGTAGCATGTAAGCGTGTGTGTTGGTTACAGATCGCCGCGCTTTGAATCCTGACTTAGGAATAAGGCGCGCATAGCATCCAGTATTCTTATTAGTATTAGTAGTAGTAAGATAAAAGTGTCCAATGTGTTTACCCACTTGCCAGCTCATAGAGTTGGTAATTGATAAAACACAATTACTTATGAACTGCACAGTCAAAAAGCTCTGTTTCAATAGCATAAATATACACATTGCAAAACGGTATGCTCAGACTAGTATGTGTTATATGTTTTCAATGTTGAATGCTATTCTTTAAAATGGCATATAAGAGAGAAAATCGATGTAACAACTGTTTTCTGGCATTCTTTTAAGGGGACACAATCGATGTAACAACTGTTTTCTGGCATTCTTTTAAGGGGACACAATCGATGTAACAATGTTTTTGGCACTTAAGGACACAATCTGTTTCAACTGTTTTTATTCTTTTTAAGGGGGACACAATGATGTAACAAGTTTTATGGCAGTTCTTTTAGGGGCATATCTTGTTCTTCCCATAAGAGTTTCTCTTCGACAATGCTGCTTCTCTTGGAATCCTCGTTCTAGTTGGAGCTGCAGAGCGCTTTTTCTTAGGCAACAACAAAAAATACTGTTTAATAACTTTTATTCATATATCTGTACATTTATGTCGTCAGCAACGACCGTGACTTAACAAGGAGTTTTTACTATGCACATCGTCTTCCAACCGGAAGTCTATTTTCTCTTTTTTGCCTGACACACACTTTCCTCCCCCAAGACGCGCTAATGCGCATGACTATCGTTTCTATTAACAATGTCAGGTCAATTGTTTCATTTACTAAATACTGACCGCAGTGGGAAAAATACTGTATAAATATGTTATTCACATTATGTTGTGTTTTAGGCAATCTGACCCATGAAATTACAGCATATACACATTGATAAACATTTATGCATTACCAACCCGAACCTGTGCTATCTGCATTAGAATCTTAAATAACAAAACATTCCGACCCCAGAAATATAAGCTTATTGTAGATCTATATTCACTCTAAGAAATAAATAAATAAAAAAAAAAAATAAATAAAAATATTTCATGTAGAAATCATCGTTGGTGGATGTTCAAATTTTATTATATTTTTTTTTTTTTTGTTGCATGTATAATTTTATTTTTGTTATTCTCATTGTTGTTTTTGTTGTTTAATAATCATGGAGTTGAACTAAACCCACTGACCATGAAAGATTATTTTTATGGAGTGACCAAACAGCATTAGAATCTTTAAATAACATGCAACGTTTTCATTCCGCTAGCACGAGACGAAACATATAGCTATATATAGGTGATCAGACTTGCTCTGTATAGAATAAAGAAAAGTGAACAGCTTCAAAGAGATAAAACGATTCTCTTTACATGTAGTTAGCGAGAACGCTTCGTCAGGAATTACAATAGAGGAGTAAAATCCATATCATATAAATTATTAGGCTAGTATGCTTACAATTTAGACCGCAACACGACATTTTTAAAAATTTTAAAATTTAATTCCACTAATTTTACTTGCATGAAACATGGCTGTATTATGTGCGTCGGACGCGATCTTTTGTAAACTAATATGCCAGCAAGATAGGCTTTGAATTTGGGTTTAATGATACGTAATACGTTAAATTCCGGTCTCTTTAAGAACAAAGGCTGAACTTGGTTAAAACTGCCTTGAACATATCAAGTTGTGGAGTTCTTGTTTCTTCTTCCAGGCGGAGTATCCACGATATCCCTCAATAAGAAGAAGAGGAGGAGAAAAAAAGAAGACTAAAGAAGAAGAATGATATATGAATGAACATTGAGGTTTAACGTCTACACCCACCATTGGCGATATGGCAGACCGTGATAAACATCACAGGGAACAAGGGGTAGAGGGCTAAATCAACACTGAACCACAAGAGCAATCATACTGCTAAAACGGGCGGTGAAAAATGGCCACTTCTTAATTCTGTCCAGCACGGGATTCGAATCTGGGTCATCGGTGTGCCAGACGAACGCTATACCACTTGAGCTACGACAGTGGGACAAAGAAGAAGAGAAGAAGAAGAACAACAACAACAACAAAAACAACAACAACAACAACAACCGACGACGACGACGACGTATTGTTAGTTTGTATTGCCTTGAAGAAGGTGTAAAATCCGAAAATGTGGCATAGTAACAACTGAGTGGATAACATTTTTGTGTTCAAAGATTTTTTTTTAAAAATATGATTTTTCTTGGATTTTAAAAAAAGGACCAACACTCGAATTGCGGTTGTGTGGAGAAAGCAGTTAGGATGCTGAAATTTTTTATTATTTATACGGAGAGGGAGGATAGAATAAAGCGTTAGCAAGCCATATTGGTCGAGTTCTTTTATTCGTCTTGGGCTCTTTATTTTTCTTGTTCTTTGTTGTTTTTGTTCTTCTCCTTCTTTTTCTTGTTCTTCTTCTGGTTCTTGTTCATGTTCTTGTTCTTGTTCTTCTTCTTCTTCTGCCTATAATAAATAAATCTATATAAAAACTATTCAATACACAGAATAAAATATAAATAGAATTAAAATGTCGACATTGTCTTTTAAAAACAAAAGAATTTGATGAAACTCTTCTCCCTTTCCACCCGCTCCCCCAACCGCCCCCTCTTTTCCATCACTGCTCAAGGCGCTGGGTGATTTTGGCGGAGAGAACACAGTTACACTCTTTTAAGTCTTTCGGGGAGCCCACTTACTGCGCTGATAGGCATTGTGGAACGCCCCACACAACTGAGCTATTCGGATTTTCACAGAAGGAAGAAAGCACATTCGGTAGCAGAGATTCGGCTTTACCTAGCGGAGGGGCGATCGTAAGGCTCGGTGGATCTCAACTACAGTGTGTAAAATGGATTTTTTGTTGTGTCCAGTAGAAAGCATCGACACGAGCTAGGATGTGCGAGTTCACGCAGGGTGCGCTAGAATGAGTTGCACCATAGTCTCATCCTGTTGCTCGCTTAAAATAAAATAAAAACAAGGACTAAAAGATGAAACACAAGATAATTAGTTCAGAATTAGCAGGGCAAAACAAAAAAAAACACACTCGGAAAGTGACAGAATGGTGAGAAAGAGAGTAAAGAGAGAGAGAGGGAGAGGAGTATAAAAAGAATCAGAGAGAGAAGAGAGGGGGAGTTAGGGAAGAGAGTGGAAAGACAAAATGTGTCCACTTTATATTAATGCGAGTTAGATTGCCCCATTCAATCAAAAAAATTGGAATTTCCTTAACAAGCGACACTACACAAAGATAACTAACACTGAGGAATTAGAGAGAGAGAGAGAGTGAGTAGAGAGAGAGAGAGATCGAGAGAGAGAGAGATCATTGCCAACTGCCAACAGTGCTAATTGTCAATAATTGTGTCAGTCATTCAGAAAATCAATCGCTTTGCCTTTGTGACGCTATCATTAGCCTATCTGAACACAACTCCATTAAACTCCTCGCTCAGACAGACTCTCTTCTCTCTTAGAGAGAGAGAGAGATCTTTCTGGACAGAGACTCCGAGACAGAAAGACAGAACAGAGCCTCTCTTTCCTCCTCTTTTCTTCTTATTTTTTTCTCGCCGCTCATCCTACCACTTCAAAAAAACCAAAGCCCTCCTTAAATTTCTAATTCTGATCTCTTCCTTCACTTATCTTGATTTACACATGTTCTCCTCCTTCTTCCCTCTTCTTTCTTTCTTCTATCTCTTCTCTCTCTCTTCTTCTCTTCTCCTCTCTTCTATTCTCTTATTTCTCTATTTCCTCTTCTCTTTTCTTTTCTTTCATCTTCTCTTCGGATTCTCTTTTTCTTCTCTCTTCTCCTCTCTTCTCTTTTTCTTTTCTCTCTCTCTCTATCTTTTGCGAGCTTCTCTTCTCTTTTTTTTTCTTCTTCTTTCCTCCCTCTTCTCCTTCTCTCTCCTCTCTTTCTCTCTTCTCCTCTCTCTCCTTTCTCCTCTCCTCTCTCTCCTCTTTCTCTCCTCTCTCTCTCTCTCTTCTCCTCTCTTCTCTTCTCTCTCTCTCTCTTCTCTCTCTTCTCTCTCTTCTCCTCTCTTCTCTCTCTTCTCTCTCTTCTCTTCTCTCTTCTCCTCTCTTCTCCTCTCTTCTCCTCTCTCTTCTCCTCTTTTCTCCTCTCTTTCTCCTCTCTTCTCCTTCTCTCTCTTCTCTCTCTTCTCCTCTCTTCTCTTCTCCTCTTCTCCTCTCTTCTCCTCTCTTCTCCTCTCTCTCTCTTCTCCTCTCTTCTCCTCTCTTCTCCTCTCTTCTCCTCTCTTCTCCTCTCTTCTCCTCTCTCTCCTCTCTTCTCCTCTCTTCTCCTCTCTTCTCTTCTCCTCTCTTCTCCTCTCTTCTCCTCTCTTCTCCTCTCTTCTCCTCTCTTCTCCTCTCTTCTCCTCTCTTCTCCTCTCTTCTCTTCTCCTCTCTTCTCCTCTCTTCTCCTCTTTTCTCCTCTCTTCTTTTCTCTTCTCCTCTCTTCTCCTCTCTTCTCCTCTTTTCTCCTCTCTTCTCCTCTTTTCTCCTCTCTTCCTCTTTTCTCTTCTCCTCTTTTCTCCTCTCTTGTCTTCTCCTCTCTTCTCTTCTCTTCTTGAATTCCATCACCAGCTCCACCCCCTACTCCTGAACACTCATTTAATATCTGTTATTAGTCTTCCATAAACAAAAGGGTTTCCGCTCCAAGCCAACTCTATCCCCTTCCTCCACCCACTCCTACCCCCACACTCCCACTCCCCATTCTCTCCTGTCCTTTGTATTCTCCATTACGATAAGCAGCAGGGAAGGGGAGATAGCTTTTGTCTTATTAACCCCCTTTTTCCCCGAGAAAAAAAACACAACAAATTACTGCATCTAATTATGATTTTGTCCAAGATGCATGCTGTCGTGGCCAACACCGGTCCCAAATTCTTAGGCTAGTCAAACACAGCCCTAAAGATGTTTTGAACTACCTTAAAATGAAATAGTGTTTCTTCCAAGGCCCCAAGATCGTCCCGCATGCATGGGCGCGTTCACTCACACACATGCATGCACATACACGCACACAAAAGTGTGTAGAACATCAAAACTGGGTTTCTTTTAGAATGCAGGAATCCGAAAGTGTTTTTTGACTGAAAGAGCGCAAATATCCTCTAAAGATGTAAGAATCTGATGCCAAATGGGCTCTTTCCGTCTCAAAAGTTGACCTAGTTCGGCTCCCAAAGGGGACGAATTAGGTCGAACTTCCTTTCAACTATTCCCGAGTGACTGGATTTTCTCCGTCGCGGATAGAGCACTCCCTTGTTCTTAAAACACTCTCATGCACTACAACTGCACTCCCATGCACTAAAAGAGCACTCCCGAGCACTTAGAAAAAAAGAGGGTGGCTGGAAAAAAGTGGGTGGCTAGCGAAGAAACCCATTCTCCGCATAAAAGTCAGTCACCCATTTCAAGGCTTTTGTGTATGCACATACACACACATTCATTGTAAAGTATGGGTTTCATATACATCGATAAATTCATTGATGTATGTGCGCGCCTATTATTATCATCCATGTTGGTTCTTAAAAATAGCCCCTCTGCGAACGTGTGTTCTGTCGGCACAGAGGTTTGTTTCCACAACAAAGAAGAGACGCCTAAAATGTATAGCTTAGCAGTAGGTTTGAGCAACGAGTGCCCATGAGACCGTCTTCTTCAAATTGACATCAATGACATTTCCCCCAAATTAACTCATATTTATATATTTCTGTATTTATTTATACACATACACACAAGCTTGTATTCATGGCACGATGGGGACTTGGATAAAATTGGTTCTTCAACTTAGAACACTGGGATTCTGGAAAACGCTTGCACAATGGCTGATGAGGAATGCTAGGGTTGTTGCCCCTTTCAAACACTGTTCAAATCGCACACTGTAATACGCATGCTAAATCTCTCTCTCTCTCTCTCTCTCTCTCTCTCTCTCTCTCTCTCTCTCTCTCTCTCTCTCTCTCTCTCTCTCTCTCTCTCTCTCGGTCTCTGTCTCTCTGTCTGTCTGTCTCTCTTTCTCTCAAACACAATTTGGTAGTTTCAGAAAAATATCGACAGTATACACTCTTGTTTGTGTTTGAAACACTTGAAGTTCAACTCCG
>CM072525.1:12878770-12936270 GCA_036898135.1 Oncomelania hupensis | reverse complement strand
AGTAGTAGTATTAGTAGAAGTAGTAGTAGGAGTAGTAGTACAAATAGTAGTAGTAGAAGTAGTAGTAGGAGTAGAAGTAGTAGTAGTATGATATCCCTCCCTTTACACTACATGTGTATGAGAGTGGGTGAAACATGTGAGCGTGTATGTTGATACAGATCGCCGCGCTCTTAGCCTGATTGATGATCTAAGGAAAGAGCGCCCCTTCTCCTTCTTCTTCTTCCTCATTTTCTTTTTATTATTATTATTATTATTATTATTATTATTATTATTATTATTATTATTATTATTATTATTATTATTATTATTATTATTATTATTATTATTATTATTTTATGTAATATTTAATTAATATTTTATTAAGCTCATTTATGATATTAATCTTCTTGTTCTTCTCTTCACCCTCCTCCTTCTTCTTCCTCTTCTTCATTTTTTTCTTATCCCCTCTTCTTCTTCTTATGGTATTTCTAGACTTATCTGAGGGGTGGGCGGGGAGAGATGGGAGGAGGGGGGGAGGGAGAATCAGAATGGGCCAAAATGTCGGGCTGCCAAAGGTTTGTGAAGGAAATAGCGTTCTACACAGAAGTGTTTTTCTCCCTCATATGTGCGTGCCATAATTTTAGCATGGTTTTTATCGGCTTCGCATTTCAGGGTACACTTGACACTTGCACGCATTATTACTAAAAAATTGTTTTAAAATGTTACTTATAAAATGTTTTAAATGTAACCTTTAAATGTTTTAAAATGTTACCTTTAACTGTTTTTAAACGTTAATTTCAAATGTTTTAAAATGGTACTTTTTACATGTTTTTAAACCTTAATTTCAAATGTTTTAAAATGGTACTTTTTACATGTTTTTAAACCTTAATTTTAAATGTTTTAAACTGTTACTTTTTACATGTTTTTAAACCTTAATTTTAAATGTTTTAAACTGGTACTTTTTAAATGTTTTTAAACGTTAATTTTAAATGTTTAAAAATGGTAAATTTTACATGTTTTAAATGTTACTTTTTAATATTTTTCAAATGTTTGGGTTGGGCTCATGATGCAGTAGTTCAGTCGCCGGTTTCCTATGATCGAAGGTCGCGGGATTGATTCAGACGAACCTATGTGACTTCGATAAGAGACTATTCAGGTAACCCATAGTTTTCTCAAAATAATCCGGTTTCCTCCCTCTCTTAAATAATGGTATTGCATGCCATCAATCTAAAATTTTAATAACAGCACAACCAAAAACAACAACAACAACAAACAAGGTCGATTCCCTTTTCGTCTTCTAATAGCGATCTCCCTGCCTTTACACCACATGTTTGAGCGATGGATGTTTGTTTGTTGTATTTGTGTGACAGTGGGTGAAAAATGTGAGGGTGTGTGTGGCTGCAGATCGCCGCACTTTGATATTTGATTTGTGGAACAGCGCATAGATAGCATCCATTATTATTATTATTATTATTATTATTATTAGTAGTAGTAGTAGTAGTAGTAGTAGTAGTAGTAGTAGTAGTAGTAGTAGTAGTAGTAATATTCTTCTTCTTCTTCTTCTTCTTCTTCTTCTTCTTCTTCTTCTTCTTCTTCTTATTATTATTATTATTATTATTATTATTATTATTATTATTATTATTAAAGGTTACATTTAGTGGTTGTTTTTTTAAATGTTTTTTTTGGTTTGTTTTTTGTTGTTGTGTTTGTTGGTCTACCAAATTATTGTAATAAATGAATAAACTTGACATAAAAGGAACGTAAATAAAAAAAAAAACGACAACAACTCAATGTTTACGTGTGTTTATGCGATAAATACGAAACAAAAGCAGAATTGCATCACACTCTTTTACATTATGCTTGCGCGTCGGAAGCTGTGAAAAGTCAAACCACTTCCTGCCATGGAAATGCGCGGTAGTCGCCCGCAATCAATAACAATAAAACCGCCCAAAATCGGCCACGAACATTTGAAGATAAGATACTATTAAAGGGACTCCCTTTGATCACGCTGCCTCGACAGATCCTTTTAACATTCACAATGAGTGTTGCCCTACGGAAAAAGAAGCTTACAACAACAACTTTTTTGAAAAGTATATTTATTTTGTAAATGCCGTAGTTTTTGTGTGTGTGTACCTATTAAGAGCTAGATCTATCGCACATTCTGCAGCTAACATTTATGAAAATTGCTTTAAATAACATTGTATGTGTATAATGCTCTTTATGTACACACAGAGACTCAACCAAAGCTTGTTAGTTTTGAGGTTAGGTCAGCCAGGCTAGCTATAAATAGCTTCGCCGATGCTTCCTTTCCTTTCCTTTCACTGGAAGGGAGGGTGCAGGCAAGCTATACATAGCCCGCAGCAAGGAAAATGTAGAGGCACTAAACAGTGCTGCTCACATAGGAATTGAGCTGGTGTGTACATGCAATGCAGTCTATTTGTATATAATTCATTCTATATGCATACAATACATTCCATGCACATTGAATTTATCTTATAATGTGAAATTTAATCAAAGAACTTAAATGCAATTGTCTGTACATGGGATGAATTTTTGTATAATAGGAAAAAGATAAATTTCTTTTGGTGTGGAATAGATTTCTATATTATAGGAAATATTTTCTGTTTTATAGAATTTATTTCCGTATTTTAGAATTAATTTCTATATTATTAAATAGATTTTTTAAAAAATTATTGAATGTATTTCAATAATTATAGAATTTATTTCTGTATTATAACATTTCTGTCTATATTACAGAATGTATTTCTATATTCAAAAATTTAGTTCTATAATTATTCCATGGATTTCTATATTTTAGAATAGATTCCTATAGTATAAAATACATTTCTATATTAAAGAATTGTTTCTATAATTATAGAATAGATTTCTATAAATAAATAAATTTATTCTATGGCAAACGAGTCTGGTCAAGGGGAAACAATTAAAAAAACAGCAGTGAAAATATTTTCTTAACGACGCCTCATACTACCGATCTAACTCAAAGTGTCAGTTCTTCTGGCACTTGTCCATACCTTCTCAGAAAGCGAGGATTTTGCTCAAATTCTATAAAATAGAAATCTGTACTATCATCTATTCAAGTCTATTTTATAGAATAGATTCTATTATGCATAAAATGTATGGTACGCGTATAGAAAAAATTGTATGCACATAGAATGCATTGTGTGTACATAGAAAGCATTATATACATAGAATGTTAATTATAGCAATTTTACTCATACGGCGCTTAATTTTTAAAAAAGCATTTACCAAAGCCGATTTAAAAAAAATTGCTCGCAAAGTTTTTCGTTTTAAGCTGATAAAATAGACCACTGCCTACACCACAGCCGTGTGACTGGTTGGAGGACAACATTCGAGAATGGACTGGTTTGACACTGATAGATAAATTGTATCATACAGAAATCTATTCTATAATATAAAAATATATTCTAGAATTATAAAAATACGTTCTATAATATAGAAATCAATTCTATAATATAGAAATCAATTCTATAATATAGAAATCAATTCTATAATAAAAATATATTCTATAGTATAGAAATAAAGTCTATAACATAAAAATAAATTCGGTAATATAGAAATAAATTCTATAAAATAGAAATCTGTACTATCATCTATATATAGAAATTCAGTTCATTTACAATTACACTGATGTTCTTCCATTCAAGTCTATTTTATAGAATAGATTCTATTATGCATAGAATGTATGGTACGTATACAGAAAAAAAATTGTACGCACATAGAATGCATTGTATGTACATAGAAAGCATTATATACATAGAATGTTAATTACAACATTTTTACTCATACGGCGCTTAATAAAAAATAGCATTTACCAAAGCCGATTTTAAAAAATTGCTCGTAAGGGTTTTCGTTTTAAGCTGATAAAATAGACCACTGCCTACACCACACACACCAAAGACGTACTCTTTAAGCCGCGTGGTTCACTGAGAAATAGGGTCAAAGGTTACACAGCTGTACCGTTAAAACAGAGGAAATCACTCCTTGTCAGAACCAACATGGAAAAGGCAAACTGTAGCGATTGGTTTGAGCAACCAAAGCCCACTTTATCATTGTTTCATTTAGGACAATGGCAAATTTAGGGTAATCCCGTGTTCGCCGAACGTATGGGACGAAACTTTCCAATTAGGGCCTGTTAAGAGAACGTATGAGACGAAACCATCGAATTAGGGCCTGTTAAGAGAACGTATGGGACGAAACCATCGAATTAGGGCCTGTTAGGAGAACGTAAGGGACGAAACCTTCCAATTAGGGCCTGTTAAGAAAAGTAAAGTAAAAGTATTAAATAAAAATTAATTCAATGATAAAACAATAAGAATATAAAATTTAAAAAACGATGATCTCCCCCCCCCCACCCCCCACTCTGCCTTCCCCTTCGTCCTTGACCTCCCTCCCAACCCATAAACGAGCACTGTTAAAGAGGTTTTTTTTTTAAAAAGATATTTCAGTACACATTAACATCAAACGTAAGAATTTTATGTAATGATTGAGCAGACATTTTGTGTTTTTGGTATTGCGCGTTATAAAATACTACTACTACTACTACTACTACTACTACTACTACTACTACTACTACTACTACTACTACTACTACTACTACTACTACTACTACTAATTATTATAATTATTATAATTATTATTGTTATTATTATTATTATTATTATTATTATTATTATTATTATTATTATTATTATTATTATTATTATTATTATTATTATTATTATTATATTATTATTATTATTATTATTATTATAAATGGAATAATTAATCCAGGCGCCCACTTGCTGCCCAGGACGCACAGTCTGGCACACAGATGACTGAGCACAATTCACAGCTAATGTTTATGTTCGGGCCCCCGGGAATCATTACATTACATTACATGGTTATTGCTTTAGGTCCAGCGGACTCTTCCGAGCCAAATCAGGACCAGCACCGGGAATCGAGCCCGCAACCTTTGTAACACGAGCTCGCCACTCTACCCACTGAGCTATCCCGATCCTATGATTATTATTATTATTATTATTATTATTATTATTATTATTATTATTATTATTATTATTATTATTATTATTATTATTAATATTATTATTATTATTACTATAATACAGTTCACCCGTTTGTATCAGTATTTGTATCTGTGATTCAAACATCAGTATATTAGACGAAAGAAAAAAAAATAAAAAAACAAAAAAAGTCCTTAAGTTTAAAAAAAATAATAAAGCTGGAGAAAGAGTTTACATTACAACAGTGTACAAAACTTGAAAAAAAAAGTTTCACACAGCGATACCGTCCACGTTAATGTCAGCTTAAATGCTGCATACACTAACTTGTATTAGGTAACCAGAAGCTTTGTTCTTCTTTTTGTCTGAAAAAAGTGGGAGCTTTTTTTGTCACTCTCACTTTATAATAAGAAGATAAAACCAAGGCTTTTGACTTTGACCCGAGTAGATGTTATCTAGATTTAAAGTCGGTTACATTTTTGGAGAGTACCGTATTAGATTTTCCCACTTAATTAAAAAAAAAAAGGTTTCGAGAGTTGTAAGTTTCTTCTTTCTCTGTTGTTGTTGTTGATGATGTTTCTTTTTTTACAAAGAGAATACTTTGGATTGTTTTCGATTGTGTGCGTGATTTGTAGACTATTTATTTTTCAGGCAACGTACAACACATGTAAGTAAACAAATTTTTAAAAAAAGAAACATATAATAGTAAATGCGTACATACAATGGAAATCGGAAAACCGGAGTACCTGGTCAAAACCCTCAGTGTCTTGAAAAATCTCCTACCTAAGACATTTAAGTTCGTCCCACGCAGGGATTCGATCTCGCGACCTTCGGCAAAGGCAAGCATCACACTGTCAACTGTACTACCCATATCACCCCAAATCAATAATAAACTTCCATAAAAACAGACACAAGTTATTTATTTTTAAGAAGAAGAAGAAGAAGAACAAGAAGAAGAAGAAGAAGAAGAAGAACAAGAACGATATATAATTTGTCACACAAGAAAGCAAAACTTCATTCTTCTTCCTTCTCTTTTTCTTCTTTCTCTTCATCCTTCTCTATCCGCCTTCTTTACCCTTTTTCCTCGTCTTCTTCTCCGATCAAGAAAAAAACTTAAAAAGAAAAAGACGAAAGTTTAGAAGGAAAAAAAAAGAAACGACGAAACATAAAACACACACAAAAAAAGCAAACTTCATCTTCATTCTCTCTTTCGCTGTCCTCATCTTAATCCTCCCTCTTTCTGTAACGTAATTCTTTCTTTCTTTCTTTCTTTCTTTCTTTCTTTCGTTTTTGCCCCACTTACATGCCAAATGAAGTTTCTTTGAGAAGAATCCTTTGAACGAAGGGCGGAAGACAGGTTGGGTGTTTTCAAATTTTCCGCGTACAAAGCTTGGAAAATGTTTTTTTTTCTTACACAGCGAGAAGTGATCGTAAAGTAAGCTTTAGGATTGTATACACTTTTAGTTTCTTGACCAGCAGTGTTTCTCTTCTGTAATATTCTTTTAAATTTAATTTTTCGTTCGCCCAAAAACTCTTGGTTTTTTTAACAATAAAACTTTTGTTTCTTTTTTTTTTCAGAATAATCTCTTTTTCTATGGTCTGAAAATGTCTTCTTTGAAAAAAAAAGTAAAACGATTTCAAATTTTTTTAAACAAATTTAGGGGTCGTAGGTTTGTTTGTTCTTTAGCAAGTTTAGAATTGAAAACACAAGGTAATATTTGTTGTTCACACCGTACCTTTTCTTCTTTGTCGAGACGTGAACAAGCTTGTTGTTCACAGTCGTTACAATTCCACACACAAAAACTCGTCACACAACGTTTAGCAGCTATTGAAAGAAAAGTTTGTTTCAGCCTTTTCCAGTTTCCACGTTGTCCTTTCTCGGTGGCCTTTTTCTTTGTCCTTCTTTGTCCTTCTTTTTCTTAAACACTGAGAGAGAAAAATAAACTTTCTGGTGTTAAAATCTCTTGTCTATTTTTTTTTTCAGAAACTCCGAAAACTGTTTCATAAGTATATCTTCCTTCTTTCTCTTTAGTGCCGGCTTGTCCAAATCATATCGTCGGCTAGCCTCTCTTTCAGTTTGTCAGAGCCTCTCTCTCTAACTTCAGTCTCGTTCTCGCTGTGTGGCGCGTCACCAGTGCCAGGACCATAAAGACAGCTGCAGAAGTTGTGAAGGATTATATCCCATGCTTCGCCTCTCTAGTCCACTCCTACGCGGGGGGAAAGAGCCGAAACCGCGGACTGTGCGACGGTCGTAGAAATTCAGGACGCGGACTTGATGGCTTGACAGCATAGGAAGGAAGCTGTGTGTGGGTGTGTGAAGTGAAGGGTGGTCGTGTGGCCCTATTGGTTAAAACGCTTGTTATCACTACCATAGACCTGAAACACCTTGTGGGAAAATAGGCCCTGGGAGAACACCAGCCTAACCCCGATTTCGTAAGAATTATTCCTTGCAAATATTTCCTTGTTTTGGTTTAAATAACGTAGGTATATGTCAGACTTTAAAACCTGCTTTTGTAGATTCTATAAAAGCGTTTGACAGTGTTAAACATGAGTTTTGTTAGGTGCTTTACATAAAGAGGGAGCTGAGAAGGAATTCATATTTTGCTTAATAATAGGGTATACCTCGTTTGTTTTTTCTTCTCTTGTTTCCTCTCCAACGGTGAATATTCGGAGTTGTTTAGGACCCAGTTGATATACGGCAGGGCTGCAAACTTAGTCCTATTTGATTAGTGCATGTTTATCCTCATTTTTGGAAAAAGAAAACAGCGTAAATTATTGTCCTTGGTCTGGTGCACGGTGCGGTCCTAAACAAGTTGTCTTATATATTTATTCAATTCAATTCAATTCAAATCAAGATTTATTCAATTCAATTCAATTCAATTCAAGATGTATTCGCCAAGTGACATACATACAGTTATAGTATACATGACACAAAGAATGCTTTAGATCAGCGGCAGGCATGCACAAGATACATAACAAACAAATAAAGCATAGATCTAGTGCGACCTATGTAACCACCAGTATAGACTAGACAAGCAGACCCACGCCTGACTAGAACACTCATGTAGTACATATATAGAAATACAGACATCAACAAACACAACCGAATTACAGATAACAAAACAGGTGCATGATTTTTAATGTACATCATCAGACACAGCAAATATATAGATGACCAAAATAGATTCGCACACAGAAGCTCTATAGTTGTCTTTATTCAAAAAGCGTGGTACGCGATGCCTCACAACCCCCCACCCACCCCGATAACCACCAATTACTTTTTTTTTAAACTTCAACTTAAATAGAGTTGGCTTGTAACTCCTGACGCAGCGTTTTAGCAAAATACATGTATATAGAGAAACTTTTTATCTGGTGTGTTTTTCCTCCTTCAAACCTTCTACTTGTCTTTCAAATAGACATGTAGAAAAGGTTAATGCTTGCGACCACTGCATGATCATGTGACATGTAGAAAAGGTTAATGCTTGCGACCACTGCATGATCATGTGACATGTAGAAAAGGTTAGTGCTTGCGACCACTGCATGATCATGTGACATGTAGAAAAGGTTAGTGCTTGCGACCACTGCATGATCATGTGACATGTAGAAAAGGTTAGTGCTTGCGACCACTGCATGATCATGTGACATGTAAAAAAGGAACTTGTTACTCAGTATTCCCAAATGAAACGTTCTCGACTAAAATTATACCACAAAGGCTTCGACTGTTTTAATATTTTTTTAAATATATACTTTTTAATTCTTGATTTTTGACACTTTATTGTCCCTTTTTATCGGGAAATTGTGGTCCGCCTCCCTTGGGGAAGGCGTAGTCGCAGCGTATGGCGCGCCCAAACCCAACCTATCTAACATTAGTTGTTGTTGTGTATTTGGGGGAGGGGGTGGGGGTGGGATTTTGCTGGGGGAGCAAACTGGACAAAAGCCTCCAGACGTTGCCCTAGTCGAAAGGGAATAATTTTCCGAGAAACGTAATGTAGAGGCGGGAACGATCTCACACCTGTCAGGCGCCATTGGTTTCTGACCTGTGGACAAGGCAAGTTAGTCCCGCCTTAGACCACTTGGCCACAACGTTCGCTCGCTTTCACCTAAACCTTCAGACTATTCACAACTTTTCGGCACCTCTCATAAAAACTCGTGGGTATCGCCATTATAAATTAAAACGAGGTTAGAATGAAACCAAGTTCCGGTCTGGCTTGTTTTGCTTTTATCAAAGCTTGATGCGTGACTTTTAAATATGGCAAATTGCCAAAAACGACGATTGTTAGAGCCAGAAAACGAGTGGGATAAGTATAAAAATGGTGGAGGAAGTACATGCTCAGTGAAAGGATGCAAAAAACAATCGTAGAGGCCTGTATTTTCGGCGACTTCGGAGGTGCGTCGATCATCGACAAAAAGTGAAACAGGACCTGAAGACTCTTGTAGTTTTCCATAGCTTCGCCGTCGCAACCTTCACAAAACACGAAGTAGTTGACTATGTTAGGCGAGCGTTGTGGCCAAGTGGGCTAAGGCGGGACTAACTTGCCTTATCCACCAGCCAGAAACCAATGGCGCCTGACAGGTGTGGGTTCGAGCCAGCATCTGGGCGTTATGTTTTTCCGAATATTTTTCAAAAATTCACAAATAATGTTAGGTAGATAGGGTTTAGGCGCGCCACTGGCGATAGAAAGGGATAATAAACTGCAGCAAAAAAAAAAAAATATGTGAGGGTACGATACTGGTGGCCAGTGACACATGTTATTATTCTTGAATATTTGGAAATAACTCACTAAAACACGCGGAGAAAGAAACCGGAAGAATGTTTCATTGAGGGGATTCCCGTTGGTGCATAGGATAGCAGAAAAGTGTGAATAAGAAAGTGTAATACTGTTATCTTTGACGGCAAATCCTCATTGGGGACACTGAGGTCTTGGTCCCTTTTTCTACTGAAACAGACTTGTTTCCAGAACGCCAATATCTTAGTCTGAATTTGTGTGTGTGTGCGTGTGCGCTCGTGTGTGTATGTAACTGGTAGATTCAGAGTCTTGCCACATGTGTTAAATGAATGCACTTAGTTTTGAATCCCGATGATGACAAAGAGTGACGCACTAACAAGATTGATAAAGCAAAATTACAAGTCTAAGACCATTCAGCGTGGTTGTGACTGGACGAAGTCTTCTCTTGAGAGAGAGAGAGAGAGAGAGAGAGAGAGAGAGAGAGAGAGAGAGAGAGAGAGAGAGAGAGAGAGTCGTCCAGAGAGAGAGAGAGAGAGAGAGAGAGAGAGAGAGAGAGAGAGAGAGAGAGAGAGAATCGTCCAGAGAGAGAGAGAGAGAGAGAGAGAGAGAGAGAGAGAGAGAGAGAGAGTCGTCTAGCTTTCCTACAGCAAGACACTAAAGCTGAAGCTGGCGTCACAACTTCAACGGGGTAGAATATGGGAATGACGATCTTAGGCTCGTAGGCTGGTACCGACGTGGTTGCTGTGTGTGTGTGTGTGTGTGTGTGTGTGTGTGTGTGCGTGTTTGTATGTGTGTGGATGTTTGAATATGTGAGTGCCTGAGTCGCCTCGCTGTGGCCGATGTAACGGCCAGCCGCCATCGACGCCGACGCCGTTGCCGTGATAGTTGTCACTTCCGCTGATGATGATAATCATTAGGGTGTAAGTAGACGCGTCAACGGTCGGGCGTTGAAAGAGATGAAATGGTACGAGTTATGATGATCACGCTGTGGTGAGGTGACGGGGCCATTGTAGGGTGCTAGCGGCACGTCACATGCTATGTTTGGTTAGGTGACGGGGCCATTGTAGGGTGCTAGTGGCACGTCACATGCTATGTTTGGTTAGGTGACGGGGCCATTGTAGGGTGCTAGTGGCACGTCACATGCAATGTTTGGTTAGGTGACGGGGCCATTGTAGGGTGCTAGTGGCACGTCACATGCAATGTTTGGTTAGGTGACGGGGCCATTATAGGGTGCTAGTGGCACGTCACATGCAATGTTTGGTTAGGTGACGGGGCCATTGTAGGGTGCTAGTGGCACGTCACATGCAATGTTTGGTTAGGTGACGGGGCCATTGTAGGGTGCTAGTGGCACGTCACATGCAATGTTTGGTTAGGTGACGGGGCCATTGTAGGGTGCTAGTGGCACGTCACATGCAATGTTTGGTTAGGTGACGGGGCCATTGTAGGGTGCTAGTGGCACGTCACATGCAATGTTTGGTTAGGTGACGGGGCCATTGTAGGGTGCTAGTGGCACGTCACATGCAATGTTTGGTTAGGTGACGGGGCCATTGTAGGGTGCTAGCGGCACGTCACATGCAATGTTTGGTTAGGTGACGGGGCCATTGTAGGGTGCTAGTGGCACGTCACATGCAATGTTCAATAAAGAGTTAATTTTCAACCACCTGTGTGTGTGGGTAGCTCGATGGCTCAGCGGGTGGGTACAAAGCTCGCCCGCAGTGCAGCAGGAGAAACATGGTCCGCATCTCACGGGAGTCGACTTTCTGTAATGCCTCAACTTCTTCTCGGAGAATTGGGAGGATTTCTTCTTCTTCTCTGTCAAGTAACTCAAACTCAAAAAGCTAACAAAATAAACAAGTTTTACACTCATATCGGACGTCAGTTACCGGATTATAATTCCTTCAAGCGGCTTTGAGCTAGACCAACACAATCGCTTGTTTATAAACACTACTGGCTCCGGTAAAAATTTAAAAAAAAGTCAGAGTGCATTTAACGATGACCAAGAATCCAGATAAATTTTATTCACGGTCTACTTTGATCACTAATCTCCCAGTCACTGTGTTAAGATCATTGGGACTTTCAGAACTTACAAGATGAAAACAAGCAATAGCTTTATTACAACATATAGACTCAGCTTTGCCAAATTCAGAACAGATAAGTCTTCATGACTTGTCGGACTCTGCATTAGAAGTAAACACAGAAGTGAAAACCTTATTAGAAACTAATGTTAGTTGTTAGTTATTCATTGCTTACAGGGTCCAGCGGACTGCAAAGAGCCGAATCAGGACCACAAAATCAAAACCACAACTTGGGTGAAAGAGGACTCGCCCCTGATCCGCATAACAGATCTGCTGAAACAACCCTAAGAGCACTCCACAAGCCGGTCACTTTACAATAAAGACACCCCACGCAGGGGACGCTGAGGCTATACTCTAATTTATCGAACCCCCGTTTACAAAAACAACATAGAATACAAACATCATTATAAAATAACAACAAAACACATACATTGCCAAATAATTATATCATAAGAAGCCCCAGTGACCATTTGGCAGAAAGCGTCCAATATTCCCAAGCTGATCCAACAGACCTCACACACAAATGAGGAGTTTTGTCCCGGAAGAGTTTTCAAGAATAAATGCAGGTGACTGGTCTATCGGAGAAGATAGTATTATAGATTGATAGAACAGAATAGGAATGAGAAAGAACAAAGGAGAAAGATAGCGACAGTGGGAATTTAAAGCACCAAATTTCCAGAAAGTGTGGTTGCTAATTTTACAGAAACGCCCGGCACCCTCACGGGAGTAGAAACTAATGTAGACCAACCTTTGTCTTTAATACCTCTGCATGAACTTCAAGGTTTGGATCAAGCATTACAATCTGTGGGAGGGGAGACAATGTTGAATTTAGACAAAATTGGCGAGCTTGACACAGAAATAGAGAAACAAAGAAAAAAATTAACAGAAGTGGATGACTTGAATTTAAATTTAGATGTACAGTCGGTGTGCGTCAGGGATGTCTACTCTCTTCAACACTTTTCAACATCTTCCTAGAGCGCGTCATGTCAGATGCCCTTGCAGATCACGAAGGCACAGTTATGATAGGGGGAAGAGCAATCTTCAACCTTCGTTTTGCGGATGACATTGATGGATTGGCTGGAGAGGAACAAGAACTTGAACAGCTGGTACAGAGGCTTGACACCACTTCCAGAGCCAATGGAATGGAAATAAGTGCAGAGAAGACCAAAATGATGACCAACAACACCAATGGCATCAATATGAACATCAAAGTCCAAGGCCAATCCATCAACACAGTGCATAGCTTCAAATATTTAGGAGCCATTGTATCAGACAATGGGTCCCGACAGGAAGTCCTCTCCACGATCGCACAAACACCTGCTGCCCTGGCGAGGCTGAAGCCCATTTGGAAAGACAGGACCATCAGCGTACTTCCAAGGTGAGACTGCTGCGCTCCCTTGTCATCTCCATCTTCCCATACGCTTGCGAAACATGGACCCTCACAGCAGATCTCCAACGAAGAATACAAAGCATGGAGATGAGGTGCTACAGAAGATTTCTGGGCATTTGCTATACCCAGCACATCACCAACGACGAAGTCCGACAGACCATCACACAAGCCATTGGACAACACCATGACCTGCTCACAGTGGTGAAACGGAAACTCCGATGGTATGGCCACGTCACCAGATCATCAGGTCTTGCAAAGACCATCCTACAAGGCACTGTGCAAGGAGGTATAAGAAGAGGGAGACCGAAAAAGAGGTCGGAGGACAACATTCGATAATGAACTGGTTTGACACTGAGCGAAACCATCAGGGTTGCTGAGGACAGGGAAAGATGGAGTACGCTGGTTAAACGATCATCTGTGGCCATCTACGTCCTCCGAGTTACGGGATAGGATAGGATAAGATAGGAAAATAGACGATTCAAAAGAGGCTCGCCGAACTTTATACATAACACTCATCAAGATTAGAAACCATCCATAAACAGAGATACATTAATAACTAACTTCGCTAGAATTAACGAAACGATTCATAGGATTCTACATGAAGACACCACACTCGCAGAAAGAATTCAAACACTGTTTAGAGAGCAGGGGGTAACGATATTTAGCATTCTTTCAGCAGTTGGGATGGCTATAAGTACACTAGTCTTAGCTTTGACTGGAACCGTAGAAATTAGTGGCGGTACGAAGTGGCAGTGACGGTGGAGGTGAGGGTGGTGGTAAATATATTATACATTGTTAGTTAGCATTTACGGGAGAATCCTACACAGAGAACCGTTTTGAATAGGTAGCCAGCGTAACACCAGCTGGTAGTTTTGGGGGTGGTGGTAAAACATATATATTATACATTGTTAGTTAGCATTTGCAGGAAACTCCTACACAGAAAACCATCCCAAAAATGTTTGTTGGGGGGAACATTTATTTGACAACGTACGCTTTTTAATGATTTTGTTTTTAACATTTGAAAACACTGTCGTACTTAAACTGGTACTTTACGTACTACTCTTTTTCTCTTGTTGTTTTTTTTATTTTTCGGGTACTGGGCAGGGCTGGATATTCGGAAGGTATAGCAACAATAAATTATAAAAATATTTTATAATTGAAAGTGAAATAAGCTTAACCGTTTTCCATCAATCATATCGGATTGTGTATGTGTATGCATGTGAGGAGGAGGAGAAGAAGAAGAAGAAGAAGTGAAGTGTACGTGGATATTAAGGTTTAACGTCAACACCCACCATTGGCGATATGGCAGTCGGGATAACCATCCGAGGGATCAAAGGGTAGGGACCTAAATCAACACTGAACCACCAGAGCAATCTTACTGCAAAAATGAACAGTTAAAAATGTCCACCTTTTATTTCGGCCACGACGGGATTCGAACCTGGGTCATTGGAGTGCCTGGCGAACGTTTTACCACTTGAGCTACGTCAGTGGGCGAAGAAAAGAGAAAGAGAGAGAGAGAGAGGGAGAGAGGGAAAGAGAGAGAGTGAGAGAGAGTGAGAGAGAGAGAGACTTGTGACTAAAACTAAAATAAAGAGCAGAAGAAGGAGACGATGACAACACAAGGAAACCGATACTGCCGCTGCAGCTGATGGTACTTCTGCTGTTGCAGATGCATACAGCTAACATTGCATTGTGTAGTTACGTTGTCCACTACATAGGCAACAACAATTATCTCCCTTGTCAGAAAATCACCTACGCTCGATCTCGCTTTGAATGTGTGCAGTGTTGTTCGTGTACGATGACTTGAAGCAAAATGTAAGTTTACGTGTAAGAGAGGAATGGGTCAAATCAAAGTTGAAATATAATTTTGATAACTAATTTCGTAAAGGCATACAATATTTTCATAAATCGATTAATGTAATTTTCTGTCAGAACGGGGAACGGGATTGCTTCAGACAAAAATAAAATCATAGTATAGTTTAGCTATTTATTATTTCATTACTTTAAGACCTATAGTTTTATTGAATTCCGTTGTAATTATTTTTATATTACTTTGAGTGAGAAAGAAGAGAACCATAAAATTAGCAAAACGCATTTCGCTGTTGTGTTTCAATAAAACTCTAAGTATTTTATAAACTACTAGTGGTTTTGTACCCTGGCAAGCCAGGGTACACAGGTTGCTGTTTAAAATGTAGACAGAGAGACAACTGTTGTCTGCGAGTTTCATTTGGACGATGATACCTCCCCATATCCCCCTTGATACCTCCCCATACCCACCCCCTGATATCTCCCCGTCCCCCCATGATGCCTCACCATACCCCCTTGATACCTCCCCGAACCCACTTGATACCTCCCCATACCCCCTTGATACCTTCCGTACCCCCCTTGTAACCTACCTGTACCCTCCTTGATACTTCCCCGTTGATCGTTTCGCAGGTATGGATGAAAGGAATCGGCCATCACCATACCCCCTTATATATACCCGTATCCCCGTTATGCCTACCCATGCCCCTTTAAACCTACCCGTAGCCCCCTTTTACCTACACGTACCAGCCCATCCCGATCCTTGGTAATAATAATAATAATAATAATAATAATAATAATAATAATAATAATAATAATAATAATAACAACAATAATAATAATAATAATAATAACAATAATAATAATAATGATGATGATAATAATAATAATAATAATAATAATAATAATAATAATAATAATAATATTGAATATAGAATAATACAAATAGAAATCATAAAAAACACCAATGTTTTAAAAGAAAATTTGATATAAGATATAATAATAATAATAATAATAATAATAATAATAATAATAATAATAATAATAAAAATAATAATAATAATAATAATAATAATAATAAATTAAAGGTAAAAAGCCTAAATTAAAAAGAAAAATATCCATATTGTAGTGTAAAAAAAAACACACACAGGCCCGCGTGAGATTTGAACTTGGGTCGTCCTGCACGGTAGGCGAATGTTTTACTAAGTAAGCTACTAAGGCTTCGTACAAAGAACATAAATTTTTTGGTCTATATGGGAAAACATGCTGAAACCTCAATTTGATTTTTAATGGAAGCGCGCGGAATGAGGCTATTGCAGTTTGTGGACATTTTGTTTATTTATTTATCTCAGAAACGGTTAAACGTTCGGTAAGGAAATGTCGGCTATAACAATTTCGCTGGTTTTGAGCGCACAGTAGGCCGACCCGCAGAGCCCGGCACCTGCCCAGATCAGCGTCCATACCGGACAAACTTTATAGTAGAGGCGAAGAAGGACTTCCGGCTAAGCAATTTATATATATAGATTAGTATTTGATGGCTTGAGTGTTTGAAGTTTATCTCTCTGTCTCATTTATCAGTACAACTTATGTCAATCTGATGAATACAAATTGATACAACAACGTCTCTGTCTCAACTTGTGTAATTGTATAAGGAAGGCCTTTTGATGAATGCGTGTATGCGTAAAATTGGAAAGTTAAAAACCGTTGACAAACTATCAAGTTTGTAGGAGTCTTCTGAGAATAAAGCTAAATATTTCATAAAGCGCACTGAACGCTTAAGACCAATCCTTATGTGGATTGTCGAGAAGGCGTTCAAGGAATTAAAGATTAAGCTGTTCTGTGGCTTCCTTTGTTTTTCCACGTCCTAAAATCAGCCAACGTGCGTGTTTATAAGAAAGAGAGAATGCCTTTATTTATACTATTTTTTTTAATCACTTTATTCACTTGTCGCCTGGAGGAGTGGGTGCTAATTTGTGCAATGACAGCTGTTATGTAGGTTTGTAAAATATAAGTTCTCCCCTCTCTGCTTGTGTAGTTATCTCTGTGGTTTAGAATCGATTTGTATGATCTTGTATACATTTAAAATTACAACATGAATGTTCGTTTACTTTAATGTAATTAACTTTTTAACCTGTTATCTGTACATTAATATAAGCGAGTGGGCTGGCTTGGCACTGAGCGACACCATCAGGGCTGCTGAGGGCAGAGAAAGATGGAGTACGCTGGTTAAACGACCATCTGTGGTGCCCCAACGACCCCAGAGTTACGGGATAGGATAGGATAGGATTCGATAGGAATATAAGCGAGAAGGCGAATGATATATAGATATATAGATGTCCAGTAAGAATGTAAGGTGCCAACTGTGTAGGTTATATGGGTTACGTTTTCTTTCTTTTTTTTTTCTTTTTTTTTTTGCTGCAGTTTATTGATTGATGATTCCCTTTAACCGCCTGCAAAACATGTCTTTATTTCTCAGAGTAAGATAATACAGTTTTCTTGTAACTTGTATCTTGTAAGACACTTTCATTTAGAACAAACACACTCAAACACATACACACAAAACGCGTACACACACACACACGCGCACTACCAAAACTTTCTACTACCTTTGTTTAACTCGTATTTCTATCACAGTTAACGAATTTTCTGCCTTAACACACGATATAAGGTTTCTTTAACTACGCTAAAAGCCCCAGTCATGATGTCGATAGGTGACAGACTGAAATAAGCACGAATACTTTTATGCAATGCTACGTTGAAGCACAGCTTCAGGTATAATATTGTTTGGGAACTATGGGGTAACATATAAGTATTAGGGTTAAAAACACTATTTTTTTCATATTCCGTTAGCAAAAGAGTAGAAGTCAATATATCTTTGAACGCATTAATGTTTTCAAAATGGCAGGGACATCATACAGGTAAATCAGTCAGGCTTAGCTCCACCCATATTTATTACTGTAAACTGCGGTTTCTCTAGGTTTCGAGCAATAAATAAATGAAAAAATTAAAACTAAATACCGTATTTGACTGATAGTGATTTGGAGCAATATGGTCACATAATTACATCAAATATCAAAGTAGATTAATGCCGAAATGTCTTTTAGCCATGTAATCGCCAGAGAATTAACAGGAAATTGTGTGTGTATACTGTGTGTACATTATATATAGCCGATGTCACCACCAAACTATCAGAAGGCGTTGATCAGAAACAAGTTTCAACGTTTATAGACTTCATAATGTTGCCAGTGGTTAATAGTTGCTGTTGTCCACTGTGTCATATCGCAAGGACCACTATCAATACACCATTCGCACCCACCCTCCTATTGGTGAAACGCGCCAACCACCCCACGCATTGGCTCACATACCTCACACACGCTCGCGCACGGACACACTCACACACATACACACACATACACACACACTCGCACACACACAGACACACACACACACTTACACACACAAAATATTTACAAACACATACACGCACGCACTTACACACATACGCGCACATTGTCGTCGCAGATTTTATTCCCAATGAATCGTAATGTTCGCATTAACAAAATCAAATATAACAAGATGCGGTGAACATTTAAAAGTATTCCCAGCACATAGTTGTGTGTGTGTGTGTGTGTGTGTGTGTGTGTGTGTGTGTGTGGTTTTTCTTTGTTTTAACATATCCGGAATCGTCGACCTTTCCATTTTAACCTAACACACACATTTAAGAGTGCGTGAGGTTCTGCAGTTCTTTTAGCAATAATTATTACAAAGCTGGGTTCAAATCCGGCAACGTGTTATGGAGATATGACGTACGATGAACATCAATACAGCTTTTTACTAGATTCAAATTAGGTTTTTAGTGATCTCTTGGGCTAAAAAATAGACCCCACATGTATAAAAGAAAAGCATGTGCAATTATTTAGGAATAAGCGTGTGGAGGTCACTTCCGGTCATGAAAATGAAAGGATCCTCACAACCTGAGCTCCTGAAATGGTGCAAGGATCTGTTTCATTATAAAAGAAAAACAGATCTTGGTTCTTGTGAAATTGTCACTGAAGGAAGTGCGTTTGCCATCAACCAGATAGAAAAGTGTTTCCAACTAGGATGACTGTGGGATTGTGTCGGTGATATGAGAGGTTGGGCGTACTGATCAATTTCGGAGCCAGTTGATTTTCTAGAACGCTTGAAATTGAATCAAAAGTTTTCTTATCATTTACCCAACCGGATGAATTTCTTTTTTCTTTTTAATTATTTCTTTTTCGTTTGGTTTGAACATGTGTTGTACTTGCCTTTGTGATGCTATAAACTACTGTTAGTTTTCTGGGATTCAGTTTTCTTCGATCATGCTTCCAGAATGTGATCGCGTGGCGTTCGTCTTGGGATGAAATAAAAGGAAGAAATACGTCATTGTGTGTGACCAGAGTGGAAATGACGTAAACATATAGTTTTAAAAAAAAAAATTTACACGTCACATGGGGTAGTTTCTTGTTTCCTCTTAGTGACGCAACATGTGCGCTTGAAAAAATATTTCAAAATTACATAAATATCACAAAATGTACAATAAGGATGCATTGCCTTCGGGAACAGTTTAATATAGACAAGAAATCGACCATTCTTGAAAATGAAAGGGAATTTATAGTTACTACACCTGAAAAGCAAATAAGTATAAAATACTTGAAAGACAATGTATGTAAACAAAACTTTCCTGTACTAGTACGGGATAAACATACGGGAAATGTAACTTTGAAGAAACTTCCTGTATCAAGTAAATTTCCATTTCAAGGTTTTGTAGGTAATGTCGCTTCTGTTAGTAAACTGCGTTCTGGAGACTGGTATGTTCACTGTGTTTCTCAGCAACAACAAGACAAATTATTATCACTGTCTGACATCGGGGGTGCACATGTAAAGTGTGTTATTCCAACTGAAACAACTGAAGGAGTAGTATTTGGACTAAGCAATACACACACTCTAAAGAACAATGAAAACATCATCAAATACAAGAATATCATTGCGAAAAAATCAAGTCACACCATAACAAGAATAGTGTTTGCATCAAACAAATTGCCTGCAACATTGACACAAAATGACAAAACTTTTAAGGTACATCCATATTGTCCTCCAGTTCTACGGTGCACAAGATGCCAGCGATTAAACCATACCTTGAAACATTGTTGTGCAAAACAAAGATGTTGCAGATGCGGAGGATATCACGCAAGGCAAAACTGCAACGCCTCCAAGCCTCACTGTGTAAACTGTGGAGGTGAGCACTCAGCTGCCTATCGTGGATGTGACAAAAAGGTGCTACTAAAAAATGCTCTCACAGAAAGATCAAAATGCTCAATGAGCATACAAGAGGCTATTAAGAAAGTACAGCAGAAACGTCCTGAAAAAGAAAGTAAAAAAACATATGCTCAAGTAGCTGCACAACAAACTGCAACCTCAACACCATCTTTTACAGAGTTTTTGGAAAAAGTAGCTGTCCCAATAATTAGTGAGCAAGAAATAAACATCGACAGACTTTTTGCAATCTACAAAACATGTTTTCAACATAAATCAACAACAGCAAGCATTGTACACTCTGAAAGAGAGAAGGCAGAGCAGCTGATCAAACTGTGTAAACACAATGTACGACAGGTGTCAGATGCGATAACAAGTGATGAATCATCACCAGAGACAGTGTCATGTTCTATTCCTTGTCGTGACACATTTGGCGAGTATCCGGATGTTTCTACTAAACTGAACATGAGATCTGTCAGTGACATCACCAGTACTCCTTTTGAAAGGTTAAAGCATAGTAAAGTAGCCAAAGATACTAAACAACTCATAATAGGAGACTCCGTCATTAGAGGTATCAGAATGGAAGAAGTTGCTGTTGAAGGCGTCAAAGGTCAGCTAGTCTGCATTCCTGGTATGAAAATTGAAGACATTGTACAATGGTTGGATGATGTACCTGCAAATGGAAAAATAGAATCTGTCATTATTCATGCAGGTATCAACAGCTGCAAAACAAAAAACATTAACATGAAGGACTGGCTAAAGATGATAAAAGTAGTCAAGACAACATTCCCTGCAGCAAACATTTGTTTGTCATCTATAGTACCCCCAAGAGGTCAGTTGAGAAAGAAGGGTGATGCCTCCAACGCTGCACTGAGAGCAGCATGTGTCAAAGAAAATGTACACTTTGTGGACAACAGTGTATCCTTTCTCACAAAAACGGGAGCTACAAACCGTTCCTTTTACAGAGACTGCATTCATCTGAATCAAAAAGGAATGAAGTTAATGTCACTGATGTTCAGAAATATTTTGTCATAATTGAACAACATTCATTTAAAAAAAAAAATCTTAAATTTATGATTGATGATAAATTTAGTATTGTTCAGTGGAATTGCAGATCTATATCCACAAATGTACACTCTTTCCAACAATATGTAGTAACAAACCAACATCATGTTCTTGCACTGCAGTCATTGAATGTAAAAAGGAAGAAACTTCCTAAGATCGAAGGCTACTTTTTTCCGCCGATAACACCATTTACTAAACAGAATACAAAAGTTAGCGTTGCGATATACATTAGGAAAGATTTGGATTACGTCACAAGCAAGTCTCCCATTCCAAAAGATTTAAATGATGTGTATTCAGTAGCCGTGAAAGTAAAAATACATGATCAAATGTATGTTAATATCACGTCTGTTTATTATCCATTAGGACCAGATGATTTTAATACTGAATGGTTACAATCAATTGATATAAATGAAAATTGGATTATAGTTGGTGATTTCAATGCTCATTCAACACTTTGGGATAAAGGATGTAATTATAATACAAATAATCGTTTTATTGAAAATATCATTACTTCTGGTCTTATATTGTTAAATGATGGTAAAATAACAAGGATTCCTGACATAGCAACACACCAACCTTCTGCCATTGATCTAACGTTTGTATCGCCTGATTTGGCAATAGACAGTATATGGGAAGTGGACTCTGATTCATTAGGTAGTGACCATCTTCCAGTTGTAACTGTAATAAATGAAAAGCCAGAGGTACAAATAGAAGATGATATTATTCCAAAATATATTTATACCCGTGCAGATTGGAATCAGTATCAAATGCATTTATTGTACTCTGAGGATGACTTTCTACAAAATGAAGATATTAATGAAATTTGTACAGGTTTTACAAAAACAATATTGTCTGCAGCTAATAAGTCTATACCTATTAAGAGAAATTCTGTAAAGAAAAAACACAGTGGTAATATTTGGTGGAATCAAGCATGTGCAGATGCAGTTAAGGAAAAAAAGAATACATTTAAGAATTGGATAAAATGTAGATCTGTTTCCGCACATAGGCACATGAAATGTGCAAAAATTAATTGTAATAAAATTATAGCATCAGCAAAGAAACAGTATTGGGAAGATTTTTGTAATAAAGAAATATCAAATACATGTAATGTCAATAATGTTTGGAAAAAAGTTAAAGAAATGAAAAATGGTTTTCAGCTTCCTAAGTGTCCCATAAAAATAACTAACAAACTATTTTCTTCTCCAAAGGAGAAATCTGAAGAATTTGGAAAACTTTTTGCAAATGCAAGCAATACTAGTAGTCTAAATAGAGATGAGTTCGAAAAAAGGAAAAATGAAGAAAACTCTGAACATTATAAAGAACCTAATTCAGATAATTCTTTATTTATGAATTCTAGGATATCAATAACAGATGCTTTAAATTATTTTGGCACTAAAAAATCTGCAGTTGGTCCAGATGGGTTATCATACATTTTGCTAAAACACATGCCTTTAAAATGGATACAGCATTTTCTCACTATTATCAATAAATGTTGGGAAAATAATGTGTTGCCTAATATTTGGAAAACATCAATAATTATTCCACTTTTAAAAACAGGGAAAAATCGACACGAATCCTCAAGTTATCGCCCCATTGCATTAACATCACATGCTGGTAAAATTATTGAAAAAATTATAATGAATAGATTATCATATTATTGTGAAAAAAATAAAATAATTCCAGTCAATCAGGCTGGTTTTAAAAAAGGCAGATCAACAGTAGACCATTTAGTGAAATTAACAACACACATTAAGAAACAATTTGCTAGAAGGAAAAATATATTAGCTACATTTTTTGACGTTAAAAAGGCATATGATCGAGTTTGGCATGCTCGACTTTTATACAAATTAAAAAATATAGGGCTTTCTGGAAATATTTTTCAATATATTAAAGGGTTTTTGCATGGAAGAAAAATAATGGCCAAAGTAGGTCACTCTTATTCTTCTACATATAATATTAACATGGGTATACCACAAGGCTCTATAATTTCACCTCTTTTATTCACTATTTTGTTAAATGACTTACCTCAATTTGTAAGTAATAAAATTCATCTAGTTCAATATGCTGACGATATTGCAATGTGGGTAAATGTATCTTTAAAAAGGAAAACTTCAATATATGAAATAAAACATATTCAAAAGATATATCAAAATGAACTAAACAATATTGATATTTACATGAAGGATAATGGATTGGAATTATCAGAAGAAAAAACAAACATGATCTTGTTTAATAATGGGATTAACCCCAAATGTTTGCCCAAATTTTATATTGGTATCAAAGAATTGAAATATGTACAGGAAATAAAATTTCTCGGGGTATATTTTACATCTAAATTAAGTTGGAAAAAACATATACATTATTTGTTGGAAAAGGCCGTTAAAAGTTTAAATTTAATAAAGATTATAAGCTTTCAAAAATGGGGACGTGATACTAAAACTCTTATTCATCTTGTGTGCATGCTTGTCAGATCTAAATTAACGTATGGACAAGAGGTATATTTTTCGGCACCAAAATATTTACTGAAACAACTACAGAGTATGGACAGTAAAGCAATTAAAATTGTTATGGGTATTCCAGTACATACAAAAACTGACGATGCTTATAAAGCAGCTGGAGTATTACCATTAAATGAGTGGAGAAAATTATCATGCGCTAAATATATAGTTAGAGCCTCTGCTGTAGAAAATTTCACTGACACAGAACTAGAAGTAAGATCTGATTTAGATTATCCAAAAAGAGCACAGGGTATCAGTTATTTACAAACAATAGCAACTTATACAAATGAACTTTTACAGGGGTCAAATTTATTTCCTAAATCAATCTCTACAAAAATACCACAAATGCCTATACCAATCTGGGAATTTAAGCGAGCAAACTTTGATTTTGAATATACTGCTATACGGAAAAAAGAAAATGGATTATTGTTAGCAACAGAAGCTTATGAACATATAGATAAAAAATATTATTCATATTTGCAAATTTATACTGATGGTTCTGTTTTAGATACAGGCCAAACCGGGGCTGGTTATGTTATACCTGCTTTAAAAATTAGTGAATCCTTGTATTTAGGTAAAGATCGTTCAATTTATACTGCAGAACTTACCGCAATTCTTATGGCATTACATAAAATCTTGAGTCAACAAAAGACCTTTTTTAATATCTTATTATGTGTAGACTCTAAATCTGTTCTTCAGAGTCTGGACTCTAATATTTATAAAAGCAGAGGTGATATTATATATGAAATAAAATATCTTATACATTGCTTAATTATCAATGGCACAAATGTTCAGTTTTGTTGGATACCATCTCATTGTGGTTTAGATAATAATGATTGGGCAGACAGGAAAGCAAAAGAAGGGGCGAAAAATCAACACAACGTTAGCCATATTGACATCCCCTTATCAACAAAAGAAATTTATAGTATAATAGAAAAGAAAATAAAAAATAAATTTCCTTTTAAAATAATATACAGTGATAATTCACAGTATCCTCGAACAATAACCTCTTTAGCACATCGTCTTGCTTTAAATTCTTGGAGGACAAAATATTGCAAGGATATTGTTTGCATTTGCAATGAAAATTTAACTATAAATCATATAATTCATGACTGCAGTGTAATAACACAATATATTCCACAGAACATTCATAATGTTCAAAATAAAAATAGTAAATATTGGATAACCATCGCTAAATCTATAATTTATAGTCCTGTAGGACATTTGTTATAAAAATTGCAAGTTTATTCTGATTAGTTCGTATATGACAATCTCACAAAATTGACTTTTCTGTACATGAACATTTCGCAAGTTTGACATGTTCCATAGTTTTTTTTTTTTTGTTTTTTTTGTTTTTTTTTTTAAGAGTTTTAAAATATTGTTTGAATACTTAATTTTTATTTAATTTTATTTCATGTTATGTTACTGTACCATTTTGTTTAAATGTTATTTCCTTTCCCCCATCCATGTAGCGCATCTCCTTTTCCCCAACCTTCCTTTTATTTTCTTGTCTAAAATCACTTCGGTGAATAGACGTTAAATGAAATAAACAAACAAACAAACAAACAAACGAATAAGCGTGTGCGCGTAAATTAGTGAATGAACGAGAGAGAGAGAGAGAGGGAGGGAGAGTGTGTGTGCGTGTGGGTGTGTGTGTTAAAGAGTCATTTATATGTTATATTTATTCATTAGTTTATTTGTAGTTTTGTTTTATAGTTAAAAGTTGTTCTGTATTTACGTAAGCACCTAGAACTAAAACAAGATTAGGTGCATAAATAATAATAATAATAATAATAATAATAATAATAATAATAATAATAATAATAATAATAATAATAATAATAATTATTATTATTATTATTATTATTATTATTATTATTATTATTATTATTAATATTATTATTATTTTTATTATTATTAATATTAGTATTATTATTGATTATTATTATTTAATAATGGTAATAATAATAGGCTTAATAAGTTATTAATAGAAGCGTATTCAGCTTATCATTAATAAAAATCGATGTTTTTGTTTAGCTGCCATTGCCGGCAATGCGCTTGTTGCCATCCTGGCCTCAATGACCTTGACCTTTGTTTTGGTGCAAAACGAATAACACAGGAAAGCATGTGTAATATTGGTTCCGTGAATAGGCCAAATTTGTTTTAAAATCTGCCGAACCAATTTGTCACATATTCCGTTTCAAGGCTAGAGGGATACAATCTGGTAAACGGGTCTTCAGATATTGCGTGCAATAGGCAGACGGACGGACGGACAGAAAGACCGACCGACCGACATGTGATAAGGGCTTGTCGACGCGAACACATATTAAAGCTTTTCTGTTTCGTTGAGAGAGAGAGAGAGAGAGAGAGAGAGAGAGAGAGAGAGAGAGAGAGAGAGAGAGAGAGAGAGAGGAGAGAGAGAGAGAAATAGAGAGAGAAAAAAAGAGAGAGGAGAGAGAGAGAGGAGGAGGAGGAGGCAGGGAAGGTACAGAGGTATAGGGGGTAGAAGGTACAAGTGTGGGAGTGAATGGAGGCTGGGGTACACCTCCCAATGTTTTACATTGTTGTTCTAATGCGCACGCGAAAGGTCGCGGCGTTTAAGCAAATCCGACTACAAAAGACAACCAATTATGCTTAAATGAAGGTAAACAATTCCTCCACCCCACCTCTCTCCCCTAGCCCCCAAGGCTGGGTTGGTACGTAAAAAACATAGGAGCATGCAGTTAGAGGTTGGATGGGGACGGGGTGGAGGGGGGGGGAGGAAGCGATAAGATAAAGGTGTGCAGAGCGATTGGGAGGATATACCGTAACGAATATTACTGTTTTTGGCGAGGGAGTAGGTTTAATTAAACCTCTGAGAGTATTTGTGTGTGACTGTGAAAGAGAGAGAGAGAGAGAGAGAGAGAGAGAGAGAGAGGGAGAGAGAGAGAGAGAGAAGGAGAGAGAGAGAGAGAGAGAGAGAGAGAGAGAGAGAGAGGGAGGATGTATGTGTGCGTGACTGTGAAAGAGACAAAGAGGGACGGAGGGAGAGATAGATAGAGAGAGAAAGGATGGGCTTCACCCACACCTCCTCCCCAATTCTTGTTATATTTCAATGCATATCTGGAATAGTCGGGGTTATCATGACGAAACCAATGCCTGGCATGGTGTGTGTTCTCACTGTGCGTGTGTGTGTGTGGGGGGGGGGGTGAGTAGGCGTCCGGGTTGTGTGTGTGTGTGTGTGTTTTATGTTGTGTGCGTGTGTTGTGTGCTTGTACGTATTGTGTGTGTGTGTGTTGTATACGTGTATGTATTGTTTGTGTGTGTGTTGTATACGGGTATGCATTGTTGTGCACGTGTAGTGTATGTTTGTTATGTGTATCGTAAACGTGTAGGTATGTAGTGTGCTTGTGTGTATCGTGTGTGTGTGTGTTGTTGTGAATGTTGTGTGCATGTAGGTGTGTTGTGTGTGTGTTGTTGTGTATGTTGTGTGCATGCAGGTGTGTTGTGTGTGTGCGTGTGTGTATGGGTGCGAGAAAGAGATAAATGATTAACATTGGGAGGAGGGGGTGGGTGGGTTATATATGTACATATGTGTTTTACAGTACAATTTACGCGTTCCATTATTATTGCATATTTCACTTTTATTCATTTTGAACGTATCCACGTGCCCTGATTGGTTTTATGGAATAAAGTGTTTGACTTGACTTGACTTAGGTGTGCACTTGAACATGTACGGAAGCTAATTTGACTGTGTGAAATAGTGCCAAGCTTTGAGTAAACCTGTGGTTTATTGTATGTATATGCGTATGGAAGTTTGTGTATGTGTGTTTATGTGTTACTGTGTGAGACTGAGATAGAGACAGAGAGAGAGAGAGACAGAGAGAGAGAGAGAGACAGAGAGAGAGAGACATTACATTACATGATTATTGCTTTAGGTCCAGCGGACTCTTCCGAGCCGAATCAGGACCGGACAACCCCTGATCCGCATAAAAGATCTGCTGAAACAACCCTAGTGGTAAAATTGAAAGCTCTCCACCAGCCAGTCACTTTACAATAAAGACATCCCACGCAGGGGACGCTGAGGCTGTACTCTAATTTATCGAACCCCCCGTTTACAAAAACAAAATAGAATTCAAACATCATTATAAATTATCAACAAAACACATACATATAAAATGCCTAAATTGCTAAATAATAACATCATAGGAAGCCCTAGTGACCACCTGGCAGAAAGCGTCCAATATTTCCAAGCTGATCCAAAAGACCTCATACACAAATAAGGAGTCTTGTCCCGGAAGAGTTTTCAAGAAAAAAGGTAGGTGACTGGTCTGGCGAAGAAGACGATAGTATAGCAGATTGATAGAACAGAGCAGGAATGAGAAAGAGCTAATGAGAAAGACAGCGACAGTGGGAATTTAAAGCACTAAGTTTCCAGAAAGTGGGGATACTATTTATACTGAAACCCCCTGCACCCCAACGGGGGTAAAGAGAGAGACACACACACACACACACACAGAAGGAAAGAAATAAAGAAAGGTAGAGGGAGAGAGAAAAGGGGAGAGAAAGAGGGAGAAAGGGAGGTAGAGTTATAAAAACAACAACGAAATCTTTTTCGAGTAAAGCCATGGGCTGAGGCAGACATTTGCTTCTAACTTTTATGTCGTGACTGATGACGAACCCACTGTATGTGGGCGTTATGTTTCTCCGAATATTATTTACTTTTGACTCGGGCAACGTCTCGGGGGTTTTCTCCGGGTACTCCGGTTTGCTCCCCGAGCAAACTTTCAAAACCACAAATAATATTAGGTAGGTTGGGTTTGGGCGCGCCACAGGCTGCGACTACGCCTTCTCCTATCTGCCCTCTTGCTGGGGTCCCCCGTTGGGATGGCGGGGTTTTCTGCATAAATAGTATCCCTACTCTGTGGAAATTTAGTGCTTTAAATAACCACTGTTTGTGTGTGTGTGTGTGCATGTGTGTGTGTGTGTGTGTGTTGCAGTAATTATAATTCTTGTTATTGCAGTGAAAAAGTATGACATTTTGAATAAAATAAAATACGCTCTGATATTCTTGTTAATGGAATGGATGATGATTTGTTTGATGGAATAGACAATGTCTTCATTGACGGAATAGATCGTGATAAACTTTATTGACGGAATAGATGATGACGCCATTGATGGAATGTATGACCTAATTTATAGAATAAATGACGATTTCAAAGATGGAACTGATGCTGATGACTTTATTGATGTAATAGCTGATGATTTAATTGATGGAATACATGCATAGGCCATGAATACATGACTTCATTCATGGATTAGATTATTTAATTGATGGAATATGCGATTTCAGAATTAATGAAGACTTCATTCACGGAATAAAGGACAATGACTTCATTGATGGAATAGATGTTGACATCATTACTTCATAGATGGAAAAAAGATGATGGCTTCATTAATGGATTAGATGATTACTTCAATGATTTATAAATGACGAGGCCTTTGTTGATGGAACAGGTTGTGTTTTCATTGATGGAACAGAGGATGACATAATTAATGGAATAGAGAATTTCATAGTTGAAATATGTGACTTTAGTGGGGGATTGATGTTGACTTCATTCAAGGTATAAATGATGACTTCATTCATAGAAAAGATGTTGATTTCATGACTCTTCAGAGATGGAATAGTAGGTACCTTCCTTAATGGTATAGATGATGGCATCTTTGATGGAATAAATAATGAGGACTTCAATGATGGAATAGATGACTCAAGTCACTTATTGTGTAGGTGATGATTTCATTGATGGAATAGGTGATAATGATTTCATTGATGCCTCCATTAATGGAACGTACAATGACTTTAATAGTATAGATCATAATGACCTCTTTGATGGAGTATATGACTTCATTGATGAAATAGATGACTTCATTGATGGAACAGGCAATGATGACCTCGTTCATGAAAAAGGTGATGATGGTGTCTTTGATGGAATAGATGATGATGATGATGATGATGATGATGATGATGATGATGATGTTGAAGATGATGATGACGACGACGACGACGATGATGATGATGATGATGATGATGATGATGACGATGATGATGATGATGATGATGATGATGATGATGATGATGATGATGATGATGGTGATTTCGTTGATAGGATAGAGTAACCCAAATTCTCCATGCATGGCGTGGCTATCGTTCTTACGCGGCTTTTAGAATAAACCCTTGGAGCGGCCGATTCGTTTCGCCAAAAAGGTGCAATCTGATCCCCCCATTCCTATTTATAATACAAATAGCTGTGTTTTATCTACTGTTGCATGATCGAGGATCCATTTTCGTTTTGCTATCGCGGATTTATTCTACTTGGTTCATGCCCCTGCACTGCTGCCTTCTTAGGACTTCTCCTTTACCACGTCCCCATTATAGAGGAGCTTAGTCACAATCCTCATTATGTAGCTTTAGTAAGTGCGTGTGTGTGTGTGTGTGTTCGTAGGTGTATGTTTGAGTGTGTGTGTAAATGTTTTGTGTGTGAATTAAAGTTTGAGTGATCGTAAGTTTTGCGTGTGCGTATGTGCGTGTGTGTGTATATATATATATATAATTATAACTGTGTGTGTGTGTGCGTGTGTTCGTAGGTGTGTATGTGTTGGTGCACGTATGTTGATGCAGTAGTTATAATAATATTGCATTAAGTAAAAATCTTTTTTATGCATTTGTTCATACAAATTGTTAAGAGTACATTTACAGTCGCTCTATTGCTCCTATCCTATCCTATCCTATCCCATAACTCGGAGGTCGTAGGGGCACGACTGATGATCGTTTAACCAGCGCACTCCATCTTTCCCTGTCCTCAGCAACCCGGATTGTTTCGCTCAGTGTCAATTGCTCGGAGGTTGCTATTAAAAGACAGAGATGAAATCGATTTGATGGAAGCAGACAACTCAGGTGCTTCACTGATGAAATTATTGATATTGCAGCAAGAAAACATAAATTTTATGCGTTTGTTTATAAACGTTGTGGGAGTACAGAGCCATTGCTTGGATGTTCAAAAATGGATACAAAAATATACTCGCAAAGACCATCCTGCAAGGCACTGTGCAAGGAGGTAGAGGAAGAGGGAGACCGAAAAAGAGGTGGGATTACAACATTCGAGAATGGACTGGTTTGACACTGAGCGAAACAATCAGGGTTGCTGAGGACAGAGAAAGATGGAGTACTCTGGTTAAACGAAATCTGTGGTACCCCTACGACCTCCGAATTACGGGATAGGATAGGATAGGAAGCTATTCGCACTGACTCTGTCTCTACTCACATTCATGCTCTTAACCAACCACCTGATCTTGAACTAGATTTGTTGTTCACTTTGGAGGAGGAGAGTTCCATACTTGTGATTCATCATAGAATGAAATGTTATTTTTTTTATATAGTGATCTGTTGTGGATTGGGTAGCTCAGCTCATAATTATTTAATCTATTCCCAGGGAGGATGAGAAGGGGGGGAGGATTGTGTGTTTGGAAGGAATAAGGGGAATGAAAACTCTCTCTCTCTCTCTCTCTCTCTCTCTCTCTCTCTCTCTCTCTCTCTCTCTCTCTCTCTCTCTCTCTCTGAAGGCAACAATGGCATGGAGAATACATCTTCCAACTCACGTCAATTTAGGCTTTCTATTGTGTAATCGTACTTTCAACTACTTCCTTCCTTTGTAAAACAACAATCACCATTAAATACATTAGAGATTATATACGTGTATCTATCCTATCCTATCCTATCCTATCCTATCCTATCATATGCCGTAACTCGGACGTCGTTGGGGCACCACAGATGATCGTTTAACCAGCGTGTTCAATCTTTCTCTGTCTTCAGCAACCCTGGTGGCTTCGCGCAGTGTCAAGCCAGTCTATTCTCGAATGTTGTCCTCCCACCTCTTTTTCGGTCTTTCTCTTCTTCTACCTCCTTGCACTGTGCTTTGCAAGATGGTCTTTGCAAGGCCTGATGATCTGGTGACGTTGCCATACCATCGGAGTTTCCGTTTCTTCACCACTGTGAGCATGTCATCGTGTTGTCCAATTGCTTGTGTGATGGTCCCTCGGACTTCGTCATTGGTGATGTGCTGGGTATTGGAAATGCCCTAGAAGTCTTAGGTAGCGATTCATCTCCATGCTTTGTATTCTTCGTTGTAGATCTGCTGTGAGGGTCCATGTTTTGCAAGCGTAGAGGAAAATGGAGATGTCAAGGGAGCGCAGCAGTCTTATCTTGGAATACCTACAAACGTTAAAAAGTAAAACTTTGAAAATTTGTAAACGGTATTGTCTATATTGCCTGCGGGAGGAAAAAATATTTCCAAAATATTTTGTGAACGGAGTTTTGGTCATTAGAAATGGATATTTTGTAGAACTTTCCAAGCAATATCATATAAACGATAGCTGTAACAATAAAACAGTATAGGTTGAAAATCTTGCAACACTTGAAAAGGATGGTTCTTACTTATAGAAAATAATATTGTACTAGTTATTTGTAAACTGAGTTTTTTACATTAGAAAAATGTACTTTTTTAGAACTTTGTAAGACTATGTCTTTAAACGAAACGGGTACAATTATATCGGTAGAGATTGAACATCTTGCTACACTTACAAACGATGTTTTCTACGTACAGAAAAAAAATATGTTTTTAAGGCAATTATTTCTTAATGATATTTTCTGTATTAGAAAGTATCATTCTGTAGAACTTTGTAAGCGATACTATTAAAAGATAGTTGTAACATCAGAACCGTGTAGTCGGGAAATTTTTTGAGAATTTGCAAACGACTCTTCCGACAACGTATAGATAAATGACATTTTGAAATTATAATTTGTAAATTGTGTTCCCTGCAATAAAAAGTGCTTAGTTCGTAAGACCTTGTAAGCGATATAATTAAACGATTTTTTGGTATTATTTCCTTTTTAAAAGAATCGTTTGAAAAGCTTCCAAAACTTGAAAATGATGTTTACTGTGTATAGAAAATGACGTGACAGTTATTTGTAATCTGTGTTCCCTGCTTTAGAAAGTAATTTATTGTTGAACTTCAAATTCAGAACATTAAACGAAATGTGTAACTTTAACAAATGTAGGCTTCAGATTGAAAATCGTGCGACAAACGCACAGAACATACAGTCTTGAAGATATTTTTTTTGGGGGGAGGGGGGGGGGGGTATATACGGAATTTCCTGCATTAGAAAGTGCTATTGGGTGCTCCCTTTTTGTAAGCGATATCATTAAACAATTTGAGTAAGATTAGGCCAGCAGAGTATGTTTTGAAAACTTGGGCCATTTTGTAAACGTATACTTTCTCTTTTTATTTCACGTTACGTCTATTATTCTTTTATTTATTAGTTTTATTTCATCACTTTTGCATAGCGCTTTTTTCAGCTCAAGAGCTGCTCAAGGCGCTAGGCCGATACAGGATCTAACTCTAGCCGCCCGAGGCGCACACTTGCAACCTTCGGGTCCTTAGTCCCACGCCCTGACCGCTGAGCCCAGTCCTGGGCGACAGGGGATGGGGAGAAGGGACCTAGTGCGTGCTGGTGTATTTGTGTAGCCGACACTCACCCGTCTAGGACATGAGCGTCAGGATCAATAATGGTACAGGATGCAGTCAATATAAAAATTTCAAAAATAAAAATTAGATTTTCTTCCGTCTTCTAATAGCGATCTCCTTGCCTTAACACCACCTGTTTGAGTGATGTATGTGTATTTGGTGTGTGTGAGGGTAAATGAGACAGGTGAGCGTTTATGTTGGTATAGATCGCCGCGCTTTGAGCCTTGGGGAAAGGCGCGTACATAGCATCCTGTATTATTATTATTATTATTATTATTATTATTATTATTATTATTATTATTATTATTATTAATATCTTTTCAGGTTTGTGCGAGGGAATGACCGCGTGCACTGACTAGGACCTCGGTTTATACTCTCACCTACAATTTGTGATTTTAGACGGACATGCCCACTCATAATAAATAAATAAATAGTGGGAACGTTTTATTTATATTAGGGAATACTCATTTTCTCTCTTACACAAACACATACGCACGCTGGCTAAATACAATCACAAATACATGCACACATAAACTCGTGTATGGAATTCCCTTCATAAAATATTTATTTGCGGTATTTTTCGGTGATTTTGTTTCCACTTTCAGCTAAATAATCTATATATAGAAGAATAATTTCTAAATAATCATTTGTTTACAAACAATGTAAGTTCTTTCTTCGCGAATCCCCTAAATAATTAAAATTGCAGTCCTTAAACAATACATTGTTTATGTAAACATTGCATTATTTAGCAACATCTTCCAAAGTAATACTTTATTTAGCTAATTCTGCTAAATAATGCATTATATACAAATACTTCCTAATTCAGCAACGATGCCTTATTTATCTATATCATGATTTATTTACGTAATCAATGCATTGTTAAAGTAAATAAAAAGTTAATTAAGGAGAAAAGTTTAGAGTTAGAGCCGAAATAGGAATATTTAAAAGTAGTGGAATTCAATTAAAAATAATAATAATAATAATAATAATAATAATAATAATAATAATAATAATAATAATAATAATAATAAGAAGAAGAAGAAGAAGAAGAAGAAGAAGAAGAAACAAAATTGATTTTATATATATATATATATATATATATATATATATATATATATATATATATTCATACATAACCATTATTACAAAATAAATAAAGAGCTTACATAATAAAATAAATAAATAAATAAATAAAATCAAAAATAAATGAAATAAAATACATTAAAATAAAAGAATCAATTAATTTAATAGAATAAAACTAAAATACATTATATAAAATACATTCTAAACATAAATAAGTACAGTTAAATAAATCAATAATTAAAAACACAAATAAAATAACATTAAATAAACAAACAAAAGAAATATAACAAATAAGAATAGTACAAAATAAAATAAAATAATATAAAATATTTGCAAGATTGTGAAAGGAAAATAAGAAGGTTTTATCAATTACGGCAGGGTCAATTTAACAATACAATTTCGTGAGTATATATTTTCGTCTTTGACGTCAACGTCAATTGATGAAGTCTGGATGTCACGGACTACATACAATAGTTGTTTTTCAAATTCATCAGTTGCAGCTAATACCTGGGTCTCAGTAATTTGTTTTCTATATTAAAAATACAATCTCAAGCGCTGTCAAAAATAAACATATATATACATAATGTTTGTTTCTATTTAAAAGTGGGCACTACTTCGTCTTGACGCTGCTTCGCCTTGTTTGCACTTCCAAAAATATTTGGTAAAGCTGTGCATACACGCATCCACAATGTAACGTTGAAAGACTTTCAATGGGTAAGACATTTGATGATCAACGATGGACGACGTGTCGGAGGAAGCGTGCTGAAGGGGAAGACGCTGAAATATTTCCCCAGCAGCTTGCATGCGCCAATGATGAAGTAACTGATCATCGTCGATCCTCGAGGAGAGAATGGGGAAAACGGGGGGAGGGGGAGCGGGGGTGGGTGGTGGGTGGTGGGAGGCGGGAGGAAATAGGGGAATGTGACGGAATGTGCAATAGGTGTCATTTGGAAGGGATATAATTCTGTCAAAAGTTGGACACAAACATAGCGAGCGAGTGCTTTAGTGGGGGATATAACAAGGGCGAAGTTATGTAACTGCAACAAAGAGCTTATATACCAAGAGGGTTCACTGAGGGATAATTACTTGGACATCCGGGAAGTGCGATAACTCGTGCTAAGAAAGAGTTATCTTACATGTATTGCAGCGCATACGGCGAAGATGACGGTAGAAACTATAGTAAAGAAAGTAAGTATAGGTCGCATTTTTGTTCTGGAAAAGGGTGCAGTAGGACTTTCCCCCTTTTTAAAGATATATAATAAAAGGACAAAGTTCCAAACAAGTGATATTAATTTTATCACTTACTTTTTTATGCTGAGAGACAATGTATACACATGTAAAATACTACAGTGTCCGGTACATTTGTATGTGATGTTTATTTATGTATAATTATATAAATAGCGTTTGAAGTGATGTATAGAATGTTAATTTGATTGGTGTTTAGGATGCTGAGAGGCAATGTAAATATATAAATAGGGTAAGAGGTAGTTTAGATGTTATAATAATGTGGATTTAAACATGTAAATAGTGGAGTAATTTATATGTGATGTTTGTATGTATAAACATGTACGACATACATGTATATAATGTCAGAAGTAAGTAATTAGGTTTGATTTTAATATGTACGAACATGTCAATAGTACGCTAAGTAATGTACACTTGATTTTTATACACTTGCAAAGAAACATGTTAATAGTTCCTGAAGTCATTTAGTTGTGATTTTGTGGAAAATGTCATGATATTATTAATGTTCTTAGTTATTGTTTCCAATGTAAGGATCAGTACTATCACGGTCATATTTCTGTGTGTATTTTGAATGTTTGCTGACAAACTGAAATTGCTTGTCAACAGACTGGAGGTTTTACACAGTTTATATTGTTCCATTCTTTTGTGTCATTCTGTCCACTGACAATCTTTTCGTCATAGTATTCTTTCATCTGTCTCTCTTTCTCTCTGTCTCTCTCTTTCTCTCTGTCTCTCTCTCTCTGTCTCTCTCTGTCTCTCTCTCTGCCTCTCTTTTTGTGCGAGAATTTGCAAAGTACTGCATAAATTAAATAAAACAATAAAAGTGTTGGAAATCCTATCCTATCCTGTCCCATAACCCGAAGGTCGTAGGGGCACCACAGATGATCGCTTAACCAGCATACTCCATCTTTCTCTGTCCTCAGCAGCCCTCATGGCTTCGCTCAGTGTCAAACCAGTCCATTCTCGAATGTTGTCCTCCCACCTCTTTTTCGGTCTCCCCCTTCTTCTACCTCCTTGCACTGTGCCTTGCAGAATGGTCTTTGCAAGGCCTGATGATCTGGTGACGTGGCCATACCATCGGAGTTTCCGTTTCTTCATTACTGTGAGCAGGTCATCGTGTTGTCCAATGGCTTGTGTGATGGTCTGTCGGACTTCAACGTTGGTGATGTGTTGGGTATAGGAAATGCACAGAAGTCTTCTGTAGCACCTCATCTCCATGCTTTGTATTCTTCGTTGGAGATCTGCTGTGAGGGTCCATGCTTCGCAAGCATATAGGAAGATGGAGATGACCAGAGAGCGCAGCAGTCTTACTTTGGAATGTAGACTGATGGTTCTGTCTTTCCAAATGGGCTTCAACCTTGTCAGGGCAGCAGTTGTTTGTGCGATCCTGGAGAGGACTTCCTGTCGAGACCCATTGTCTGACACAATGGCTCCTAAATATTTGAAGCAGTGCACTGTGTTGAGGGATTGGCCTTGTACTTTGATGTCCGTGTTGATGCCATTGGTGTTGTTGGTCATCATTTTGTTGGAAATACATTCATGCATTTAACACCGGATCAAAGATAGTAATTAATTCGGTAAATAATAATATATTCACTGAATTAATTAGAATTACATTCAAACATAGTTTGAGAGAATAAACAAAATGTCAATAAAATATATAAAATGAAATATATTGCTTTCATTCTAAAAATTAAATTTTATTGACATTATTTTTGTTTATTCTCTCAAGTTATGTTTAATTTTTCAATATATGTAATTCTAATTAATTCAGTGAATGCATTATTTACTGAATTAAATAACCTTGAAAAATAAACAAGCAAACAAATCAAAAATCCATTTATTTTTATATATTTTATTTCAATTGCAATTAATGTAAATCTTAATAATTTCATTTCTACCAAGTATTATTCTAGTTAATTATTTTTTTATTTTAATGCATTTCTTACACTTAATTATATTTTATTCCAAAAACAAACTTTCATACTCTTGAATTTAGTTTGTTTTCATTTTACTGTATACATTGCTTTCATTCTATACATTTAATTTTATTGACATTACTTTTTTTTCGCATTATTTAAATTAACGTCCCCGGACACAGTGCATATAGGGGACAAGACATTACTTTTATTTATTCTCTCAAATTATGTTTCATTTTTTAATATATGTAATTCTAGTTAATTCCGTGAATATATTATTATTATTAGTGAATTAATTACAATTAAAAGATTGAAAACTATAAATTTGTTCTTCAAGAAACAAGCTGCATGACAAATTAATCTTATACATATATTTCTATTGAAATTTTATAAATTTGTTTGTTATATTTATAAATAATACGTACTTAATACCGCCAACATCTGGTGGTCCAAACCAGCCCTGAAAATGAAAAAAAGGTCCCACTAGCCTTTGGCTAGTAACTTAAAAATTTTACTAGCCAAACTAAAAATTTTACTAGCCAAACTAAAAAAAATTTCATTTTAGCGCACTCGCATTTGGTGACTGAAGTTTTTTTTTTCACTAGCCATGGCGACTAAATTAGTCGCCATTTTCAGGCCTGGTCCAAACACTGCATAATTCCTGCAATACTTAGCAATGTTTTAACAGACAGAATGAAGGTCTAATCAGTCTGGCGCGACAACGGGAAAAGGGGAGTAACTCGTTCCGACAAGAGTTGCTTCCCATAAACTGTCCAACTTTCGTTACACAGGCTTATGAAGGAGTCGACTATTTTGGTATTTATAGTCTTTGACTGCAAGCTAAATATTGAGCAGTTCTGATTAACATTTGGACATAAGAGATGATCCCGTACCGTGATCGTTGGACCTTGTGTAGCGAGATCCACCTGGTAGAATAACTGCAGATTAAAGTCGACCAGTTCACTCGGTGGCCTTGGAGACGCTTGATCGAAAGTGACCGTTTGCATTTCGGGGACCCAACATTTAATCAGCGTTGATGATGTATGTTACGTTGAAACGCGAACGATAATATGTCTGAAACGCGCACGTTAGATCTAATCGTTTCGCTTGGCAAGAGATAGCAATAATGGGCCTAGAGCACCAAAAAGCTCAAAGAGTTCTAAAGGAGGCTTTTTATTGCAATTTATGGCTGTTTTATGAGCTTTTAAAAGGCGTGCCAAAGCGCTCTGGGAATCCGGCATTTGCTAAATATAATACACATTCGTATATCTTGCGTCTTTGGTTAAAACAAAATGTTCAAAGAGTCGCTAAAGGCCTTTTTTATTACAATATAAGGCTGTTTTGATAGCAATTAAATGCATTACAAAACACTCTGTAAATCCCCCATTTGCTAATATATATGCGTATTTATTGCGTCTTTAAGTTTGAATGAAATTTAAATTGAAATTCCTATTTTTACAACTGTAGAATTCTTTACCTGTTATTAGCTATATATAACGCGAATCCTACGCCTGTTGTATGGTGACGGTATTGATTTTAACCTACACGCTGTTTTCTTAATTCTTTTTATTATTAAATACACAACACACTGCATTATAATTGTAACATTAAACATTAATGTGTAACACTGTCTTAAACCTTGAATAAGTTAGAAAATTACTGCAATGATGCAACATTATTTACTTTCGGTTTTAAGCTGTGGTAAATGCCATTATAGCAGACGATGCAAATGGTAGCGCTTTGTCATTTCCTCTTAGCAACAACATGGACGCTTCCGGTATGTCGCCATTCAATTAATTGCTCGTTACTTCTAAACAGAATTATGAATGCACGCTCACTCATATGCACTCGATCACGTTTGCATACGCATGCATATGCATAAACACACACATGCACACGCACATATGCATACGAACGCGCATGCATATGCTTTTAATTAAAACTTCTCTGTTTACTGTTTAACATACGTCACAGGGCGTGTTTCGTAGTTACGTTCCCTAACAACTGTACGCCTTGCCCGGCCAGGCCAGCCTACACTTCTGCTCAACGCTTGCTGGCGACAAGACGTGTTAATTTACGCTGTCTGCTTTATACTTGGTTTGAGGAAATTTTTCTTTCAGCAATCATAAAGCTGTTACTCGACTGTTAACCTCGACTGTTACAGAATCAAAAAAAAAAAAGAAAATAATCTGTTAAAAACTGACTGAGCGTCAAGGAAGAAAGAAGTGAACAATTTTGTGATCATTCTGTGGAATATAGTGCTGTGTTTTTAAAATGGAATCATCGTCAAGCGTTCGACCAGTCTCGCCAAGTATGACTATGAGTCAAGAATCAGATATGTTGCATGACTCTCAACCTTTGACAACTCAACCTTCTGCAATTTTTTCTGAACAAGAACTCGCTGTTTTAAATAAATACCAAAGGTATCATGTTGAGATGAGTGAATATTTTTCTAAATTGCCCCGAAACCCAAATGCGGAAATACCTAAACGTCCGAAGGAAAGCTTATCATTTTTGAACACCAAACCTGATAAGTTCACTCCAGAAAGCATAGATAAATTTCTTGACGAAAAATTGATCAAAACAAATGCTGTGCCACTGGTTGAAATGCCTGATATTTCTAAAGCAGCTCAAGATATGAATTTAGACTATGAAAACGTAACTGACATTCTAGTCAAAAGGGCAAACAAATTTCAAAATGATCAGGCTGCTTTTATCAGTGATGCATTAAACTATGGGTTGTTGTTAGAGAGGGCGTTTTTTTTTTGTAAAAATTCAAAGAAAAATGAAATGGTCTGATTATTTAAAAGACCAACTAAAAATTTCACAAAACTATGCTGCAAAACTGCGTAACTTGGCTCATTATTTTGCTAATTATCCTAAGTTTCATAGGCTAGATATTACATTAAGAGAGCTTATAATCAAATCTAAACAAATTAATCAGTTTATGAAAGATAATGAGGCATTTCGAGCAAAATGGCAGAGCAAAGAATAAATTCTGTAGAAAAAAACACACCGGCAGCAACAAAGTAATCAAGTTATTGATTAGTAGGCAAAACCTGACGGGGCTGGCGAACAGTAACAGAGTGTTGAAATGCCCTTCACCTTGCTCGTCAACCAAACCTTCACCTTTAGCCAAAGACTCGTTGGCGTGCAGCGGCATGAATTGTGCAAGGCAGGCTGGCAGGCAGGCGGGGCAGGCGAACAGTAACAGAGTGTTGAAATGCCCTTCACCTTGCTCGTCAACCAAACCTTCACCTTTAGCCAAGGATTCCACAGCATGACTCACACTTGTTCACTCTTGTATTCCACTCGCTCGTCAACAACAAAGGGGTTGCCAATAGGCGACTCCGCTATTGAACTAACACTCCCACTTCCACTCCCCATCCCAATTGCATTTACAACAATTACTCAAACGCAACAAGCAAACATGAGACTTTTTCCCTCCCTCCACCCTCAGACTCCCAAACCCCACCCCCTCGTACCCATCCTCTCACCCACCACCCCTCACCCACCACCCCTCACTCCCTCCCCCCTCACCCACCACCCCTCACTCCCTCCCCATCACCCACCTCCCCATCACCCATCCCCTCACACTCCCTCCCCATCACCCACTTTCCCCTCACCCATCCCCATCATCACCACCCCTCCCCCCATTCACACATGCGCCTTAAACAATGGCGATGATCCTAAAGGGAGGTAATAACTATTATACATTCGCAAAAGTGAGAGTAGTTGTTGCTTTTCTTTGTTCATCTCTCTCTCTCTTACCATTATTATTAAGTGTCTTTTACATCAAGCCATTTGACTCTTTACCATCACCCAATAACATTAAGCCTTTCCCTCATCATTATCATTATCATCATCATCATCATCATCATCATCATCATCATCATCATCATATTATTATTATTATTGGTTAATTAAACTCAAGGGGCGTGAAGGTGGTTGAGGTTAAAGGTACTTAAGTTAGGTAACTTTGATAATTATTTATAAGTTGACTTTAACACTTTAGAAAGTATTTACAAAATGACTTACTGGTCTTTAGCAAGTAACTTCTATCTTATAACAATTAAATTATACAAGTGTAAAAGAAGAACTTCAGATTGTTCCGCCAGACACAGAACCATTAAGATTTCCTAATTAAGAAAATAAAAAAGACTAAAAATGACGGACACAGAAAGGTTCTGTAAGGAAATGGAAATGCTCTTTAATTCTCCCCACTTTCATATGTTAGAAGATGAACGCTGGAAAATCTTTTTCGAATGCAGACTATATGATCCAGATATTTATAATGATTTTTCTGACCCCTTCACTGAACAATATGAAATAAATGAAGATTACAAAGTTAAATGCAAAAGTGACTTCTCAATAGTCTTTTATAAACTTACAAAAGAAGAATACAACAAAAGTGACTTGTACCCAAAATCATATTACTTTAAATATTTTTGGTTACATTTTATTAAACAAGTTCGCAAACTAAATCCTCATGTAGTCAAACAAACTGTTTGTGATTGTGGACCCGACTGCGAATGTGATCATGACTGTGAGTATGATTGTTATTGTCTTTGCAAATGTGATGGCTTTTCATATTAAAGTTAGGGTTAGTTTTTTTTTTGTTTTGTTTTTTTTTAATTCAATTTATTCAGTTTAAAGTTGTTTTAAAATACTATTTAAAGTTTTGTTATCAGTATAAAAATGACGGACACAAAAAGTCTTTCGCAATCTCCTTTGTTTAAAGACATCTTTCAAACTATACAACTTCAAATTTTTGACAGTCAAAATGTTATTAAATCTGTTTATAATAATTATGAATTTGTACTTAACAATTTTACTTTCAAATCCCCTGTTAAAATTCGCATTCACGCTCAAATAACTTTTATTAAACCCGGCAGTATTGATGAAACGATGACTGTGTGGATTTCTTCAAGTCAAATTGAAGTGTTAAAATCTTCAGACCTAGACAATGCTTATAACAACATCTTGATCAATCAGTTACAAGACAGCATTGAGCGCGCAACTATGAGAGGGTCCGGGTGGGCCGAAGGAACTCTAGAATCATTAGAACTGAACATTACAAAGTATAATCCAATCAAAGGGAAATCTTATATCCCTCTTCCCAAAGAAATTCTTGACAAAAAGGCTGTATTGAATATTAAGAACACCGACGACAAATGTTTTGTGTGGTGTGTTCTGGCTAAATTATATCCTATTCAGTCGAAACAACATCCCGAAAGGGTGGCGCTGTACAAAGATGAAGTAACGAACTTAAATCTTAAAGACATTAATTTCCCTGTTAGCCTTGACGCCATTGACAAATTTGAATCACAAAACTCTCCTATAACAGTCAATGTATATGTTTGGGACCCTGAATCAAAACTTATGCCTTTACGAATCTCTCCTAATGCCCCATCGTTTTCAGACCTCAATCACCACGTTGATCTTTTACTAATAACAGACCCGCAAGATCCTAGCATGCAACATTATACTCTGATACGAAACATATCTAGATTATTAGGACACACTTCAAAACATCATGGCAAACAATATTTGTGCAGACGCTGTTTAACTAGAGTCTCTAATCTCCAAGTGGCTGACAAGCACAGTAAAATTTGTAAAAGTATGACAGATATTCAAACCCGTCTTGTGTTACCGAAGCCAGGTTCTCAAGTATATTTTAAAAACATCAACAAACAATTCAAGCAGCCTTATATAGTTTATGCCGACTTCGAATCATTGATTTTAAAATACCATGGCCCACAAGGATTTTGTACGCCTAATTCATTCCTCACACACCTTCACGAAGTCTGCAGTTTCGGGTATGTAGTTGTTAGAGCCGACGGACAACATACAGAGCCGGTAATTTACAGAGGGCCTGACGCAGCTCGGAAGTTCTTAGATGAGATGAACAAAATATACAAATTGTGTTTACTGCAGCTAGATAATCCGGTGCCCATGATATTTACTGAATCTGACTCCCATAATTTTAAAGCAGCTACACATTGCCACATTTGTAATAAAGAGTTTGACCCGAAGGACACGAAGTCCCAAAGAGTGAGAGATCATTGTCACATAACAGGGGCATTTAGAGGTGCAGCTCATCAGAAATGCAACTTGGAATATGGAATCAAACATTTCTCTCTCCCTATTTTCATTCACAATCTTCGAAATTACGACTCTCATTTAATCATGCAGGCAGTGACGAAAGCATACAAAGTGTCATGTATTGCCGAGACAGAAGAAAAATATAAAACTTTCACTCTGAATAAATTAAAGTTTTACGACAGCTTTCAACATTTGTCTTCCAGTTTAGAAACACTAGCTAAGAACTTACCCAGCTATCCTATCACTAGCAAATATTTTCCAGACGTTACACTTATTCGGAAAGGTGTGTATCCTTATGAATACATGGATTCTTGGGAAGTGTTTGAAGAACTAGAATTACCCCCTAAAGAAAATTTCTATTCTTCACTCAATAAAAGTTTCATAACTCTTACCGATTATGAACACGCCCAGAATGTCTGGAATGCACTCGGATGTAAAAACCTTGGTGACTACCACGACATATATTTAAAAGCCGACGTCTGTTTGTTGGCTGATGTGTTTGAAAAATACAGAGAAACGAGTTTACATCATTACTCCCTCGACCCTTCTCATTATATTTCTTCGCCAGGAATGAGTTGGGATGCTTTCTTAAAACTTAGCGGTTCTAAAATTGATCTCATAACTGACCAGGTAATGATGACAATGATTGAGTCGGGCATTCGTGGAGGAATAAGCGTGGCAGCTCATAATTATTGCAAAGCCAACAATAAATACCTGAAGCACTATGACCCCTCGCAGAAATCTAATTATATAATGTACTTTGACGCCAACAATTTATACGGTTGGGCAATGAGTGAGCTTTTACCGTTTTCAGATTTCAAATTACTTGTTAATCCAAACCCCGCAAACTTTACTTGGTTAAACAGTATTTTAAATCACCCTAAAGATCATACTATAGGGTTTATTGTCGAAGTTGACCTAGAGTATCCCAATGCTTTACACGACCTACATAATGATTACCCATTAGCACCAGAAAGATTGCATGGTACAGACAAGCAACTTAAACTTATTCCCAACCTCTATAATAAATCTAATTACGTCTGTCACTACAGAAACCTGCAGTTCTACATCAGACACGGCATGAAGTGCACAGCGATTCACAAGCTTTTATTCTTTAAACAAACGAATGTCTTGGCCGGGTACATCAATAAAAACACACAGCTCAGAAAACAAGCGCAATCTACGTTTGAAAAAGATTTCTTTAAGCTGCTGAATAACAGCTGTTTTGGTAAAACTATGGAGAACCCATACAAGCGAAAAGATGTCAGGCTAATTACCTCACCCAATCAAGCGATTAAATTAACATCTAAGCCTCAATACCTTGGTTACAAAGAGTTTCATGACTCCTTGTATGCAGTTACCATGAAAACCACGCAAGTTAATCTAGACAAACCAGTGTTTATGGGGATGACTATTCTCGACCTTTCTAAATTACTAATGTTCGAATTTTACTACGATTACTTTAAACCTAAATACCCGGAGGCCAGAGTTTTATACACAGACACAGACTCCCTTATACTAGACATCCCTACTGAAGACATTTATAAAGACTTAGAATCGGAACTACAACATTACGATACTAGTGACTACCCTGAAACTCACCCTTTGTACAGCAAAGCAAACCAAAAGAAAATAGGTTTGATGAAAGATGAAATGAACGGGAAACTTATTGAAGAATACGCAGGACTGCGATCTAAGCAGTACAGTATTAAACACGAATCGGGAGAATCTTCAAAAGCGAAAGGCACCCAAAAAGCTGCAATAAAAAATAGAGATATCAAACACGAAAACTACCTGGAAGCCTTAGATGAAAAAGAAGTTAAACCATACCCTAACACAACTATAAAGTCTAAAAACCATATAGTGTCCACTGCTGTGACGACCAAAAAAACAGTATGCGCTAATGACACAAAGAGAATAAGAGTAACTAAGGAGTTCGCATACGCTCTAGGCCACTATAAATTACAGGTAGGAACAGCGACTGCGACTGCGACTACGACTACGACTATGACTGCGACTATGAGTAAGAAGGAGGGCCTGGAAGGCTTGAGTAAATGTTAACTGTATTTATTCTGAAGCGCCAAGCTTTTTCTTCAAAGCATCTAGCTGCTCCTTCCGTCCCAGTAGTCTCCCTTCTTCTATTAATTTTTTTTTAATTTCTTCAACATTAACAGGTGCAGACCTAGATTTAGATTGTATGTCGTGCTTCAACTTTTTATATTCTTCAAAATCTCGCTGGATAATTACAAACTCTTGGTCTGTAATCTGAGTGTCTTCTAGAGCTTTTGAAATTATTAAGTTCATGCTAGTAAGTTTAGCTATCGCCAGGCTAGAAATGAGGTCGTGTTTTTCTAGTTTCTTAGATACTTTAGTATTAATTACACCAAGTAGAACTGACATCACTGAAGATAATCCGGCAGCCACTCCTAATCCAATACTAATTGGTATACCAATTCCAGTCACCAATAATCCCACGCTGGCAGCAGCTTCCGCTGCATTAATAACATTTAGACCAGTAGACACGTAATTTATTGTGCTATAAGCGCCGGAATACCTTCGTCTGCATCTAGAGTACTTTTGGATATCTGATTCAATTTGAGTCCTAACTTTTCTTATTTCTTCCAGCCTGAACGTTTGAACATTACTTAAGTCTAACGTTGGAGCACTGGGCTGTACAATTGGTTGTTCATCCACTACTGCTTCTACTATAGCAGGATACAATTTTGTCGTCATATTTTTAGTGTTAAAAAAAAGGGTTAACAATAATTAACTTGATTTTAGTTTATTAGCAAAATATTCTATTTGACTATCAGAAAATATCTGATCGCTGAAATAAAATGCTAACAGATCTACGTTGTCTAGGCTAATTTGCGCTATTCTGTCAATAGGATTTGGAACAGGGACAAAAGTTATCTTGGGTGATGAAGTAAATACGGAAAACTGATTTTCATTTTCTCTTTTCTTCATAAATACTGTAACTCGTCTGGGATCCTCATCTAAATCAACCCAACTTAGAGACACTTGCGGAATTACATTAAAATTTCTCTGCGTAGGCCTGTGAGCAATTATGTCCAGTACTATCATAGCTGTGCTACCTAGCTGTAAAGGAGGCTGCAGAATAACTCTAACATTTTTCCCTGCGGTTTCACGCTTATGTAAAACATAGCTGCTTTTTTTGTAGGCTTTGACTTCTATGGTTTCCCGATTGTTTTCATCCGGCACTAGACTAACTAACATAGGCCCGGCGTTAATAATTTTCTTAAATTTATTGTCTGGTCCCATAAAAGTGTAAGGGCTTTCGCACTTGAATTTAATAAGCCAATCTAATTCTGTGTCTACAGGTGTTAAAGACCAGATATTTTCTCGTTTAGTAATAGCATACTTAAAATCGGGATCTACTTTACCGGCATTAAAGTCCTTTAGCTGATCGATAGATGGTTTTTCTTGCGGTACTGACGGCGGCACTGCTTCAGGTACTGCCGGCACTACAGGCACTAGCGCTCGTTTATAATATCCATTTTGTGTAAATTCGAAACCGTAAATAGACCCAACAATAGCATTCGCATCAAAGTCAATTGTGTCTGCTAAGTCTTTCAGTTCAATGGTAGGACAGGTTACTGGAATTTGAGGGCCGATTGACATTGTATTTTAAAATTAAACTTTATTTTATCTCGAGAATAATTGTAAGATCTTCAAAGTCTACAATTTCGTTGTTTTGGTTAGTTATTTTGAAGCAGAAACTAGTATGATAGTCCTGACTTAAGTGACGTTTTTGAGGCAGAAATTTCAATGAAACTGGATCGCAGTAAGATTCTCTCTGAGTTGAGATTATCCTTAGCAATGTACTAGGAGTTCCGTTTACTAAGTTTTCCGATGTCTTCAGTTGATGAAGGTACACAAACAATCTATTATTAATTAACAAATTCATAGGGTTTGATCCAATAAATCTTATAGAACTGCCGACAGTGCTGGAGCTGTCAGATAAAGATAATTCATTGCCAGGGAAACCTAATATTTCTGCCAGCTTTGGCGCAAGTGTAACGCTGGTAATGTCTTTATGCTGGTTTTTATGGAAAGTTAAAGTTACTATCAAGTTTGCAGGGTTCATTTTTGCTTCAATCGAATGAGGTTTAAACAATTCTTCAGTAAGTCTGCAGAAGTCATAATAGCCGGCATGAATAAAGTGCCTTTTTTATTAATCATTATCCAGTTGTTGTTTAGATCATGACTAATATTTAACCATTTAACCGTGTAGAATATTTCGTGAAGGATTACGTTAAGGTCCCTGTTTTTGTTGTCAATAGGATGCTGAAGTTCAATGGGCACACCTGATTTTACGAATTCGAAAGTTACAAACATATTTTTTAATATAATAAAAATGTATGCGCCTTATAAATATAACAAAGCTGCAAAGTATACTACAGGGCCTTATTATTACGAAAAAGCAGTCGACCTAACCAAGCTGACAATAGCTGTGGCAGCCAACGTCCATTTCGAAACTATCCCCCATAATATTTTTGATCATTACCTCAACCCAGACATTACGAGCGACTTTTTAGCTAACCAATGGCTAAACAACGGGGGTATGCAGTTCTTTCAGAATCAAATTAATTTTGCCGTGTCATGCGCTACAACTGGTTGCGGAGTTTCTTACGTTCATCACCTTAATCACCCAGATCCCATGTTGAAGTCTATTTATCTGTTCCATTTGTATTATCAAGTGAGGCGGGTGTTGTCTGAACTTCAGGCTCCGTTACCTACTGACAAAAACTTTAATCCCTTTAACAATGGCTTTGACAAGAAAGCGTATCAAAGGTTGTGCAATGAATTCGGAATTGATACTAAAACAGACTTCAGACAAAAACTAGACCTCAATCACGGAATGGGAACTTTATTTAGATACGCTGTAGGTAATTTATACACGGGGCCTTACGTACCTGGATTTACATCATTTAACCACAACAGCCAGGTTCCTTTACTGTATATCAGACAAAAACAAAGTACAGCATACAGCACTTTTATATTGGACACATCAAACGGATTTACCCAAAGTGGGGTGGAAAGGCTGAATGAATCTATTCGTACGTATGCGTGGTGCATTCTGGGGTCTCAAGCAGAAACACGAAGTAATATCATTGGGGAAGGAACTAGCTTCGATGCACAAAAGCAGTTTCTAGCCAACATTGAAGATTCTATTAATTCGGCAGTAGATTTGCCCGCGAGTATTAAAAGATATCAGGACACTTTAAAGTATGCTAGATCGAAAGTAGATTACGTAATAGGTTTAGGACTGTATATGTTGCCTTCAGACCTTCAGCTTAGGATAGGAACTATATCAAACTACAACAACAATATAGTGATTGCCGACCCTCAGTTTCATATAGGCTACAATCCTACAATAAATACATTGAATACAGTGAATACAGCAAATACGGTATTTACTGCTAGGCCTAATAATGAACCTTTAAGTTCGCCACCGCTTCCGAGTTTGCCAAGCTTGCCGGACCTGCAAATGCCGGTAACTGATCATGGGGTTTCACGTCTAGCGCTTACAGGGGGTTTATTGTTTGCTGGGTTAATTGGGATTTACTATTTTAAGTAACCAGAGTAATATTATTATAAACAAAGACCACAGATGCTCAGACGCCCAAACCACAACTTTAGAAGCAGTATTAAATATCCATGAAAATACAGAACCTAATATTCCTGGAAGTGCGTCTACAAGTTTGTCACCTAAGCGTTTCAATAAGTTAGCTATGCTTTGTAACGTCTTTTTAATCCAGTCTTTAACCGGACTACCGCCAGGTCCACCAGGTACGCTAGGTCCACCGGCACTGATGCCTACGGTTCTAGTCAGTGCTAAGACTAGTGTGCTTATTGTCATCCCAACAGCTGTAAGAATGCTAAATATTGTAACACCTTGCTCTCTGAACAGTGTTTGAATTCTTTCTGCAAGTGTAGTGTCTTCGTGTAAAATTTTATGCACCGTTTCTTTTATTCTGGCGAAATTAGTTATTAATTTTTCTCTGTTTATGGATAAGGCTTCTAGCCTTGCAGCGCGTTCTGTGTAAAGGTCTGCGAGCCTTTTTTGAATCATCTTTTTTACCTCAATGCTTAAGTTCGCGTCATCAGCTTCTGCTAGTTTATTTTTTTGTTTTTCTATATGTTTGTCGAGCTCACCGAGCTTGGCTAAATTCATCATTGTCTCCCCTCTCACAGATTGTAAAGCTTTATCTAAGCCCTGAAGTTCACGCAGTGGCAATAATGGCGTGTCATTGATAGTTTCCATAACCTGATCAATATTGGTGTCCTCATTTGTTTGTAAGGTTGTTAACTCTTTATTTACTTCTAATGCAGAACTAGTTAAGTTAGTTAAGTCTTGTAGTTCTATTTCTGAATTTGGTAACGATGCATCTATTCGTTGAAGTGAAGCTACTGCTTGGCGATGCAACGCTGGCACTCTATTATCGGAAAGCCCCAATGATCGTATTACAGTCACTGGGAGTTTAGTTTTCAAAGTAGACCACGCATAAAATTTATCAGGATTCTTTAACATAGTTAACTGTACTCTCACTTTTTTACCGGATACACTAGTGTTTATAAACAAGTGATTATTTTTGTCTAGTTCGAAGTCGCTGGGACTAACATAATCAGGTAACTCGCGCCCGATGTAATTGTAAAATTTATTGATTTTTCTGGCTTTTTGGGTTTCAGTTACTTGACGTAATTCTTCTCCTATACTTAGCCTTGTTTGGCTCATGTCGTCTCCTACCATAGAAAGAAGTCTGCTGGTTGTGTCAACGTTGAGGTCTTCATTAGGCTCATTTGGTTTAAACACTTCATCAAGAGCTTCACCACCTGTTGCCATTTTTAAATATAATTTTTTTTTATTGCATTAAAAATGCAAAGCTACGGAAACTTGTTAGACCCTACACGTCGATTGAGGACACCTTTAGGCATCAAAGGTGAGAAAAGCACAATAATTATTACAAACAATCCAAGCAGCATAGAGCCTAATCAGCTACTAACCATAAGATTTCCAAATTTAGGTCCTGATGATGTAATAGTTCCGGGCAGTCCTAAATTGGGATTTAAAATTAGTCTGAATTCTGACGACGATCCTAACAGAACCATAGTCAACAATCTAGGCAGAGCTATAATTAAAAGAATGGTTATTAAACTTGATGGGCGAGAAATCCAAAGTATCGATGACGCCGGTGTTTTGTTTTGTTACACAGATCTGTGGCTGAGTAAATATGAAAGGGAAGATTTAGTTGGTCAGGGGATTCAAGCCGCCAATGTGGCAAAACTTCGAATCAAAGCTGGCGATGCTGTCGCTTCTAACAAAGGTAAAAATGCATTAGCTGCTGTATACAAAAACAGGTTTTATTTTCCACTCGATTTTGAACTGCTACACAGTCATCTGCCATTTCATCAAGGTTCATTTAACGACAGGCTTTCTTACGAAATTATTTTCAATGATTATTCTCAAGTAGTAATTAGCTCTGACAATGATGCTAGGTATACAATTACAGACATCACGCTTGAATACGAAGTGGTCACTCACGCTGAACTCAGTAGGATGATCAGGGGCCAATATGACAAACTAGCAATTTATTATGATAGGATCGTTCGCTACAGACAATTTAATAAAGATTTATTAGATGCACTCTGGACCATCAACATAAATTCACCTGCTCGAAGTTTTAAAGGTGTACTGTTGTTGTTTGTGAAAGAATCTAATTACAATCGTGACAGCGAAAATTTTATCAATCCTAATATTTCAAAAGCGTCTGTCGTGATTGAAGGTAAGCCTAATCAATTATTCGCGAATGGAATGATGGGGTTTCAACAGTTTGATGAGATTAGGAAAATCTTGGGTGGAGGTAGATTACGGACTGACACTGTGGATTTGATTTCTAAGGATCTTCATTTACATGACACACGACTGCAAGATTATCTCGTGAATAAGTTTGCGTTGTGGTTAGACTTTCGAACCATACCCACCAATGAACTTCATGGATCTGGAAGAAGAATTGAAAACGGAACAGATGGTATAACAATTGAATTGCATAGGGAAGCAAGTGCAAGGTCAGAATCAGTTACAGTATACATGTATATTATTATGGACGCTCAGCTAAACATTGAAAATGGAAGATTAAAAGATTTAGTATATTAAAAATGACCTCTTTGTTACCTCGTGATCCTCATTGTGGAATGATCGTTGGCATGACATCATGCGGAAAGACCGTCTTTGTTCTGGATTTGTTAGAAAAATATTATGCAGGCCACTTTGATTATATAGTAATTTTTTGCCCAACTATTCAATATAATAAAACCTACTTAGATCGTAAGTATGTCTGGACAGATGAAAATATCTTTGTTGTAAATACCAATGGCAAGCTCAATGAGTATTTAACGTATTTTTATAACCTGTTTGAGAATGAGGGTAATACGTTATTCTTAATCGATGATTGCAGTGCAGAAAAAGATATTGTATTAAAACAGAACATATTGAGCAAGCTGGCTTTCAGTGGACGCCATGTGAAAATTAGTGTCTGGTTAATCACGCAGAAATTTAATTCGATATTAAAGGATTTTAGAGAACAAGTAAAATTCGTGTGCCTGTTTTATTGCAAAGATCGAGACAGCTTTGATAACTGTTTAAAAGAAAATGACGTAATTGAATCAAAAGAGGAAAGAACTAAATTAAAAGAACAGCTAAAAAAAGGCAAGCACTTAAAATTATTATTAAAAACTGACCAACCAACTGGCTATACAATACTTATGTAAGTAAGTAAGTTCTTTTATAATTTAATTATTGTAAGTTATAAGGTTTTTTTTTAAAGTCGACTTAATTAAGTTAGATGTAAGTAAGTTCTTTTATAATTTAATTATTGTAAGTTATAAGGTTTTTTTTTTAAAAGTCGACTTAATTAAGTTAGATGTAAGTCACTAAGTCAAAAAAAGGTTGAAGGTAAGTAATAGTGGTGATGATTATAGTTCATTTATCTTAATGGCACTGTGTCTGGTGGAACAATCTGAAGTTCTTCTTTTACAAAGTTTCTTTGTGGTGTTCTACGATCGCTTCTCGGTCTTAAATAATATACGGGCGGATCAGTAGATAATGCTCTGTCAACTTCATAAACGCTTAATGACCAAATTGGGTCGGTAGCTCGTCTTCTAGTGTCATTAGCAACTTCTCCAGGCTGATAAAGGTATCTAACAGTTTTGTTCATCAAAGTTAGATCCGGCTGACCAGGCTTTGAAACGGTAACAACAATCTGTTTCTTTTTAATAGCCTCAACTGGTTTTAATCCTGTAACTCTGGCTGGTTCTGAATTCATTTCCCTTAAAACTCGAGGCAGCCTAACAACCCATTCTGTATTCGGGGTTTCAGTAAACAACTCCTTTGAATACTGATAAGTGAATAATCTTTCTGCCAGTTGCCGATTAAAGTTTTCTACAATACCCTGTGATCTGTGCAATCCAACAACTCCTCTTCTAACAGTTACATTATGTTTTAACAAAAGCTGGTTAACAGCTCCTTTGAATTCAGACCCTTCATCGCATTGAATAAGTCTAGGGAACCTTAGAGGCCCTCTTGAATAAATTGCATTTAAGGCTTGAGCGACCTCAGCAGAATTTTTAGTCCTAAGAGCATGAGCGTCTTTAAACCTGGTAGCTATATCAATAACAGTAAGGGCATACCTGTATTTCTTTCTATATATTTTGTCATGAGGAAGATATAACAAATCTATTTGATGCGTGTCATTTGGTCTGGAGTTTTCAAATTTTGGTCTTATTATTTTCTTCGGGGGTGGAAGATAAATTTGCCATACAGCTTGCTTCGATAACCATTGTTTAACTGTGTTTGCTGACAAGCCAGTCTTTTCTACTAGTTTATTAACTGCCATCATCCCTTTCCAATATCCGGATTGAGAATAATATAATCTAGACAAACGCGAAGTCATATTTTATTTAGATTTATATTTTTGTTTAACGAGGTAATAAACTACTGTTATTCCAAACACAATTAAAATTAATTCTCCGGTCTCTGACATTGTAAATGCAATGTTAGGTGTGTAGTAATCAGATAACACTGGCTGTTTTAATGAAGGGAGTGTCGTGCCAGTTAATAAATAATATTGGTGCAAAGCTTCATCAACGTCTTCGAATGTTTTATCAGCATGACCTTCTTCTTTCAATCTTGTATTAACAAAATCAAGCTGCATTAGTCTGTTTTTCTCGTATTCGGCCTGATCTTGTTGTAATTTTTCCATTGCTAAGTTATGCCGTTTTGATTCTTCTTTACTGTCCAGTTTTGAAAACAAATAATTTGACCCTGAAAAGGCTAAGGCGTTGACAGCAGCAGAACCAAGCACCATTGCAACACCAGCCATTTTTTAATTTAGTTTTTTATTTTATTTGTATTTAAAATGAATTGTGATGACTTGTTAATGCAAGAAGCTATTAATGTCACAGGTACTGGTGTTGACAACGAGAAAAAAGACAGGCTGGTTGCATTAGTAGCTTCCGGAAAGTCAAAGTATTATCTTGGTGTTGACTTAACTACTGAACAAGTGCAAAGACTGAGGCCAGAAGAGATCATTATATTACATAATAAATATGATAAAGTTCTCGGCGCTTTATTGGTTAAAAGTTTAGGGCGTTCGATTGTGAAGTTATATACCAAAGCTGTGTCGACCTTTGTTACTTTAGATTGTGAGAATGATTTATTTGATGATTTGATTAAAGATCCAGTTATTGTTAATGGGATTAGTGAGGTATCAAGAAATTTGTATTATAAGTTTGGAAGCTTGTTGACCCCATTTTCAGCCGGGCTAATTACTTTTCAACACATAAATTTCTCTGCTATTAAAAATGGACTCTTCCAATCCGGAGATGGAGAAGGAGACGGAGGTGAAGAATTCAGAGAATCAACAGAACCCAGTGACAGTCACTAAACAAAAGAGCCCAGGAAGAATTGCAGCTGGAAAGAAGTTAGCAGAATTTAACAAGTTACATAGATGGAACAGACAAACAAAAGCAAACATATTAACAAAAAAGGAATCACCAAAAGAAGAAACAATAATGCAACAAACATTAACAACAAATAAAGAAGAACCAATACAACCAGTACAACCAGTACAATCTTCAAATAACATATATTATTTATGTATAGCCTGTGTAGTGGGTGCAAGTGGGTACATAATATATAAATACCGCCAAGGAAAAAATAAACAGAAACCCCCAAAACCACTTGTAGAAAAAGAAATTGAATTATCTCCATCATTGAAGCCATCATTGAAGCCATCATTAGATGTGTTTTCAATGCAGTAATAATTTATTATTATTTTTTTTATTATATATAAAAAATGAGTGTACCATATGAACAAACAATTGTTAATCTTGGATACCATAGTGTTGTCTTAGTGGGCTTAAATACAGCTTATGCTATGATTGCAAAATCTCTTTTAAAAATGAAACCTATTGAATTAGGAAAAATGGATCTTTCAGATGCTGGTAAACTGGTTGGTATCTTTTCATTATCGTTATTTACTCGGGACTATCTTGTTAAACAAAAGATCATTCCAGCAGATATTAATGTGTAATGTTATACAACCATAATGTAGAAGGGTTGTAATTTTTTTTGTTTTAACCAAAGACGCAAGATATACGAATATGTATTATATTTAGCAAATGCCGGATTTTTTTTAAAATGCCCATAAAACAGCCCTATATTGCAATAAAATAGCGTTAGGAAAACAAAGGGGCTTTACGCCCATATTTGCTATCTCTTGGCAAAGTTTTCAATAATAGAGTGTATTTACCTTTGATTTGAGTTTGCATTGTTGTTAGAAGAAGCTTTGTATAACGTTGGTAATTTTAGTTGGTCGATATTATTGGAGAATTCTCTAGATTTGCTTGTTTACTGTCGATCGAAACTTCACGATAAGTTTAGATATTTGAGAACATTCTTGGACCAAAAAGAATGTTGTATGACGTAAGTCAGTGATGACGAACTTTAGTTTGATTGGTTGCAAAGCGTCATCGGGAACATTCTGACGTTATCTCGAGGTGAGAGAAAAACTATATATTCCATGCTCTGTGAAAAGGAAGATGAAGAAAAGTGAAAAGGTGATTGTGTGCAGTTGTTGATGTACGCTGAATAAAGTTTGAAAACTTCATACGACGACTCCGTGCCTTTTTGCTGACTGAACGGGTTGCGTGGATAAACGAATCCGAGTTACTCTGATCAGTACTTCAGCATTGGGGCTGAATCAACTACTGATAAAGAAAAACACCACCATCATCGAGTGTAACAATGAGAAAGATAGATCCATCATATGATCCATCAAGCTCCTCCATCCCCACCACCTCTGTCCATCCTAAAGCTGTCCACCAAATACATTACGCAGGTCGCTATACCCACAAAGTAGTCAACGCAACTCCAAGCCTCAATCCACCAAATCCAAGAAGCGTTATCCACGTATAAGTCCACCTCGAAATTCCACTGAGTCTACAACGAAATCCATAATGAAGTCCATGATGCAATCCACGGAGTTCCTGACACAACCCACTCTTGTGTCTATCATGCAGTCCCATGCAGTCCATGACTTAATCCAATGAGTCAACGGCGCAATCCACTGACTGAGTCTGCAAATCATCAGTCTAAGAATGATGCGGAGTCTGCCGAGTCGCAGAGTGTGACTAAAACCGACATCGCAAGGCTATTGACCAATCACAAATGATGATGTTCCTGGCAAGCTGTGAAATATGTAAATCGTAAGAATACAGGACATACTTTAACCCATTTACAAACCGCAGTCTCCTGTGCTTTTTCTGCAAAAGACTGAAAAACCAAACGGTCATCTTGTATTTCATAAGACGCGCTAAAGCAGCAAGGATTTATTCCCAAACCGTAACTCATTGTTGCTACAGCAACCATTATCTCAAAGAAAGGAGGAATCAAACGAGTAAATGGACCGCCTGAATCAGCAAATGAAACTGGCATCGTTTTTTATTGGATGTCTAAGCTAGAGGTCACTGAAGACTAGGCCTACATTTTGAACGAAGAGGAGACGAATCAATGGAAGAAACTGGCGTTGTTTTTCACTGGTCAAATTTGTTTGAAGACACCTTGTCATGCGTAATGTTCTTATGTTCTTTTATTCGTTACTCTGTGTGTGTGTTTGAGTGTGTGTGTGTGCATGGGTGTGATGAGGTGTGTGCGCGTGCGGTTATATTTGTGTGCGTGCTACCTAAATGAGAAGGAAAGCTTCTGAATTTTGGACTATTTTTTGTTGCGCATTCGGATGACATTATTGAAAAGCAATGTGTAAAGTGGTCGTTCACACACGTCTTTCTCCACTAGTCTACTTTTAATTCCTGTTTGGTTTTTCCAATTGAAGAAATCGATACATTAATATTATTCGCATCGTAGACGTCGAATATGAAATATTGTCACATCTCTATCGAACAATACTGCAACCGCACGCCAAGCACGCTGGTGAATATTGTCCGATCTCGATGTGACAATTGTCCATATTTTAATTATATGTGGTTTTGCTAATAAAAGGACAAAGTTCCAAAGTTCATTTCCCTCGCCACGATGCGAAAAACGTATAATGTCTTAACCACAGTGATATGATTTATTTATTTATTTATTTATTTTTATTTAATCGTTCTTATATAGCGCTTTTCCAGCTCAAGAGCTGCTCAAGGCGCTGACCG
>CM072525.1:12783770-12876270 GCA_036898135.1 Oncomelania hupensis | reverse complement strand
AACGTGGACCCCATGTCGTGCTGGCCAAAGACGGTGCTGGGGACTGTCCATCTTTACTGGTCACGCGCCGTCAAAGATGGAGAAAGGTGCTAGTGCCATTCTCACGATGTGTAGCACTCAGGTACTGCCCGGTCAATGCTGTAATACTCTCAGTAAGGATGCTAGGTTCTAAGAGAGAGCGTGAGAGAGAGAGGGAGAGAGAGAGAGAGAGAGAGAGAGTGAGAGAGAGAGAGAGAGAGAGAGAGAGAGAGAGAGAGAGAGAGAGAGAGAGAGAGACTCAGACTCAGACATTTTATTCACAACAAGGAAACAGGTTTTAGGCGGGATCCTAATCTTACAATCGGTCATCGTATCATTCACACTCACATTCTGCATGCCCTATTCAGTCATACTTGCCAACGACAAAGTAACTAGCTATAATAAAACAATAAAAATTACTATAAACACTATCACTATCCTATCCTATTCTATCCTATCCCGTAACTCAAAGGTCGTTGGGGCACCATAGATGATCGTTTAAAAAGCGTACTCCATCTTTCTGTTCTCAGCAACTCTCATAGCTTCGTTCAGTGTCAAACAGGTCCATTCTCTAATGTTGTCCTTCCACCTCTTTTTCTGTCTCCCTCTTATTCCTCCTCCTTGCGTCGTGCCTTGCAGGATTGTTTTTACAAGACCTGATGCTTTTGGTGATGTGGCCATACCATCGGAGTTTCCGGTTCTTCACCATTGTGAGCATGTCGTCATGTTGTCCAATGGCTTGTGTGATGGTCTGTCGGACTTCGTCGTTGGTGATGGGTATAGGAAATACCCAGAAGTCTTCTGTAGCACCTCATCTCCGTGCATTGTATTCTTCTTTGTAGATCTTTTGTGAGGGTCCATGTTTCGCAAGCGTATAGGAAGATGCAGATGACAAGGGAGGCAGCAGCCTTACCTTGGAATGTATACTGATGGTCCTGTCTTTCCAAATGGGCTTCAATCTTGTCAAGGCAGCAGTTGTTTGTGCGATCCTGTAGAGGACTTCCTGTCGGGACCCATTATCTGATACAGTGGTTCCTAAATATTTGAAGCTATGCACTGTGTTGAGGGATCGGCGTTGGACTTTAATGTTCATATTGATGCCTTTGGTGTTGTTGGTCATCATTTTGGTCTTCTCTGCATTTATTTCCATTCCATAGGCTCTGGAGGTGGTGTCAAACCTCTGTACAAGCTGTTCAAGTTCCTGTTCCTATCCAGTCAATCCATCTATGTCATCCACAAAACGGAAGTTGGAGATTGCTCTACCCCCTATGCTGATTGTGCCTTTGTGATCTGCAATGGCATCTGACATGATGCGCTCTTGGAAGATGTTAAAGGGTTTTGGAGAGAGTAGGCATCCCTGACGCACACCAATTGTTGTTCTGAACCAGCTCCCGATGGCGATGTTGTGGAAGACTGTACTGGTACTCTTGTCTTACAGGCTTTTGATGACTTCAATAATGTTAGGGCTGATGTTGTACACTCTCATGGTTGCCCACAGTGCTGCAAGCCAGACTCGGTCAAATGCTTTCTAGAAGTGTACAAACACATGATATAGATGTTATTGGTGCTGTAGGTAATTCTCGCAGATTATTCTGAGGTTGAAAATCTGTTCAGTGGTACTTCGCCCTGCTCTGAATCCTGCTTGTTAATTAGCTATGATTCGTTCAGCTTGGGGTTTGAACATATTGAGTATTATTTTCAGGAGTGCCTCGTTCCTGAAACACTCTCATGCAGTATACGAAAAATATATATGATAATCAATATTGTTGTTCCAATTACACAATACATAACAAACAACCCAATGAATTATTAAATAATCAATTGGTACAATTACACATACACAAAACATATCTATTGCAGATCCAGCAATCAAATAGCACATTGGGAAACAGTTGTCAAAATTAGTAGTTAAGTCATATTAAGGTAATGTTGCCTTAATGTACCTTTAAATGAAGGAAGAGTGGTACACAATCTAATGTTTAAAGGTAGAGAGTTCCAGATGAGAGGTCCTGAGAATTCAAAACTATTCTTAAACAAATCAATTCTTGTACGAGGCAGGATGTATTTGTTAGACCCGTAACGTTCTGCCGTAGCAGTGAATATATTGCCTAAATAAGGTGGAGACAGACCCTGTTGCACTTTAAACAAGAGGGTCTCGATGTTGAATGCAAACTGATGGCATAAGGACATTAGGGTTAATGCTGCTGTGTTTCCGATGATGAAAGACTGGGATCAGCAATGATAATCTTTCCTGCTCTACGGTGCAAAGAGTTTAGTTTACTGAAAATTAATGCGCTTCTCCTGCACCACACCAAGTGAGGATTCAGAGAAAGAGAGAGAGAGAGAGGAGACAGCCAGACAGACAGATACAGAGAGAACGTGAAAGATAACAAAAGTATCCTAAGAGAAGCAGGAGTGGTCATAGGGGTGGGTGTTGGGGTGGGGTGTGGGGGTAAGATAGTGATGGGAGAGGAAATGTCGCTGGTCAATCTGCAAAGCCAAGAGAGTCAGCGAGAATTAAGACGGACGTTGTTTACTCAATGCCGGCCATAGGGGTCTGAAGTGGGGCCAAAGGGGCCTAATATGACAGGCAAATGCCGCCGAGGGACCACTTACCCCCTACAGGGTTCTGATCACTCCGTCAGGAAGCATTAGGCGCAAAGCAAACCCGATTGGAGGGCTATAAAATAATAAACCAGTGCATCATCACGAGAGAGATGTAAGGACTGATTGGACGGTTAAAAATATACCACTGCATCATCCAATCATAGCTGCGATTGGTTGGCTAAAAATAGAGCGACGCATCAGCCAATGGAAAGGCACTGGGGGTGTGAGGATTATAATTATATTGTTATGCTGTGTTTGGAAGTGAATGCGAAGCAGTAGACGTCAGTTCCTTCCAAACATTTGCTTATACAGGATAAGTATAGACACTTAGCTCCACGCATTCGCGCATCCATTCAGACAAGCGTGCGCGGCGCACATACACACATTACACTAATAATAATAATAATAATAATAATAATAATAATAATAATAATAATAATAATGGATGCTTTATACGCTTTTTTCCTCATATCACCAATGAGACTGAAAGTGAGAGGCGATCTATACCAACACACATGCTCATATTTTACACACACACACACGCACACCCACACACACACACACACATACTTGTATTCATGTCAAAATGGGGTCCTTTGACGTACTTCGCGCCTCTTAGGCGGCGAATTAGGTCAACTTTCTTCGAAAAACGGCTACTTTTAGCAATTTTCCTCGCCTCTTAGAGACGAAGTAGGTCAAGTTTGTTCAAAAACACAGCTAGGATAAGGAACTTTCCTCGACGATTAGGGTAAGGCAGTGCCTCGACGATTAGGGTAAGGCAGTGCCTCGAAAAGGGTTAGGGTCAGGGCTAGTTGCAGCGCTGCAACTAGCCCTGACCCTAACCCTTTTCGAGGCACTGCCTTACCCTAATCGTCGAGGCACTGCCTTACCCTAATCGTCGAGGCACTGCCTTACCCTAATCGTCGAGGAAAGTTCCTTATCCTACCCGTCTGGAAGATGCACTACAACTACACTTGGCAAGTGAACTTTAAGTGCACATGCACTACAACTGCACTTCGCGAAGTGAACTTTAAGTGCACATGCACTACAACTGCACTTCCATGCACTACAACTGCACTTGCATGCACTTAAAGAGCACTTCAGCGCATTTCAATGGAAAACAAAATGGGTTTACAAATTGGTACCCCATTTTTGTTTGTGAACCCATTGTATACTAAGTGTGCAAGGTTTATAAACCCAAAACGCCATGAATACAGCCCCACACACACACACCAACACACACACTTACATACACAACCAGCACACATCTATCACTCAAACCTGGGATGTAAAGGCAGGCAGTTCGCTACACACATCATTTTAACCCCACGCACATGCACACACACACCCACCCTCACAAACAGCACACACCGTACTCACACACACCCACACACACACACACAAGGGAACACACCCCCATATACACGCACACACGTATACTCACGCACGTACACGCACATACACACACATACATGCACACACACATGCCCACACACACATACACACATGCCCACACACACACAACACGCACACACTTTGTGACGAATTTGAATTCGATTTTTGCACGTTTTATGGGACCTTTCTAACGGGAGTCGACAGTCTGTAATGCTCTTTACACGATGTTTGACTTCCTTATCTATTGAAAGGTGCCAATTAAATAAAACGATCATTCCATCTGACCAATAAACATTTGCAATTTTTTAAACGATCCTTCATTCACTATTAGCCCTCCTTGTTGACTCAGCGACAGTTAAAGATCCCAACTGATGCCTGTTAGAAGGATGGGTTCCAGATATTTGAAAAAATGTCCATGTAACACCGATACACAAAAAAGGTCCAGACGATATTCGGACCTATTGTCGCCCAATATCTCTCTTAAGTTGTGTTGGTAAATCTTTGAGCGCTGTGTCCAACTCCCTGTCTTCCTAAAAGACAATAATCTTGTAACACAATCACAGTCTGCTTTCATTCTCGGGGACTCAAGAATCAACTTACTACCTAGCACATATAACGAACTCACCTTAGCTTATAACAATGGAATCACTAACTAGTCAGATTTATTTGATGTCTCCAAAGCTTTTGACAGAATATGGCACAAAGGATTATTAGCGAAGCTAGAGGCCATATGTATTAGAGGTAAGCTGGTAAGCTTCTTCATTGGTTTAATAATTATTTAGACCAAAGAAAACAAGCAGTTGTTAATACAGGTAGCAAATCAGGCTATAAAACCGTTTCGTCAGCCGTATCTCAAGGGTCCGTTTAAGGCCCGCTATTGTTCCTAGTCTATATAAATGATATTGTTGATAACATTTATTCAGTTATAAAACGTTTTGCAGACGACACTAGCATGTCATAACCATAAAAAAAAATCCAGACACACGAGAAGAAAATTTTAATTCTGATCTTAAAAAGATTAATGACTGGGCTAACACCTGGAAAGTAAGGTTTAATGAAGACAAAACAGAATTATTATCTTTCAAACGTGACGCATTGCCTGACAACCCATTACTCTTTGGCAACGCAATTTTATCTGACAACGAATACCATAAACACTTATGATTAATAATAATAATAATACAGTACATTTGTATCGCGCGGTACCTCGCCAACGTTAAGGAAAGCGAGCTCGCCGCGCTTGACAACACACGTACAATCACACACACACACACACACACACACACACACACACATACACACACACACACTCACTCACACAGAACAGGTATACACTTATCAAATGGTTAAATAATTACATTAAAACATGGCCATGCACAAACAACAGATAATATGAATACCAAGAACCGAGCCGGTGCCGCCACCATCCATGAACAGATGACGTGACTTGGTAAAAGATTACATATGGGGATGGAAGGGAGGAGGAGTGAAAATTATTGAGTTTGCATGTTAAAAAGGTGGGTCTTTAATTGGCGCTTGAAGGAAGAAAGTGATGGAGCATGTCGGAGTTGCATCGGTAGTGAGTTCCAGGCAGTTGCAGCAGAGAAAGAGAAAGATCGTTCACCATAGGTCTTTGAGTGAACACGGGGGATAAAAAGCAGTCTTGTATCAGAAGAAGAGCGGAGTTGTCTTGCAGGAGAGTAGACAGAGAGAAGGTCAGTAAAGTATGAAGGGGCAGAACCAGTGAAGAATTTGAAAACAATAGTTGAGAGCTTGTACAAGATGCGAGCTCGAACAGGGAGCCAATGAAGAGATCGGAGTAGAGGGGTGGCATGGTCTCGTTTTTTAGCTTTATGAACAAGGCGGGCGGCAGAGTTTTGGACTTTCTGAAGTTTTTTAAGAAGGTAGAGAGGGGAGCCACTGCGAAACTGCGAAATAACTGTAAAGCGGATGTTCATACAAGTAACGTCATAAACAAAATAACCCTCCTCCTAGCATGTTTAAGAACGTATAAATATGAACTATGCGTAAAAACCGTAGACAATACGCACAAATCCTTTGTCCTACCTCACTTCGATTATGGCGATGCAACCTGGGATAATTGTACAGACGCTGAAGCTGGTTCGTTGGAAAATCTCCACTTAGAAGGTTTTAGAATTATTACTGGGGCGGTGAAGAGGAACAGGCATGAGTTATTGCATAGAGCGTCAACACAATACACGTTGAAAGAGAGGAAAGACACAATCTGCTTACCTTTCGTAAGATAATAAACGAGTGCTGTTTTGAGTACTTGTCCAACTTGACCCCGCAACTAGTATCAGCAATTAATCCATATCACCGCAGAAGACCTCCACATAAAATCAGAATTAAAAAAACACAAACTCTATTCTTCCTTCGACTACAGTACTGTGGAATAATATCCCGGAGGAAATTCAAGCCAGTCCATCCATTAGCTTATTTAAAAGACACCTTTGTACATTACATTACATTACATTACATTACATTACATTACATTACATTACATTACATGATTATTGCTTTAGGTCCAGCGGACTCTTCCGAGCCAAATCAGGACCGGACAACCCCTAATCCGCATTAAAGATCTGCTGAAACAACCCTAGTGGTAAAACTGAAAGCTCTCCACCAGCCAGTCACTTTACAATAAAGACATCCCACGCAGGGGACGCTGAGGCTGTACTCTAATTTATCGAACCCCCGTTTACAAAAACAAAATAGAATACAAACATCATTATAAAATATCAACAAAACACATACATATAAAATGCATACATTGCTAAATAACATCATAGGAAGCCCTAGTGACCACCTGGCAGAAAGCGTCCAATATTCCCAAGCTGATCCAACAGACCTCGTACACAAAGAAGGGGTCTTGTCCCGGAAGAGTTTTCAAGAAAAAAGGTAGGTGACTGGTCTAGCGAAGAAGAAGATAGTATAGCAGATTGATAGAACAGAGCAGGAATGAGGAAGAGCAAATGAGAAAGACAGCGACAGTGGGAATTTAAAGCACTAAATTTCCAGAAAGTGGGGATACTATTTATACTGAAACCCCCGGCACCCCAACGGGGGTGACACCTTTGTAAAGATGATTCACTTATTCCATTGTACTTTTATCATGATACATGACAGCAGCAGGTTTTCTGTCATTGTGGGCATCCTGCAGAAACATGTAAACATTTCCTCCTTGTTTTGTTCGGCACTGCACGTACGCAAGCAACTAACCAATTACACCCTACTTTTGAAAACATCAATACCTTATTGTTTGGCAGTGAATATCTCTCCCTACAAGGAAAGGCCAAAATCTTTTCCAAAGTTCCCACATTCCTCACTTCTAGTAACAGATTCGTTTAGAAAAATAACACCATTATGCAGGGTCATCTTTGATAGGTCACCCTGATACCCGTTTGCTTTCCTCTCCCTAGAAGTTATATCCACCCCTTTGGACCACAAGCTTATTAATTACTGTCAGAATGAAATTGAATAGATAAGTTTCTTTTTGAAACTGAATAGATGAGTTCCTCCTTATTACCTTATCTGTCCACGTGCAATTGCGCAGTTTTGAACTATTTAAAATTGTGTGTGTGTGGTATTCAGCTATGATTTGTTCAGCTAGCGGTTTCAACCCGCTGAAGAAGAAGTAGGATTCAGGGCAAGGCGAAGTACCACTGAGCAGATTTTCAACCTCGGAATAATCTGCGAGAAATACCTACAGCACCAACAACATCTATATCATGTGTTTGTAGACTTCAATACAGCGATTGACCGAGTCTGGCATGCAGCTTTGTTGGCAATCATGAGAGTGTACAACATCAGCCCTAAAATTATTGAAATCATCAAAAGCCTATATGACAAGGCTACCAAAGCAGTCCTCTACAACGGCGCCATCGGGAGCTGGTTAAGAACAACAATCGGCGTGCGTCAAGGATGCCTACTCTCTCCAACACTTTTCAGCATCTTCCTAGAGCGCATCATGTCATATGCCCTTGCAGATTATGAAGGCACAGGCAGCATAGGGGGCAAAGCAATCTCCAACCTTCGTTTTGCGGATGACATTGATGGATTAGCTGGAGAAGAACAAGAACTTGAAGAGCTGGTACAGAGCCTTGCTACCACCTCCAGAGCCTATGGAATGGAAATAAGTGCAGAGAAGACCAAAATTATTACCAACGACACCTATGGCATCAATACGGACATCAAAGTCCAAGGCGAATCCCTCAACACGGTGCATAGCTTCAAATATTTAGAAACCATTGTATCAGGCAATGGGTCCCAACAGGAAGTCCTCTCTCCAGGTTTGCACAAACAATTGCTACCCTACCAAGGTTGAAGCCCATTTAGAAAGACAGGACCACCAGCCTACCCTCCAAGGTAAGGCTGCTGCACTTCCTTGTCATCTCCATCTTCTTATACGCTTGCGAAACATGGACCTTCACAGTAGACCTACAACGAAGAATACAAAGCATAGAGATGAGGTGCTACAGAAGACTTCAGGGCATTTCCTATACCCTGCACATCACCAACAACGAAGCCATTGGACAACACGATGATATGCCCACAGTGGTGAAGAAGCGGAAACTCCGATGGTATGGCCACCTCACCAGAGCACGAGGTTTTGCAAAGACCATCGTGCAAGGCACGATGCAAGGGGACAAAAGAAGAAGGTAACAGAAAAAGAGGTGGGAGGACAACATTCAAGAATGGACTGACTTGACACGGAGCGAAGCCATGAGGGTTGGTGAAGACAGAGAAAGATGGAGTACGCTAGTTAAACCCTCATCTGTGGTGCCCCAATGACTTTCGAGTTATGGCATAGGATAGGATAGGATAGTGTGTGTGTGTGTGTGTGTGTGGGTGTGTGCGTGTGTGAGTGCGTGTGTGTGTGTTGTATTCATTTGTTTAAGCTGATTTATGTGTCTTTTTTATATTTTTTTCCAAGTCAACATGTGCATTCTGTTTGATTGCTTTAGGCATTTATTTACCTTTGCAATGGACAGCTACTATATTGTGTAAAGTTTACACCTATGTGCATGAATCCGTTTCTCATTAGTTTGTTAATTCATTTACTTCTTTTCCCCGTTGGGGTGCTGGGGTTTTCTGTATAAATAGTATCCCCACTTTATGAAAATATAGTGCTTTAAATTGCCACTGTTTCTGTCATTCTCATTTGTTGTTCTTTGTCGTTCCTACTCTGTTCTATCAATCTACTGTCCTCTTCGCTAGACCAATCACCTGCATGTTTTTTTGAGAACTCTTCCCAAACTCCTCATTTGTGTATAGGGTCTGTTGGGTAAGCTTGGCGGTTTTGGGCGCTTTCTGCCAACTGCTCACTAGGTCTTTCTTTGGTATTATTATTGGCATTTTATATGTATGTGTTTTGTTAATATTTTATAATGCTGATTTTCTATTTCATTTTTGTAAACGGGGGTTCCATAAATTAGAGTACAGCCTCACCTTCCCTACATGGAATGCCTTAATTGCAAAGTGACCGGCTGGTGGATGGAGTGCCCTTAGAGTTACCATAATGGTTATTTCAGCGGATTTTTTTTATATGGGTCAGGGGTGAGACCTCGCTCAACCAAGTTGTGGTCCTGACTCGGCTCTTTGCAGTCCGCTGGGTCCTTTAAACAATGACTAATTAACTAACTAAATATATTTCTGTATTCCTTTTTTTTCTCTTGGTGTTTGTTTTCCGTTCTCCACGAGGTTGTTGTATTTTTCGTTTCTTATGCTATAATTCTAAGTAATATGTTTGAGAAGATTAATTAATATGCTTTTTCATTTTTTTTACATTTTACTGTGGATTAGTTCCTGTCCGCCAGACACACTTCATTGTCATCATGGGTCAAAGGGTAGCACTTATTTAAGCTTTGCTTTTGAGTGCCCTTTATGTTTTGTTTCCCGTGTTTTGTTTGCGTGTCTCGTGAATAATAATAATAAGAAGAAGAATCTGTTTAAACCAAAGATCCCGGTCAATCTGGCAAAGCTCAGGTGACGAACTAAAACATACTCAACTCCTGAAAGATCAAAAATAAAAACAACATATTAAAACAACAGCGGGGAAAAATTTTAAGAGGAAAAGTGTTCATAACCCACTTGTTTTTTTTTCTAAATTCTTTGAATCAAAGAAAGATAGAGAGAAATGGGTGAGAGAGAGATAGAAAGAGAGAGAGATGATGGCAGAGGGGGAGGAAGCCATTCTTTTATACTGCAAGCAACATAAGTATTATCTTTGGGTGGTTGTATGCAACTCTCGCACACTTTCGTGCAAAAGGTAAACTCAAAAACCCTTACAAAGGTAAACAGACTTCATAGGCATCGGATGCACATTTTCAACGTCTCGACTTACATTTTTTCTTCTTATTAAAATCAATCAATATTTCATTTATTGTCTATTCTCACATTCAGGTGATATTAGACATTAATTAAGAACAACAACAATATAAATAAAATCACAATTAAGAAACCTTGTAACAAAATGGAATGAAAGGGGAAGAAGGATTTAACACCAAACTATAAAAGTCTACCAATAGGAGTCTGTGCAATAATTTTCACAACTGCTGTTATCTGTGAATGATGCAATACATCATCTAAAGAATGTCCATATTCAGTCAAATGATGTCCTTGGTTTTCATACATTGCATTTTAAACTGGACATTCAAAAAAAATGTGGTAAACTGATATATTTTTGCCACACATACACTAGATATCTGCCGAATATTTAGTATTCCATGAGTTCATTCTTAACTTGTATATTAATTTTGACAACGGTCGTGAACAGTTCGGTATAGTAACCTTGTTAATGCTAGTATCTTGGCATACTGCTTTTTCTAATAAGGAATACATTTCATGACAACACATACTCAAATTGTTGACAGAAATAGAATCTAATGATCTTAGCGCTCCCTCTTTGGCTAACTTGTCACATTCTTCTTATTAAGTAGCTTATAAAAAGACAATTTTATTGCCTCACTCACCGTCTTAAAAAAAGAGTGATCCGTTTTGATTTCTTTTGCCAACTGAATTGGGATTGTAACAGTATCCGGTTATATGATATTACTTAGTTTTAGCGAGGGTTTCCTTTTCTCCACGACCCGTTAAAGGGGCAGGGAGAATCGAGGATGCCTTATTTATTGTAACTAAGAGTGTACTTTAATATTTATTTATTGTATTTCTTTATTGTATGCAACTATGAGTTTACCTGGAAAACTGCATGGTTGTCGCACGAAAGATCATATAGTGGGTAATCGTTGCTCAAGCTGACCGATACGCTTTGAAATTGACGTCAGCTCTTCCTTTTTGTGTGAACAATATGAAAGGACAATATATGTTACGCGGCAATGGCCGATTCAGCACCGATGCTTGAATCTTGTGTTACTAGAATTCGTTATTCACGCAGCCCGTTCACTCAGTCACAAGGCAGGAGTCGTTATGCATAGAAGATCTCTTCATCCCACCCCCTACAAACCTCCTATCCTATCCTATCCTATCCTATCCTATCCCATAACTCGGAGGTCGTAGGGGCATCATAGATGATCGTTTAACCAGTGTACTCCATCTTTTCCTGTCCGCAGCAACCCTGATTGTTTCGCTCAGTGTCAAACCAGTCCATTCTCGAATGTTGTTCTCCCACCTCTTTTTCGGTCTCCCTCTTCTTCTACCTCCTTCCACTGTGCCTTGCAGGATGGTCTTTGCAAGACCTGATGATCTGGTGACGTGGCCATACCATCGGAGTTTCCGTTTTTTCACCACTGTGAGCAGGTCATCGTGTTGTCCAATGGCTTGTGTGATGGTCTGTCGGACTTCGTCGTTGGTGATGTGCTGGGTATAGGAAATGCCCAGAAGACTTCTGTAGCACCTCATCTCCATGCTTTGTATTCTTCGTTGGAGATCTGCTGTGAGGGTCCATGTTTCGCAAGTATATAGGAAGATAGGGATGACAAGGGAGCGCAGCAGCCTTACCTTGGAATGTAGACTGATGGTCCTGTCTTTCGAAATTGTCTTCAACCTCGCCAGGGCAGCAGTTGTTTGTGCGATCCTGCAGAGGACTTCCTGTCGGGACCCATTGTCTAATACAATGGCTCCCAAATATTTGAAGCTATGCACTGTGTTGAGGGACTGGCCTTGGACTTTGATGTCCGTGTTGGTGCCATCGGTGTTGTTGGTCATCATTTTGGTCTTCTCTGCATTTATTTCCATTCCATAGGCTCTGGAAGTGGTGTCAAGCCTCTGTACCAGCTGTTCAAGTTCTTGTTCCTCTCCAGCCAATCCATCAATGTCATCCGCAAAACGAAAGTTGGAGATTGCTCTACAAACCTCCCAAAAATAAAAAATAATAATAAAAAGAAAAAAGAAACTTTCCAGTCACGCAGACCCCGCTGGTTATATATATATATATAGAGAGAGAGAGACTTTCAAGAAACTAGAAAAAGACAGAACGTTCTATAATAACGCAGTCAACAACCGATAAGCGTCGTCAGCAGAGTTAGACACTGTCTTACGTCATAGGACATGGTACAAACTTTCGAAATATGATCAACTCCAATCTTCGATCAATAGCCACAACATTTTAACGGACAGAAACCAATAAGGCCCGTCCAGCAACCAGCATAGATCAGCGATAAGAAAACATTGTCACCACAGGCCTCGTGCCTGAACACACTAATTACTTGTAATTATAGACTAATGCACGTCTCAGTCGTAACAATATAAACATATAAGAACAATACATAAGAATATAGAAGAACAATTAAACATACAACATTGGCTACCTTGTACCATACTCACTTTCACAATGGTGCTATTTGTATAAGCAGCCTTGGTGCCATTAAAAGGTCCCCTGACTATGCCCCCCCCCCCTCCCCCTCTAGCACCATACCTTGCAGGATGGTCTTTGCAAGGCCTGAGGCTCTGGTGACGTGGCCATGCCCTCGGGGTTTCCGTTTCTTCACCACTGCGAGCATGTCATCGTGTTGTCCAATGGCTTGTGTGATAGTGTGTCGGACTTCGTTGTTGGTGATGTGCTGAGTATAGGACACGCCGAGAAGTTTCTTATGTAGTACCTCATCTCCGTGCTTTGTATTTGTCGTTGTAGATCTGCTGTGAGGGTCCATACTTCGCAAGCGTTTATGAAAATGGAGATGACAAGGGAGCACAGCAGCCTTACCTACAGTCTGATACAATGGATTCTAAATATTTGAAGCTATGCACTGTGTTGAGGGATTGGCATTGACCTTTGATGTCCATGTTGATGCCATTTGTGTTGTTGGTCAGTTTGGTCTTCTCTGCATTTATTTCCATTCCAAAGGCTCTGGAGGTGGTGTCAATCCTCTGTACCAGCTGTTCAAGTTCTTATTCCTCTCCAGCCAATTCATCAATGTCATCCGCAAAACGGAGGTTGAAGATTGCTCTACCCCTATGCTGACTGTGCCTTTGTGATCTGCAAGGTCATCTAACATAATGCGCCCTAGGAAGATGTTGAAGAGTGTTGGAGAGAGTAGGCATCCTTCTAAACCAGTTTCCGATGGCGCTGTTGTGGAGGACTGCACTGGTCGCCTTGTAATTCAGGCTTTTGATGACTTCAAATATTTAGGGATGATGTTGTACCCACAGAACTGCATGCCAGACTCGGTCAAAGGCTTTTTTTTGCTGCAGTTGATTATCCCTTTGTATCGGGAATTTCTGTAGTCGCAGCCAGTGGCGCGCTCAAACCCAACCTACCTAATATTATTATTTTGTGAATTTTTGAAATTTTTGCTGGGGGAGCAAACCGGAGTACACGGAGAAAACCCCCGAGACGTTGCCCGAGTCGAAAGTAAATAATATTCGGAGAAACATAACGCCCAAATGCTGGATCGAACCCACACCTGTCAGGCGACATTGGTTTCTGGCTTGTGGACAAGGCATGTTAGTCCGGCCTTAGCCCATTTGGCCACAGCGCTCTTGAAGTCTACAAACACAGGATATAGATATTGTTGGTGCTGTAGGTGTTTTTCGCAAGTAAATATATAACAAAGCTTGTGGTAATGATGCTATACTAAATGATTTATTAAAAGCTTCGACCTCTAAATTACTTTGACTATGTTGTTTAATGTGGTGCTGAGCACTGGTAAAATACCTGAAGATTGTCCGGTCGGTATTATTTCCCCTTATGTAAAGGAAAAAGCGATACCTTAAATGTAGATAACTATAGAAGAATAACTATATTAATGTGTTTGGGTAAACACTAGTTTTAATAATAATAGAAATCCATGCCTTCTTAGAAGATAATGATTTGTTAGGGTATGAACAAGCGGGGTTCAGATAAAAAAAATTCCACGTCAGACCATATTTTTGCACAGCATTCACTAATTCATCTTTATTTGCAGCGAAGGAAACAAATATTCTGCACCTTGTGTTGAATATTGTAAAGCCTTTGATAAGGTACATAGATATCTGATTGTGAGAGAAATTACCTAAGGGATTATCGGAGAAAGTGTAAACGGTGATAAGAGACATGTATGACAAAGCAAAATCTTGTGTCCGGACTCAGAATGGTCTGTCTGCTTTTTTCTTTTTAACCTGTAACGCCGGTTTAAGTTAAGGCAAGGAGAAAATTTATCACCGATACTTTTTTTTACATTGCTTTTACATGATTTGAAGGACTTCCTTGACGGTGTTACTCTCCCACACACTGTGAAACATGATTTTATAGCTTTTTTGATGTTGATAAATGTTTCCATCTATTCGTGTTACTATATGCTGTTGACAATGTAAACTTATGAGAAACTGCAGTTGATTTGCAGAGGGTTCTGGATGCCTTTCATTCGTATTGTGTGAAATACGGTCTTTCGATTATTATTTTTTTCAGTGGGGTTTATTAATGTGTTTTTATTTTAGTGAGAGCATTGTTTTCTTGCGAAAGTCATAAACACTAGGATTGACTTTTGTATACTCCCCATTTTTACATTCAATTGTGAACACTTTAAAAACGTGTGGGAGCATAAGTACCTTGGAACAGTTTTTAACTATAGTAATACATTTCAAAAGGCTATAAACACCCAGTGTGTATCATCTGATGGAGCTGTTTGCTTTGTTATGAAATTGTAGACAGCTTGACTTGCCGCTTGAAATACAGCTGGAGCTGTTTGACAAATATATTAAACCTATTCTGCTTTATGATTATGAAGTATGGTCCTTCCGAAAAACTGGAAATGTGTGAAAAACTGCAATTAAAATTCCAAAAAATGATGTTGAATTTGAAGGCCTCGACACCAACTTGTATGGTACTAGGTGAAGTTGAAATATTCCTGCCTATATTGATGCTAAATGTAGATTGCTTTGTTTTGGGTTGAAGTTATCTATAGATTGCTGTAACAGTTCAGGAAAAAATGTCCACATTGATGTACAAACTGTGCCATTATCTATACTGTAACACTGAGCTTAAGCGGCCTTGGGTAGACTATGTGCGATCTCTGTTAAATAATCTCAGTTTTTCATATACCTGGTCCAATGGCTGTAATTATTCTTTAACTTAATTTAAGGCGCTTGTAAAACATTATTTGAGAGACCACTTTTTGCAATCATTGCCGCATGGGATCTACGATAAAATCATTTGCATTACTTACTGTCTGTTTAAAGAAAAATGTTGCTTGGAAAAAATATTTGATTAATCTATCTTCGACGCCACACACAAACTTGTTAAAATTTAGGATTAGTTGTCATAAACTTGCAATTCAGAGATATATTGCCATACCCAGAACAGAAAGATTGTGTCCCATTTGTGATCTAAATGAGTTAGGTGACGAATTTCACTATATATTTAATTGTACACACCCCTTACTAAAAGACAGCAGGATTTCTCTTTGCTACGGTGCCTTAAATATCACCCAAATGTATTTAATTTCAATCAACTAATGAATTCGAAGTCAAACAAAATACTGATGAACTTGAGCCGTTATATTAGTATTGTGATGTCACTATTTAAGGGACATATAGTGGTTCTGCTATTTTATTTATTTAGTTTTATTCTGTTACTGACCTGCCGGGTCTGGGTAAAACCGCAATCCTGCTACGACGTGTGTGGTCTCGTCTTGTGTGATATGACCTATGTACATGATTTTGTTTGGATAAATTATGACGCCTGTGGGAATTACGTATGCATACATATTCAGATTTGGTTGTTTGTTGTGACAATCGTTTATTTTGGAGCATTATTTATCAAATAATAATTCGGCAGCACCTGCTTTGTTTGTGTGCTATAAGATTGATGAATGTTTTGCCTTGATTGTTTTGATACGGGGTTGCCCTAATTGGTTAGTGTATATTGCCGTTGAAATTAATTTTTGTATGTTGTCTTCCCATTCTTCCCACGCCTCTTGTCGGCTAAAATGACCCCTACGGCTGAGAGCCTGAATAAACCTTTGAAACCTTAGAATCAGGGTCCTTTAACAGACCCTTAAATAAAGAAATAAATGTATCGAGCCATAGTAAAACCGTACCTTTGAAACAAGTTATTTGGTTGGCTTAATCTTTTTTTTTTCAGTGTGGCAACACTCGTGGTTCATTAATGTGTTTTTATTTTATTGAGAGCATTGTTTTCTTGCGAAAGTCATAAACACTAGGAGCCTTGAGCAGCTCTTGATCTGGAAAAGCGCTATATAAAAACGAATTAATTAAAATTAAAAGGACCATTTGATTATAATATATAGTCACATAGTTTTGTGTGTGTCTATTATATTTTGCACACGCACACACACACACCCACACCCACACACACACACACACACACACGCACCCACCCACACACACACACTCACTCACAAAATGAAAACTTCATGTTCGACTATTCAAACTGTTGTCTGCTATAGACAATGAGTGATTATACCTCTTTTAAAAGAACACTATACATAGAGGCGCTCATGCATGGACTTACCAGTAAACCAACGCTAGCAGCATGTGTTGATGGTATTTTGATGTTGCTGTTTCTAGGGTATTGGTTCTGGGACACGCTCCCTGCTTAAAGACACATAGTGTAACGCTCAGACGACTGAGCACAAGCCAAGGGCCGGGGATTTGGAGGAGAAAGGACCTAGTGCTGGTAGCTGGTACTCGCTCGTCTAGGACATAAGGCATCTCCATATTCTGACCTTTCATAGATTACTGCTTTTTACACTTCCGTCGCCCAGTCGGCACACTGAAGAACACCGGACCTTTAGATGAAAATACGGAATTCTACAAACCCCCTTTCCCCCCACCCACCTATCCCCTCCTACACACACACACACTACCACCACCACCATCTTTAGATGGTGTTCAACTTCTACACTCTCCTAAACCTCAGGCATCATGATCCATACAATAAATTACATCTTAACTTTTCACACTTTTTCATCCAATTTTACACCATATCATACTATAACGCACCATATCGTACAATGACATAAGCTTACCATATCATACCATAACATACCATGTCTGTTACACTGATGTTGATTTTATCAGTTGATTCAGCCCTGATGCTTGAATCCTGATAAGTGCAACGCAGATTCGTTTATCCACGCACCCTGTTCACTCAGCAACAAGGCAGAAGTCGTCGTATGAAGTTTTCCAACTTTATTCAGCATACATCAACAAGACCGCTCAATCACTTTTTCACTCTTACTCTTTTTTACTCTCTTTTAAAAAGTGCGTCACTCATATAGTCCCTCTATACTCTAGAGAAAGTTCGAACATTCCAGCGTGACGCAATTACAGCCAATCAGAATAAAATTCGTCACCGGAACAATGCCCTGTCTAACGCCATATAACTTTATTTAGGTTAGAAGGATCTCTTAGCTACCACTAGATTTATCTACATGCTTCGATCGATAGTAAACAAGTAATTCTAGAAAATTCTTCAATAACATCGATCAACGAAAATTATCAACATTATATAAAGCTTCTTCTAACAACAACGCAAAATCAAATCAAAGGTAAATACACTCTGTTATTGCATGCTTGGCAAAACAAAACGACCGCGTCTCAAACGTAACAATGTCATAAGATACAATATTCTACCATAACATATACTATACCATAACATATCATGCCATAATATATACTATAACATGTCATACCTTCGGATGAGAGTATAAACAGAGGTCTAGTCTGTGCACACAGGCATTTAATCGCATGGACTTTAAAGAAACTTACGCCCATGTCCTAGGCGAGTGAGTGTCCACCACGCACTAAGTCCCTTCTCCCCATCCTCGATCGCCCAGGATTGTGCTCAGTCGTCAGACTATGCGCCAAAAGTTTGCAGGTGGGCGCCTCGAGCGGATTGAGTTAGATCATGTATCGACTAGCGCCTTGAGCAGTTCTTGAGCTGTAAACAAGCGCTATGTAAGATTGATTAAATTGCAAAAAAAAAAATCTTTGTGAATCATTTTAACTTTATTTTAATGTTTGCACTGTAGTGGACGTTTATATTTTGTTTGAACAATTAAACGTCGTATGTCTTATGTAATGCAATGTAGTGTTTGCCAAAAAGTAATAGGAAGACGACGGACTCGATACGGATCAGAATCGAAATAGGAATCTGTACATTCACGCTCAAGCTCTCTCTCATGCACTTTGGACTCTCTTCCTCCACCCTCATCTTCGCTACCCTCCCTCCTTTCTTCTGCACACTCGCCCTCCCCCCAACCCCACCCCACCTTCCTCACCCCGCATACTACCTTTACCATTTCACACACTGGTTTCACATGTGATGACAGCTCCCCCCATTGGTCAGCGCTGATTGGCTGACGACTTGTCAAGCACGCGCGGCGCGTGGCACGTGACACGGGGCTGACAACCGCGTCCTCCGGAGAGCTTGATAAGTAGCCTCCCTTGGCTGACGGCCATCATGATTCTCCACAGTAGGAGGGCGAGATAAAAGAAAAAGGGACCACGAAGAGGAAGAAGAAGAAGAAGAAAAGAGAACAAAGAATAAAAGAGAGGACAGTCACAAGATTTAAAAAAAATAAAACAGAAAGAAAGACTAGAGGAGTTTGAAAAAAATAAAGACAAGAAAAGAAAAGATGGAACATCCGTACGTGTTCCGTTCTGGTGATTTTGAATTGAAATAAAATGCGAAAGTGAAAGTTAAAAAAAGAAATAAATAAAAGGAGACAAAAACAACTTTATAAACTCAATGTTTAACAGCTGTAGAAATTACGTAGAACAAAAAAGAAAAACAATGAATGTGAAGCAAGAAAAACAAAACAACAACACAAAACCCCCCAAAAACCCTTTGTACCACTTTAACATGATTTTCGAATGAAACCATCTCTCTTTTTATCCCTCCCTCTCTCTCTCCCCTTCTCTCTTTTTTTTTCTCTGCAATCTTCTTTTTCCTACCCAAAAAAAGAGCAGTTTGTACCACTTCCGAATGAAGCTCCCCTCCCTCTCTCCCTCTCTCCCTGTCTCTCTCTGTCTCTTTCTGTCTCTCTATTTTTCTCTCCAGAAGCAGCAGCAGCAGCTTCTACGTATTGTCAATATGCACCTGCAATCTGATTTTCCTGCGGAGGGTACTAGGTTATAGGGGGTGACGGAGTGGGGTAAAATGGCGGGAGAGGGGAGAGGGAGAGGGGAGGTACAAAAGATAAGAGTAAGGACGGTGGTTGGAATAAAAAAGAAAAGGGAGGGAGGAGGGGGGGGGGGGCGATATTATCGTCTCTTTTCAGATGACGTCACTTCAGGCACTTTGTGACGTTTGATTATTCCCCCTTGACAAAAAAAGCATTCCTCCTCTTTGAATCACGAAAGGACAGCTATTCCGAAATCTCCACGGTAGATAGTAGCAGGTGAAAGCTATAGGACCGTATTAATATCATTTCGATGGAAAAGAAACAAATATTTTAAAATAAAAACTAAAGTTGAAGGCTAACAGTTTTGATTAAATAATTTACTCAATCATTAATGTGTTGATTTATTTAGATTTTTTTTTTTGTCACGACGCCAATTTCAAAGTGTCACTTTTTCGTTACTCTCTTAAATATCTCACATGAGTCCTGAAATTTAAGATCATGAGAGGGCGACTCAGGTCAAGATGAAAATTGCGCAAATTCTGATTTTAAAAAAAAAAAAAACGAAAAAAAAAACAACACAAAAAAATAATTCAAAAATGATTCTTTTTGATCGCACAAACAACTGCTGCCCTGGCGAGGTTGAAGCCAAGTTGGAAAGACAGGACCATCAGTCTACATTCCAAGGTAAGGCTGCTGCTGTCATCTCCATCTTCCTATATGCTTGCGAAGCATGGACCCTCACAGCAGATCTCCAACGAAGAATACAAAGCATGGAGATGAGGTGCTTCAGAAGACTTCTGGGCATTTCCTATTCCCAGCACAACACCAACGACGAAGTCCGAAAGACCATCACACGAGCCATTGGACAGCACGATGACCTGCTCACAGTGGTGAAGAAACGGAAACTCCGATGGTATGGCCACGTCACCAGATCATCAGGTCTTGCAAGGACCATCCTGCAAGGCACAGTGCAATGAGGTAGAAAAAGAGGGAGACCGAAAAAGAGGTGGGAGGACAACATTTGAGAATGGACTGGTTTGAAACTGAGCGAAACCATCAGGGTTGCTGAGGGCCAAGGAAAGATGGAGTACGCTGGTTAAACGATCATCTGTGGTGCCCCTACGACCTCCGAGTTATGGGATTGGATAGGATAGGATAGGATAGGATAGGACTGTTTTAGCCTGAGAATGTAGCCATCGCAGTTGGCTCAGCGGTGAACGCAATGTCAGACCATAACATTGCAGCCTGTACAGGCATGGGTTCAAACACCGTTGACAGCCTGCAGTTTAAAAACAAAAAAAAAGTACCCTGCGACACTGCGCTCCTACTCCTTCGAAGAGAGTATAAACCGAGGTCTACTCTGTGCAGAACCGGACATTAAAGATTTGGACGCTCATGTCCTAGACGGGTCAATGCCGGCAACAACAAATACACCCAGCATGCACTAGGACCGGTCGCCCAAGATTGTGCTCAGTCGTCTGGGCGTCAGATTATGCGCCCAAAGGATGCAAGTGGGCGCTGCGAGCTTGATAGATACATCCTGTATCGGCCAGCGCCTTGAGCCGCTCTTGAGTTGGAAAAGCGCTATATAAAAACGAATTAATTAAAACTAAAAGGACCATTTGATTATAATATATAGTCATACATATTTTTGTCTATTATATATTCCACACACATACACACACACACACACACACACACACACACACCCACGCACACACACACAGCCGAGGTTACACAGTATTATCATGATTTTCCCGAAACGCCACATACGTTGTGCTGACAATGGGTCATATTTCGTCCCCATTTTTAAGTACTTTGAAGTGTTCGAACCTTAACCCTAATCCTAACACAAACCCTAACCCCTTAACCCAGCCCTAACCCTAACGAATCATTGTTCTGACGTCAAAACAAGTAGGCATGTCAATACAAGTTATGTAGATGTTCACTGATTTGTCCAGATAACACTGTGTAAGTGTGCCTACTCACAAAATGAAAACTTCATGTGTGACCATTCAAAATGTCGTCTACTATAGACAATGAGTGATTATACCCCATTAAAAACTATACATACAGGCGCTCACACATGGACTCACCAGTAACCCAACGCTAGCAGCATGTGTTGATGGTATTTTGCTGTGGCTGTTTCTAGGATACTTGCTCTGGGACATACTTGCTGCTTAAAGACACATAGTGTAACGCTCAGACGACTGAGCACAAGCCTATGGCCGGGGATTTGGTGGAGAAAGGACCTAGTGCTGATAGCTGGTACTCGCTCGTCTAGGACATAAGGTATCTCCATCCACGGTGCTTATTTTCAACCAGGAGGGTCACCAATCCCTTTGAGAGAATGACCGGGTATCTTTAACGTGGAACCGAGGCGACATCGGTGGTGGAGGTGAAATCCACGATTTAATGAGGGATTACATTACAGGATGATATCACGCGTCTTTTCTTTAATTGAACTCACAGCTCGGCGATTCGCTAGTATAGAAGCGTTCTTGGCGAATGGTCTAAGGCGGGACTAACTTGCCTTGTCCACAGGCCAGAAACCAATGGCGCCTGACAGGACTGGTGTGGGATCGATCCAGCATCGGGGCGTTATGTTTCTCCGAATATTATTTACATTCGACTCGGGCAACGTCTCGGGGGTTTTCTCCGGGTACTAAGGTTCGCTCCCCCAGCAAAATTTAAAAACAAAAAAACAACAACTAATATTAGGTAGGTTGGGTTTGGGCGTGACTACGCCTTTACCAGGGGAGGCGGTCCAGAATTTCCTGATAAAAAGGGATAATAAAGTGTAAAAAAATATTTAAAAAATAAATCGAAGTTGAAATAAAAATCCATTTTTATTATTGAACTTTAGATTGACTGCATCCAATACCACTACTAAAGGGAGAAAGGAACCGAAGTATCCAGAGAGGACCCTCGGTGTCCTGAAAAGTATTGTACCTAAGTCACGTAAGATCGTCCCATGCATGCGGGGTTCGACATCGCGGCATTCGGCAGAGGAAACCAGCTTACTATCAACTGTGCTACGAGGCCACCCCTTAACATAAAGAGATAAAGGAATCTCACGTTACCCATCAACGTTGCAACTCTCGAGAGCTTCTGCCTGATGCAAGGTGAGAATTATATCACTGAACCTCTACTGCTCTGTCATTCCAACAACGCGTATTAGTGTGTGTCCAACAATCTCTGATTTCTTTCACGATTTTAATTCCCCACTGAACTGCCAAATGTCCAAAACACCTGCGCTCTGTCTATCTCTCTATGTCTCTCTCTCTCTGTCCCTCTCTCTCTTTCTCTCTCTCTCTCTCTCTCTCTCTCTCCCTCTCTCTCTCTTTCTCTCTCTATCTCTCTCTCCTCTCTCCCGCTCTGTTTCTCTTTCTGTCTCTCTTTCTCTCTTTGTGTTTGTCTGTCTGGCTGTCACTGTCTCTCTACCCCTCTCTGTCTGCCTGCTTTCCAGCCTGTCTGTCTGTCTCTATACCTCTCACTGTCTGCCTGTTTTCCAACCTGTCTGTCTGTCTATCTACCCCCCCCCCCCCCCCCTCTCTCTGCCTGCTTTCTTGCCTGTCTGTCTGTCTCTCTACCCTCTCTCTCTCTCTCTCTCTCTCTCTCTCTCTCTCTCTCTCTCTCTCTCTCTCTCTCTCTCTCTCTCTCTCTCTGCCGGCTTTCCAGCCTGTCTGTCTCTCTACCTCTCCCTGTCTGCCTGCTTTCCAGCCTGTCTGTCTCTTTACCTCTCTCTGTCTGCATGCTTTCCAGCCTGTCTGTCTGTCTCTCTACCCCTCTCTGTCTGCCTGTTTTCCAGCCTGTCTGTCTCTCTACCCCGCTCTCTCTCTTTCTCTCTTTGATTATGAAATTATATCCGATTGGCCATGTCAAGTATATACTCTTATTTTCAGCAGTTGTCATGCTAAACGGCATTTTGCAGATTGTGGACATGTATGGACTATTTTATTCCCAGCAGGCTCTCTCATTAATTATAAATACCCCACGATCACTACTATACTCCCAGCAGACTGTCTCATCCCAAATACCCCACGATCATTACTCCCAGCAGACTGTCTCATCCCAAATACCCCACGATCATTACTCCCAGCAGACTGTCTCATTCCAAATACCCCACGATCATTACTCCCAGCAGATTGTCTCATCCCAAATCCCCCACGATCATTACTCCCAGCAGACTGTCTCATCCCAAATACCCCACGATCATTACTCCCAGCAGACTGTCTCATTCCAAATCCCCCACGATCATTACTCCCAGCAGACTGTCTCATCCCAAATACCCCACGATCATTACTCCCAGCAGACTGCCTCATCCCAAATACCCTACGATCATTACTCCCAGCAGACTGCCTCATCCTCATATACCCCACGATCATTACTCCCAGCAGACTGTCTCATCCCAAATACCCCACGATCATTACTCCCAGCAGACTGCCTCATCCCAAATATCCCACGATCATTACTCCCAGCAGACTGTCTCATACCAAATATCCCACGATCACTACTCCCAGCAGACTGTCTCATACCAAATACCTCCCCCGTTGGGGTGCCTGGGGTTTCAGTATAAATAGTATCCCCAATTTCTGGAAATTTGGTGCTTTAAATTCCCACTGTCGCTGTCTTTCTCATTTGCTCTTTCTCATTCCTGCTCTGTTCTATCAATCTACTATAATATCTTCTTCTTTGCTAGACCAGTCACCTACCTTTTTTCTTGAAAACTCTTCCGGAACAAGACTCCTTATTTGTGTGTGAGGTCTGTTGGATCAGCTTGGGAATATTGGACACTTTCTGCCACGTGGTCACTAGGGCTTCCTATGATGTTATTATTTAGTAATTTAGGCATTTTATATGTATAATAATAATAATAATAATAATAATGTATATTTAATATAGCGCGTTTTCATATAAATGCTCAACGCGCTTTACAATAACAGCCATTTACAAAAACATGCTACACATAGAAAGCACAATATTTAAAAACAAAATCAACAAACAAGCAAAGCATACCAAGCAAGACCTCAACAACATAGCCATACATACAAAGCGCGAAAGGATGTACAAGCACACAGTAAAACCACGGCAGTACAAACAACAGGGTCATAAAGACAATAACACTAAACATACAAGCAAATCATAGTACAACATAATCAGAGCAAGACAATTAAACAACATTAACAATTAAACCATACAAACAATTAGCATATCACGCGTAAATAATCAGCAACATACATGACAAAACACAAGCAGGGCATACTCGCAGGCAAAGTAAGTCACTGAGATGCAGGCACGGACATGAGGGGTGGAAGGGGGAGGGGGAGGAATGTTTATGTGTATGCAAGTGGGAAAAGATGAGTTTTTAGGCCTGTGCGGAAAGAGTCAGGGGAGGGAGAGTGACGAAGACTGGCAGGGAGAGAGTTCCAGACGAGAGGAGCAGCAACGGTAAAAGAGCGTTCACCAAAGGATTTAGTGTTAACTCTAGGGGTGGAAAGAATGGAGGTGTCTGCCGAGGAGCGGAGTGTTCTGGATGGTGTGTATTTCTGAATCATATCTGTGAGGTATGCGGGTCCCGTTTGTGTAAATGCACCAAAAGTAAGGCATGCGATTTTGTATTTTATGCGTGTCTCTATAGGAAGCCAGTGAAGTGCTTGAAGGTGGGGGGAAATGTGCTCAGACTTGCGGATTCTCAGGATTAGGCGGGCAGCATTATTCTGCAGTTTCTGTAACCTGATAACGAGGTACTGGGGACAGCCATGCAGCAAGGCATTACAATAGTCCAGACGAGACAATATGAACGCAGAGACAAGAGTCTTTGCAGCTTGCTCAGACAGATAGTGCCGAATCGAACCAATACGGCGGAGTTCAAAGTTGACAGCACGAATGATGCTCAGTACCTGTGCATGCATAGTAAGGTGGGAGTCTAGCGTGACGCCTAGGTTCTTTACTGTATCAGATAAAGGGACAATAGCATTGCCTATGGTAATGTACTCTGGTAGTTGAATGGAGGAAGACATGCGTGGAGAAGAGACAACCATGACTTCCGTTTTTTCGTCATTTAGTTTTAGCTTGTTAAATGCCATCCAGGATTTAACGTCCAGGATACATTCTTGCATTGAGCGCACCAGAGTGTCAAAACTTTTAGGATCGGCAGACTTCTGTAGCTGGGTATCATCTGCATAGGAATGATGAAGAACTGAGTGGGCAGCCATGACATCAGCGAGAGGCGAGGTGTATAAAACAAACAATACAGGACCCAATACGGACCCTTGGGGCACGCCATGGCGCAGCCGAACAGGATCAGATGTGCTACTGTTTATGGAGACAGACTGAGTACGGTTGGACAAGTAGGAAGAAAACCAAAGAAGCGCAGAATCGCGGACTCCAAAAACATATTCCAGGCGACTGAGGAGAAAACCGTGGTCAATGGTGTCAAATGCTGCTGATAGATCAAGCAGCATTAGAATAGAAACTTTTCCTTGATCTAAGGCAAGTAGGAGGTCATTTACAATTTTCACTAAAGCCGTTTCCGTACTGTGTCCAGACCTATACGCAGACTGCAGGGGGTTGAACAGATGGTTTGATGTGAGGTGATCAGAGAGCCGGGACAGGACAACTTTTTCTATTAGTTTAGAGACAAAGGACAAGTTACTGACGGGACGAAAGTTTTTCAAGTCATTGTGATCACACGAAGGTTTCTTCAACAGTGGGGTGACAAGAGCAGTTTTGTGGACGTCCGGAAAAGTTCCAGAAGCAAGGGAGTCGTTTACGATCTTAGTCAGGGTGGGGAGCACTACATCTAAACACTCAAAAAGGAGGGGGGTCGGAATCGGGTCAAGATCGCAGGTTTTAGGGGTTGAACTGGTCAAGATCTTCCTGACGTCTGATTCAGTGACAGGGGTGAACGATACTAGGGGATCGCCACTGAATGGTCTACCAAGGGGTTGTGGGACAGAGGGCTGAGAATCAATATCATCTCTTAGCTTTTCTACCTTGGTCACAAAGTAGTTGGAGAACACGCCAGGGAGTGAGGACAAAGGGAAAACAGTGGGGAGATGGGTAGCACTAGTTCTGGCACACAGATCATTAGTAATGCGATACAACTCTTTGCTTGATTGTGCCTGGCTGATCTGATTAGTGTAAAAAACAGACTTTGCTTTGTGAACGAGGAAGGTCACAACATTCTTGGCTTTTTTGTACAATTGCTCATATACAGTCAAACCAGACACCCTCCACTCCTTCTCGGCATGACGACGATCTCTCTTGGCCTGAAGCAGGTCATTACCAAGAAGACCAAACCACGGAGTCACCTTTCTCGATGACACCTTGCGTCTAGAAGCAGGGGCATGCTTATCTAGTACGGCCTTAAGGGCAGAATTATATTGATCAGCAGAGCAGTCTTCGAAGCGAGCCAACTCAGTGCTGAGATCGTTCTGGAATGCCACTCTATCAATGGCACTTAGGTTACGCACAACACGGTACACGGGGACAGGAGACGGTAAGACCATGTCAAACTGCGCTAACACACAGAAGTGGTCTGACTCCAGAGCCCGCGTCACCTCTGACACACGATGAATTCCATCAGAAGGTCTCTCGATCACCAAGTCCAGAGTATGACCATGCTTATGGGTGGGTTCAACCACCGTCTGACGTAGATTGTACATACTAAGGAGATCGAGGAGCTTTCTAGCACTCCGATCTTGCGGAGATGTATGTGTTTTGTTGATAATTTATAATGATGTTTGTATTCTATTTTGTTTTTGTAAACGGGGGGGGGGTCGATAAATTAGAGTATAGCCTCAGGGCCCCCTGCGTGGGATGTCTTTATTGTAAAGTGACTGGCTGGTGGAGAGCTTTCAGTTTTACCACTAGGGTTATTTCAGCAGATCTTTTATGCGGATCAGGGGTTGTCCGGTCCTGATTTAGCTCGGAAGAGTCCGATGGACCTAAAGCAATAATTATTAAATTAAAATCCCAAATACCCCACAGTCACTACTCCCAGCAGATTCTCTTCTCCCGAATACCCCATGATCACACATTTCAGCGCCATGGATCCTTTCAAAACTCACAGTGAGTGTTGCACCATCGACCCACCGAAAAAAAATGACCCTTCCCCTTTTCCCACTGAAACTTCTGTAAAAGTACCGTATTGATATACAACAATAAATTCCGTCCTTTATGTGCCTATTAATAGCATCGATGTTGAGTCTAAAACCAGCACAGTGGCAAAACTGGGTATAGTATGTTTAAACAACAAGGAAGAGACGCCTAACATTTCAAAGCTTCAGTAGCGGTCGGTTTCCGCAATTATGATTACCAATTATATGATGTTTTAATGTGACAACAGTGACTTGATGCAAAGTTAACTCATTGTCACAGAAAAGGAACAAAAACAACCTTGATATCCTGGCCCTTTAAAGTGAATCTGGTGCCTAGTTTTGTTTTCAAACTGTTATTCTTCGTATTATATTAGTAGAAGATGTGTTAGCTATCATATGTGTGTGTGTGTGTGTGAGTGTGTGTGTGTGTGTGTGTTTGTTTTAAAGTCATGATTTGGATACAAATATTGTATTTTTTTTAACAAAGGAATTTCATTTCCAAACCGTTCCGATAAGCATAGTTATAATACAGTTTTGCAGCTTCTTAAATCACACCCGGATATATTGTGTACGTCGTCAGGGACTGTTAAAGCCGCATGTTGTTGGGTGACCTTCTAAACGTGGGTGGATGACTTTGAGTGTATATACTCTATACGTCTGTGTCTAACAGCTCGCGCCTAGTGCACGCTATGCGTAAGATCCCCACGGTGACACAAAGCAAGGGAGGTAATTCGTCTCTTGATTAGAACAGATAGACTACTTTTTAAATTAAAAGCTCGCGTACCGTTGTCTGACATTTAGAAATTTATTTATTTATTTAATCGTTTTTATATAGCGCTTTACCAGCTCAAGAGCTGCTCAAGGCGCTGACCGATACAGGATCTAACTCAAGCCGCCCGAGACGCCCACCCGCAGCCTTTGGGCGCATGGTCTGACGCCCGTACAACTGAGCACAATCCTGGGCAGCCAGGGATGGGGGAGAAGGACCTAAGTGCTGGGTGTGTTCGTGTCACCGGCACTCACCCGTCTAGGACATGAGCGTCAGGATCTTTAAAGTCCGTTATGATGGAATGTATGCGACACAGACTAGACCTCGGTTTATACTCTCATCCGAAGGAGTAGGAAACGGGAGTAAAGTGTCTTTCCTAAGGACACAACACAATGCCCCGGCCTGGGCTCGAACCCGGGACCTTCAGATCCACAAGCCAAAGCTCTACCATTAGGCCACCGTGCCTCCCAGTCAAGAAACGCCCACCGCCGTAGCTCAAATGGTAGAGCGTTTGCCTGGCACACCGATGACCCAGGTTCGAATCCCGTCGTGGTCGAAATAAAAGTGTCCATTTTTGACTGTCCATTGTAGCAATATGATTGCTCTGGTGGTTCAGTGTTGATTTAGGTCCTTATCCCTTGTTCCCTGGGATGGTTATTCCCGTCTGCCATATGGCCAGTGGTGGGTGTAGACGTTAAACCTTCATGTTCATTTATTCCTTATCATTGAGGAATATGATGCTTGATGCATGCAGTTCGCAAACTGTCAGACACAGAGACATTGTTATTGTTTAAAGTGTGAAAGAAGAACAAATGATGTTTAAACGTCACTGTAACGGGCGGATATTTAGTGCGTGTGTGTGCAAAATATATTTGACTCCTAAACGAATTAAACGTGCGTGCTAGACTCTCTGTTAACTACCACACCCACAAACGTACGGACTCTTCTCAACACAAACAAACACCAACACCAGATATCCGTTCCACGTTCTCAAAATTTATATAAATAATCAACAATAATTCTCATCAATCTTTCACACAAATTCTTTCATACAGATAAACGTAATTCCTTTAAACTTCATTTACAAACAAAGAACCACACTGGTTTGGTCACGTCACAACTGAACGACCGAGCTAGGATAAACGACGTCAGGCAATTGCTTGTCCTGGCCAACACAAATAGAACGAAAAACACTGTACCTGTTTTAGCCATTCTCACACAAGCTGGCACTAGACGCCAGAGACGATTCAATACGAGAATGCACGTCGACGGGCGGAGGAGCGTTCGTTAACTCCCGTCCACCCGAAGTAGACAACGTAGTCTTTGGTCAAGCGAAGGGCGTAAATCTGACCCTCTCCGATGCCTCTCACACGTGGCCTCCAATCTCTCTCTGTCCCCACCTGGACAGCACGGAACCACAGCTTCTCCTGAGTAGGCCTCTCGCCTCCAAGTAGGCCGCTATACGACATACATATTCAAACGTCAATTCTCTGACTCGGATAATTTATTCTTCTTTAGTTTTCACCCTTGGTCACCTCCCTTTGTTCCATCACTGTTTACTTCCGTTTCGTATGCGATCATCACTTTCCTTCCTCCACCACTACTATTCATATCCAGGTAATCACTTCATGAATGAAAATTACTACAAGTAAACATGCTCACGCCTTTCATTCATATTTCATTATCTACTACTCTACAACTATCGCCCCATGTAATTAATAATATTATTACATCAATAAAAAATTATATTCCGTCCTAGTGGACAACAGCTCACCACCTTCCAATACAACAAATGCAATTTCAAAATATACTTATCAGAATCCGACAATCATGGAAACATAGATACCTGTAATCTTTACAGCACAAAAATACAGCTTCCACTTCCAGACAGAAAGTTCCACCGAACCTATACACCTTGACAAGTTCACAGTGCCTTCTTCATCTTTTAGTTATTCCACAATTAACTTTTTTTTTTTCTTCTTTTAACTTTTTGTTATTTCCTGGCCTACATACACATACTGCTCCACGGGCACACCAGCCTGACACAGAATTTTTGAGTGAGTGAACAATTTTTCCTCTAATTCAAACTTTGATTAATTCAAACCTTCATATCATTGGCTCCCGAATCACAGCCAATCAAAAACACCGTACAATAATCGAATTATAAAAAACCCGGAAAAATCCCGTTCTCTACACTACCCCCCCCCCCCCCCCTCTACGAAAAAAAGAGACCGACCGAGGTTTCTTTTTTGAAAAGCAGTAGTCTTTTCCAAGAACAGAAGTTCTTCCGCAACATCTATGGCACAAACTGATCGACCGCAGAACGCGACAGAAGATCAGCAAGAATGTTGCGAGATCCCGGAAGAGGCTCAATATGAAAATTGTACTCTTGCAAAGAAAGAGCCCATCGCATGATTCTCATATTCTTGAACCTACATGTCTGCATGTATGTGAGCGGTCTGTGGTCTGTCTGCAAGATGAACGCAACACCCCACAGGAAACGAAAAAACTCACAAACATTCCAAGCAAAAGAACAACCAAAAGCACACCCAAGTCAAATAAACCCGGTATTACTGTCAAAATAACCGCACAGGCAGAAAAAACAGAAAAGAGATCCTGACGATCTCAAACAGGCAACACTGAGTCAAAACCCACTGACGAAATGTCCTCATCCGTCATAGATGATGCCAAAGGTAAAGTTGGCAACAAAACATCCTCATCCTCATCATCCAGGACAACACCCACAGACGCCAAAACCTGTCCTGTTGTCCCTTCACGCACCACAGCAGAATTCACCAACTCTGAACCCACAGAACAACAACCAACATGTCGATGATGAGAAACCTTTTCCTTATCAACATCAAAAAGCTTGTCTGAAACCAAATCATCACACTATCATCCCACCTTCACAAACAACTGTGTCAACACACACCCCAACTTCAGCAACACGTTGGGCAACTGTCACAGGGCAGCCTGTGAAGAAAGCCATGTAGTCTGTGTGTGAAGAGTATAAGGGCGGGGGTGGTACTGCGTGTTGCTGTATGCGTGATTATTGTTGTCTCGGAAGCGTGAAAAGCGTGGTAAACAGCGTATGCCGGTTAAGCCAGTTTAGGAATTTGCTCACTATGGTCAGAACATGTTTGTCAGCAGTACAGTGTAGACGGTGTTTGTCTAGTGCTCTGTGGTTTTTGCTGTGTTCTGGAATTAGGGTGGGACGGGTATTAACGAATAATAATATCTGGTCCAGAGAAGTATACTAGTTTAAAGATTGCCGATTTCTGAAGTGATACGCTCAGTTGGAGTGCAGCTGTAGGAAAGCAAGTCGGTGGTAGTGTGGTAGGTAGTATCGAGGTATTGTCTACTATGAGAACTACACACTACTGGATTACCCTAATTGGATGTACTTTCGTAGGAGGGCAGTGGAGAAGGGCTACGGGGTGCAGTTACATGCGAACCGTTGGGTGAGTGGATGGTGGTTTTTCCTCACTGTGCCAATAACCAAGGGCCGGCTGTTTGGGGTGTTGTATGATAGCTGGTACGTAAGAGTAAGGAAGGATGAGGGAGGTTGCACTGAGGAGAGACAGAGGAAAGGAAGAGTGCGACTGAAGGAGGGAGAATGAGGGAGAAGAAAGGGGGTGGAGTGTGATGAAGGTAGGATGGAAGTGGTTGCTGTTGTTGTCGTTGGGGATGCTTGATTTGAATAATGTGTTGATGTTTACATGTGTTCATTTGCAGCATCGTTCATTCCATGCATTCATGATTTCATTGAATTGTATAATATGTATTTGTTTCAAGTGACGATAACAATAGAAGGCAAGAGAGAGTCAAGGACGGGGAAATAGACTGCAGTTGGACCCCTCAAGAGTCAGAAGTTTAGTGGAGTAGCGTAGTGACAGTGGGGGGGGGGGGGGGTAAGTGTGATGGAGGGAGGGGGACAGAATCGAGTGAACATGACATTTACGATGCGACAAGCATGTTACATGTTCGTCGAGGATTGTCGTTGAGGATTGAATTCGAGCCTTGAGTACGAGGATCGAGTTCGAAGTTCGCAGCTCAACGTTCGTCAATCCGCCAGTTCGTCGCTGGAAAACGTGAGGCAGCAACGACGACGACACTTGGTCAGGTGGACCGAACATCATCAACATCGCCATTCGTTTGTCTACACGTCCTTGTTATCAGCGCCATCATCATCGTCAGTGGCGACCGCGGGTGGCAACGCTCCTTCGTTTGGACGTCAACAGAAGGGTGTGGATACTTTTGAGGAAACTTTACCAGGGACTGCATTGCGCCAGGTGGGCCCGTTTTGTGTTGTCCCTCTCCTACACTCAACCCCCCTGTCTGTTTGTGAACGCGTGCCTCGGACTTTGGCTGTGCACGTTCGATACTAGGACGTTGGTCGATTAGCGACTTCGATCACCCCACAAACCATCGCATCGTTTCATTGACCCATTGATTGTTTCATTACCATTTCTTCGTTTCATGTGTAAATGTCGTATGTGTATGAGTGTGTGGTATGAATGAATAAATAGCTTGAAAGTTGTATATATAATTGTTGTGTTATCATCACTTCGCGTCTGCGGGAAACTGTCATTCTTTCTGGGTTGTCTGCGTGAGTAAGTTGTTCGTTTGTGGCGTTTGCCCGGAGGGAGTCGTGGCGGTGACATATGGTGGACCTGCGGGGTATGTATGAGTGTGCCCAGACGTGAAGTTGTCTCGTAATTGTCCTGTGGTGTCCGAGTGTGTGAGGCGTGATTCGGTGAGAGTGTGCACCCCAGCGGGTGGTTGGAGGGAGTCAGGTCGCTGTTTAGCGGAGGCTCACAGCCGGCCTGGGTTCGACCACACGTGAGGGAAGGGGCCATTGCACTCTCCATCCGGTTCGCTACCTCGCGGGCCAGTTTCCACTGTTTGAGTGGGAGGAGGTGGGTGATAGGTAAGGAAGATAGCTTAGGTAGGTAAGTTAGTATCTAAGGCTAGGCTAGGTTAGGTTAGGGTACGTAGGGACTTTGACTTGTTGTTTTGGTGTTGTTGTTGCTTTCCTTGTAAGCAGGATGGCATCGATCGAGGAGGCTGAAGGAGTGTCACCGATCGCGGCTCGTACGCGTTCTCGCGTGGGTGTCACGATGGACGAGCGCACGACGGCAGCAGCTGATGCAGGAGTCACCGATCTACCCTCTACGATCGAGCAGCGGAGATCGCCAGTCAGGTCATCGCGTCGTGGGTCAGCAGACGACGAGTTGACGACGTTTGAAGCCAGAGACACAGTGAGTGACCCTTTTGTGACGGGATTTGGCGCGACTGGCGGGATGTCAGCAGGCACCGATTTCTACGGAGACCAGGATCGACTGAGCGATGCCACGAGGCCGAAGAGGTTTGAGACCAATCCCTACCGTTCAGTCTACAAGGTCGAGGCGGCACCAACGCCGAAGACAGGATTGTTCGCGGACGAGACGCCGGTGGAGAGGATCTTGAGGCTCGCCAAGCGCGAAGGGTTGAGAGGTCAGGCTGCGTTAGACTACGCGATGGACCAAGCGGCGAGGGAGATAGAGCTGATGGCGAAGGTGAGCGAGAAAGACGCAGATCGGAGAGATAGGGAGAGAGAGATAGCGCTGAGAGACAGGGAGATGGCACACGAGCTAGCGATGGCGCAGCTGACGTCGCAAGGCGCCGGGGACCGCAAGAATCGTCAACCCGAGTTTGAGACGGTCAAGCTTAGGTTACCGTTCTTCGAGGACAAGGACGACCTAGAGACCTACTTGTGTCAGTTTGAGCGATTCGCCAAGGCTCAAGACTGGAAGAAGGACACGTGGGCTATTCGCTTGGGGACCTTGCTGAAGGGGAAGGCGAGGGAAGTTTACGTTGGCTTGAACGAGGACGACTCTGCCGACTACGAGATCCTGAAGGCAGCGTTGTTGGTGCGTTTCAACCTGACGGCCGAGACGTATCGCAAGAAGTTTCGCCAGCTACGAAGGGAGCCACCTGAGACTTTCAAGCAGTACCTACGGAAGTCGCAGTTGTTCCTGGAACGCTGGATGGGACTAGCGAACAAGAAGGCCACGTATGGGGACTTACTGGACTTAGTGCTGATGGAGCAGATGGTCAACGGTTTGACGCCAGAACTGGTCACGTTCGTGCGCGAGCGCAACCCAGCAACGGTGGAGGAGGCCGCGACGTTAGCGCAGCAGTACGTCGACGCCAGAGCGGGAACCAACCTACGTTTCCCACCACGTCAACCCTTTACACCCAGGGATAAGAGCGAGGGTCGCAAGCCAGCGGGACCACGACCCAACTCGCCGGACAAGCGGGAATGCTACAGTTGCGGACAGAAAGGGCATTTGAAGCGGGATTGTCCGAAACGCAGCGAGCGAAGTGGAGGAGCGTTGCGCATCTTGAAGGAGGCAGGCAAGAGGGGAGATCCTGGGTTCCAGAGCCAAGTGGTAGTGGAAGGTGTTCCGCTGACGGCCGTGAGGGACACGGGGGCCGACCTGATTTGCCTGCGGAAGGGAGAGGTTGCCAACCTTGTCTACACGGGACGCACGCGGCGCGTCGGATTCGCCATTCGACAGCTGTCCAAGTCACTGCCGACAGCGTGGGTGCAGTTGGAATCACCGTTCTACACCGGGAGAGTGGAGGTAGTGGTGGTACCGGACTTGATCTACCCAGTGGTGATCGGCAACTGGGCGAGGACGGAACAGCAACGTGATACAGCACTGCCAGTGCTCGTCGAGGGAGCCGCGGAGTGTTGTGCGGTGCAAACCAGAGGACAAGCAGCCAAAGAGACAGTCGCTGCGGAACCAGTGGTAGTCGGACCGAGCAAGAGCGTCGTCGCAACGCCGGAAGAGATTCGTCAACTGCAGTTGGAAGACGGCGAGCTTGCGAAGGTACGGCAGCTAGCAGACCGGAAGGCAGGGAAGGAGAAACGAGGCAAGGGGCAAGTGGCATTTGTCTGGAAGCGGGGCCTGTTGTACCGCCAGTATACCGGACAAGACAAAGTGGATCACAGCCAGTTGGTGGTACCAGCCAAGCTTCGATCGGAGGTACTGCGCATGGGGCACGACACACCTATGGCTGGACATCTGGGAGCCAAGCGGACCCTAGATCGCGTGTGGGCCGAGCACTACTGGCCTGGGATGTGCCGTGACGTCAGGAAGTACTGCGCTTCGTGCGACGTATGCCAGCGGACGACACCGAAGAGGCGCGACAGGAGGGTACCGTTTCAGAGAGCCGGCAAGAACAGGAAGTTGAAGCGTTACATAGTACGCGGGGCAGAACCAGAACCGACGGTGGCCGTCGTGTTGGACCAAGCTGGAACAGAGGGAACGACAGATATCAGCTATCAGGGCACCGTACCACTGATACCGCTACGAGCGAGCGAAGGGCCAGTGGACGTACAGATTGACACGAAGCTGTCTGCACTACATGGGAGAGCACTGCCGCTAACCAACCTGGACGAGTGCGAGGTGGTGTCAACCGACGACGACCCCGTTCGTGTACGTCAGCGTCCGCTACCATTTTCGCAGATGGAAGTCGCCAAGAGTGAAGTGGAACCGATGCTGGAGTTGGGGGTTATCGAGTCGTGTACATCGCCGTACAGAGCACCGATCGTGCGGGTAAGGAAGAAGGGAGAGGTCAACAGGAGGGATGACTGCCAGAAAGCCTTGGATGACGTGAAGAGAGCGCTGACAAGTGAGCCAGTGGTAAAGCTACCAAACTTGGATAGGGAGTTCATCTTGAGGACGGACGCACCTCAACAGTGCCAGACTCACCCGATGGGCTATGCAGCTGCAGGTCTACGTCTTCACAGTTCGACCGATTCCAGGGAGAGACAACATAGAAGCGGATTTCCTCAGCAGATCTGACCCTGTGGAAGATTAAGTTTTGAACTCTCCGTAGGTTCGTCTTGGGAGGGGTGTGTGTCACAGGGCAGCCTGTGAAGAAAGCCATGTAGTCTGTGTGTGAAGAGTATAAGGGCGGGGGTGGTACTGCGTGTTGCTGTATGCGTGATTATTGTTGTCTCGGAAGCGTGAAAAGCGTGGTAAACAGCGTATGCCGGTTAAGCCAGTTTAGGAATTTGCTCACTATGGTCAGAACATGTTTGTCAGCAGTACAGTGTAGACGGTGTTTGTCTAGTGCTCTGTGGTTTTTGCTGTGTTCTGGAATTAGGGTGGGACGGGTATTAACGAATAATAATATCTGGTCCAGAGAAGTATACTAGTTTAAAGATTGCCGATTTCTGAAGTGATACGCTCAGTTGGAGTGCAGCTGTAGGAAAGCAAGTCGGTGGTAGTGTGGTAGGTAGTATCGAGGTATTGTCTACTACGAGAACTACACACTACTGGATTACCCTAATTGGATGTACTTTCGTAGGAGGGCAGTGGAGAAGGGCTACGGGGTGCAGTTACATGCGAACCGTTGGGTGAGTGGATGGTGGTTTTTCCTCACTGTGCCAATAACCAAGGGCCGGCTGTTTGGGGTGTTGTATGATAGCTGGTACGTAAGAGTAAGGAAGGATGAGGGAGGTTGCACTGAGGAGAGACAGAGGAAAGGAAGAGTGCGACTGAAGGAGGGAGAATGAGGGAGAAGAAAGGGGGTGGAGTGTGATGAAGGTAGGATGGAAGTGGTTGCTGTTGTTGTCGTTGGGGATGCTTGATTTGAATAATGTGTTGATGTTTACATGTATTTATTTGCAGCATCGTTCATTCCATGCATTCATGATTTCATTGAATTGTATAATATGTATTTGTTTCAAGTGACGATAACAATAGAAGGCAAGAGAGAGTCAAGGACGGGGAAATAGACTGCAGTTGGACCCCTCAAGAGTCAGAAGTTTAGTGGAGTAGCGTAGTGAGAGTGGGGGGGGGGTAAGTGTGATGGAGGGAGGGGGACAGAATCGAGTGAACATGACATTTACGATGCGACAAGCATGTTACAGGTTCGTCGAGGATTGTCGTTGAGGATTGAATTCGAGGCTTGAGTACGAGGATCGAGTTCGAAGTTCGCAGCTCAACGTTCGTCAATCCGCCAGTTCGTCGCTGGAAAACGTGAGGCAGCAACGACGACGACACTTGGTCAGGTGGACCGAACATCATCAACATCGCCATTCGTTTGTCTACACGTCCTTGTTATCAGCGCCATCATCATCGTCAGTGGCGACCGCGGGTGGCAACGCTCCTTCGTTTGGACGTCAACGGAAGGGGGTGGATACTTTTGAGGAAACTTTACCAGGGACTGCATTGCGCCAGGTGGGCCCGTTTTGTGTTGTCCCTCTCCTACACTCAACCCCCCTGTCTGTTTGTGATCGCGTGCCTCGGACTTTGGCTGTGCACGTTCGATACTAGGACGTTGGTCGATTAGCGACTTCGATCACCCCACAAACCATCGCATCGTTTCATTGACCCATTGATTGTTTCATTACCATTTCTTCGTTTCATGTGTAAATGTCGTATGTGTATGAGTGTGTGGTATGAATGAATAAATAGCTTGAAAGTTGTATATATAATTGTTGTGTTATCATCACTTCGCGTCTGCGGGAAACTGTCATTCTTTCTGGGTTGTCTGCGTGAGTAAGTTGTTCGTTTGTGGCGTTTGCCCGGAGGGAGTCGTGGCGGTGACAGCAACCACCAACGGAACCTTCGAAACATCTCCTTTCGACCTCGACTTCTGGCACACATCACAAATACGAACGTACCTTGAAGTATCCGCTGACACTCCTGGCCAAAAAAACTTTGAAAGAACTCGCGTCAAAGTACGACGAGTACCACAATGAGCAGCAAGCAACTGATCATGTGAAGTAGCCAAAACAGCAGCACGCAACTTCTCTGGAACAACAATCTGCTGTAGAATTTGACCAGGCTTCTCGTACGAACGATACAAAACACCTGCATCCTCAAAGAAATAATAAGTAGCAGAACCAACAGCTTTCCTTTCTCCAGACTGAGCAAACGCAAAACATGAAGCAAGACTGGAATCTGATTTCTGCAAATCAATCAACTCCTGACGAGAAACGCCAAAATCCTGCGAAACATCAACTAAAGGAGTATGATGAAAATCTTTCTTCGCAGTGCGAGCTCGAGTAGTGACAGCCGCCACACTCAACTCAAGTGAAACCTGAGCACCAACAACAGAATCTGTCAACCCAGCAATGTTCCCAATGATCAAATCAGCAACTGGGTCAGGAAGCACAGCACAAACCAACTGACCTGAAAAATATGGAGTGGACACTGCAAGTTTGGCAAGCGGATAGACAGTAATCTCACCTCCAAAAGTCTTACAACGAACTTGACCTTCGATGTACTCGAGAGATGACACCAATCGCTGACGCACACCACAAATCGTAGCACCTGTGTCACGAAGTACAGAACACGGAGTACCCTTCACTGTACCCAACTCCAAATGCAGATGACCAACAGCTGGACTAGCAACAGAACAGACAACTTCAGGATCAACAGGCAATGCAGCAGAAACAACCTGAGTCTTTTGTGTATCTGTTTTGAGTGCAGAAGATGCAAACGGACAGGTTTTTTTACATGTCCCCCCAACCCACAAATGTAGCATGGATTTGTCGGATTGTTTCTAAGTGGACATTTGAATGAAGAATGGCCACTGCCTTTGCAAAGCTGACATTTAGCAAAATTCATAGACGAGCCACGTCCGAATCCACCACGACTTTGACCTTGATTAGAATCTGGAACAGTGGATGGCGCACTTCGATTAAAGTTCCAGCGGCCACGGTAACCAACTTGACGTCGATAACCACCGTATCCACCGCGAAAATCCGAACGACCCGAAGCGGCATTACCTTCAGCAACGGTATTGAACTGACCAACCGACGCGAACGCAGAAGTACTGGCCTTAGGAGCCAAATTCTTACCCGGACGAGCAAGACGGTAACTTTCGGCACAATTCACCATGTCATTGAGGCTGACCAATCCTCTCTCGCGAAGAAAAGTGGCAAGATCTGCAGACACACTTTGTAGAAATTGTTCGCCTAGTACCAAATCAACTATGCCATCTAGAGTACGTTTGACACCCGAAAGTGCAACCCATCGATCAAACAGTCGATTAAGCTCAATGCCAAAAGTTTGAAACGGTTCATTTGCGTCTGGTTTGGTGGAACGAAATTTCTCTCTGAAACCTTCAGCAGTACATTGGAATTTCTTCAACAAATTATCTTTCAAAATGTCATAATCACAATGTCCATTGGCAGCTAAACTATGATACAAACTCAAAGCATTCCCTTCAAGTAAGGCAGACAAATAAACAACCCATTGATCCTTTTCCCAGCCAAGTGCAGAAGCACTTGTTTCAAAACGAAACAAGTATGAATCAATATCATCAGTCTTCTCTCTAAACATAGGAAGTTTAGGAAAAATTGGTCGAGCTTTGAACTGATGCTTCGCATAAGTCTGATCATGATCATGATCTTGACCAGCAACATGACCACCCTGATTAGCCTGTAGTTCTAATTGCTTTGTTTTTTCCTTCTCTAGTTCAATGTCCATCCTTTTGGATTCCATCTCTTTTTGAGTATCTAGTTTCTTGGATTCCAGTTTTCTAGCTTCCAGCTCCATTTCTTTTTGTGTATCTAGTTTCTTGGATTCCAGTTTTCTAGCTTCCAGCTCCATTTCTTTTTGTGTTTCTTTGTCCATTTGTTTAGCCTCCCGTTCCCTCTGTCTATCAAGTCGATCAAAACATTCTTGAACATATTTATGTTTATCAGCGACTTCCAGAGTAGCAGCTTGTTTAAGAAACTTTTCAAACAGATCATCATAGTTATCCATGTTTTAAAGTTGTTTCCTTTTATCAAAATATAAAATCAAAATCAGTACCTACCTAAACTATAATATATACACTAAGTCCCAAATACCCAAGAAAGAATGATAAAAATAAAAACTAACAATAGCCCAAGCCAAGCTAAGTCAAAATTAAACTCAAAGTGAAACAAATATAAGTAATCAATAAATAGCAGGAACCAAATCAATAAACTGATGAAATACTAACAATCAAATATCAACAAATCTAACTAATAAATAGCAGTGAAGCAAATCAATTAAATGACAAAGTATGAACAATCCAATATCAACAACTATAATTTCCTTTTTTTTAAAAAATAAATTAATTTTATAATAAACAATAGCCGAAGATAACTCAATACCAAATCAATAACAGCAGTGTTCAATTTATCTAAGTCCTCAAATGTCTAAACCCTATAAATTATTTCCACACACACACAAAAAAAATTCCAATACCTCAAAGTCAACACTACTTTAATAAATATAATTAAATAACAACAAATATGTCAAATACTAACACCTAATAAGACAAAACAGCAATAATATAAACGAATCAAATACTACTAACTTAAATAATAACGTAAATTCAAACAATAAGTTTAATCAATACTGAAATATATATACACAACAAAGGAACAATTCAACAGAAAATTTCAAAACTATTAATGTTCAAGTTAAAGAAACAGATAATGAATTATACCCACACTAAGCAACAATATAATCAGCAAATAATTCGACAGTTACTAATAATAAAGTCAAAGAGCAAATCAAGAAATATATTAACACTAAGCAAAGAAAAATTCAACAATCAATTGCAAAATTTCTAATAATAAATTTAAAAGAAAAAACGAAATCAAAATTAAATTAACACTAAGGGGCTTTGTAACTAACCTATAATAAAATAAGAACGTGGAACTACTAATTCATTCACTGATTCACACACACACAAAGTTAGGCCTACAGAACAAAGATAACTACAAGCAATGTAAACAAACCAATACCAGTAAAGCAGAAAGAGCAATGAAAAAGAATATAGACCCCACAGGTAGAAAAAGATACTAAGCCCTTGAGCAACTCTGAAACTATACAGGAGCGCCCTACCGTGAAACTGGAGACGGTCTAAAACCACTACTTAATAACAGCAAACATCACACAATCGCAAGTTACAAACCACTTCACAGTCAAACAAGGGAGACAATCTAAACTCTACCCAATAATGTAAAAGAATTGATCTAATAAACCTTTGAACTACACTACTAACACAGAGGAAGACAGGGTCACCAGATGTAACGGGCGGATATTTAGTGCGTGTGTATGCAAAATATATTTGACTCCTAAACGAATTAAACGTGCGTGCTAGACTCTCTGTTAACTACCACACCCACAAACGTACGGACTCTTCTCAACACAAATAAACACCAACACCAGATATCCGTTCCACGTTCTCAAAATTTATATAAATAATCAACAATAATTCTCATCAATCTTTCACACAAATTCTTTCATACAGATAAACGTAATTCCTTTAAACTTCATATACAAACAAAGAACCACACTGGTTTGGTCACGTCACAACTGAACGACCGAGCTAGGATAAACGACGTCAGGCAATTGCTTGTCCTGGCCAACACAAATAGAACGAAAAACACTGTACCTGTTTTAGCCGTTCTCACACAAGCTGGCACTAGAGGCCAGAGACGATTCAATACGAGAATGCACGTCGACGGGCGGAGGAGCGTTCGTTAACTCCCGTCCACCCGAAGTAGACAACGTAGTCTTTGGTCAAGCGAAGGGCGTAAATCTGACCCTCTCCGATGCCTCTCACACGTGGCCTCCAATCTCTCTCTGTCCCCACCTGGACAGCACGGAACCACAGCTTCTCCTGAGTAGGCCTCTCGCCTCCAAGTAGGCCGCTATACGACATACATATTCAAACGTCAATTCTCTGACTCGGATAATTTATTCTTCTTTAGTTTTCACCCTTGGTCACCTTCCTTTGTTCCATCACTGTTTACTTCCGTTTCGTATGCGATCATCACTTTCCTTCCTCCACCACTACTATTCATATCCAGGTAATCACTTCATGAATGAAAATTACTACAAGTAAACATGCTCACGCCTTTCATTCATATTTCATTATCTACTACTCTACAACTATCGCCCCATGTAATTAATAATATTATTACATCAATAAAAAATTATATTCCGTCCTAGTGGACAACAGCTCACCACCTTCCAATACAACAAATGCAATTTCAAAATATACTTATCAGAATCCGACAATCATGGAAACATAGATACCTGTAATCTTTACAGCACAAAAATACAGCTTCCACTTCCAGACAGAAAGTTCCACCGAACCTATACACCTTGACAAGTTCACAGTGCCTTCTTCATCTTTTAGTTATTCCACAATTTACTTTTTTTTTCTTCTTTTAACTTTTTGTTATTTCCTGGCCTACATACACATACTGCTCCACGGGCACACCAGCCTGACACAGAATTTTTGAGTGAGTGAACAATTTTTCCTCTAATTCAAACTTTGATTAATTCAAACCTTCATATCATTGGCTCCCGAATCACAGCCAATCAAAAACACCGTACAATAATCGAATTATAAAAAACCCGGAAAAATCCCGTTCTCTACAGTCACCCGAAAGATCCCAACCTTTCAACAGGGTTTTGAGCACAACATCTGTAGGGTAAAGTTGAAGATGTTCTGCAAGAAACTATGTATACGTTGCAGCATTCAAACCCAGCACATTTTCGGAGAGCTGGTCTCTAACTGGTGTGCAATATGTCTCAATTGTATGTGGTAGACGACGAAAATATAACTATAATTATATTAGCATATCATCTCATAGCGTGAAACAGACTTTTGTTTTTTAAAAAGGGTTTTCACTCTAATCAAGGGTTCACTCTCACTTTAATGACCCTTTCCAGTCTTGTTATTGTATTGTATTGTATTGCATTGCATTGTATTGTATTGTCCATATGGAGCGTAGTAGAGTCTATATTATTGTTTTTTGCAAGACCTTTGATTTGGACTATGTCGAGTCTCAGTGGACTGTGAAATGGAACGTGTATCCCAAAGGTTCGTCCTGGGACTAGCTACAGTCAGCCTGAGTAGATGTTAGCGTCACCGACAACATGACTCAGTCTAACTGCGGCAGACAACGTTGTTTGAGCAACGCGTAGCTGAGACTCCCTGAGGCGTACGGTACTATTGACGCTGTGGTACTATTAGTCAGCTTACCACTACAGTGGCCTCTCTCTTCTAGCGGGTTACACGACTTGAGGTTTATCTGCAATCTGGATTCAGTCCATTGGAAAAATACATCTTTTTTTTTTGTTGTTTCTTCTTCTAGTTTTTTTTTTTCATTGTCTTATTCTATACCTTCTTGTACTTCTTGTTCTTGGTCTTCTTCTTTTTCTTCTTCTTGTTCTTGTCCTTCCTCCTCTTATTATTATTATTATTATTATTATTATTATTATTATTATTATTATTATTATTATTATTATTATTATTATTGTTATTATTATTATTATTATTATTATCATTATCATTATTATCTTTAAAAATATGAAGAACGGTTTAAACTAGACAGTAAAGCACAGACAGACAGTTAAAAATAAATAAATAAATAAATAAAATTTAAAAAACAACAACAACAACTCGTTTTTAAATAATGTTAGGAATTCTATTGCGGAAGTGCGAAATAAGGGAAACAGGAAGATAGGTTAATGGGGTTGACAACAACGTGGTCTTTATCGCTGCAAATGGCTCTGTGCAGCGCGCGTCTTGGCGAAGCAAGGCGAACGATAGAAATAATGCAGGCAACAAACACGCAACGCGACGCGCGGAATCACTACGCCAAACTGACAAACGGCAGAGGCTATTTACTGGAGGTGCAAGTGTTAAGGCATCGTCTAGCGTCAGCTACGCAGTATGGGGTCAAATAACAGAATCCTACAGTAGCAGACAATGGCCTTTTTGTAATCTTGAAACCCCCTAGCGCAAAAGTAGCCTCGTAATTAGATTAGAAAATACCCTTGAATTACTGTGCGAACAGTGTCATTGAAGTACTACTGTGTTGTACGCTTTACCGTCAATTAAGGAGTTGAACGAACAGTGTTTTCTGTAATACCTGATGGAATAGGACAGAGGAGCAAGCGCGTGGAGTTTTGTCATTGGCAGTTCAGTGGGGTGGTGGAAGAAATCAGAGTAAGGGTGTAAAAAGAGCGAGAGAGAGAGAGAGAGAGAGAGAGAGAGAGAGAGAGAGAGAGAGCGGCAAAGGCAAAAGGCAAGGCAAATTTATTCCAGAAAAAAAACATTAAGGGCACATGGACATGATTAAAATAATATACACAAACATGCAAAATAATTAATTATATAACATTTTAGATTAAAAAAATTAAAACTATTTATTTATACAGCCGGATAGCGTGGGGGGAGAGGGGGAGAGAAAGAGGGGGAGAGAGAGAGAAATGCATTTGCCTGGAACGGTGGTTTTGTCCTCGGTGACTTTTTATGAAACAAACGCAGCCGCTGAATTTCATGTAACACCGATCAACGATCAAACAGCTCCTTGAATGTCGATGCTTGCAAGCTGTCCACGAAATATAACTGTGAACTTTCGGAACTCGAACACAGCCAGAAACACAGTCTGTTACACTTTATCCATGTATTAATGTATTTATTTAATCGTTATCATAGAGCGCTTTTCCAGTTCAAGAGCTGCTCGAAGCGCTGGTTGGGGGCATCGTCTGATGCACAGGCAATTGAGCGCAATTCTTGGCGACCGATAAGGAGGGGATCGAGAAGAGACCAGGAGCCGGAGTTAGGAGCGCAACTTTCAGGCCAGCGACGAGCAACTTTCGGTCTGGCGACAAGGTGCGCGGGTTATGAGCCCCGATTACTGCAGTCGCTGGAACTGATAGTCGCTCAAACACAGTCGTGGCACCCCACCCAACTAGCAGGCTTCAAGGGACACAACTCTGCATCCGGCCTACCTTTTGTTGGAATTCGGTGTGTGTGTGTGTGTGTAGGGGTGTGCGTATGTGTGTGTGTGTGTGTGTGTGTGTGTGCTTTTGTTTGGTGATGGCACAGGGGTGTTACGTTGAAACGCGTACGAAAGTATGTCGGAAGCGCGCACGATAGATCTAATCGTTTTGTTTTGCAAAGTATTCAATGATAGAGTTTATTTACCTTTGATTTGAGTTTGCATTGTTGTTAGGAGAGGCTTTGTATAACGTGGATAATTTTCGTGGGTCGATATTGTCGGAGAATACTCTGGATCTCCTTGTTTACTATCGATCGAAGTTTCGGGACGATTGTCGAAGAAAGAGAAGGTTCGGGGTATGTGTGGAGAGATGAATGACGTAAGTCAGTGATGACGATCTTTAATTCTGATTGGTTAGTTGTAATGCGTCATTTCTAGAACAAACTGTCGTCATCTCGAAGGATAGAAAAAAATTATATATTCGATGCTTTGTGTGTTGTAAAAAGAGTTGCTGTGAAAGTTGTTGAGTTGAATTGAGAATTGTATGCAGTTGTTGATGTGTGCTGAATAAAAAGTGGAAAACTTCATACGTCGACTTTGTGACTTGTATGCTGCTTGAGCGGGTTGCGTGAATAAACGAATCTGAGTTACACAACTATCAGGAATTCAAGCATCGGGGCTGAATCAGATACTGATAGAAAACTCCATCATCAAACGGAGTGTAACATTTTGGGGGTCAAGCCGCGATTCACGCCATAGCCAAGGGTTCAACTGCGACAACAAGCGAGTCAACGTTACGAGAGGCAGTCATCGAGGGTAGCCGCCAACGAGTTGCGTCGAGAGGGGCCAACATACTGGGACTACATCACCGATAGGTTCGGGTTGACTGCAAGGGCGTGTAGTCGCTGAGAGTTGCTTCGTGAGCGAACAACAGATCGGGACTACGTAGCTGCCGCAAGACTACGTCGAGGAACAGTCTCGGAGCTACATCGCCAGTGTTACAGAGAGCGACGAGCGGACGTCGCGTCTACTTCAGCACAGGAGCGTGTACATCAACACCAGCGTGGTGCAGCGTCGCATACGACGAGGACAGCGGGGCCTGCGTCAGCGAAGGCGACTAGTGACAAGCATCAGCGCTACTGCAGAGAGCGTGCTGTTCTAGAACAGTCTAGAAAGGTACAGCACAGTCAAGAACTTTCCAGAAAAGAACTTTCCAGAAGCATCAAGATGGCTGACTTCTGGCAGAAAGGGATGCAACTGAATCTAAAAGGCAAGCAGCTGACGGAGTACGTCAAGTCTCAGATTGAACTGAAGCGTCTGGAAATTGAACAGCAGCGGCAAGAAAAAGAGGAGGAGCGACGCCGCCGAGAAGAAAGGGAGGACCAGCGTCGGCGTGACGAGATGGACGAGAGACAATTAGAGGCTGAGCGTCAGTACCAGCTAGAGTTGGCGCGTATCCAGAACAATCAGCGTGCGCCACAAGTCACCAACGACCATACGGCTCCAAAATTGCCAGCTTTCGTCGACGAAAAGGACCAGATCGACAGCTATCTGGCGAGGTTCGAAAGGTTCGCCGAAAGCGCTAAATGGCAACGTCAAGACTGGGCGATCATACTCAGCGCACTACTGACGGGGAAGGCGCTCGATGTCTACAGTAGACTGTCGAATAATGACGCCAAAAACTACGACGTTTTGAAAGCGGCCCTATTGCAGTGCTACAACTTTACAGAAAAGGGCTACCGTCAACGCTTTCGTGAATGCCGGCCTTTGTCAGACGAGACACCAAAACAATTTGTGGAGCGCCTGTCATCATATCTACACAAGTGGGTGGAATTATCAGGCAAAGGGAAGACTTACGAGAGTCTCCATGAGCTGATCGTGAGGGAACAATTACTCAACGCCTGCCCTAAGGACCTCGCGATCCACTTGGAAATACAAAAGTTGCAGACGCTAAAAGACGTGACTGAGGCTGCTGAAAGATATCTTATCGCTCATGGGAAAACCCTGGGGCCACCCAGCGCGACGAAACATTTTCAGAAGACTGGAAACCATGTGAACCAGATCCAGGGGAGCCAGACGAGCCAGAGACACACTGACTCCACGCCACCCCCCAGGGAAGGGCATTCAAGAGGCTGTTTCACCTGCAACGCTACAGACCACAGAGCGGCTAATTGTCCTCAAAACAAAAGTAGCGGACAGCGGAGCAGTACGGACAACGCAGCGGCGGGCAACCGGCAGAGGCGGTTCTCCAATCAACGGCAAACCAGTAGATCTGACCATCAGGTGTGCGGCGGGAGCGTCATTCTTCCGAGTGAGACCGAGCGCACAGCTACCCCTGCGGACGTGCAAGAGTGCATGACCAATGGCCAACTTCTCCTTGCCAACGGAAAATCCATCCCCGTCGTCGCCAGCGCAGCTGTGACCGGCCAGAACATGCCTGTTTCCAAGGGACGCGTCGGAAATCATGAAGTGACTGTTTTAAGAGACTCTGGCTGCAGTGGGGTCATCGTCAGAGAAGACCTAATCGTTAAAGAACAATTCACTGGCGATTCTAAATGGACACTCATGGCCGACAGCAAATGTGTGAAAGCGCCAGTTGCAAAAATTCATGTCAACACCCCTTTCTACATAGGCGAAGTCGAAGCGGTTTGCCTGAAGAAGCCGCTGTATGATTTGATGATCGGGAATATCGACGGCGCGAGACGACCCGACGACCCCGATCCAGAGTGGAGTCCTGCCTCAACCCAACGCGTCGAAGTTGTGGAGGAGGATCCATTGCCATTTCCCGATGGAGACCTTACAGAGCTGCTACGGGACAATGTGGTTACTCCGGCTCAGCCCTGCCGACCAGAGATCGTCGGTGCCGTTACAACCAGGGCCCAGGCCAAGAGAGACAAGACGTCTACGCCACTGAAGGTCGCCGACAACTCTAAAGCTGCCATCGTGGACAGAGATCAGCTGATCCAGCTCCAGGAAGCTGATAGTACTTTAAACAAGTACAGGAACCGCCAAGACCACGTGACCAAAGGCAGTGGTACGGTCTATTTTGAGGTGAAGGCCAAGATACTGTATCGAATCTTCCAGCACCCGAGGGTCAACGGAGGGAAACCACTACGTCAAGTATTGGTACCGTTACCCCTAAGGCGCCAGGTAATGGAAGTAGCGCATGACTCAATCATGGGAGGTCACCTGGGCATCAAGAAGACGTCGGACAGAATCCAGGCGGTGTTCTACTGGCCAGGACTTCATGCGGACGTCAGCCGTTTCTGCCGATCATGTGACATTTGCCAGAAGACCATACCTCGAGGAAGGGTCCCGAAAGTGCCCATGCAGAGGATGCCTCTGATCGACCGACCTTTCAAGAGGGTGGCCTTAGACTTAATCGGCGAAATAAGACCTCCGAGTGAAGAAGGTCATCGATGGGTACTGACTTTAGTGGACTATGCGACTCGGTACCCAGAAGCAGTGCCACTGAAGAAAATTGACACTGAAACTGTAGCAGAGGCACTGGTGGACATGTTCAGTAGACTTGGAGTGCCTGAAGAAATTCTGACAGACCTCGGGACGCAGTTCGTCTTTGACTGCATGAAGGAGGTCAACAGATTGCTGAGCATCCGGCATTTAACTACGACACCCTACCATCCAATGTGCAACGGGCTCGTCGAAAAGTTCAATGCTACGCTGAAGTCCACCCTGAAGAAACTGTGCAGCGAGCAGCCCAGACAATGGCATCGCTACATCAACGCCCTACTTTTCGCCTACAGAGAAGTACCGCAGGAGTCCACCGGCTTTTCTCCGTTCGAGCTGCTGTACGGAAGAACCATCCGAGGGCCGATGCACATCCTAAAAGAACTGTGGACGAAAGAAGTAGACACCCCAGAGGTGAAGAACAGCTACCAGTACGTGTTTGAGCTACGGGAGAAGCTGGAGCAGACTCTCGAGATAGCCAGAGAAAACCTGAAGAAGTCCCAGGACTGTGGAAAGCACTACTATGACCGTAGGGCTGTGAACAGGAAGTTTAAACCTGGCAACAAAGTGCTGGTGCTGCTACCTACCGATCACCATAAGTTGCTGATGCAGTGGAAAGGCCCGTACGAAGTGGAGACCGTGGTGGGAATCAACGACTACAAGGTGAAGGTCGGCCAGCATTCCAAGATATACCACGCCAACCTCCTTAAACTGTACGTGGAAAGGCCATCAGAGGCTGTGCAGGCAGCAACAGCAGCTGAGATCGACAACAGCTTTGACAGCGAGGAACTGTTGGAACTGGGAGACTTCCACAGCAAAGAAGGCATCGATGATGTTAAGCTAGGACCGAGCTTGAGGGAAGGTCAAAAGTTGGAGCTCAAGGACCTTATGGGCGAGTTTCCCCATAGCTTCAATGATGTCCCAGGCTCTACGACTTTGGTCGAACATGAAGTCCACACCCAGACCTGGAAGGAGCATCTGCAGACCTTGAGGGAGCTGTTCCACCGTCCCGCAGAAGCCAACCTGACCGTGAGACCCAGCGAATGCATTCTGGGAGCTGACAACGTCGACTGCGTCGGACATCCGACGGAAGAAAAAGACAACGGAGGATGCACTGACTCCAGGAAAGCCCACGAGATCACTGTCTTTGACCCTGGGCCGATGACAACTGCAACGGACGAGGGCGTCGTTTCCTTGCGGTTGGTAGAATATTGACTGTGTGAATGAACTAAGGATATTGGTAATGACAGACTTGAAAATGAGAAACATTGACCTTGTGTGAATGAACTGTGAACATTGACAGTATCCAGAAAGACTTGCAGATGAGAAACTTTGACTCTGTGTGAATGAACTGTGAACATTGACAATATCCAGACAGATTTGAAGATGAAAACCATTGACTCTGTGTGAATGAACTGAGAACGTTGATAATGTTCAGACAGTCTGAAGTAAGTTTTAATTCTGTAAATTGTTTGTGCATTACGTTTCAACGTTGTTGAAAGAAATTGGGTAAATTTCTTCTTGAGTGGGGGGTTATGTTACGTTGAAACGCGTACGAAAGTATGTCGGAAGCGCGCACGATAGATCTAATCGTTTTGTTTTGCAAAGTATTCAATGATAGAGTTTATTTACCTTTGATTTGAGTTTGCATTGTTGTTAGGAGAGGCTTTGTATAACGTGGATAATTTTCGTTGGTCGATATTGTCGGAGAATACTCTGGATCTCCTTGTTTACTATCGATCGAAGTTTCGGGACGATTGTCGAAGAAAGAGAAGGTTCGGGGTATGTGTGGAGAGATGAATGACGTAAGTCAGTGATGACGATCTTTAATTCTGATTGGTTAGTTGTAATGCGTCATTTCTAGAACAAACTGTCGTCATCTCGAAGGATAGAAAAAAATTATATATTCGATGCTTTGTGTGTTGTAAAAAGAGTTGCTGTGAAAGTTGTTGAGTTGAATTGAGAATTGTATGCAGTTGTTGATGTGTGCTGAATAAAAAGTGGAAAACTTCATACGTCGACTTTGTGACTTGTATGCTGCTTGAGCGGGTTGCGTGAATAAACGAATCTGAGTTACACAACTATCAGGAATTCAAGCATCGGGGCTGAATCAGATACTGATAGAAAACTCCATCATCAAACGGAGTGTAACAAGGGGTGCGCCGTGTATTATGTTTTGTGGAATGTGAGTGAATAGATCTAAATTGTTTTAATGTTTTAAATATTTGTATTATTCCCCGAGGCGCGAAGCATATTCTTGTAATATTTGAAGAGATTATAAGTCGAGTCCTAAGTCATACAATTATTTCTTTTGTTCAAGTCTAATATCAAATTATACATTTCAATAAACTTTCAATAGGTAAATCATTCAATCCGTTAGCGCCATAAAGCTGTACTTATTTTTGTCTTCTCTCTCTCTCTCTCTCTTTCTCTCTCTCTCTCTCTCTCTCTCTCTCTCTCTCTCTCTCTCTCTCTCTCTTCTAGATAACTCGTTTTAGTTATAGGCTATAAATTCTATAAATTCAGTTTTTGCACTTAGCAATGCTTATGAATGTCTTCCACTTCCAAAACCTAGGACTCCAAAGGTCACAGCCAAATGAAGGGACTTTTTAAACACTGTAATAGATGGTTAAAGAATTAAAAACAAAAACAGTACTTAAATGTAAGGAAAGGAAGAAAAGAACACTATTAAAATGAATTAGCGATCAATCTAACCAAAGCAACACACATTCACACACATAAACACACACACATGCATACGTACGTATTAATTAGTACAACATTTGTTTCATGATTTTTTAAAGCCATTTCTTGCATTTGAATTCACAAAGCGCAACGTTTTTTGTACCCCTTGGGGTCATGAGCAATCTTGCCACTGTAGATTGTTCAAACCTATAAAGGGAAAAGTGAAAGCCACAGTTGAAAACCTGTCTTTCCTTTGTAGGCAAGACAAATTCACTGCGGCAACAGTACCCCCGTTGGAGTGCCGGGGGTTTTCAGTATAAATAGTATCCCCACTTTATGGAAATTTAGTGCTTTAAATTCCCACTGTCGCTGTCTTCCTCATTTACTCTTTCCCATTCCTGCTCTGTCCTATCACTCTGCTATACTATCTTCTTCTTCGCTAGATCAATGACCTACCTTTTTTATTGAAAACTCTTCCTGGACAAGACTCCTTGTTTGTGTATGAGGTCTGTTGGATCAGCTTGGGAGTGTTGGACGCTTTCTGCCGGGTGGTCACTAGGGCTTCCTATGATTGTATTAGTTAGCAATATAGGCATTTTATATGTATGTGTTTTGTTGATGATTTATAATGATGTTTGTATTCTATTTTGTTTTTGTAACCGGGGGTTCGCGTAGTTGAGGTCAACCCTCAGCCGTCCCCCGCGTGGGATGTCTTTATTGTAAAGTGAATGGCCGGTGGAGGGCATTCAATTTTTCCACTGGGGTTGTTTCAGCAGATCTTTTATGCGGATCGGGGGTTGTCCGGTCCTGATTTGGCTCGGAAGAGTCCGCTGGACCTAAAGCAACAATAAATCAATCAGTCAACGTTTTTTGTTCTTTAACTGTTTGTCCCTGCGAAATGCTGCAGCACCCAACGTTGGCAGTTGTTTGTCCACGCTAAGTGTTGCAGCACTCAACATTGGTATTCGTTTGTCCGCGCAAAGTGTTGCAGCACCCAACATTGGCATTTGTTTGTCCGTGCGAAGTGTTGCAGCACCCAACATTGGCATTTGTTGGGCCAAATATAGCCAGCAAGTGGCTTTCCTTTTCTCAGTGACGTCATTTGCGAGTTGTTGTTTTTTTTTCTCTCGAGAAGACACGTTCGTTGCGTACAATTCGATCATACGACGTATTTCTATGTCTGACCGAATAATCCGATTGATGGTTTCTTCCATGTTATGCAGCAAAATCAGAATCGAAAGTGGAAGGTAGGCGGAAGCCACGAATAGCGCTAAAAATGGACTTCCAAGTCGCACACTCATACCAAACCCAGTAGGCTTCACAGCTCGGATGAAGGGTTGAAGAGCATCAATATCAATGTCGTAGCCTTCTCTCTGTGCCTGTATCTCTGTCTGTCTGTGTCTGTCTCTCTTTTTCTGCTCTCTCTCTCTCTCTCTCTCTCTCTCTCTTATTTGTCTTAAATCATAATCTCAAACAAATGTCTCTCTCTCTCTCTCTCTCTCTCTCTCTCTCTCTCTCTCTCTCTCTCTCTCTCTTATTTGTCTGAAATCATAATCTCAAACAAATCTCTCTCTCTTTCTCTCTCTCTCTCTCTCTCTCTCTCTCTCTCTCTCTCTCTCTCTCTCTCTCTCTCTCGGGCTCGGGCTCGGGCTCGGGCCTTGACTGAAAACGGGAAGACTGGAATCCAGCTCACTTTTAGCTCCTTTGCGTTGGAATGTAGCGGTGCCGGAGCTCAGTCCACGATCTGAACAAATTGTTTTCCTAGAAAGAGTTTGTCTGGTACGACCTTGAAAGTGATACTTTGAAACTCTTCAAGACCAAGCGTGGGATTAGAAAGGAGGGATCAAAGAAGGAGGAGGATGCTGGAAACGTTGAAGAGGAAGAAGAAGAGTAGAGGGGGAAGGGGAATACTAGTTGTGGTGTTTGTTCTTGGCCCAGTATTCTAAAGAAGAAGAAGAGGAAAGAGGAGGAGGAGGAGGAGAAGAAGAAGAAGAAGAAGAAGAAGAAGAAGAAGAAGAAGAAGAAGAAGAAGAAGAAGAAGAAACAAAAGAAAAAGAAGAAGAAGAAGAAGAAGTTGAAGAAAGAAAGAAACAAAGAAGGAAAGAAAGAAAGAAAGAAAGAAAGAAAGAAAGAAAGAAAGAAAGAAAGAAAGAAAGAAAGAAAGAAAGAAAGAAAGAAAGAACGGGGAGAAAGAGAAAGAAAGAAAGAACGAGGAGAAGAAAGAGAAGAAGAAGAAGGAGGAGAAGAAGAAGATTAAGAAGAAGAAGAAGAAGAAGAAGAAGAAGAAGAAGAAGAAGAAGACTATACTACTACTATCACTACTACTACTACTACTACTACTACTTCTTCTTCTTCTTTACTACTGCTACTGCTAATACTACTTCCACTACTACCATTACTACTACTACTACTACTATTAATAATAGTAATAATAATAATAATAATAACGGATTTTTATATAGCGGGTACTCCAGCCTATGACCAGACTCACCACGCTTTACATAGTCATTACATATAAATACATGCACTCGATAAAACATCACTTTTGCTACAATACACCAAAGACGGAACGGTAAAGGTACAGACTATTTACAACTATGTACATAAATTACAAAAAAAAGACCGAAATAGACTATTTACAACTATGTGCACAAATGACAAAAAAGACAGAAATAGAATAGCAAAAACCTATTCACAGTTATTTATATGCCTGGTTAGGCCCAGGAAGAAAAACAGTATAAATATTTACAGCCGTGTATACACTTACGGATCAGACATAGACAAAAGATGAGAGAATGGCAGCGGGATACAAATCAATCTGAATAATGCAGTTTGAAGAGGTGGGTTTTGAGGGCCTTTTTGAATGCTTGTGTTGATTGTATGTTGCGGATATGGGAGGGAAGGGAATTCCACTGCTTAGGTGCGGGGTAAGCGAATGCACGTTGGCCGTATGTCTTAGTGCGGGTGACGGGAACCTTGAGTGTGCGAGTGTCAGCAGAAGATCTTAAAGTGCGTGAAGGGGAGTAGACAGACAGTAGATCAGCAAGGTAGGAAGGACAAGAATCTGTGAAGAAGTAGTGACAGAGAACAGAGAGTTTGTACTCTATGCGTGCTTGCACAGGAAGCCAGTGAAGGGAATAAAGTAGAGGTGTGATGTGATCGCGTTTCTTAGCTCGGAATACTAGTCTACTATTACTACTATTACTAACACTACTACTACTACTACTTCTACTACTACTACTACTACTACTACTACTACTACTACTACTACTACTACTACTACTACTACTAGTACTACTACTATAATTAATCATCATTATTTATGAGGGCGACTACCCTTCGGATCTTGATCTGCGTTCTTCCACTGTAATAAAATAAATTATATATTGAATTTAATTATTGATTGGATGTCTTTAATTGAACCTTTCTACGTGATCGTATTTAGTACAAAAGAAATACTACCAGCTAGGGGATATGTTTAGAAAGTGACTGCTGGCCACTTCAATAAGAGAGACACACAAAATGGTGTCTCGCCAAATTGTGGATACTGTTGTTCGCGTGAAGATGTTTTTCTTTGAGGGCTTCATTCAAGCGTCTTCTCGTGCTTCGAGAAATCAGTCCCTGGATTGTCACCCAGCCCAGCTGATACAGACCTGTGCACACTCAAAATGCTCATCAGTAGCAAACAAACCAAATTTCAGTAGTTTTAAAAAAAAATCAGTAGCAAGCTGTAACGACAGTTCAAGACATAATTCTGCTCACAAAGCACACAAACTGAAACCCTACGAGGCAGTAGAATGGGAATTACAATCTATTCAAGCCAAGCTAAAACATCAACACTGTTACATTTTTTTTAACAAAACCTTTATTAGCAGAGTATCGAAATATACAAATTATGACAATATTTTATTTAACAAAATGTATGGCTGGACAGATTAATAATGATTTTAACATGGTTACATACTTTTTAACTGCAATAATACAACTGGAAAAAGTCGAAAAATTTGAATAAATAATGTATTTTTGTAAATGTTCATTATATAATAGAAATCTACCATTGTCAAAGCTGGCTCCATAATTTTTTTTAATCACAAGTATGAAGTTGCAACCACACAAATGCTGAACGAACTAGAAACAAACGCGCGCTTCCGGTTCGAAAAACGTCTTTTAAGCACAACTAGTCAAAAACATCTTAAAACAGAAAAAAAATTAAAAAAAAAAATTAAGTAAAAAAATCGGAATTTCGGAATTTTAATAAGTAACCCGTATTCTGCTCATGAAAATCGGAGAAAATACGGAAAATCCGTAGATGTGCACAGGTCTGCTGATAACACTGACGAGCTGAAAACACAGCGAAATGGTCATCTGTATCTGTGGCACACATCCGCAAATACAAACTATTGACAGCAGAGAAGGGGAGATAACACCTTTCCTATCATCCCCTCACTCCACGGAGAATAGCATCTAATATCCAACATGCTATCACTACACTCCAATCCCTTGTCTTCAGGCGATACACCTTTATCACTGGTGATCCACACCATCGTTTTCTCTCTCTCTCCACCCCCCCCCCCCCTCCCATATCAAGGTTTCAGTTTTGCAACAACAACACCACCTCCACCACCACCACCACCAACAACAACAATAACAACAACAAGTTCCTCCTTCCAACGGTTCAATGCCGAAAATCTGCTGGTGAAAATAGGTATAGTCTAGCTAGGCCTAGGTTTACAGTTAACCCTAACACTAGCCCTAACCCTAATCCAAATTCTAACTAACTATAATCCTAACGCTAAATATCGAAATTTGCCGTTAAAAATTTGATTCCGTATCTTTGGGTTCATGCTCCTAATATCACCGCCAGATTTGGGGCTTTTCCCATGATGCCACTCAGACGCTCGCTACGTTAGGCTAAAGCGTTGACTGGATTCTCTCTCGCCCAACAGCCTTAACTGCAGTGGTGTCCGTTCGCCCTTTGTTGAGGTTAGCCCGCACCTACTTAGGGTCGAAACTAAATCAACACTGAATCACAGAGCAATCATACTACTAAGATGCACAGTGAAAAATTGCCGCTGTAAACTTGCTCACCACGAGATTCGAACCTGTGTCATCGGTGTGCCAGGTGAATGCTTTCCCACTGAGCTACAGCGGCCGGTTGTCATTTGTGCCTTCGTATGCATGAACTACCACAAGCCCAAGTCTGAGACGAAGCCATCGCTTACAACAGGGTTTGACCAGGGACGAATCGTTATTATCTAGAACAATTATTTAGTACAGCTCCGTGTGCATCGAACTCCAAGGGATTCTTCGCCTACGTTCTTCTAGTTAATAAAAGAACATTGATTTAGTGACGGAGGTGGGGTATCTTGTTTATTTTATCTTATTATTATTTATTTATTTATTTATTTATTTATTTATTTACTATTTATTTTTGCAATGAAATTAATGCAGCATCTCCCATCCTTTCCGTTACCTGCTACAGAAAACTAGAAATGTATTTCCCACTCTGTTCTCCCAATGGGCAGTAACTTCACGATGGCAGGCAGCACAGCGCGGGAAGCCTACGAGTATCTGACTTGTTTTGGCAGGCGTGGTATGACACTCTTACCACCCGCGAAATTCGTCACAGAAACACACTGAATGAATATATAGTGTGAAAAGAGAACAACTGGTGTTTTAATGTCACTTGATAGATCCCAACCTTTGTTAAAGTTTTGTTACTAAAAATGTTAAAAGCAGAAATATTTATCTCATATAGAAGTTAGTTTAGAAAAGAATTTTTGAGCACCAGTTTATGGTTCATAATAAAATCTCGTCCAGAGTCCATTGCTGCTATTTGTGTAATTGAAGATAAGTCGTCCGCTAAATCCAGTCGCAATGAAAAACAGAAAGTTGAATAAATCTGCGAACGAAGAGTTGTAGTTTATGCGTACAAAGGTAATATTAAATTACATTTAAGTAACCTATGCTTTTTTCAAGTTGCATTGTTGATATTATTTCTTCTTCAAGGGTTACTAACATAGTCCAGACTGCCAAAACCCGGTACTTTAGCGACAGAATTAGCAGCAGCGAAAGTTGTAAACAGTTGTTCGACATTTGCAATCAGCTAAGGGGTAAGAGCAATGCAACATCACTCTCATCCACACATCCAGCATGTCAGCTCCCAGATGTATTTTGTAATTATTTCACACAGAAAGTGGCTGACATAAGGGCCGCTATTGATAGCCATGAGATCCCACTCATTAACCCATTCTCACCTTCCCTCACCACCGCAAAGATGGAAGTTTTTCAACCAATAACAGAGCAAGAAGTCAAGAAAGTCATCTTAAGTTCAAAACCAACATCTTGCTCTCTCGACCCTATTCCTACCCCGATGTTGATCGAGAATCTTGACCCTCTACTCCCGACCATTACCCACATTATCAACGAGAGTCTGTCCTCTGGTGTCGTTCCGTCTGTGCTCAAAGCGGCTGTCATCAAACCCCTCCTTAAAAAGCCAAGTTTAGACAAAAATAATCTAAAGAACTATAGACCTGTTTCAAACCTCTCCTTCCTGTCCAAAGTCATAGAAAAAATTGTTCTCAAACAACTGTTTGCCTACTTATATGATAACGCTTTACTTTGCCCCAACCAGTCTGCCTACCGACCCTTCCACAGCACTGAGACAGCCCTCCTAAAGGTAACCAATGATCTGTTGCTTGCCTTAGATAATGGTAACGTCTCCGTTCTCACCTTATTAGACCTCTCAGCCGCCTTTGACACAGTCGACCATCACATTCTCTTTAACACTACTTTGGAATCTCTGGCTCGGTCCTGGCTTGGTTCCACTCATATCTTTCTGACAGATCACAAGCAGTCACCGTCGATGGCTGTTTCTCCAGCACAGCAGACTTGGTGTGCGGCGTGCCTCAGGGTTCCGTTTTAGGGCCGGTGTTATTCACTCTGTACACCAGGCCACTGCTTCTCCTGCTTAGAAAGCATGCTGTTGAGAGTCAGTCATTTGCAGACGACACACAACTGTATAAATCCACCGCCCCCTCTCTCATTAATTCCACTGTTCAGACTTTGGAGAACTGCATCACAGACATTAAGTCATGGATGACACTCAACAAGCTTAAGCTTAATGACGATAAAACCGAAGCCCTCCTCATTCACAAGCACAACACCTCCTCCTCACTCCCGCCTCTCCCAACATCGCTTACAGTAGGGACAACAAACATTCAGTTCTCATCCTCAGCAAGAAATCTCGGCTACATTCTCTCCGATGACCTGTCCCTCAACAACCACATCTCCAACGTCTGTCGCTCTGCATACACGGCCATACGCCAAATCAGCTCCTTTCGCCACTATCTTACAGTCCCTGCCACCAAAATCCTAGTCTGCGCTCTCGTCTTTTCTCGTCTTGACTATTGCAACTCTCTCCTTGCTGGCTCCCCAAAACACATCATTGACAAATTACAAAAGGTTCAGAACTCAGCAGCTAGACTAGTATTCCGAGCTGAGAAACGCGATCACATCACACCTCTACTACATTCATTTTTACGTAAATAAATATATCGCAATACACAAGCAACCGCCAGATGTTGCTGGATCCTCCTTTCGTAATGATGATGGTTCAAGTTTCAAGAAATTACCTCACAATTTCCTTGTAATTTAGGGGAACAATAAATATATCTTGAACCTTTATTCATTCTCACCACGAAAGGGGATCCACCCATCACATTTGGCTGTTGCTTGCGTATCACGAAATATTTACGCAGGTAAAAATATTGTTGCATCCAATTAATGTCACGATTGCACGCAATACGTCGCGCAAAGTCAAAGAGCCTCTGACTGTTTATATTAATGTAAAATGAAGTACTACGACCCATGAAATACATGTACTAGGCTTAACCATCGCAAAGAATCTCGAAGAGTTTTGACCCAAACAGTCCCAACAGTGAGATTCACAATCCCCCATCGATATCATGTGAGAATGAATAGACCATGGGTGGTATTCAGAAAGAAGTTACCCAGTTGATAAATCCGCTAAGCGTTAGATAATTCCGTTCCGTACTGTACGGCTTCGCGGATGTATCTACTGGGTAAATGCTTTCTGAATACCGCCCCATGTGGATGCAATGTTACGATTGCTTTCGGGAAAAGTGTGTTAGCAAACTTGAGTATGTGGTACCTTTTTCTACAGATTGCGTACAACAAAGAGTCCAAGAGAATCTGGCTGGTTTGTCGTTGGTGTGAAATACCTGGTCTCCCAGGATTGTGCTCAGTTGTCTGAGCGTCATAGGATGCGCCCAAAGGCTGCAAGTGAGCGTCTCGGTCAGTTTGAGTTTTTTTTGGGGGGGGATAAGGTTTATCTCCGGTCATGTTAATTCATGACTTTGGAGAATTGGATGTTTCTTTCTTCTTCTTTTCTTCCATTTTAATTATTTATTTTTTCTCCTCATTATTTCCTTCTTTTATTGTTCTCTCTTTTCTTCCCTTTTATTTTTTGTAAACGTAGCTGCTGTTTTATTTTACATAGGATCAATATAGAATGCAGAAAAGTTGCCTGCACACTTGCGATTTTACGATTGGGCATGCGCGTTTGTAGTTCCTATCCTATCCTATCTTATCCTATCCTATCCTATCCTATCCTATCCCGTAACTCGGAGGTCGTAGATGATCGTTTAACCAGCGTACTCCATCTTTCCCTGTCCTCAGCAACCCTGATTGTTTCGCTCAATGTCAAACCAGTACATTCTCGAATGTTGTCCTCCCACCTCTTTTTCGGTCTCCCTCTTCTTCTGCCTCCTTGCACTGTGCCTTGCAGGATGATCTGGTGACATGGCCATACCATCGGAGTTTTCGCTTTTTCACCACTATGAGCAGGTCATCGTGTTGTCCAATGGCTTGTGTGATTGTGAGAAAGCGAGGTCGTGCCCAGTATTGATAGCAGGTGGTTTGAAAACGATTCCCATATTCCGTCCGTGCTGGTGTCAATGAGTTTCGGTAGCCACGACAATAGCAGGACGTTTTGAAGTGTGCGCATGTCAATCATTTTGAGTCCACCTTTACTTGTGGCCTGCAAAAGTGTCTTGCGCTTGACTTTTTCAAATGCCTTTTAGTTGTTGTATTTTTTTTTCCAAAGGAAGGAGAATGGAGTCTGGTCAAGGAGAGTTTGAGTATGTGTTACGGTAAACTAACAGAAATGAGCGCAAAGATTATGAGTGATTTCGCTATTGATATTTTGCCATACATGCATGGGTTTTGTCTTTACCAGATTTTAATGGTGTGGCGAACTTTTTTGGATTTTATCTGTCCAGTTGTCTTTGATTTCTAGTGCGCCGGTATCACTTCCAAAGCGTAAGATGCTCCAGAAACCTCCTATTCTCTGCGCTCATCTACAGTGTCTCTGCCATACGTTTTTCCCGCCCTTTGGCACAGTTCCACAGTTAAATAGTCTTTCTCTTTTGCGGCCGGTAGTCTTTTATTTAGGAGAAATATCGGTGTCACATGGTCGGAGGACGCCATATTGCATTCGCCGGTCGCCCCGCCTGGCGTGCTTTACACACTGTAAACAATTATACCCCACTCGTTGTACACTGTAAACAATTATACCCCACTCGTTATACACTGTAAACAATTATACCCCACTCGTTATACACACTGACGAGTTCACAAAGTAAACGCACAAATGGTTATTAGTGAAGAGGTTATCCGTTGCTTGTAGTCACTGAATCACGTTAGTTGTAGGATCTACTTGACAATATTAGCCAGAGCTACCTGAAACATGGCCTGCCGCAATCAGAGTCCCACCGGAAGTCCCGGGCAGCTTGAGTTAGATTCTGTTTCGGCCATTGCTTTTGAGCAGCCCTTTATTTATAACAACGATAAAAAATATATAACATAAATGCTGGGCCCTTTGGCAACAAGTCATGTAACTTCCACAGAAAAACAGCAAACAAGACCACCATAAAGGTTAAATATTATGTTGTCACCGCGACAATAATTTGCGAGCGGCCAATGCGTTCTACCACAACTGCACTGACCATGCAGCAGACCTATCTCCGGAGACGGCAAACGGTTTGCAAATCGTGATGCGGTATAGTTTTCACACGGTCACATTCTCAAATAGTTCAAGTTGCCAGCGCGAACTGGGAGCGTGGGAGGAAGAGGGTGGGCACAATACCGCTAGTTCCACATCCCTCCCCACCCCCACCCCTATCTTACTCCTATCCTATCCTGTCCCGTAACCCGGAGGTCGTAGGGGCACCACAGATGATCGTTTAACCAGCATACTCCATCTTTCTCTGTCCTCAGCAGCCCTGATGGCTTCGCTCAGTGTCAAACCAGTCCATTCTCGAATGTTGTCCTCCCACCTCTTTTTCGGTCTCCCTCTTCTTCTACCTCATTGCACTGTGCCTTGCAGAATAGTATTTCCAAGGCCTGATGATCTGGTGACGTGGCCATACCATCGGAGTTTCCGTTTCTTCACCACTGCCCAAGACACACTACATGATGACACTATCCACTAATTCTCTTACTCCACCTCACAATTTATTTCTTTTGCCGGGTGCGGAAGAATACATCTAAGGAGTGCTTTTAACAGCACACCGAAGGATTATTTTTAACCTCGGATGGATCAGCCTGATAAGTTAGAGCGTATGTTCTCATTCTCAAACAACAGAAATTAACTTTTTTTTTCTTTTTTTTTTATCCTCCAAGCGGCGGAGTGATCTGTATTCCGGCAATCAGATCTAGTTCCCTGCCCTTGTTTGACCAATATGTTGATAGAGGGCGCCCTGCGGTTTCCAAGTCAACATGGCGGCCGCGGAGAGGTTGCCCGTATGATACTATATTTCCGTCCCGGAGATTTTTGCTCTGGAGTGCGGTGTGGAGAGTGTGGGTAGGAGTGAATGGTTTTGTAAGAGAGAAAAAGAGAGAGAGAGAGAGAGAGAGAGAGAGAGAGAGAGAGAGAGAGAGAAAGAAAGAAAGAGAGAGAGAGTGAGAGAGAGAGAGGGGGATGCTTCTAGTTGACATGTGTGATACCGTGGAAGTTAGCTTCTATTTAGCCATTATGTATGACATCCTACTAGCGCCAAAACCGAGTGTTACCATTATCAGAGATAATTGAAATTAACACGTGTTCTGTGTAATTTACAGAGATACCGGAAATCTACAGTGTTAAATAATAATTATCGGTATTTTCCACGCTATCCAAGCGCCAAAACCTCATAATTACAAATACATGAGCTAATTACAAATATCACAGAAAAATTACCAAGTATTAACAGATTATTACAATTATCATTTAAACATTACAAATATCTTCGCGTGTCGTGTTTAATTTTCAGTTTTGGCTCTAGCAATCCATCTGGAAATGCGCCAAAACCGAAAATGGTAATTATCACTTGATGACATGGACGACAACCAAGACCACCATAAAAAAAGTCCAGTCCTTCACCAACATTTGCCTCAGAAGGATTCTCCAGATCCGCTGGCCCGACACCATCAGCAACGCCACCCTTTGGGAAAGGACCCGCCAACTCCCTGCTGAAGATGAAATCAGGAAAAGAAGATGGAGCTGGATAGGGCATACCATACGCCAACCAGCAACGAACGTCACCCGGCAGGCGCTGAAGTGGATCCCCCAGAGAAAGCGAAAGAAAGGCCGTCCAAGGAACACCTGGCGACGCGACCTCGAGGCCGACACTGCCAAGATGGGCTGCACCTGGAGTTAGTTAGAAAGAATAGCACAGGACAGAGGACTCTGGAGAGCTGTTGTTGGCGGCCCATACCCTGGCAGTGGTGACGGGCATTAAGTTAAGTAAGTAAGTAATTACAAGTTGTACGTGTTAATTGTAAATATGTCGTTGATATTTGTAATTATCACATGATATTTGTAATTATCAGGTTTTTGGCGCTAGTATAATGTCATAATGTGAATTACACTGAACATGTGTTAATTACTGTTATCACTGATACTGTAAATGCACGTTTTGGCGCTAGTAAGCCGTTTAGTAAGAATTAAGAATGATCACGTAAAACTTGTAATAAGGAATTGAAAATTGTAATTATTATGTTATAATGACAATTTCCGGTTTGGGCACATTTCCAGGCGGATTGCTACAGCCCAAACGGAAAATTAAAGATGATCACGCGAAGATATTTATAATTTTTCAATGATAATTGTAATTATTCCACGATATTAGTAACTATCTCATGATATTTGCAATTATCAGGTTTTGGTGCAAGTAGGCCGTCATAATTAGGCTGATTTGAATAATAATAATTTGATTGTGTATGTTGTGTGTGTGTATGAATGTGTCTGCGTGAGTGAGTGCGTGTGTATGTTTGTGTATGTGTTTTAAATCTGAGTTCTGCATTATTGGAATCCAGTAAGGGACAGATTGGAAGATTAGATACGTAATATTTACTAAAACCCATTCCATACCAGGTAATTTCCGAGTGAACATGCCCTGCGGCCCAAGTATGTTTGCCATTTTGTGGCTGTAAATGGGTAGTCGCACATAAATATTCATATCTCATGTAGTTTTTATTTGATTTTAACTCTGTGTTTTGCATAATAAAGCTGAATAAATTCTGGTTAATTTGCAACTTGTTACAAGTGTGAATGTACATGTGAGAATAAATGGTAATACAGTGAAAATGAAAAACAAAAAAAACCCACTCATATTACTGGACAGGCACAAACACAACTTTGCACAATAAAAAAATACAAGTCCTACCCCTAGTACCTGTTTTCCATGATGTAATATCCATGAGCAATGTTATTCCAAAGTATTATCACTCTCTACTTCATTCTCACTGTCATTAGCCATAGAAACCTCGTCTCTCACACTGTCATTGAAAATCACTCGCGTTCATTCTTCGTTTTTCACTTTTTAATCACACCTAAAACACACTTTGTACAGTGAAAACGGCTGACAAATGTCAAATAAGCTACTTCCGCAGGGGAGATAATATTCTACTTCCGCAGGGGAGATAATCATCCCGTTAGCAACCACCCAAGCCAAAACAGGTACACCAGAGATCCATATGGATCATGTGGGAGCCTAGGAAAGTTTTGTACAAGATCCATATGGGTCACGTGGTACGGAATGTGTACCTTAATGAAAAAGTTAAAACATCTCTCTCTCTCTCTCTCTCTCTCTCTCTCTCTCTCTCTCTCTCTCTCTCTCTCTCTCTCTCTGTCTCTCTCTCTCTGTCTCTCTTTCTGTCTCTCTCTCTCTCTGTCTCTCTCTCTCTCTTTCTGTCTCTCTCTTTCTGTCTCTCTCTCTCTCACTCTCTCTCTCTCTCTCTCTCTCTCTCTCTCTCTCTCTCTCTCTCTCTCTCTCTCTCAGCCTGTCCGAACGTTGGGGAAACGCGAGGTATGGTGTCGCGGAGAGTTTTCGCTACGTCAGTCTGTCTGCTGCTGTTGTCAGGCGACGTGACGTGTGCAGCGTCGTCCACGTTGTGACGTCATCTATCCAGTTCTTTCTTCGCCCTCACTCTGCGCCTGCCTCCTTCCACCGTTCCTCGCATAATGTTTCCTTTGACATAATATAAGACATAACAAATTGACTCGTCCAAGAGTTTACATTGGCGACGTTGTTTTTGGCCATGCCAAACAAATATAATAAGAATAAACTATGTTGACGACAATGATGATGATGATGATGTGGATGATGATGATGACTACGAGAGATGAAATGATGATGATGATGATGATGATGATGATGATGATGATGATGATGATGATGATGATGATGATGATGATGATGGCGACAACGAGAGATGATGATGATAACAAGAGATGACAATGATGATGATGACGACAACTACGAGAAATGATGATGGTAAAAAGGTAAAGGTAGTCCCTTAGCCTTGTGGCCGTAGGGGAGCGTGATGTTGGAGATCACACTTATCTTGGGCCAGCGTAATGAGGGTAATGCCCATCTCTCTCCCTCGCTGCTTTACCTTCCCCACCCTTAAGAAAGTAGGTACTCAGTCACAGTTGAGTCAACTGGGGGCGTTGTTATTTGTCGCTTCACGTTTTACGGTCACCCATCCAAGTGCTAACCGCACTGGACGGTGCTTAACTTGCGACACAGTAGCGAGTGCTCCAACCACTGCGCTATTCGACACTCTAATGAGATGATGATGACGATGATGATTATGATGATGATGAGGAAGAGGAGGAAGATGACGACGAGGAAGACGTCTACTTGATGAAAATGAATGATGTAGATACGTATCAGGCGTTCATATCAAAAGGTCGGTGTAACAAATCCATTCTAGAGACATGCAGTGACATTAGACACAATACTCTGGACTCACAAGTGGTCGTTGCACAGTCTGATGGCAAACGGCACCATAGACGGATGAAAACGATAGGAATTCTTTGCAAAATATATCGAATTACAAGATCACATTTCAGCAAAATATATTGAGTCACAAGATCACATTTAAGCTAAATGTATTGAGTCAGAATTTTAATCAAAAGATATTAGAGAATTTTAGACCGACCAGCAAAACGTGGTACATAGTGATCCCTTTGGCTGCCGGTTATGCAGCCGGGAAATCATGACGAACCTTTCTTAGTGCCTGCGATTCTGAAGCAGCAGCGCTTTTAGTTGCAGACGAAATTGTGTTCGTCATTATCTCAGGGGAGGTAAATACCATTGTAACTCTCTAATTTGCGAAGGTTGTTTTCCTCGAAATCGCACGAGTTTAGATTTGGTTCATCATGGTCTAAAACAGACACATTTTCCAACGAAAGTTTAGTTGAAGTTTAGGATAGAGGATTTCTTCTCCTTTAAAAAAACCACAAAACTTACAAATTAGAGAGTTTCTATAGCCCCAACTTGTGTTCATTGCCTACGCTAGCCTACTAACTTGCCCGTTTAGGCCTACCAACCTAGTAGTATAGGGTTCATCTAAACCAAGGGTTGTTCGTGCAGATTCACAAGAATACACCACAACAGTGATTTTTACCTTGCCCATATAGGAGACACTTAAAACCTAGACATAATACAAAACTTATGTTGAAAATCTAAATCGGAACCACAAACTCCTCCCCCACTCCCCGCACCCCTACCCCCCTACCCCTTTCCGTTGGGGTGCCGGTTTTTTTTTTTTTTTTTTTTTTAACTAAATAGTATCCTCATTTTCTGGAAATTTAGTGCTTTAAATTCCCACTGTCGCTGTCTTTCTCATTTGTTCTTTTTAATTCCTGTTCTATCTACTATAGTATCTTCTTCGCTAGATTAGTCACCTACCTTTTTTTCCTTGAAATTTCCTCCAAAGCTTCTCATTTGTGTATGAGGTACGGTGTGTCAGCTTGGAAATATTGGACGCTTTCTACCAAATGGTCACTAGGGCTTCATATGGTATTATTATTTAGCAATGTAGGCAGTTTATATGTATGTGCTTTGTTGATATTTTATAATGATGTTTGTATTCTATTTTGTTTTTTTATAAACGGGGGTTCGATAAATTAGAGGATAGCCTCAGCGTCCCCTGCGTGGGATGCCTTTACTGTAAAGTGACCGGCTGGTGGAGTGCCTTCAGTGTTACCACTAGGGTTGTTTCAGCAGATCTTTTATACGGATCAGGAGTGAGTCCTCTTTCAACCAAGTCTTGATTTTGTGGTCATGGTTCGGCTCTTTGCAGTCCGCTGGACCCTATAAACTATGAATAACTAACTCCGCCATTTTGCATTAAAAACAAAAGCTGCCCAAGAACCGCACCCTTTTTTCGGAACAAAGTAAAGCTTATACCTATTTTAATGAATCAACAACAACTGGTGAGAGAATACAGTCAAAACATTTATTCAAGCTTACGTTTATAGCAATTTACCCGATATATGCAAAAAAGTAACAGAAACGTACACGAGAATCACAATTCGTCAAAATGATGAAAATTCCGCATTTTCACTCAGCGAAGTTTTCTGCGTAATGCAAATGAGGAAGTCGTGACCTTCCTGAAGCGCACAAGTTATGACGTAGACTTGGGGTTTTCCTACGAAACAGAACTACAAACCTAGTTTCTGTGCTTTCTAAAGCTCTCTACTGACTTAGGCCATGAACATTTAGGCAAACGATATTGACTTACAAGATTTAAAATGTAAGCAAAAGATATTAACTTACATGAATAAAATTTCAACAAAAGATACTGAGTTACAAGATTAAAATTAAATGTAAGCAAAATATGTTGAAGCAGGTGGGTCTTTTTCTGGTACACGTATTTGGCTTTCTATTCCCGACACTTTATTTCCACTTTAATGTAGAGTGCGGGTCATGGTGAGGAAGAAGACATGGTTGAGAAGGGGAGAGAGGAGAGATGGAAGTACGGTGGTCTAATGGTAGATCTTTGGCTTACGGATCTGAAGGTCCCGGGTTCGAGCCCAGGCCGGGGCCTTGTGTTGTGTCCTTGGGAAAGACACTTTACTCCCGTTTCCTACTCCTTCGGATGAGAGTATAAACCGAGGTCTAGTCTGTGTCGCATACATTCCATCATAACGGACTTTAAAGATCCTGACGCTCATGTCCTAGACGGGTGAGTGCCGGTGACAAGAACACACCCAGCATGCACTTAGGTCCTTCTCCCTCATCCCTGGCTGCCCAGGATTGTGCTCAGTTGTACGGGCGTCAGACCATGCGCCCAAAGGCTGCGGGTGGGCGTCTCGGGCGGCTTGAGTTAGATCCTGTATCGGCCAGCGCCTTGAGCAGCTCTTGAGTTGGGTTGAAAGGGTGAGGATGAGGAGTGATGGGAGTGTTGAAGATGAAACCTTTCAAGCAAACTAGTTTGAATGACTTGATCTTTCTGAAACACCGTAAGTTAATGTACAATTTAAAATAATAGTGTGTATGTTTGTGTGTGTTTGTCCTGTCTCTCTCTCTCTCTCTCTCTCTCTCTCTCTCTCTCTCTCTCTCTCTCTCTCTCTCTCTCTCTCTCTCTCTCTGTGTTGGCTGGAGATAATGACGTGCAGGCGTTGGGAGAGGGACAGAGGGAGCTGTAAGCTTAGACATTTAAGGAACATAATTATGTGGAGTGTCCGCCTAACACACACACATGACCCAGGACCGAAAGTCGTGGTGGGCGTTTTTCACTGTCCATCTTAGCAGTACGATTGCTGTGGTGGTTCAGTTTTGATTTAGGTCCTTTCCGCCTCTCTTCCTGGGGTGGCTGTCCCCGTCTGCCGGATGGCCAATGATGGATGTGGACGCTAAACCTCAATGGGTGGGTGTAGACGTTAGACCTCGATGGTGGGTGTAGACGTTAGACCTCGATGATGGGTGGAGACGTTAGACCTCGATGGTGGGTGTAGACGTTAGACCTCGATGGTGGGTGTAGACGTTAGACCTCGATGGTGGGTGTAGACGGTAAACCTCGATGGTGGGTGGAGACGTTAGACCTCGATAGTGGGTGTAGACGTTAAACCTCAATGTTCATTGACATATGTGGCGACAAAAACCTGTTCCAATCGGAGGCATGGTTTTGTGTTTCCTTGCACTCCCTTTTAAATTAAATCCGGCACACACAACATTTACGGTGGCAAGGTAGCGCAGTGGTTTGGGCACACGCTAGCCATGTTTCATGTCATGGGAGGTCTGCAAGGGTGGTTACTTGGATGGCTGACCATGCTTGGAAGACAACCCCCCCCCCAACGACGGAAAGAAGGAAAACTAGCGCACGACACAACCCAGTCCACCAAGCTGTGAATGGGTGCCTGGCTCTGTTTAGAACCGGGGAAGATGAAGGCAGCGCCGGAAAGAGGAGATCAGCGTCGCCTTCATTCAGCTGGCCCAGAGAGGAAGGATGTCCCAGACGCCTTTCTTCCACAACGACGGGAGGTGACTGCAGCACCTTTCTATTGTGAGAAAAGGCGGTGGGTGGCAGCCAAGAAGGAGCGTTACAATGGCATGCATAAAGATTGAACGATTAAACACAATATTTTGGATCAGCTGGCTTTTCTACAATTCATTTTTATGTTTCCGAAAATTCATTTTGAATTCCTGAGTTGGAAGAACAACAATATTCATACCCACTCTTATTTTGTTTTGTTTAATTTTGTTTTGTTTTGTGTGTGTGTGTTTTTTTAATGGAAAGCTTTGTTGTCGGTTTCCGGCAAATTTATGTAAAACAAATTGCCGTGTGTCGGTTTGTTGCGGAGAATACATGTAAGGTGAGAGCTGACAATGAATTAACTAGAGTTTGAGCAACTGTTCCCTTCGGAAGGGCAAATTTGAGCTGCTGTTCAAAGTAACATGTGTTCAGTAGTGGGGATAGGAGAGAGATAAGAGAGAGAAAGAGAGAGAGAGACTGAGAAGAAAGAGAAAAAAGAGAAGGGGAGAGAGAGAGAAAAGGGGGCCAGGGAAGTAGAGAGAAACAGAAAGCGAGAACAGAGAGAGAGAAAGAGAGAGAGAGAGAGAGAGAGAGAGGGAGAAAGAGAGATGAGGGAGAAAGAGAGACACAGAGATAGAGAGGCACGGAGACAGAGAGAGAAACAGAAAAAGAGAAAAGACCGAGAGAAAGAGAAGAAAAGCGAGACTGAATCGGAGACAGAGAAATAGATGTATTTTTGTCGGAGGCAGTCTTGTTTTCTCGTGCAGCAATTCATTTTCCATTGACAAAAGCGTGTCTTCGTGTGTGTGTATGCGTGTGTGTGTGTGTATGTGGGTGAGTAGGTACCCACAAAAGCGCACAAATGGGTAGCAGACCTTGTCTTTCTTAGTAACAAATGGGTTCATTTGCTTGGAACCCACTTTTTTCCAGGAACCCACTTTTTTCCAGGACCCCACTTTTTTCTAAGTGCGCGGGAGTGCTCTTTTAGTGCATGGGAGTGCAGTTGTAGTGCATGAGAGTGTTTTAAGTACACAGGAGTGCTCTATCTGGGACGGAGAAAATACAGTCCATTTTCGGAGAAATTTTGAAGAAAATTCGACCTATTTCGTCGCCTATAGGAGACGAACTAGGTCAACTTTTTAGACGGAAAGAGCCAATTTTGCATTAGATTCTTACATTTTTAGAAGAAGTTTGCGTTCTCTCCGTCAAAAAATCACTTTCCGATTCCTACATTCTTAAATAAACCCAGTTGTGATGAATTGCAAGTATGTAGGTGTGTGTGTATGTGTGTGTGCGTATGTGTGTGACAAAGAAACGGAAGTTCAAAAACAACAAACAACAAAGCAATATATATTTGGACAAATAATTTTGTTCTCTTCGAAGGCAGGATCTATAGAGAGTTCCATAGCCACTCATTCACCACCTAATACAACGTGGGTTCAAGCAAAGACCTTGATATATAAAGACATGCCATGAGGCCTACTTCAACAGAGTTTACATGTAAAACAGCGATCCTAGCGGTAGTCCTGTTTCTATGTCAAGGGAGGTAATACGCGTTCAATAAACAACTGTGTCGGCAAGGTCTACAATCGATGCAAAAGCTCTTTTATTTCACTGTTTTCTTTGTTTTGCGTAATTTAAAAAAAAAAATAAACACAAAAAATAAATATAAGTAGTTTTTTATATTAAAATATATACTACTTTAAAACAGTCAAGCTGATCTCATGCTGATACACAAAAGAAGTAAGTTTTACATTCTACTTTCCTACTTTGAGAAGTTCAGCATGCCCCTGCTATCATATTATTTTATCTGGTATATTATCTTTACTTGTTATAAATGTTTAAATAAGCCTGTAGAAATTCTAGAGTTTTAACTCTTTGGGTACTATATTTGATAACAAACTGAAATGTAATGTAAACACAGAATGTCATGTAAAACGTGGACAGAGAGATTGCATCTTCTCCGCCATCTCAATAGTTTTTCTGTTAGCTCAGATATATTTAGTCGATTTTATCAGTCATTTATATAAATTTTCTTTTATTTGCTGGTTTCGAAGTTTGTCTGTATCTGATGGAAACAGCTTGTCAAGTATCGCAAATCTGTACTCAAAGATTACTGGCTTGAGACATCAAGACCTGAGCAGTTCTATTTTTGTGTGTGTGTAGGTGTGTGTGTGTGTGTGTGTGTGTGTGTGTGTGTGTGTGTGTGTGCGTTTGTTTTTCTATGAGCACCACCCAACAATGTGTGCCACCTTGTCGTACTTTCTTCTTAGTGACGACAGTTATTTAGCTAGGTGGCGCTTCTCTAATATCGAAAGTAGCGAACTCCCGGAAGTGGGCCTCATGGCACGTCTTTATATATCAAGGTCTTTGGTTCAAGTAGAAAGAAGACGAGGTTATGGGAAGAATGTATGGCTTGTGGGTAAGGAGACTGGGGGTACAGGGTGAGGGTGAGAGTTTGGAAGAGGGGGGGGGGAAGATGGGGAGAATAAAATAAATGTGATACAACTTGATAGTTTTTCAACAATAAATTTGCAGCTTGACTCTCTCTCTCTCTCTCTCTCTCTCTCTCTCTCTCTCTCTCTCTCTTTCTCTCTCTCCCTCTCTCTCTCTGTCTGTGTGTCTCTCTCTCTGTCTCTGTCTCTCTCTCTGTGTGTGTGTGTGTGTGTGTGTGTGTGTGTGGGTGTGTGTGTGTGTGTGTGTGTGTAAAGAATTAGAGAATACCTGCAAGATTAAAACATGAAGTTTTAATTTATTGATTTATTTCTTAAAAAAAAAGAACTACTGTGCTATTGCTAAAATGTCCTTGTGTCATGCTATTTATTTAAACTACGTTTTATGACAATAAGATTGTGACCTTATATATATTATATACGCTAAAATACGTTGTTACAAAGCGATGTATTCTATGGTACTGTGTATCAAAAATGTGATTACATTGTTTAAGTGTGTGAATGTGGTGTGTGTGTGTGTGTGGGGGGGGATGGGGTGTTTGTTTGTGTGTGTGTATGTGTGAGTTCGCGTGCGTGCGTGGTTGCGTGATGTGAAAGAGAGTATGTGTCTGTGAGCGTGTGTGTGTGTCTGTGCGTGTGGGAGAGAGAGAGACAGAGAGAGACAGAGAGAGAGATGAAAAAAGATAAATAAGTTGGGGAAGTTACATTACATGATTATTGCTTTAGGTCCAGCGGATTCTTCAGAGCCAAATCAGGACCAAAGTTGGGGAAGGAGATTGTTGGAGCTAATAATAACAACAAGCAAAGCAATGGAGGACAACCGTTAGACCAAGGGCTGAGCAAGCTACAGTGTCAAAGGGCCACACAATCACGACTGGAGTCTTTGATTTGAGTAAAACGTCAGAGGTTATTTGATGACGCTCACTTGGGTCATTTACGGACTACGTCACTGAATTTGGATGTGACGTTATGCATGAGGCAAAGACAGCCAGTAGCGTACACATGGGTAATTTGCGAAATGTGACGAAGATTAGAGCTTCGGTGTTTTCAGTGTGTGAGTGTGTGTGCATGCGTGTGTGTGTGTGTGTAGGTGTGTGTGCGCGCGCGCTTGTGTTTTCTTTTCCTTGCATTGAAAGCCGTGTTCCAACGTTACTAGCATGCACCCCCGAGCAAAACACATTGTATCAAACTCTTTTTACCGTTTGGGGAATTCCTCGATGCAGATCATGATGCAAATGTATACGTCAATATTAGCAGCGTGGCGGCCGGAGATAGAAATAAGGAAACGGCCGAAAGTGATTGGTTGCTTTCAAACGCAAATGCGCAAGTCCTATCGGCGATTGGTCAAATATGGTGTGTTTGGAGAAAACCGTTGAGGCGCATGTTGTTGTTTGTTTGGCTGCTCCTAACCTACTTTCTTCTTTGCTTAGAGTTCTGTCCCCTTCCATTCCCTGCGCTCGTTCTATGTTTGTACGTCTGTCTGTATGTACGGAGGTCCTCTCTCTCTCTTTCTCACTCTACCTATTTATTCTTTTCTTTTCCTCTACCTTATTTTCCGTTCTTTATTTATTTACTGATTTTAATTATATTGTATTAGCATTTACATTTTTGATTTTGGGGGAAGCCCCGTTGTAACCCCTTTACCATAAACTGCATGGGTCGGAGGCCTAATAACACAGTGTCAAAATCTCTCTGTCTTTGTCTGTCTGTCGGTCGGTCTCTCTCTCTCTCACTCTCTCTCTCAATCTCTCTCTCTCTCTCTCTCTCTCTCTCTCTCTCTCTCTCTCTCTCTCTCTCTCTCGCTCTTGCTTCTAAAGCGTTTATTTTTATTTTTTTATTTTGAGATTGCTCATAGAGCAGTTAGAGTAGTTAGATTAGTTTGTGGTATTTTTTCACCCGCCACCCCTCCCCCCCCCCCCAGAAGAAGAAGAAGAAGAAGAAGAAGAAGAAGAAGAAGAAGGGGGATGGGGATGGGGAAGAAGAAGTCCAATCAGAATGACAACAACTACATCAGCAGGAAAAATAACGATAGTAAACAAACGCCTTTACCACAATCTCCATCACCACCACCAACAACAAAATAACGGCATCAGCAAGGTAAGCAGCGAATCGAAACAAGCAAGAAATGAATTGTTGAACATTGAAGTTTAACGTCTACACGTACCATTATGGCAGATATGGGGGGATAAATCATTCTACGGAAGAAAGTGCGATTAGGGTGTGCTTGCTGAAAACTAAACCAAACCCGAATGATTGAGAACTGACCACCAAGAGCACAGCAACAGGTCAACTAACAGCAGTAGCAGAGGAAACAACAGCAGCAGTACAGGAACCAACTGCAGCTTCAGAGGTATCAACGTCTTACAGTAGCATTTGTACAGGAACCAGCAGCAGCATCAGAGGAATTAACAGCAGCAGTAGGGAAACCAACAGCAGCAGTAGGGAAACCAACAGCAGCAGCAGCAGTAGGGAAATCAACAGCAGCAGTATGGGAACCAAAAGCACCACCAGCAGCAGAGGAACTAACTGCACCATTCTCACCCTAGAAAAAGAAAAGAAAGAAAGAGATTTCTCTTTTATAGCGCACTTACAAGCTCAGAGAGCTTCTCAAAGCGCTGGCCCGTAATATCCAGGAATCACTTAATAGTTTGCTGAAGTCAGCCCTAGCTAACAGGAACAATAACGAAGCTTGAATAATAATAATACTAATAATAATAATAATAATAATAATAATAATAATAATAATAATAATAATAATAATAATAATAATACGTGAATGTATAGAGCGCAGTTTCATAAGCATAAACAGGAGCTTTGAATAGGACTTTAAATGCTTATAATAAAGCCAGACTGGTTCATCCCCCGTAACCTCCCGCCTCTCGTTCTCCATTAAAAGAATCCATTAGCGAAAATAATAAAATCGAGAAAACGAGGTCGCATTGCATTATTTTGTGCTAGAATTTCAGCATTGACAATTATTTTATTCCAATCCTTATTTCGCCCGGGTTTACAATTACAAACCGTTCAGGGAAATGAACTTTTAAAGACTGGACATTATCGTAACAAAGCATTCTCACATTTCCGTGGGCGTTTGTACATCAGGGTTATTTTTCTACAACGTTTTCCAAGGCGGCAGTAAGCTTATTTCTGTTTTACCCAAACACGTTTCATTCCAGACAATATCTTCTAGGTTTACAAGACTGCTATTAATTCTTTGTAAATAGGTGTACTCGTAATAAGTACTATCCTATTCTATCCTATTTGCTTTATAACAAGTACAAATCTATCAACAAATATACAAATTTATTGTACTCATCCTATATCCTATCCTATCCCTAACTCGGAGGTCGTAGGGGCACCACATATTTTTGTTTAACTAGCGTACTCCATCTTTCCCTGTCCTCAGCAACCCTGATTGTTTCGCTCAGTGTCAAACCAGTCCATTCTCGAATGTTTTCCTCCCACCTCTTTTTCGGTCTCCCTCTTCTTCTACCTCCTTGCACTGTGCCTTGCAGGATGGTCTTTGCAAGACCTGATGGTCTGGTGACGTGGCCATACCATCGGAGGTTTTGGTTTTTCACCACTTTAAGCAAGTCATCGTGTTGTCCAATGGCTTTTGTGATGGTCTGTCGGACTTCGTCTTTGGTGATGTGCTGGGCACAGGAAATGCCCAGAAGTCTTCTGTAGCACCTCATCTCCATGCTTTGTGTTCATCGTAGGATGTTTTCCTCCCACCTCTTTTTCGGTCTCCCTCTTCTTCTACCTCCTTGCACTGTGCCTTGCAGAATAGTCTTTGCAAGACCTGATGATCTGGTGACGTGGCCATACCATCGGAGTTTCCGTTTCTTCACCACTGTTAGCAGGTCATCGTGTTGTCCAATGGTCCATGTTTCGAAAGCATATAGGAAGATGGAGATGACAAGGGAGCGCAGCATCCTTACCTTGCAATGTGGACTGCTGGTCCGGTCTTTCCAAATTGGCTTCGTCCTCGCCAGGGCAGCAGTTGTTTGTGCGATCCTGGAGAGGACTTCCTGTCGGGACCCATTGTCTGATCCAATGACTCCTAAATATTTGAAGCTATGCTTGTACTCATGAGAGACACACATTTTCTTCGTGATTTATAAAACAACGAATTTGTGTTCCCTTATCCCCTCTTCTGCCCTCTCCCTCCTCACTCTAAATATGCTACAGCTGGCGTTGTGTTTTAAACAAGGAAGTCGGATCATGTTCAGTACTCAAGGATTTGCACTGGCTACCAGTCCATAACCGAACTGATCACACAAGTTACTGTCGCTGGTACTCACTCACTCTCCTGCCCTGATGGAAGCAAGTCCATTGTACCTTCACGAACTCACCCATCAACGTACTGTCTCATCTCGTTCATTTCGTTCATGATCGCAGTCACTCCTTCAAGCTGTTAAGCAAGGAAAAGACCATGGGCGACAGGCCATTTGAATGTAGCTAGCACCGCAGTTTTGGAACAGCTTATCGCAATCGCTGCGAGAATTCTGTCTCAAAGGAAGCCTTCAATGATAGAAAATAGCTGAAGAACCCTTCCTTTTTGACTAAGGACGCTGGCGCACATTTTCCCTCTCAGTAGGTCTTCTGAAATGTATATGTCATTAGCGCATTGAGCATGGAGAAGCAGCGCTATGCAAGTCTCCATGCTACAATAGTAAAAACAAATGTAATATTAAATAACACCGACCTAGTTTCTGTAGCTCAGTGGATAGTGACCTGCTTTCCTATGCCGAAGGTTGCGGTTTCGAACCCCTGCGTGGGGCGAACTTAGGTGAGTGAGGTACGATACTTTTTAGGACACTGAGGACACTGAGGGTTTTCTACGGGTACTCCGGTTTCCTCCTTCCCTTCAATAATGGTATTGGATGCCTATCCTATCCTATCCTATCCTATCCCATAACTCGGTCATAGGGGCACCACAGATGATCGTTTAACCAGCATACTCCATCTTTCCCTGTCCTCAGCAACCCTGATTGTTTCGCTCAGTGTCAAACCAGTCCATTCTCAAATGTTGTCCTCCCACCTCTTTTTCGGTCTCCCTCTTCTTCTACCTCTTTGCACTGTGCCTTGCAGGATGGTCTTTGCAAGCAAGACCTGATGATCTGGTGACGTGGCCATACCATCGGAGTTTACGTTTTTTCACCACTGTGAGCAGGTCATCGTGTTGTCCAATGGCTTGTGTGATGGTCTGTCGGACTTCGTCGTTGGTGATGTGCTGGGTATAGGAAATGCCCAGAAGTCTTCTGTAGCACCTCATCTCCATGCTTTGTATTCTTCGTTGGAGATCTGCTGTGAGTGTCCATGTTTCGCAAGCATATAGGAAGATGGAGATGACAAGGGAGCGCAGCAGCCTTATCTTGGAATGTAGAGTGATGATCCCGTCTTTCCAAATTGGCTTCAACCTCGCCAGGGCAGCAGTTGTTTGTGCGATCCTGGAGAGGACTTCCTGTCGGGGCCCATTGTCTGATATAGTGGCTCCTAAATATTTGAAGCTATGCACTGTGTTGAGGGATTGGCTTTGGACTTTGATGTCCGTGTTGATGCCATTGGTGTTGTTGGTCATCATTTTGGTCTTCTCTCCACTTATTTCTATTTCATAGGCTCTGGAGGTGGTGTCAAGCCTCTGTACCAGCTGTTCAAGTTCTTGTTCCTCTCTAGTCAATCCATCCATGTCATCCGCAAAACGGAGGTTGGAGATTGCTTTTCCCCCTATGCTGACTGTGCCTTCGCGGTCTGCAAGGGCATCTGACATTATGCGCTCTAGGAAGAAGTTGAAGAGTGTTGGAGAGAGTAGGCATCCCTGACGCACACCGATTGTTGTTCTGAACCAGTTTCCGATGGCGCTGTTGTGGAGGACTGCACTGGTAGCCTTGTCATACAGGCTTTTGATGACTTCAATAGTTTTAGGGCTGATGTTGTACACTTTCATTGTTGCCCACAGAGCTGCATGCCAGACTCGGTCAAACGCCTTTTTGAAGTCTACGAACACATGATATAGATGTTGTTGGTGCTGTAGGTATTTCTCGCAGATTATCCTGAGGTTGAAAATCTGTTCAGTGGTACTTCGCCCTGCTTTGAATCCTGCTTGCTATTGGATGCAGTTAATCTAAAATTTCACAAATAAAAATTAAATTTCCTTTCCGTCCTCTCATAACGAAGTTCCTTTACACCACATGTTTGAGTGATGAATGTTTGCTTGTTGTGTATGTAGGAGTGTTTGTAACATGTGAGCGTGTTTGTTAGTTACAGATCGCCGCGCTTTGTGTCTGATTTAGGAATAAGGCGTGTATAGCATCCAGTATTATTATTATTATTATTATTATTATTATTATTATTATTATTATTATTATTATTATTATTTAAATTTTAAAATAATATTGTCTTTTGGCACTTGTAACAAATTTGATTTCTAAAATGTAACAAGATATGCCAAACTTGTCTGTTTTCAATACTCTCTCTCTCTCTCTCTCTCTCTCTCACTCTCTCTGTGTGTATGAAACACGTGAAAGCAACTTGTAATATATTGTGTCGACCTAATTGTCTCCTGTGCAAAAAAAGTGTGCCTGTTATCATTTTAAAGTGAGCTTGAGGTCATTAAAACAAAAATCAAACGTGTACACTAGATGGGGTGACCATAGAAGAGTTTATTACACCACATAATGGAGGTGAAACCTCAACGATAAGCTTGTAATTAGGTTAAAAGGTTATTGGAGCCCTGACATCTTCATAAGCCTTCGCAAGGGGAGCCTCAAATGCAGTCATGAAAAATATAATTTTTTCTTTAAAAATTAAGTATATTGCTCCTCTGTCTGTCTGTTTGTCTGTCTTGTCTGTAAGTCTGTCTCTGACTCTCTCTCGCTTGCTCTATCTCTTCTCTGTCTCTGCCCTGGTCTGTCTGTCTTTCTCTCTCTGTTTCTATAGGAGGAGGAAGAGCAGAAGAAGAAGAAGAAGAAGAAGAAGAAGAAGAAGAAGAAGAAGAAGAAGAAGAAGAAAGACAACAACGATAACAATGACAAAAACAACATTGATCTAAATATCCGAACAGTTAAATATAGCAGCTCTTTCACCCGTGTGAGTAGGAATGCGCAAACTGACCTACATCAAACAAGATCACAGATGTAAATACAAACTTTATAACATCTTGCGCCTATGACAAACAGTAATATTGACCCCATTTCCGGGCTGTTAAAAATATAAGCTCTTTTGGAACTACACCAAAATAGCAGCATGGATGTAAATAACTATATATAGAATGTCTTTCACCTGTGACAAATGGTAACGTTGAACCAATTTTCGTGCAGCTATATATTATCTATAAGCCCTTACGCGAGTGGGAGTTGACTACAAACAGAGTCCCACAGTAACGGAAACACCACTTGCACGTGATTATCCGCTCATAGCCCGGCGGCATGCCGCGACTGAAGGTTAGAAGGGTCTTTTACACCTCGGTAACGCTCAGCAACAATCCTGAAAATCTGGGGTGGCCTCGTGGCGCAGTGGATAAGTCGCCGGTTTCCAATGCCGAAGGTCGCGGGTTCGATTCCCGCAAGGGGCGAACGTATGTGACTTAGGTACGAGACTATTGAGTTCACCGAGGGTTTTCTCCGGGCACTCCGGTTTCCTCCCTCCCTTCAATAATGGTACAGGACGCAGTCAATATAAACATTTCAAAAATAAAAATTCGATTTTCTTTCCGTCTTCTAATAGCGATCTCCCTGCCTTTACACCACCTGTTTGAGTGATGGATGTGTGTTTGGTGTGTGTGAGGGTGGATGAGACAGGTGAGCGTGTATGTTGGTATAGATCGCCGCGCTTTGAGCCTGAATGATTTGGGGAAAGGCGCGTATAGCATCCTGTATTATTATTATTATTATTATGAAAGAGGAGAGAGAGAGAGAGAGAGACAGAGAGGGAGACAGAGAGAGAGAGACAGACAGAGACAGAGAGAGAGAGAGAGAGGAGGCGAAGAAAAAAGAGAAGGAGAAAGAGAAAATAATTTTTAAAAAATAATTCAAAAGAAACGGAAAAGTATAAGACTGAGGACAACCATTACTGCTGATACATGTAATCATATAACATAGAACGTCCTATAATTGTAACAAAATATAGTAGTAGTAATAGCAGCAGCAGTAGTAGTAGTAGTGGTAGTAAGAGTAGTAGTAGCAGCAGCATTAGTGGTAGTACTAGCAGCAGTAGTAGTAATAGTAGTAGCAGAAGTAGTAGTAGCAATAGTAGTAGTAATAATAATAGTAGTAGTAGTAGTAGTAATAGCATCAGCAGTACTAGTAAGAGTGGCAGTAGTAGTAATAGCAGCAGCGACAGTAGTAGTAGTAAGAGTAGTAGCAGTAGCAGCAGCAGTAGTAGTAGGAGCGGTAGTGGTAGCAGTAGAACCTGTAGTAGTAGTAGCATTATCAGTAGTAGTAGCAGTAGTAATAGCAGCAGTAGTAGTAGTAGTAGCAGTAGTAGTAGTAGCAGTAGTAATAGCAGCAGCAGTAGTAGTAGTAGCAGCAGTAGTAGTATTACTAGTAGTAGAAGTAGTAGTAGCAGTAGTAGTAGTAGAAGAAGTAGCAGCAGCAGTAGCAGCAGTAGCAGTAGTAGTAGTACTAGTAGTAGTAGCAGCAGTAGTAGTAACAGTAGTAGAAGAAGTAGTAGTAGCAGTAGTAGTAGCAGCAGTAGTAGTAGCAGTAGTAGTAGTAGTAGTAGTAGTAGTAGTAGCAGTAGTAGTATAGTTAGTTAATCTTTCTAATATAGAGCTTTTCCAGCTCAAGAGCTGTTCAAGGTTGTGGTCGATACAAGATCTAAGAAATAAGCCCTCCGAGGCGCCTACTTGCAATCTTTTGTGCGCATAGTGTGACGCCCAGACGACTGAGCACAATTCTGGGCAACCGAGGATTGGGGAGAAGGGACCTAGTGCGTGATGGGTGTATTTGTGTAGCCGGCACTCACCCGTCTAGGACATGTGCATCAGGATCTCTAAAGTCCGTGCGATTAAACGCCTGTGTGCACAGACTAGACCTCGGTTTATACTCTCGTCCGAAGGAGGAGTAGTAGTAGTTATTGTTGTAGTTGTACTAATAGGAGTAGAAATTAACTTCCGTCAAAAAAAGCGGAATTTACAAAATCAATAATTTCGTTTCTTTAGGGGCTTATCAATAGCACCAAGGTCGATCCTAATAATAGCACAGCTACACACGTGTGTATAGTAATAGTCGCAGATGTGTGTTTACACAACAAGGAAGAGACGCCTAACATTCAAAGCTTGAACAACGATTGCCCATTATGCTACCTATTAATGCGACAACACTACAAATTCACAAAGTAATCATATTGTCACAAAGTATTAAATCAAAACTCCTTGATTCCCTGGCTAGCCTTTAATTGTAAAATGAAATTCTATTATTAGAGTGCAGCTCAAAATGAATCAATGAATAGCAATTAATAGAGCGCATTAAAATAATCTTCCCACAACTGCTATAAATTGTAGAACACTTGTCACGGTGAAAGATTGTACTAACTAATGTATGTAACTGAGTTTTTCCCCCTTTCTTTAAATTGGGTTCGAATCCCTCAGAAACACCTTTTGTAGGTTAAGGTATATAACCAAACTATAGTCTCAAAACGTATCCCTTTTCTTTACAACCGCATTCGAGCCTACCGTATATATCTATCCTATCCTATCCTATCCTATCCTATCCTATCCTATCCTATCCTATCCTATCCCGTAACTCGGAGGTCGTAGGGGCACCACAGATGATCGTTTAACCAACGTACTCCATCTTTCTCTGTCATCAGCAACCCTGATGGTTTCGCTGTCAAACCAGTCCATTCTCGAATGTTGTTTTCCCACCTCTTTTTCGGTCTCTCTCTTCTTCTGCCTCCTTGCGCTGTGCCTTGCAGGATGGTCTTTGCAAGACCTGATGATCTGGTGACGTGGCCATACCATCGGAGTTTCCGTTTTTTCACCGCTGTGAGCAGGTCATCGTGTTGTCCAATGGCTTGTGTGATGGTCTGTCGGACTTCGTCGTACATACCCGTATATACCCCTAAGAAAGTTCATGTCTCAGAAGATTGCCAAGTGCGATTGAAAACGCAACGGATAAACCGGAATTTCCACTTCTGCGTCACAAACCCTGAAAGTCACTGGTGCTCTTTTATAGAAAGTGATCCATTACCTTCTCTGTAATAGTTCTCAGTGCATGCTAATGCCATATCTTGTGTATCCAGGGTCAGTACACTCAACAGGGTAGTCCTTCCTCAGAACCACAGTTTATCAAATAAATTGTATATATCCAGTTCTCTGCCTATGGCCTCAAGCACATGCCGACGCCATGTTTTGTTGTGAGAGCCAGTAACTTGTCGCAGGGCTCGTTTCGTACAAGTAGGCCTACTCGCTGCACATAGGCGTGTTAATGTTAAAGGAACACGGGGTCGAATGGAGGATTCAGCAATGTGTGTGTGCGTGTGTGTGTGTGTGTGTGTGTGTGTGTGTGTGTGTGTGTGTGTTGAATAGCAGATATATATTTGCCATTTTGTACAGTTCATCTGTTTTATGACTTTATCTTCTTATCCTTTTATTGTGATTTGCTGTCAGATTGTTCACATGTTCACTATGTGTTATGTGTTCTTTATATGTGCTTTTTGTGGTGCTGCAGCGTTACCAAATGCATTCCTTGTGTATTATTTACTTGGCAATAAATTATCTTGAATCTTGAATCTTGGATGACATTTCACACCAAGACACAACACACCTGTCTTGATTCTTTTCTCCACATCCCAAGCGGTTTGCCGTTTGACATCTGATGTAGCTTTTCACCTAAGGCGTTTACATTCGGGTCTCGCTATCGGCGTGGAAGAATGAAACGGTTGTCGGCTGTCACGATGGTAAAAATACTTTTACTGACATGTACCACACACGTCACTGTAACAGCAGAAATAGTGACGACAAACTGTAGGAAATTAGCTTAGCGCAAAATAGATACCATCAAATGAAACTGGACGTTAGTTCAACAGTTATCTAAAAAGCAGCCAACACATGGCAAATTAACTTCCTTGAGACAGTCACACCGCCAACCGCTCAAGATACCATCTAACAGACGGAGCGACCAAGAATTTTAAATAGCATACTTAAGACCAAACTGACCATAACGTCATCTGTGACCAGAGTCAATGAGACACTAAATAGCCTAGGCTCCGCGTAATCGTTATTGCATCTATTCCCCACTCTACTTCTGACATTCCACTTCAAGGATAATTATGCGTGTCCAGTGACTAGAGCAAGGGGGAGAAAATATGCATAATAAAACGATTAATCCCGTATATGCGAGATTAAAGAAAACGAGAGCTAAACGATTGGTCAGAAGACTACTAGGAACTCTTGCATATCTTTGGGGACCAAATCTCAGCTGGTCAGTCGCAAACGAACTGCCCTGCTGTGAGGATCGACCAAAGGAACAAACTGCAGTGTCCGTCTATCTCCATCTCATCTAGAGAGTGCTAGAGACGTAAAAGACGATTTCACGAGAGTCTACAAGTAAGATAACACTAGTAGTTTGATATGTGTATGTTTATTGTATATTGATTGCCATGTATTGATAATATGTTCTTGATATATATAGTTACAGAAACAGATTATTGTTTCTGAGACAGTATGCATGTGGATTGATGTATCTTAACCTTAAGATTCGAATGGAATTGTGCATATGGGAACCCTGCAGGTGTCTGATGCTATAGACACTTTGCAGAGGAGACCGCACACTTATAGCTAACGAGAATATTGTAGCCAGAGCTCCGACTTTTACAGGTCGGCTCTGGGATCATAAGGTTTGTGGAGACGAACGCCTGACCTTCGCTCCCGTGGCACCAAAGGAGAACCATCTGGAGTCTACCTGGCCACGTCCGAACCCCACAGCTACAAGAGCGACCCGACTCCATCACTCGCCGACGCGCAGTAGATAAGTCACCCGCAAATGAACTGAGTCCTACCCTCGAGAAACCTAGAAAACCACTAAAACATTTAGTAAACTATGAACAGTGAAAATCGTAACCGCAGTTAGCAAATGATGAAGGAAACCTGCTAAAGAACTTTCCCAGCACTTTGAACTATATTACTTATTAATTTACCGGTTAATGCAGAAATGTTAAAGTTTGTGTTGAATATATAAAAAATGAAATTACATACATACGACTGGTGTCATTCTATTTGTATTGTTGTGTAGCTATTAGTTTTCTTCTCTCGAGACATAATAATCTAGTCTTTTGATTAGTAATTAACGGTTCTCAAGTTGAGCCAAATGATACTAAAACTCCCGAGAACAAATATAAATTTTATGTGACCAAAGTGCCGTGATCTGTCTCTCACACAACTTTCGGAATTTTGGTAAAAGAACGATCGATAGTGGTAGCACATCGCCCATCTATCAATAAGTCTTAGCCCCTAGTAAGATAAACGTATGTTCCCCAGAATATCATCACAGTCACAACGGTTACAATTGAAATAAAAAAAAATATAGGTGAAATCCACTTAAAATACAAGGAACCGGTTTTTCTTTCAATTTTCTTTACGATAGTATTTATGAGTGTGTACGTGTGTGTGTCTCTAAGCGTAGTTCGAAACAGGATATATAAGCCTATTGTTATGTTTTAAATGTGCAGTACTTCAGCTGTGCAACAGACTACCACAGTGAGCCTCAAAGAAGGCATTTAAGAATCAGCTGAAAACATTCCTCTTTTACTACCGATTCTGGCACTTTCATAAAATAAAACGTCTTTTTTAGTTTTCTGTCAGTGTTGTTTTTTTTCTGAGCGCGCTGAGTACGCTGCCATAACATGGGGACAACGCGCTATACAAATGTTCAACAACAACAACATCAAATTAAGATATGGTAACGATGAATATAATTTCTTAGCAATTTCTTAAAAAAGGACATTGTTAATATTAGTTACGATATTGTGTGCTAGCGTGTGTTTGTGTGTGTGCGTGTGTGTGTGTGTGTGATTTAAAAACGCCGTAATTGTTACACACTCTTAATAGTCTCCCTTTACACGTTTCTTTTACGGCCCCGTTATTTTTACGTCAAAATGGTGTTCCGTTAGGGTTAGGAAAGTGTTAGGTTTAGGTTTAGGTTAAGGATTAGAATTAGGGTTAGGGTTAGCTTTAAGAAAAATTGACACATTTTTTAAAAAATGTCAAAACAACATATGTGGCTTTTTATGAAGGTCATAAAAGCGGCGTTTATACGCGGGTGTGTGTGGGGGTGTGGGGTGTGTGTGTGCGTGTGTGTGTGTGTTGGTGTACGTACCTAACCATAACAGTGGGTTTATGCATAGGTTACACTTACGTGCAACTGGGTTTAAAAAAATACTGGGTGTGTGTGTGTGTGTGTGTGTGTGTGTGTTCGACAGTCTAGCCAGCAACAAACCTGACTTTTGTTTTGGAGATCATGCGAATAGCCTAGCAGTTACTGTGGAAGTATGAGTCTTTCATAACCATCGGCTATAACCCGAAACGTCAGAACTACGTGCCTTTGTACAATGCTCTAAACTATTTCAGGATTTGGAAGAGAAATCCTAGTTCTGGTGATTGGCGCTTTGGGGCTAAGACTGTGCACATGAAGTTTGTGTCTGAACTTCCGCTCATTGTAATACAACGTCGGCAGTGTAAATGCATTGCTGGGTACCTATCAACCAGTGTCATCATGATCGACTCTAGAAGAGATTGGTGAGGACAAGATTCAGGGTGATGGTGACGTCATTGACGTACTGTGCTGAGGTCATTTCAACGTTGTTAACGGTTTGATTGTAATAAACTTATTGAGATGTTTGTATGTGTGTGTGTGGGTGTGTTGTGGGTGTGGGTGTGGGTGTGTGTGTGTGAGCGGGTGTGTGTGTGTGCGTGTGTATGTATACCTGCGCGAGGGTCGAATCGTTGCGAAACCATATATTTGATGTGAAATAATATACTGGTCACAAGTTGATAGAAATACCCTCAAGTTTTAACTGAAACTGGAAATGCGGATTCCCCAAAAGAAAGAGAGAGAAAGAAAGAGAGAGAGAGGAAGAGAGAGAGTGAGAGGAAGAGAGAGAGGAAGAGAGGAAGAGAGGGAGGAAGAGAGAGAGGAAGAGAGGAAGAGAGAGAGGAAGTGAGAGAGGAAGAAAGAGAAAGAAAGAAAGGAAGAGAGAGGAAGAGAGAGAGGAAGGAAGAGAGGAAGAGAGAGAGAGGAAGAGAGAGAGAAAAAGAGAAAGGAAGAGAGAGGGAGAGGGAAGAAGAGAAAGAGGGAGAGAGGAAGAAGAGAAAGAGGGAGAGAGGAAGAGAGAAAAAAGAGAGAGGAAGAGAGAGAGGAAGAGAGAGAGGAAGAAAGAGAGGAAGAAAGAGAGAGGAAGAGAAAGAGACAGACAGAGGAGGAGAGAGAGGAAGAGAGAGAGGAAGAAAGAGGAAGAAAGAGAGGAAGAAAGAAAGGAAGAGAGAGACAGACAGAGGAGGAGAGAGAGGAAGAGAGAGAGGAAGAAAGAGAGGAAGAGAGAGACAGACAGAGGAAGAGAGAGAGGGAAGGGGCGGCAGTGAGAGAGGAAGAGGGGGAAGAGAAAAAGAAAGAGAGATAGGAAGATAGAGAGGAAGAGAGAGAGGAAGAGAGGGAGGAAGAGAGAGAGAGAGAGAGGAAGAAAGAGAGGAAGAGAGAGATGAAGAAAGAGAGGAAGAGAGAGAGGAAGAGAGAGAGAGGAAGGGGCGGCAGTGACAGAGATGTTTGGTGGTGGGGAGGGGGAGGAGGAAGGGAGTAAGGAAAATGGCAGGCTAAATAATTATGGGATGTAAAAAGTAGGTTATATCCACATTTCAGTCGTTGCATACCTCAATCTACTCTTTAACTTAAACATTCTATCGTTCCATGTCGCTTCATCACAACAGAGTACAGAGGCTAAAGCTAACGACTAAATGGGTGAGCAAAGTTGACAGAGCAAATCCACATCTGAACGGTTTGAGAATGCTCCACGTCAGTCTCTCGGTCACTTGAGTCTGGGGCTCCGTATGGGAACTTCGCCATCTGCTCTTATCCTCACTTGGTTGAGAGGCTTTACAAGTGCGCCCAGTGTGGACAAAGGCAAAGTCGGGATATGGACTGTGTTGAATATATAGTTGAGCCTAAACAGAGCGCGCTCTCTTTTGATGTCTGGCTGCAGCTCAATGCTCTGAGAGCTGTAGAGGGTGGGTAGCGGAGAGGAACGAAGGAAGAAAGGTACGAGAGAAAAAGAGAGAAAGAGAGAGGGAGGGAGATAGAGAGAGGGAGAAAGACAAAGAGAGAGAGACGGACAGACAAAGACATAGACACAGAGGAAGAGAGACAGACACAGAGGGAAAGAGACAGTTGAGACACAGACAAAAAGGTGGAGAAGGAAAGAGAGAGAGAGAGAGAGAGAGAGAGAGAGAGAGAGAGATAGGGGGGGGGGGTGAGGGAGAAAGAAGGTAAGAAAAAAAGAAAAAGAGAGACATAGAGAGAGAGAAACAGATAAAGAGAGACACACACAGAGAGAAAGAGAGGAAGATAGAGACAGAGAGAGACAGACAGAGACAGAAATCAAAGAAGTATCTACGCGAGAGGTGGATGCGTCAAGAAACTTATATTTCTTCCTCCATACTAAGACATCAAGGTTCACCGCTACCATTCACTGTGGTGCCAAGACAGAAGTCACGGTTTTGGTGAGATGATGATGATGATAGAGAGGACGATGAAGATGATCATGATGATGAAGATGATGATGATGAAGATGACGATGAAGATGATAATGATGAAGATGGTAATGATGATGATGATGATGATGATGATGATGATGATGATGATGATGATGATGATGAATATGATGACCACGACGACGAAAGAATACAAAATGTATTCATAATTATAGAAGACTTACAAAATACATCTATATCATTTTACAAACTTCTGTGATATGTGAAAAAGAAGAAGAAGAAGCAGCAGAAGAAGAAGAAGAAGAAGCAGAAGAAGAAGTTGTTGTTATTGCATCAAGTTTTATTCATCAGATTAACATAAGTTGTACTGATCAGAAGAAGAAGAAGAAGAAGAAGAAGAAGAAGAAGAAGAAGAAGAAGAAGAAGAAAGGGGGGAGGGAGGGGAGAGCGAAGAGGTAGTGAAAGGGGAAGAAGGAGAACAACAACAACAACAAAATTGGAGAGATAGAAAAATAACATGGGAAAATGCATGTAGGCGATCGACACTGTCATGCGTCGACCAGAGACTTAGAATTAGATGGAACTTCGGCTTCGATTGTGATGTTCGACAAATTGCGATCAAGTCAGTTGCTGCAGTATGTGTTTCTATCAGGATTGCCTGCACACTGAAGCGCACAGACAACGTCGGGCCTACGTTTCAGTAACGTAGCTTCCATGTGACTATTAGCATAATATATAGAGAACGGTTAACAATGGCTTATAACGTTTTGCAAATAGTAATGCATTTACCCCGAAATAACATGCATTTTCATCTTTACAGTGATGGAATTTGATGAATGATACCAGGCTTTAGTTCACAGGGACGTGGAGATAATGTGCTGAGTCTGATGTGAGCTGAACTCGCTCATGAAGTGTCATTATTGGCTGCTGTCGTCATCGTGTGACGAAATCAGAGATCCGCAATTACATTGGACCACTGTACGGAACACAATACATTTTGGTTCGTGTAAAATACAAGTCTATATTTAAAAAGCTAGAAGCAACTTGCTTTTGCGCGTAAAACTTACAGCTATTTAGTTAGTTAGTTAGTTAGTTATTACTTATTTAATAGTTTTTATATGGATCTCTTCCCAGCCCAAGAACTGCTCAAGATGTCGGCGACGTATACAAGATCTAACTCAAACCGCCTGAGGCGCCTAATTACTGCTGATAAGCAGGAAGTCCAGGACTCTAAACATCCTTTAGTTTAAGCAAGTGGCATCAGCGGTTATTTGCAGCAACTACAGCGAGGGTAAGAAGAAGTGTTGACATCACAGAAGGTTGAAGCCTCGCTTAGAGACTTAGGGGCGACCCTTGCTGGGTTCCATTCCCCCATGGATCAACCCCCACCAGTCGCATCCATCTCACTGTCCCCAGTCCCCAGGGGACCTCCGAGTGAGAAGATGGATTAGGGGAAGGGTGAGGGGGGGGGGAAGGGAGGGAAAGGAGATAAAGTTGAGAGGAGGGGGTGGAGGTGGGCCGGAGTAGGTGGAGAGCGAGAAGAGAGAGGTAGCTAGATAGTTAAAGTGCCTCTGAAGTTCAGATCAAAATTGTGAAGAAAAACATCACCATCAACTACAACAACAACACACATACACGCACATTCACATACACACACATGTACACGCACGCACACACATACACAAACCTATATACACGCACACACACATAAACACGCACTCACGCACACATATATGCACACACATGCACGCATATACATACACACACGCGCACATACACATACACGCACACCTATACACACAAACACTTAAAAACGGAGCGTGACTAATATACTTTAACGCGTTGGCAGTAGATTATTAATGGGAGAAGATTGTGCGCCTGCGATTTCGGATACGTATAGGCGACGCTTGATAACTGTATCCAGGACTCCTTTCTAAACTCGCAAAAAGAACGAATGACTTCTTAAACTGCTTACACTCTAACTTTAGAGCTTTCAGCTTAAGACTGTGGATTATTAAACTCTTCCATGACCGTGCCATCTAGTATCAAAGTTTCAAATCAAAGGACCTCAGACTTTCCTTTAAGAAACAATAGCGGCAGAAAGAATCAAAGAGGGCGGAGAGAGGGTGGGGCGAGATAAGCTGAAGTGCGACGTTGAAATGGTCGACTTAGCAGCAGGTATGCACACGAAGGCGCTCGCTACGTTATGTTAAACCGTCACAGGATTTTCTCCCGTCCAAATGTTGCTTAGTATTGGCCTACCAAGATGCAGTAATGTCTTTTCTCTCTCCCTCTGTCTGTTTTCTGTCTCTGTCTGTCTGTCTGTTTTTGTCTGTCTCTGTTCATCTCTGTCTGTCTCTGTTTTTCTCTTTCTCTCTCTGCCTCTCTGTCTCTCTCTAGTCTTCTCTGTCCATCTGTCTCTCTCCATCTGTCTCTATGTCTCTGTCTCTGAATAAGTCTCTGTCTCTGTCTCTCTCTCTCTCTTTTTCTCTTTCTCTCTCTCGCTCTCTTACACGGAGGCGTCCTTTATATTAAGTGTCCAAATGTTCGGCTCGTTCATTGAGGAAGGAAGAAAAAAATGTACCTGCTGGAAGAGAGAAAGGAGATTTGAGGCGATTAACAGAGAAAGAGGGGGATGGACAGAGGAAGAGAGAGAGTGTGCTGAAGTATAGGATTTCAAAAACCTGAGAAGGATGGAAGGTGCAGAGGCGTGACATGTTGATCTGGTGTAGGGGATGGTGGATGCAAGTCGGGGGAGAGGATGGGCGGGGGCGGGGAGGGGGGGAGGGATTTGAAAGATAAGTGTTGGAAGTGAGGGTTGGTTTCGTGAAAGTTTGGAGAAAAAAAAAAGAAGTCCTTTTTGGAGTGATAAAGACGCGTCGTGTCGTGTTGTGTTGTATTGTATTGTGTCGTGTCATAGTGTAGTGTAGTGTAGTGTAGTGTATTGTAGTATAGTGTAGTGTAGTGCAGTGTAGTGTAGTGTAGTGTAGTGTATTGTAGTGCAGTGTAGTGTAGTGTAGTGTAGTGTAGTGTGTAGTGAACTTGTAGTTGTAGTGTGTAGTGTAGTGTAGTGTAGTGTGGTGTAGTGTAGTGTAGTTGTAGTGTAGTGCAGTTGTAGTGTAGTTGTAGTGTAGTGTAGTTGTAGTGTGTAGTGTGGTGTAGTGTAGTGTAGTGTGGTGTAGTGTAGTGTAGTTTGGTGTAGTGTGGTGTAGTTGTAGTGTCGTGTAGTTGTATTGTAGTTGTATTGTAGTTGTAGTGTGTAGTGTGTAGTGTGGTGTAGTGTAGTGTGGTGTAGTGTAGTGTAGTGTGGTGTAGTGTAGTGTAGTGTGTAGTGTAGTGTAGTGTGGTGTAGTGTAGTGTAGTGTGGTGTAGTGTAGTGTAGTGTGGTGTGGTGTAGTGTGGTGTAGTGTAGTGTAGTTGTAGTGTAGTGTAGTGTAGTGTAGTGTAGTGTGTAGTGTAGTGTAGTGTAGTGTAGTGTAGTTGTAGTGTAGTGCAGTTGTAGTGTAGTTGTATTGTAGTGTAGTGTAGTTGTAGTGTAGTGTAGTGTAGTGTAGTTGTAGTGTGTAGTGTAGTGTAGTGTAGTGTAGTGTAGTGTAGTGTAGTGTAGTGTAGTGTAGTGTAGTGTAGTGTGGTGTAGTGTAGTTGTAGTGTGTAGTGTAGTGTAGTGTAGTTGTAGTGTGTAGTGTAGTGTAGTGTGGTGTAGTGTAGTGTGGTGTAGTTGTAGTGTGTAGTGTAGTGTAGTGTAGTGTAGTGTAGTGTAGTGTAGTGTAGTGTAGTGTAGTGTAGTGTAGTGTAGTGTAGTGTAGTGTAGTGTAGTGTAGTGTAGTGTAGTGTAGTGTATTGGTAGTTGTAGTGTAGTGGTAGTTGTAGTTGTAGTGGTAGTTGTAGTTGTAGTGCAGTGGAGTGCAGTGGAGTGGTAGTGGTAGTTGTAGTGGTAGTGGTAGTTGTAGTGGTAGTTGGAATGTAGTGTAGTGTATGGCATCGCATCGCAAGCACAAAGTCCCTTCACCCACCGACACCCGTTCCTCAAGGCTAGTGCTCAGTTGTCTTCAAGCGCGCGTCAAACGATGTGCCTGAGGCTGCAAGTGGGCGCTGGGGGCAGCTGGAGTTGGAAACTAGTGTTTCCAAAGACGCCTTGAGCAGGCCTTGAGCTGGAGAATCGCTGCACAAAAGCAATTATAATCATAACACGGACTTCCAGATTTCACCCTAGATATACGTGTAGTCTTCATGTCCACCTATGCAGTTTTGTGCCAATGGGAAAAATGGATATGTAAGTTGTTGTTTTACGCGTGCTGTTTTACCTTGAGGAGCTCTTGAGCTGGAAAATCGTTACATAATAACAGTTAGACTCATAACACAGACTTGTACATGTTTACCTAGATATGCATAATTATACACCGTCAATAATAGTACTGGACGCAGTCAATATACAAATTTCAAAAAATAAAAATTCGGGTTTCTGTCCGTCTTCCAATAGCGATTTCCCTGCCTTTACACCACCTGTTCGAGTGATGGATGTGTATTTGTGTGTGAGGATGGATGAGACAGGTGAGCGTGTATGTTGGTACAGATCGCCGCTCTTTGAGCCTGATTGATTCGGGGAAGGCGCGTATATAGCATCCATTATTATTATTATTATTATTATTATTATTATTATTATTATTATTATTATTATTATTATTATTATTATTATTATTATTATTATTATTATTAGTTTTGTACGTATACACGTGTATGTAAGTTCTTGTTCTAAGTTGTTGTATATTGTACATTTGTCTCCGTACATGTGGTGGTGTACGTCGTTCTGTACCCGAATACGTGGTTAGTACCAGGGCAGAGGAATTGGCAGTGTCAAATGTAAGTATCCCATTGTCTCAAAGCAGTACTTTGGGTCTACCATAACTGTTTCCGCTACCGTTAATGATGTCACGATCTCGTGAGTGTCTGTACGTTTGCGTGGGCTGGCCAGGATGGAAAAGAGAGAGGGAGAGGGAGAAAGAGAGAGGGAGGCGGGAGAGAAAGAGAGAAAAGAAAAGATAAGGTCAGAATTTTATTTTGCAAAGGTAAAAGAGTAAGCGCTGGATGCGCTTTGATACATCTTGACCTTGTAACAATAAAAATAAAATGC
>CM072525.1:12658770-12781270 GCA_036898135.1 Oncomelania hupensis | reverse complement strand
ATCTTCTTCTTTTCATATTTTTTTTTAATTATTATTCAAATATTTGCGATTTTTCTTCTTCTTCTTCTTCTTCTTCTTCTTCTTCTTCTTCTTCTTCTTCTTCTTCTTCTTCTTCTTCTTCTTCTTCTTTTTCTTCTTTTTCTTCTTCTTCTTCTCCTTCTCCTTCTGCTTCTTCTTCTTCTCCTTCTTCTTCTTTTCATCTTCTTTTGCTTGATTATTCTTCAAATATTTGCAATTTTCTTCTTCTTCTTCTTCTTCTTCTTCTTCTTCTTCTTCTTCTTCTTCTTCTTCTTCTTTTTCTTTTTCTTTTTCTTCTTCTTCTTCTTCTTCTTCTTCTTCTTCTTCTTCTTCTTCTTCTTCTTCTTCTTCTTTTCATCTTCGTTTTCTTGATTATTCTTCAAATATTTGCAATTTTCTTCTTCTTCTTCTTCTTCTTCTTCTTCTTCTTCTTCTTCTTCTTCTTCTTCTTCTTCTTCTTCTTCTTCATTATTCTTCAACTATTCGGAATTCTGCTAGTAGCAACGCCATTAAGCCTTCATTTAGGGTTCATAAACGTGCAATTAAAATAGTTATTCCTAAAAACAAAATCTCTCTGAATGGTTACGAACAGATCAACATACTACCTCTTGCCAAGAGATTGCAATTAAAATTTGAGGAATTTCCATGCATAACATCCTTTCTTGTAATACACCCTTCTATCTTTCTTCTCTGTCGGATTTTCTACCAAGCTAAATACCTAATTTCCAAGAATTGATCTGTTTAAAACCAGTTTGTCATATTCAGGTTCCACTTTATGGAATAGCTTTCCAGAAGTTCTCCGCAGTGCAGTAATTAAATACACATCCCTTAGAAATCGTCTTTTACAACACATTATAATTAGTTAATTAGCTACTTAGCAGGAGTTCCACATTCATAACTATCATTAGATTGTTTTACATAAGTTGTGTATGCATCTGTGTGTGTGTGTGGGGGGGGGGGTTTGATTATATTTTTACATTATAATGTTATTGTTATGAAGGTTTTTTTTTTTATACTAATTGTTATTGTTACAAGCCCCAAGGCCAACATGTAAAAAAAAAGCAAAACCCAGTGCTCACTCTTTTACTTTTGGTGCGCTCCCTTATCATCTCCATTTTCCTATACGCTTGCGAAACATGGATCCTCACAGCAGATCTACAACGAAGAATACAAAGTATGGAGATGAGATGCTACAGAAGACTTCTGGTTATTTCCTATACCCAGCACATCACCAACGACGATGTCCGGCAGACCATAAAACAAGCCATTGGACAATACGATGACCTGCTCACAGTGGTGAAGAAACGGAAACTCCGATGGTATGGCCACGTCAAAAGATCATCAGGCCTTGCAAAGACCATGATGCAAGGCACAGTGCAAGGAGGTAGAAGAAGAGGGAGACCGAAAATGAAGTTGGAGGACAACATTCGAGAATGGACTGGTTTGACACTGAGCGATGCCATGAGGGTTGCTGAGGACAGAAAAAGATGGAGTATGCTGGTTTAAACGATCATCTGGGGTGCCCCAACGACCTCTGAGTTACGGAATAGGATAGGATAGGAAACAAAATTATCGTATCTTATCTTATATTGTCTTGGCTTGGCTTGTTTAGTCTTGTCTTCTTCTTCTTCTTCTTCTTCTTCTTCTTCTTCTTCTTCTTCTTCTTCTTCTTTTTCTACTCCCATGTCTCCTTCATCTTATTGGCATTATGCGCGATCGCTTTAAAACCACGGCGTAGTGGTGAATTAACCAAGCTGGGAGAAATTGTGTGCCTGTGGTAATGAGTAACGCGTACTGACTGTTTCGGATCTTGTATCTTGTAACCCGTATCTTGTAGTTTGAAAAGTGAGTTCAGAAATAACTTTTGATGGCGGTTAAAAAAAAAAAAAAAGTAAAACGTGCTCCCCGTAATCTTACGGTCGTTGGGGAGGAGAAGCATTTGGGATACCGCCATTTTCTCTAAGCCAGCTTAATGAGGCACGGTGGTCTAATGGTAGTGCTTCGGCTTGCGGATCGGAAGGTCCCGGGTTCGAGTCCTGGCCGGGCCATTGTGTTGTGTCCCTGGGAAAGACACTTTACTCCTGTTTTCCTACTCCTTCGGATGAGAGTATAAACCGAGGTCTAGTCTGTGTCGCATACATTCCATCATAACGAACTTTAAAGATCCTGACGCTCATGTCCTAGACGGGTGAGTGCCGGTGACAAGAACACACCCAGCATGCACCTAGGTCCTTCTCCCCCATCCCTGGCTGCCCAGGATTGTGCTCAGTTGTCCGGGCGTCAGACCATGCGCCCAAAGGCTGCGGGTGGGCGTCTCGGGCGGCTTGAGTTAGATCCTGTATCGGTCAGCGCCTTGAGCAGCTCTTGAGCTGGAAAAGCGCTATATAAGAACGATTAAATAATGAGGGCGGTGTCTGTTTTTTCTCCCTTACTGCTTTACCTTCCTCGCGTCTTAACGGATCAAAGTACCCAATCTTGTGTGTGTGTGCGTGCGCGCGTGTGTGTGTGTATGTGTTTGTGTCGTTTGGCTGATGTTGCATTCAAAGCATGAACACCCATCCAAGTACTCACCCCTTTTCCCGACGCTTGCTTTACATGACACATCGTTAGCGTGTGAGCCCAAACTGCTAAGCTATTGATGGCGGTAGGTGTGCCGAGAAACTATTTCCATTTCATTCAATTCAACAAACCTTTATTTACCAACAAAGGAATTGTGCATGGCCCTCTGTGTAGCATTTCATTAAAGGAAAACTTGCACTATAAATGACAATTCATAAAAACTAACACAATAACATAAAAATACAAAAAATAAATTTAGAGATTCTTTCAATTTTCTTACATACATACATACATACACACACACATCTTATACACATGTATGTCATAATAACAATAAAAAAACAAAAAAACATAAACACCAACGTTATTAATGAAGTTGACAAAAAGTGTGGAATGGCACTAGGGAGCAATGGTAACAATATTGTTTTTTTAAAGGTTCGGAGTTTCTACCATCAACAAAAGGTTCAACAATTGCTTTATGATGCAAATAATTACAGCCGATGTAGGAAATCGCCTGAAATACGACACTCATGGGACCCATGATTCTGGATTTAGGGTTAAATAAAAGTTGTGAATTCTTTGACTCTCTCTCTTACTTTTTTCTTCTTTTTTTCAATACCCCTTCCCCCTCTCTCTCCCTCTCTTCCCCTTCCCTCTCTTCTTACTCCCCCTCTCTCTCTCTCTCTCTCTCTCTCTCTCTCTCTCTCTCTCCATCCCTCTCCCGCTTTCACTGTCTCTCTTTCCCTTCTCAAATAAAATAATGAATGAATAATTTTTGACGAATTTGTAATTGAAAACTTTGAATTTGAAGACTTAAGAATTTAAAAAAAACCCAAATATTCAAATTTACAATGTTTTCTTAATCCAACTCATACCAGAGAGAACTGGTGCAGGCTAAATAAAGAAATATAATAATACAAATAACAATAATAATAATAATAATAATAATAATAATAATAATAATAATAATAATAATAATAATAATAATAATAATAATAATAATAATGATAATAATAATAATAACAACAACAACAACAATAATAAATAATAATAATAACAATAATAAATAACAACAACAACAACAATAATAATAATAATAATAATAATAATAATAATAATAATAATAATAATAATAATAATAATAATAATAATAATAATAATAATAATAATAATAATAATTACCATAATAACAACAACAACAACCACAATAATAATAATAATAATAATAATAATAATAATAATAATAATAATAATAATAATAATAATAAAAATAATCCAAACATCTATAATACGCACGAAACTCACCTACTATCAGGCTACCTAACTGTACAATTTTTTTTATCTATAGGGACTACTTTCAACGTGTAGGCGCTCTAAGACTTAAAAAAAACAACAGGTTATTGCTAATACAGCTGTTATAACTATATATTATTTATTAATCAGATTTTGTTTATTTGTTAATTTCTGCTTTTCCCTATAAACTTCGTAGGTTAAAACTACTACATCAAGTTTCGCGTATACGGTCCACGTAGGCACAACACACAAACAAACATGCAAGCGCGCGCGCTCCTGTATTCTATCTCTCTCTTCTTTATCTCCCTCCCTCCTCTTCTCTACATAAATCATCAAAAATGTATTTAAAATAATTGCTTTTTGATCCGAGCTTAAGTTTCGACTACGTCATTCCTCTCCTCTACCTTCTCTCACCTACCCTCTCTTCTCTCTCTCTCTCTCTCTCTCTCTCTCTCTCTCTCTCTCTCTCTCTCTCTCTCTCTCTCTCTCTCTCTCTCTAAATACCACAATACAGACATCTTTTTGTTTTTCTTCCTCCTCCTCTTCCTCCTCCTCCTCCTCATTATCATCATCATCATCTCAACAACAACATCATCATCATCTTCAATCCTCTTTGTCCTCCTCCGCAGTATTATTATTATTATTATTATTATTATTATTATTATTATTATTATTATTATTATTATTATTATTATTATTATTAGTATTATTTATGCGCCTAATCCATACTTAGCTTTAGGCGCTCACATGCATACAGAACAACTTTAACTTTAAAACAAAATGAGAAAAACATAACTATTAACAGTAACCTTGTATACAAAAACTGATGGCTAACACACACACACCCACACACACACACGCACACACGCACACACACACACACATAACGCGCGCGCGAACTTTGACTTTGCAGATCTGTTTCATTGATTTCAATCGGTGGAAGGAAAATACTGAGTTTTAAGAGAGGATTAAAATGACTGAATTGAAGATGAATTTTTTAAAGACAAAAAGGCATCTTCAACAACATCATATTCATCCTCCCCTTTCCTCCTCCTTCTCCTGCTCCTCATCCTCCTTTCATCTACGCCTTCTCTGTCTTCTCTTTCTTCTGCACACAGCCTAGGTCTTGTCCCTCCCTCCCTCACAGTGGAAGCAGACCCCGTCTATAGTCTCAGCTACGCAGTGTGCATCGTGTGTTGACGGATAGCATGATGTGGAGTGTTCTCATGCACACACAAGCTCCAACACAATTATTTGGAAGGATATTTTATTCATGTCATTATTGTGGCTCCCGACTTCTGATACTTTGATATCGATGGAGGGTCACGCTTGTTGAAGCAAATCATTTGTGAAAGCTTTAGGCGTCACCTGTATATACATATAAACCGCACGCCCGGTTATTACATTCCGTTCTGCTTTGTGTCAAAGGAAACGCTACTCTTTCATCGCTGCAGGTATGTTTACTCTTTTGCCAGCCTCGGAGTGACCTTCTCTTGGATTTAGCGGCTCACGCTAGACCGTCATGCATTTCTGGAAGCCATTTATAATAATCACGCGGTTCACAACATGTCATATCGCGGGTCTCAATAGAACTGGATGCCTGTAATTATGTTCCCAGAGACTGAATTGCTGCAGCTCAGCTGTCTCGACACTTTGTGTTTGGCATTTCGCAGTTACGATACACCTACGTGAGCTACTGCGAATGTAAGTTGTTTTTTTTTAAATCGTTCTTAAAGTGCTTTTTTCCAGCTCAAGAGCTGCTCAAGGCGCTGGCCGATACAGGATCTAACTCAAGCCGCTCGAGGCGCCCACTTGCAACCTTTGGGGGCATAGTCTGACGCCCAGACGACTGAGCACAATCCTGGGCGACCGGTATATGAGAGAAGGGACTAGTGCATGCTGGGTATATTTGATAACCGGCACTCAAACGTCTAGGACATGAGCGTCAGGATATTTAAAGCCTGAGCTATGGAATGCGTGCGTGCACAGACTAGATATTTTCTCATCTAACGGGGAAAGGGCGCAGTGTCTCAGGATATTTAATTTGTTTTAATATTTATTTTAAAATAAAAAAAATCAATAAATCTAACGCCTTCGACTGTTTAGTGCCCTCGAAGACCTCATTAGTTTGCTTACTTATTTGTCAACAACAACAACAACAACAGCAAAAACAACAACAACAACAGCAACAACAACTAATTAATTGAAATCCTAGATTAGGTTATACTACTACTACTACTACTACTACTACTACTACTACTACTACTATTATTATTATTATTATTATTATTATTATTATTATTATTATTATTATTATCATTATTATTTACTACTACTACTACTACTACTACTACTACTACTACTACTACTACTACTACTACTACTAAGAAGAAGAAGAAGAAGAAGAACAACAACAACAACAACAACAACAACAAGAATAATAATAATAATAATAATAATAATAATAATAATAATAATAATAATAATAATAATAATAATAATAATAATAATATAACAACAACAACAATAATAATAATAATAATAATAATAATAATAATAATAATAATAATAATAATAATAATAATAATAATAATAATAATAGCAATAATTATAATAATACTAATGATGATGATAATAATAATAATAATAATAATAATAATAATAATAATAATAATAATAATAATAATAATAATAATAATAACAAAAGGGTGTTGTGCTAAAAAGAAAAAAAAACTAACTTGCTTAGCTCAAACATTGCCATAATTCCAGTCAAATAGAGTTTTTCTTTCTTTTAGCAGGAGTTCTCGTATTCCTGCTGCCAAAAGAAGGGGTCATTTTCACATTATTATTAAATCTGTAATATTGATTTTATTAACAGCATCGTCGGTGTAGTAGGAGCATTCCCTATCAAATGTGCTGGGTCGTTGTCTTCTGGGGTGGGACTGGGGTTGGTGTGGCGGGGTTAATGTGATGATGTTGTAGGGAGGTGGGAGTTGAGAGTGTGGGTGGCGGTTTTGAGTTTGGACGGGGTTTGGGTGGGGGAGGGAGTGGGGTGGAGGGGGTAGCTAAGCCTATCATTGCCGCTCCTATCGCTCCTATCTGTTGGTGGGATGGATTGGGGATGTGGAGAAAGTACAGGGTGGCGGAGGGGAGGTGGGGTGGTATGAAGAGGGAGTGAATTAGCGTTCTGAATTTAGAGATCGACGCTAGCTTCTCTGTCTGTCTGTCTCTGTCTCCCTCTCCTTCTCTCATACTCTCTCTCTTACTCCTCCCCCTCTCTCTCTCATTAATTTCCAATTTAGTGTTAAAAGGTTAGTTCTGCATTATGTTAATTTGTCGAACGACAGATAAGAAGATTAGACTTTCCAGTTAGTCCAACATCTTAATCCCTACCAAAAAGATTTCAAAGTTTACAAGTGTCTGTCTGTCTGCCTGTCTGTCTCTCTCTGTCTTTTTCTCTAATCTCATCTGATGAGTCATAAAAGAAGACTGTCGATTAATACACCTAGTCCGTAAACATTAGCTCGGGATTTGTCTGCTCAGCTAGCCGGTCTTGGCGCGGAGTTCTGACATCCTGATGCTCGCGTCCTAGACGGGTGAGATAAGTGAGTCAATGCCAGCTACATAAGTGAACCCAGTAAGCACTAGGTCCTTTCTTTGCTATCCCCTGTCGCCCACAATAGTGCTCACTTATCTGGAAGTTTCTGGCAGCTTGAGTTGAGATTTTGTAGGGGCCAGCGCATGAGCTATATAACAACAAAGAAAAAGAAGAAGAGAACAAACAAAAACAACTACGAAACAAGAACATTCCAACAACAACAACAACAACAACAACAACAACAAGAAGAAGGGTGCACCACATTCATCTCGTCCGATGGTAACCGGCAGCACAAATCGAGAAATATGAATATTGGTTTCTCTCTTTCACGGCACACCCACACACATTAAATAAATATTGCTTTGTGTAGTGTGTTTGGGTGTGCCGTGAATGAGAGAAGCTGATATTCATATTTCTCGATTCCCACACACATACACATACACACACACACACACACACACACACACGTAGATAGAACACCAAAACTGGGTTTTACTAAGAATGAAAGAATCGGAAAGTGGTTTTTTGACGGAAAGAACGCAAATTTCTTCTAAAAATATAAGAATCTAATGCCAAATTGGCTCTTTCCATCTCAAAAGGTTCGTCTCCTATAGGCGACGAAATAGGTCGTACATTCTTCAAAAATTTCCCGTAAATTGACTGGATTTTCTCCGTCCCGGATAGAGCACTCCCTTGTACTTAAAACACTCTCATGCACTACAACTGCACTCCCATGCACTAAAAGAGCACTCCTGTGCACTTAAAAAAGTGGGTGGCTGGGAAAAAAGTGGGTGGCTAATACACACACCCATTCTCCGCATAAAAAGCAAGGTCAGTCACCCATTTCAAGGCTTATTATTATTATTATTATTATTATTATTATTATTATTATTATTATTATTATTATCATTATTATTATTATTATTATTATTATTATTATTATTATTATTATTATTATCATTATTATTATTATTATTATTATTATTATTATTATTATTATTATTAAGGATTTTTATAGCGCACTTATCTCGCCGTATGTGACCAGACTCTAGGCGCTGGACGATACAGGATCTAACTCGAACCGCCCGAGACGCCCACCCGCAGCCTTTGGGCGCATGGTCTGACGCCCGGACAACTGAGCACTATCCTGGCCAGCCAGGGATGGGGGAGAAGGACCAAGTGCATGCTGGGTGTGTTCTTGTTACCGGCACTCACCCGTCTAGGACATGAGCGTCAGGATCTTTACAGTCCGTTATGATGGAATGTATGCGACACACAGACTAGACCTCGGTTTATACTCTCATCCAAAGGAGTAGGAAACGGGAGTAAAGTGTCTTTCCCAGGGACACAACACAATGGCCCGGACAGGGCTCAGATCCGCAAGCCAAAGCACTACCATTAGACCACCGTGCCTCCCTGCTTATGTGTACGCACCCTTACACACACACACACACACACACACACACACACACACTCCTACGCCCCCCCTCCCCCCCAACACACACACATACATACTGCGGAGCAGAGACTCGCACTTACCTCTGCCGCAAGTAGAAAAGTCGTAGTTATTCCAACTTGCTCTGATGGCGGACACTCCTCTCTACACACTGCGTGTAAGGGGATAGCCCAGGCTTGTTCAGATTGTTCTCTATCTCCTGGAATTGTTCTTCTATCCAGTTCTCCTTTGCTGTGCGCATGCATCAGCCCTAACCTTATTAAAGTCATCAAAAGCCTGTATGACAAAGCAAACAGTGCAGTCCTCCACAACAGCTTTTGAAGACTTGAATAATGTTAGGGCTGATGTTGTACATGTACGCTCCCATAGTTGCCCAGATACTGCATTTCATCGGTCAAACGCTTTATTGAAGTTTACAAACACATGATATAGATGTTGTCGGTGCTGTAGGTATTTTTCGCAGATTATTCTGAGGGTAAAAATATTTTTTCAGTGGTACTTCGCCCTGCCCTGAATCCTACTTGTTCTTCAGCTATGATTTGTTCAGCTTGGAGGACTCAGCTGGGATGATTGATGAGGCAGTAGCAAGCAACCGTCTAACTCCGTATCATCCTGTCTCCAGTGCTGTCCGGCAAAATAGTTCCTAATATTATTTGGAAAGAACTAGCTTTAATTTGTTTTTAAAAATGAATGTACAACTGATCTTCTGCTCTTTATAATGTCAATTCTAGACGGTTCTACAGTAAATACAAGTTTGTTGTTTTTATTTTCAGAAAAAAGAGACTAAATCTTTGAAGTTGTTTGTTCAAACAACTGCTGCCCTGACGAGGTTGAAGCCAATTTGGAAAGACAGGACCATTAGTCTACATTTTCAAGATAAAACTGCTGCGCTCTCTTGTCAACTCCATCTTCCTATACGCTGCGAAACATGGACCCTCACAGCAGATCTACAACGAAGAATACAAAGCATGGAGATGGGGTGCTACATAAGACTTCTGGGCATTTCCTATACCCAGCACATCACCAGCGACGAAGTCCGACAGACTATCACACATTAAATTACATTACATGATTATTGCTTTAGGTCCACGACTATTACACAAGCCATTAGACAACACGATGACCTGCTCACAGTGGTGAAAAAACGGAAACTCCGATGGTATGGCCACGTCACCAGATCATCAGGTCTTGCAAAGACCATCCTGTAAGGCACAGTGCAAGGAGGTAGAAGAAGAGGGAGACCGAAAAAGAGGTGGGAGGACAACATTCGAGAATGGACTGGTTTGACACTGAGCCAATCCATCAGGGTTGCTGAGGACAGGGAAAGATGGCGTATGCTGGTTAAACGATCATCTGTGGTGCCCCTACGACCTCCGAGTTACGGGATAGAATAGGATAGGATATCCTTGAAGTCAAGTTAGCAAATGTTTATTATCCACCAATGGAAAATTCATACAGCACACTGCTTTCCAGCAAATAAGAGAAAGTAAAAAAATATTATTAAAAAATAAAAAAATAAATAAATAAACAAGTTAGTTAATTTTTAAAAAACAAATTGTAATTATAATATATAACAAGTTCTGAAACTACAATTTGACCAACAATTATACATTATACTTTCAACTATGCTCTTAACATCTCTCTGCACACACACGCACACACACACACACACACTCACATACACACACACGCACGCACATGCGCACACATCGATATGTTTATTTATTAGTAAACCGCTCTGTTTAGAAATAACGCTCATATACACACACAAATCTAAACCAAGTAACGATCATTCCCTATATAGACAAATGGTTCGTACACAGTTTGAACCTTTGCGCTAACTTGCACCACTGCTTCAGAAGTGTTATTTCTAAAGATGAGCGGTTTGCTAGTAGGTTTAAATAACCATATTGTTTAAGTTTTATTCACGATCTTTTTCAAGTAAATAAACTCTTGAATTTTCCTTTATTTGTTTTCTTTCGTCTTTTTTATTTTAAATTAGACATTTGCTGTTTTGGGTGGCAGTAGCTGAAAGAATACTTTTTCTTTTTTAAAACCTTATACTAAGGGAGTGCACTGCTTCAGTTTTTAGAAAAGGTCTTTTTTGAAGTAATAAAAATCTTTATTTTAATTTTTGTTTAATGCTGATGTCGTTTTAGCGCGACGTAACGGATTATGTGTGTGAGTGCGTAAGTGAGTGTGCTTGCCTAGGTGAGTGTGTGTGTGTGTGTGTATGTTTGTGTGTGTGTATGATAGAGAGAGACACAAATACAATTTATTCGATAATTTTATAGTTTAGTTAGGTGTTTACACTATATGCATATAAATTGAACCTAGGTCCAATTTACCACTCGTTTACTTTCAATTGTGCAAGGAAGTAGAAGAAGAGGGAGACCGAAAGAGAGGTGGGAGGACAACATTCGAGAATGGACTGGTTTGACACTGAGCGAAACCATCAGGGTTGCTGAGGACAGAGAAAGATGGAGGACGCTGGTTAAACGACCATCTGTGGTGCCCCAACGACCTCCGAGTTACTGAATAGGATAGGATAGCATAGGATAGGATAGGATAGGATAAGTTCAATTTATCCGCTAGAGTGTCTAAATTGGGCTTTCACAACTTTTGTTTTTAAAAATCAGTCTGAGACAGAAACCGTTGACACTACAGCTTTGGTCGTTTAAGGCCACATAGGTTTAATGTTTACCTTTTAAATGACGTTCATGTTCGTGGCTTTTGTCTACTTTCCACCAAAATATGGAAGTTTCTTAAGGGATTCAATATACCCACTTTTTCTCTAATACCCATCTCCATTTATCCCTCCATATTGGCTCAAACGCCCCTTCCCCCCCCCCCCCTTCCTTGGGAAATAGCTTTTTGTTGATATGTATAATGTATTATGTGTTTACGAATAAAAAGACAACTTTCCAAAGTTCCAAAAGTAATAATAAAATTAAGTAATTTGTAGGTAATGGAGATAAATACTGTTGATGATACCCATTGAGCTTTGATTTAGGCTATTGGTAGGCTGCTTTATAACTTATTTATTTATTGTATTATATTTATTTATTTTGTTTATGTATATTTAATTTTTTTAACATGAACTATACAACTGAATGAAATGGAATGACACCCATAGTCACACTGTTTAGCTGAGTCATATGTTCGCCACTCCGCCTCGGCTACTCTCGGTTAGGCAGTGTGTGCGCGTGACGCAGGCATTCGTCTGCCCTACGCTATAGTAACTGTTGGCCACTGGCCAGTGACGTTTCGTTCCTTGACGTCTGAGATAAACATTCCGTAGATGTAAAGTGACGATTACGCGACTGAAAATGCACAAGAAGAAAGAAGAAGAGTCTTCTTTTAGCCCATTATAAATAAATGAATAAATAAATAAAAACATGACTGTATCAACATGTAAAAAAATGAATGATACTGAGGGGCATGCGGTGGAGGAGACTGGAGAGAGAGATGACAAGAAAGGGGTAACACACACACACACATACACACACACACATAGATACAGACACACAGATACACACATACACACAAACATACACCAGTGTTTTAGATCCTAAAAAATGTGAGGGTATTCATACCTCCTGAATCAAAATGTAAAGGGTATTCATACCTCCAGCTGGATTTTGAAAGGGTACAACCATTCGCACGTACTTTGTTGTGTTTGCTTCATTAATTTGTATGCAAGTTTCTTGACATCATGACATATGATATTGTGACAGTGTCTAGTGTGTTGTGAAGCGAAACAGGCTGTTCTTGACTTAAGAACATTTTGAAATATCCAAGCTGAAAATATTGTTTAATGTCCATGCCTAGTTTTTAGTGTCCACTACAATAAAGAAAAAAAGAAAGAAAAAGAGAGAGATAAAGAGAGAGAGAGAGAGAGAGAGAGAGAGAGAGAGAGAGAGAGAGAGAGAGAGAGAGAGAGAGAGAGAGAGAGAGAGAGAGAGAGATGCTCTCTTCACAAAATTAGTACAACAATAGTTAACACATATGTAACAATTTTAACTGTCTTTTATTGTGTACTGTGTTCATCCCTTCACGCTTGTTAATTGCATAAGTAAGGCTGCAACAACTTTAATATGTCATCTTCAAATTTCAGAAAAGGATGCAACAACAGTTACATTAATCAGTTCCAGACTCCTCACATGCTATTCATAGCATGAACTGAATTAAAACACATTCTAAACTCCCATACAGAAGCTCAGCCAGTGTCTTGGTTTCAATCTTGCTTACCCTGCCCTTGACAGCAAAGAAAATCGGATTCAAGATAATTATCATATGCCTAATGCCAAAGAGTGGCCAAGAAAATGACTATCAAGCTAATATATGCTGAACAAGTGTTCCTGTTTTTGATACGGTTCCTGTCACTGCGGAACACTTGTTCAGCATCATGTAGCAGGTCTGTGTCCAGGCGCATTGAAACACTCTTGATAGCCAATTTCTTAGCCAATCTTTCGACAGCCAACCTGTTTCTCTTGGAGTTTTTCACTCGGTTCTATTCACTGAACTCGAAGTAGAGTTTCTTCCCTTGCGGATACGTCATGATCGGTCGTCGGCTACGGAAGCGCATAGGCATTTGAACGTTGCAATTCCTACTAGTGATCGTCGAATCTCAGAACAGACAATAACAACTTCAGAAAATGCGGGACATACGTAAGTACATTACATTACGTTACATTACATGATTATTGCTTTAGGTCCAGCGGACTCTTCCGAGCCAAATCAGGACCAAACATACGTAAGTACCTTGCGCAAGTTGCGATAGCCTCCATGACCGTACCTCCGCTGATAAATTTCTTTACGTTTTCAGACGTCTTCCAAAAAAAACCATTACGTGATAAGACCCCCTCTCTGGCACTCTTTTACGTGATTTTCGACGCCAAGAGGTATAATACCTCCAAATGTACGTGATCTAAAACACTGATACACACACCGACCAGCATAACAACTTGACTGGCAAAGCCATTCGAATCATGTCTTTTTTTTTAAATTTTAAATCAGGATTGCAGTTAAACCTCAAATCCTGTAACCAGCGGCAGGAACCAGTGGAGAGGCACGGCTAAGGCTCACGTATAGTCTCGGCACAGAAGTGTGGTGCCCGCTGCGCTCGGTTTCTCTCTTTCGCCTCCGGGATGGGTTGTGCCGAACGCGTAATAGGATATCAACACCCGTCAAACGATATATGCCTCGGAAAGGCGTAAGTGAATTAGACTGGGGTAGACCTGCGACCACGTCATGTACACGCACTCAGTTGCACCGTTTGCTCAATTTCCTTGATTGACATGCACCGTATTTTCATATTTGACGGACAGGCGATCGCGCGGAGGAATACATGTTGTCAATCGCCGGGTTGCAAATTGACGCACTATTTGATTTCAGGGGATGTGGCACAATGTGATTTGATGAGAAAGGGGATGAGTGGAGTGCATATCGGGTTGGAGGGAGGGTTGAATAAGTGGGGAGGGAGGCGTGGAGCGTGGAAAGAAAGAGAGACAGAGAGACAGAGAGAGATAGATAGAGAGACAGAGACAGAGAGAGAGACAGAGAGCGACAGAGAGAGAGAGAGACGGGGAGTCAGAGAGACAGACAAACAGAGAGACAGAGAGCGAGACAGAGAGAGAGACAGACAGAGAAATAGAGAGAGAGACAGAGAGAAGGAAAGAGAGAAAGAGACAGAGAGAGACAGAGAGAAAGAGACAGAGAGAAAGAGACAGAGAGAGATATAGAGAGGGACAGAGATAGAGAAAAGGACTACGATGGTTTTATTCAGTATCAGGCCTTTGCCCCTATTGAAGTGTGGGATGTGAGGGGGGCGATGGTGGGAATGAGGGGTGGGGGAGGGGTGTGGGGGGTTACACTGAATTTACAAACGAGATAAACATATAAAACAAACATTCAATCAGACAAAACAACTTTTTTTAAAAAAAATTGCTATACACCTAATTTTAAACGCTTTGATTGCTATTCCCATAATTTTAAACGCTTTGCACAAAAACGTACATTACTTTCGGTCATTTTCTTGCCTTGTCGGTGACAGCAAAATATTAGGGCTAACTGCTTTTGGGTTGCTAATAAACTTTGCAGCAAGAGATTTTTTTTTCTTCAATATTTTCACACACACACACACACACACACACACACACACACACACACACACACCCACACACACACACACACACACAAACGACAGAAATAAAGAGCAAGCGAGAGAGAGAGAGAGAGAGAGAGAGAGAGAGAGAGAGAGAGAGAGAGAGAGAGAGAGAGAGAGAGAGAGAGAGAGAGAGAGAGAAATGGGTTGGCCCGGTAGCGCAGTGGGTTAGTGGCCGAAGGTCGCGGGTTCGATTCCCGCAAGGGGCAAGCTCTTGTGTGAGACTATTTAGGTCGCCGAGGGTTTTCTCCGGGTACTCCGGTTTCCTATCTCCCTTCAATAATGGTCCTGGATACAGTCTATCGAAAGTTTCCCCAATAAAAATTAGGTTTCCTTTCCGTCTTCTAAAAGCGACTTGCCTTTACGCCACTTGTATGAATATATGAATGTGTGTTTGTTGTGTATCTACTACCGTCTGTAACATGTGAACGAGTATGATGGGTACTGATCGCCGCGTTTTGAGTCTGATTTTGAAATAAGGCGCGTATAGGCATCTCTTCTTCTTCTTCTTCTTCTTCTTCTTCTTCTTCTTCTTCTTCTTCTTAGTATTATTATTATTATTATTATTATTATTATTATTATTATTATTATTATTATTATTATTATTATTATTATTATTAGGGGGTATGGGAATACAAATACGAACGCTTATTCCACGAGGAGCCTAATCCCTTTCGAGAGGGTGTATGTGACATATTCATACACACACACACACACACACACACACACACAAACACACCCACAAACGCACACACACAAACACAGAAACACGAACGCACACACACAAACGCACGCACATACGCACACAAACAGGCACACACACACTCACACAAACACACCCACACACACAATCGCATCAAGACGATACAATACGGACTTTTTGCAACTCAACGAAAATATTTTTTGTGGTGATTCCCTGGTTTGTTATTAGAACGATCGCTTCTGCGCCTGCGCGACGATAGTTCCTGTATACTTTTTCGGTCGAAATCAAAATTTTCTGTCGCCAGAATCCACGATTTGAGGAAAAAAAATTTTTGCGAGCTTTCGGTGAGTGTTTTTTGTAAACATTACATTACATTACATGATTTTTGCTTTAGGTCCAGCGGTCTCTTCCGAGCCAAATCAGGACCGGATTTGTAAACATATAAAGCTGTGAATATGTCTGGTACATGGCACAATTCAGTCATGCAACACCAGGTGCATTTCTTTGTCGTATTTATGGGTGGAAATTAAATGGAAAGAGAAATCTCCTGTGCACGTGGTGAAACGTATGTCTCCTACACGATTCAGTTCTGAACTATGATCGAGGCAATGCTGGCTGTCAAAAGGGTAGCTCAGAAGCCTAGTTGCAAAACGCCGTCAATATACTCTTACGACGCCATGTGATAGGATATTCTGGGGATTTTCCCGTGCAGCGAGAGAAGAAGGAAAATATTTTTGCTAATAGCAAAAACTCCCCACGTATCTCACATCTTCAATGCATACATCACAACAAAACCGTTTCTCTAATCTTGAACGCTATAATAATATGGGTTGGGGGTGGGGGGTGGGGGGTTGGGCGATATAATTTATATTCTTCACGTAAATCATGGTAATGATGACGACAGATTAAAGATACATCTCGTTTTCTTCGGTTGGATCACATAATTTACCCATTTTGATGTTGGATGTGCAACCTTAACCGCGATATCTATCAAAATGAATTACACTACATTACATGATTATTGCTTTAGGTCCAGCGGACTCTTCCGAGCCAAATCAGGACCAATCAAAATGAATAGCCAAAATGAGAAATAACCAGATCTCAACTTAGTCATTAAATAAAAAATGCGAGCCGCTGTCGGCTTGTCAGCCATCTCTCTCTGTCTCTCTCTCTCAAACACACACACACGCACACACACACGCACACACACACAAACACGCACATTGGGTTGTTTGTTATGCACTGTGTAGTTGTAACACCAATATTGATTGCCATAATTATATCTTTTCTCAGGGGCGGATCTTTCCATTGTTGAGGGGGTGTGCACAGCTAATGCGAAGTGGCGTAGCCACAAGCGCGAACCTGCGAAGCAGGCGAGTGTACTAGGGGGGGTCCGGGGACATGCCCTCCCGGAAAAATGTGAAAATAATGGTTAAAATCTGTGCAATGTGGTGCATTTTGGGCATTATTTTAAGGACTGAAAATAGTATTGTTTTGTGCTAAAAGTCCTCTTTTAGTCCCCCACGCCCCCCCATACACACACAAACAACCCTCTGCAAACTCTGATGATAAAATTTACAATAGCAGAACATCTTGCATAAAGGCTTATACAAAGACAGATAATGTTACTGCAAATAAAACAAGAAATAGCCACGCACATCAGTTTTATTCAAAACTGACCTGAAGCATGTACAAGTTTGGTCACACAAAAAAAAACACACAAAAAAAAAACCAAAAAAACCCCAACTAATTTGGAGGTACATGAAACTGTGTGGTGAGTGAGAATTAGTAATTTTTTTCTCTTCTTTCTTCTCCTTTTCACCCTCCTTTTTTTTTTTTTTTTTTTTTGACCGCCAAGGGGGTGTGCACGTGCACAAGTGGCCCCTGTAATTCTGTATGTTGCATCATGTTTTTTTAATAGTCATTTGTTTTATCCTGTTATTACAGTTATGTGTCTTGTCGTTGGCGTGTGTGACTGAATATATGAGTGTCAATGATACGAGGGGCGATTGTAAGATCAGGATCCCGCCTAAAATCTGTCTGTATCCTTGTTGTGAATGAAATGTATGAGTCTCCTTCTCTCTCTCTCTCTCTCTCTCTCTCTCTCTCTCTCTCTCTCTCTCTCTCTCTCTCTCTCTCTCTCTCTCTCTCTCTCTCTCTCTCTTTCTCTCTCTCTTTCTCTCTCTCCCTCTCCCTCTCTCTTTCTCTCTGTCTGTCTGTCTCTCCCACCCTCTCTCTTTCTTTATGTCTTTCTCTCTGTCTCTGGCTCTCTTTCTCTCCCACCCTCTCTATTTCTCTGTCTTTCTCTCTGTGTTTCTCTCTCCCACCCTCTCAATCCCACTCAATCAGTACAACTTATGTTAATCTGATGAATAAAAATTGATACAACAACATTGATGCAACCCACACTCTCTTTCTTTCTGTCTTTCTCTCTGTCTCTGGCTCTCTTTCTCTCCCACCCTCTCTATTTCTCTGTCTTTCTCTCTTTCTTTCTCTCTCCCACCCTCTCTTTTTCTTTCTGTTCCTGTCTTTCTCTCTGTCTCTGTCTCCCTCCCTCACACCATCTCTCTTTCTCTCTGTCTGTGTCTTTCTCTTTGGCTCTCTCTCCATCCCTCACACCTTCTTTCTTTCTCTTTCTGTGTCTTTCTTTGTGTGTGTGTGTCTCTCTCCCTCATACTCTCTTTCTGTGTCTTTGTCTCTGTCTTTGTCTCTCTCTCTCGCTCTCTTTCTTTCTTTCTTTGCCTCTCTCTCTCGCTCTCTTTCTTTCTCTCTCTCTCTCTCTCTCTCTCTCTCTCTCTCTCTCTCTCTCTCTCTCTCTCTCTCTCTCTCTCTCTCTCTCTCTCTCTCTCTCTCTCTCTCTCTCTCTCTCTCTCTCTCTCTCTCTGGTTGGATTTTTCTGCCATATGAAATGATTTTTACCTTTGAGTGCGTGTATTTCGTTCTACGCAGGTTTGAAAACAAAACTTAATCATTCCTCCTGTCTCACCATATTGTTTTTTCCGGGTTAAATGAAGGGATCTTTTTCTGCTCTCTTAATATGCAGTGCAATCGTGGGTTGCGTCATCAGTGTGCCAAGACAAACGCTCTCAACTACGCTAACCCTAACCCTAATATACGCTTTTCGTGGCGGTGGCCTCCATGATCCTCTACTGAACCGAGAACTCCACCCACCACCCACCCTACCTAACCATCCGTCCATCTTCCCCCCATTGCTATGTCCCCTGATCAGAAGATTGATTCACTTTCCTGTTCTTCTTCTTCTGGTTTTGTTTTTTAGTCGGATTTATTTTGTGGCACGTTCGCGCAGCAGACCCCCATAAAGTAATAATCGGTATGACGATTGTGGATGCCCCACAGAAGAAGAAGAAGGAGAAGAAGAAGAAGAAGAAGAAGAAGAAGAAGAAGAAGAAGAAGAAGAAGAAGAAGAAGAAGAAGAAGAAGAAGAAGAAGAACAAGAAGAAGAACAAGAAGAACAAGAAGAACAAGAACAAGAACAAGAAGAGAATGAAGAAAAAGAACAAGAAGAACAAGAATAAGAAGAAGAACAAGGAGGAGGAGAAGAAGAAGAAGAAGAAGAAGAACAACAACAACAACAACAACAAAACGAGAACACGAACAAGAAGAAAATGAAGAAAAAGAACAAGAAGAACAAGAATAAGAAGAAGAACAAGAAAAGGAGGAGGAGGAGAAAAAAAAGAAGGAGGAGGAGGACAAGAAGGAGAAGAAGAAGAAGAAGAAGAAGAAGAAGAAGAAGAAGAAGAAGAAGAAGAAGAAGAAGAAGAAATTGTCTACTTTAAAATTTTGAAGAAGAACAAAAGGTAGCCCATGCACTTTTAAACCAAATTTAAAGGTATCAAATGCACTTTAACAAACAATTGTCTGATTGGTTGAAAGTATCAAGAGTGTGAAAGGCGGAAGTACAATTCATTAAACGAGTGATAGTCCCTCAGTACAATTAATTGTCTCCATGGGTGATTGCTAGCGTTTCAGTCTAGCAAATTCTCGTTTGCATAATGGCGAACATTCAGCCTTGTTGTCAACGCCTAAAAGACCTGTACGCTGATCCCAGGACTGGACAGTAGCATGTAGTCTAATTCCAATTCTAATTATATTGTCTGTACAATGTAGAAAGCTTTGGAAAATTGAAGTGACGTAATCAATCACCAATAAGAACAGAGATCGTCAAAAGGATATTTGCTTGTGCTTGTTTGTTGCGAGATAGATCTCGAATCTTCCGTAGGTGGTAAATAAGCAATTCCAGAAATATCTCATTACTACTACAACAATACCGACCGCCGAGAACAACCATGAGTAATGACGCCAAGCTTTCTCAGCATCAACATACAACCAAACCAAAGGTATGTAAATACTACCATTGCAGGCTTCGCCAAACAAAGAGTGGGTAATGATCGTGAGCGTCTCAACCGTCACAGCGGCTTTGAGAGTGTACGATGAATAGCTTGGGTGAAAAACAACAACAGGACAAGTACTCAAAACCTTCTTTTAAAAAGAAATCTTCCACAATATTGATCGAAGGAATTAAAATAAATAAATAAATAAATAAATAAACTGAACAGAACGGATCTAGAGGAACACGGTACAAACTTAGCAGGAATAGTAACAGTAGTCTGCAGAGAATGGTAGTCTATCTGAATTTTCCTGTTAAGATAATAAAGAAACGGAAACTCCCTTGGTATGGCCACGTCACCAGAGCATCACGCCTTGCAAAAACCATCATGCAAGGCACAGTGTAAGGAGGCAGAAGAGGAGGGAGACAGAAAAAGAGGTGGGAGGACAACATTGGAGAATGGACTGGGTTGACCCTGAACAAAGCCATGAGATTTGCTGAGGACAGAGAAAGATGGAGTACGCTGGCCAAATGATCATCGGTGGTGCCCCAACGACCTTTGAGTTACGGGATAGGATAGGATAGGATAGGATAATAAAGTGGTCGCATTCGTACCTAACCCCGTTTTAAGAAAAAAGAAAAGAAAACAACGTCCTATTTAGGCTCAGATACTTTCTTCGCTGAAGCCGTTCCAAAGGATCCAGAAAATAATGCAGGACAAGATTTTAAAAAAAAACCAAAGGGAGACAAATGAGAAAGACGGCAGATAAGTCCTCAGGGACTCCATGGACAAATAATCTCCCTTGTTTTCTGTCGCGCATTCGAGCGAGGCGGGGCGAGATAGGAGGAGGCTGTTGGCGGGCAATCCCATTCATCAAATTTAAAGTGGTGTAATGATGCAGTCTGTGTTCTCTCCGTGTCGCAATACAAACAAACCTTAAAGTGGATCTCACATATGTTTTTGCAGCAATTTAAATCATTGTCACGTGTGTGGCACCTATCGGTGAAAGCATTTTTACGGTCCTGGCGGCCGACAGCCGTCTCCGTAAAATGTCGTTAGCGAGACCCGAACGTGAGCTCCAGCAGTGAAAAAGGAATTGAGGAAGTCAACATGGCAAACGGGCTTTCCCGTTTGTGACGTAGAAAAGGACTACAGGATGGGTCGAATGGGCGTTGTTTCTGGGTGTGGAATTTCACCCAGTCACTAGATACGGCATTAGCATGCACGTACAGCTATTGCAAATAGGCAATGGATCAATTTCTATCAATACCACCAGTGACTTTCGAGGCTGGTGACAGAGGAGTGGATTCTCAGGGGGTTTTCCATTGCGTTTTCAATGTCACTCAGCAATCTCCAGAAACATAAACTTTGCTTGGGGCATACGCTGGCCTGAGTACGGTTCTAGAGAAAACTGAGTACGTGTGTAGACTATACTTCTGGGTGCACACTTCAACCCCGCAAAGATGTTTCTGACAAGTTTTGGGCCCCTATAAAGTGCGACTGAGGTTCACACGGACATGCATAATGCTGTAACATTTACATTACCGCACACAATGACAACGAATAATAATGCTATTACTACAGAATGTAACCCTCTCTCCAACTCCCACATATAGTGCACAGATTACTTTCTCTATCACACCATATATTATATGAAGTCACTATACAGACACTTGAACATTGAAATTAGCCAACCACATCACAACAAAACTAATCTCATACGTACTTTCGCACATGGAGGAAACATAAGCACACACACACACACACCCTCACACACACACACGCACACGCACACACGTATATACACATACATACACACATATATACATATACATACACACATACATATATATACATACATACACACACACATATATATATAAATATAAACACACCAATGTACACCATTTATGCACGGAGGCGAGAGAGGCCTTCCTAACAGTTAACAACACGACAAAATAGCAATAGCATGTGCATAAATATGAAAATGTAGGTAACATTTTAATGCATAAAACAAAGACAAAACAGGAGACCATTGTTATTGATAGCAAACACACATAAACAAGAACCTACTTCTATATTTTAATGAATTGAATCACTGTCCTTTGGCGTCATCATCATCGTCATTATCGCATAAACTCTCTCTCTCTCTCTCTCTCTCTCTCTCTCTCTCTCTCTCTCTTTCTCTCTCTCTCTCTTCTGTAAGGTTCTTCGGTCCTTGAAGATGACCGCACACATATACACATATGCTATACACGCATGCGCACATACGCGAATCCTTAATTTTGTTCTCAGATACAATTGGGTGGTGGGGAAAGGGTGCGGGACTATGGGATATGGGATCACAAAATCAAATCAAACAACCTCTTGGTCATGCCGTTGGAAACATTTGAACAGAAACCGTGATAATTGTCTTAATTTGTTGGCATTTGTAGTTGACATTGTAGGGCTCATGTAGTGTATCTTGGGCAAAAAAAGACCTGGCAGTGCCCAATCCTCTCCAGGCTGTTGGCCACAGCCGAAATCCACGAATACAGTGTGGCTCGCCTTGGCCCTGAGCACATGGTCGTTGAACCTGTAGTAACGTGAGGTTCCTCCGCCCTGGCCGGTGACTTCTGTCATCAAAAGCCTGTATGACAAGGCTACCAGTGCAGTCCTCCACAAAAGCGCCATCGGGAACTGGTTCAGAACAACAATCGGTGTGCGTCAAGGATGCCTACTCTCTCCAACACTCTTCAACATCTTCCTAGAGCGCATCATGTCAGATGCTCTTGCAGACCATGAAGGCACAGTCAGCATAGGGGGTAGAGCAATCTCCAATCTTCGTTTTGCAGATGACATTGATGGATTGGCTGGAGAGGAACAAGAACTTGAACAGCTGGTACAGAGGCTTGACACCACCTCCAGAGCCTATGGAATGGAAATAAGTGCAGAGAAGACCAAAATGATGACCAACAACACCAATGGCATCAACACGGACATCAAAGTCCAAGGCCAATCCCTCAAATCAGTGCATAGCTTCAAATATTTAGGAGCCATTGTATCAGACAATGGGTCCCGACAGGAAGTCCTCTCCAGGATCGCACAAACAACTGCTGCCCTGACAAGGTTGAAGCCCAGTTGGAAAGACAGGACCATCAGTCTACATTCCAAAGTAAGACTGCTTCGCTCCCTTGTCATCTCCATCTTCCTATATGCTTGCGAAGCATGGACCCTCACAGCAGATCTCCAACGAAGAATACAAAGCATGGAGATGAGGTGCTACAGAAGACTTCTGGGCATTTCCTATACCCAACACATCACCAACGACGAAGTCCGACAGACCATCACACAAGCCATTGGACAACACGATGACCTGCTAACAGTGGTGAAGAAACGGAAACTCCGATGGTATGGCCACGTCACCAGATCATCAGGCCTTTCAAAGACTATTCTGCAAGGCACAGTGCAAGGATGTAGAAGAAGAGGGAGACCGAAAAAGAGGTGGGAGGACAACATTCGAGAATGGACTGGTTTGACACTGAGCGAAGCCATCAGGGCTGCTGAGGACAGAGAAAGATGGAGTATGTTGGTTAAACGATCATCTGTGGTGCCCCTACGACCTTCGGGTTACGGGACAGGATAGGATAGGATTGTAGGGCTACATGCCAACTGCCAACTATGGTTATGCTGTTGTACATTTCGAAGAAAGTTCGGTCGCAGCTGTTCATAGCCTGGACAACTATACAACATGTGAACCTCATCATCTACAGCATCTGGACAGAACGGACAGCTGTTGTCTACAAGCTGACCAGGTTTCAGGTACCTGTTTTTGTGGACTCTAAGGTTGCTTATGCCTAATCTAAACCTGATTAAAGCATCCTTAAATCTTTTTATCAAGATACAGTCAAGGTAAGTCTCGAGAGAAGCACTGTGCTTAAAAGCTGTATACACATCATATCTCTGGCTTGAGCTTAAAGCGCTGTTCCACTCTTGCATATACATGTCAATGAGTCTCTGCTTGAATAACAACATAAAGGTTTTCACATTGCCTACACCCTGATTTGTCCATACATGTCCGAAGCCGGACTGGAACAGAAGCGTCCAGTTGACCTTACCGCTCTGGTCTAATATCATGAGCATTTCATAGGCCTGTCTAGGGAGCCTACCGATATCCATCCCAATCAGTCTAAACCAGAACTTCACTGCCCTAACATTGTGCATAATTGCCAGAAGGTAGCGACCTAGCTCGCCGTACACGAGTTTATTTGGTGTTCTAGTTGCGACGTTCAACACTCTTTTGCAGGCAAGCAAGTGGATTTTTTCCTTGGGATCCTTTTCAAAGTCAACTAGGGGTCCCCATAGGGAAGAGGGAGTAAGAGATAAAAGGCATGGTAAGGACGATTTAAAAAAAAAAATCCATAAGTGGTGCAGGCGATGCAAGGGACCAAACTCATGCAAATAACATTGTTGAAGGCCAAGGGAAAGGAGTTGTCGATCTTGGACCAGAGGTCGAAGACATTTTTACTCCTAGCTCGGAAGTCGACGACATCGACAGACCACGACGATGACGGTGATGATGATGATGATGATGATGATGATGATGATGATGATGATAACGGCTAAAGGATCTATGTTCTGAAACGTTCTTGTTTTTCTACTTTTGCTTCTGGTTTTCCTTTTCTGCAATTTTCCCCCTCATAATTACTGGAAGAGCCAGCGATCATCACATCACGCAAATAAATAAAGAATTCAATCACTCGACCAGCATTAAGATCTCTAATGTAGATATAGGGAACGTATTCAATTTTGAATAGTATTTTAATCTAGTGACATATTCTTGAAAAGTTCATTCTTGTAGTATTTTATTTACAGTTCATTTCTGGTGTGTGTGTGTGTGTGTGTGTGTGTGTGTGTGTGTGTGTGTGTGTGTGTGTGTGTGTGTGTGGGGCTGTATTCATGGCGTTTTGGGTTTATAAACCTTGCACACTTAGTATACAATGGGTTCACAAACAAAAATGGGGTACCAATTTGTAAACCCCTTTTGTTTTCCATTGAAATGCGCTGAAGTGCTCTTTAAGTGCATGCAAGTGCAGTTGTAGTGCATGGAAGTGCAGTTGTAGTGCATGTGCACTTAAAGTTCACTTCGCGAAGTGCAGTTGTAGTGCATGTGCACTTAAAGTTCACTTGGCCAAGTGTAGTTGTAGTGCATGTGCACTACAACTACACCAGGTCAAGTGTAGTTGTAGTGCACATGCACTACAAGTACACTTGACCTGGTGTAGTTGTAGTGCATCTTCCAGACGGGTAGGATAAGGAACTTTCCTCGACGATTAGGGTAAGGCAGTGCCTCGACGATTAGGGTAAGGCAGTGCCTCGACGATTAGGGTAAGGCAGTGCCTCGAAAAGGGTTAGGGTCAGGGCTAGTTGCAGCGCTGCAACTAGCCCTGACCCTAACCCTTTTCGAGGCACTGCCTTACCCTAATCGTCGAGGCACTGCCTTACCCTAATCGTCGAGGAAAGTTCCTTATCCTAGCTGTGTTTTTGAACAAACTTGACCTACTTCGTCTCTAAGAGGCGAGGAAAATTGCTAAAAGTAGCCGTTTTTCGAAGAAAGTTGACCTAATTCGCCGCCTAAGAGGCGCGAAGTACGTCAAAGGACCCCATTTTGACATGAATACAAGTATGTGTGTGTGTGTGTGTGTGTGTGTGTGTGTGTGGGTGTGTGTGTGTGTGTGTGTGTGTGTGTGTGACGAAATATGACCCATAGTCAGTGTAATGATATTTGCATGTATTTCGGTACTAAAACTACTTCCGGGTCATGTCGTCATAAAACAGGGCTGACTAACGTACAAATAAAATCAACTCCAGCTGAGCAACTCCGCATTGTCTTCTAGTCTGTCATACTAGCTGTATGTGCTGTAACATAATTATCTCGGTTCACACTATTGCATGGTGGCAGCGGTAGTTCCAGCCGAGGTGGTAAATTTGTTGGAATGTGAGGACATTTTCAGATTTGTGAATAGATCTAGATCTATCCAGTGCTGACCTTGTGCACACTGACCGATCGTTGTAACGACCTTGTTCCGATTTCAGATGGCAGTTACTGCAGTGCTTTCCATTTAGTGGAACCTTGAAACAGTTTCTGTGAATTCTGATTTACGTGTTGCTTCCTCTGTGGACTTTGACACAATTTCTTGTGTAGATTTGTGCTCGATTCAAGATGTCCTTCAAACCACCTCAACGTTTTGATTTTTCTCACCCTGAAACATGGCCTACGTGGCGACAACGGTTCGGCAGATACAGAACAGCGTCCAAACTTTCAGGTGAAAGCTTTGATATTCAGGTTAGTGCTCTCATTTACGCCATGGGCGATGAGGCAGAGAAGATTTATAGCACCTTCAAGATCGTAACAGAAAGAAGAGATGACGCAGATCCTCCTGATCCACCTTTGACAACTTTTGAAGACGTGATCACCATGTTTGACAACCACTTCAACCCTAGAGTCAACATTATCCATGAACGTGCAAGATTTCACCAACGTGCTCAAGCAGCTGGTGAAAATGTAGAAACTTTCGTACGTGCTCTTTATGACTTGGCTGAGCATGCCAGTTTTGCTGAGAAAGAGACAGTGATTCGTGACAGACTTGTTGTTGGTCTGCGTGATCGTGAGCTGTCTGAGCGACTTCAACTGCAACCAGACTTGACTCTTCAGCAGGCTATCTCCCAGGCAAGGCAGTATGAGCAGGTCAAGTCTCAGCTTGGTGAACAACGGGCAGTACTGGATGCAGTGCATAACAACGTACACCCCAAAAGCAGTGGTGGTGGCTACAACAAACAATATCAGAGTGGTCGTGGTGGTCAAGGTCAACGTGGTTCTCGTGGTCGTCGTTTCAACCGTGATGGTGGTACTCGACCGTCACGTGGTAGCAATGACAGTAGTCAGATGTGTGGCAACTGTGGCTACCCAGTGCATAGAAACAAGCAAGACTGTCCTGCTAGAGGCAAGACTTGCATGAGCTGTCGCAAGTACGGACATTTTAGTGCTGTTTGTCGCAAATCGCGCTCCAATGTCAGCTCTGTTGAGGCGTCGTCCTTAGTCAGTGCAGACTCAGTCAACATTCCTACATATTACCGAGGAGCCGATTCTGTTGTCAACGCTGATCAGCCTACTTACAGGCTTGGTGCTATTATAAACACTAACAGAAATGAACCCCCTTGGATTGTTCATTTGAATGTGTGTGATACCCCTGTTCGATTCAAGATCGATTCAGGTGCAGATGTCTCCATCCTATCAACTGCAGAGTATGATCAACTGTACTGGCGACCAAAACTCCAGCCGACCAATGCAGTTTTTACCAGCCCCGGTGGAAAGCTTGACTGCAAAGGCGAGTTCATTACAGTTGTGAAGACGAAGAAAGGAGACTTTAAGATGAAATTCTTTGTTGTGAACACTCATAGTGAAAATCTTCTTGGAAGATCAGCAGCGTGTCAGCTAGGCCTCATCCAGCGTATTGATGATGTCACTCCATCTTCCGTCCTTCCACTGTTTGGCGACATTGATGACCAGCCTGTACGTTGTACACCTGTCAAGATTCAACTGAAGGAAGATGCTGAGCCTTACAGCTTACCAACAGCAAGGCGAGTCCCTATCCCTTTGCTTGAAAAGGTCAAAGCTGAATTGCAACGTATGAAACAAGCTGACGTGATTGAGGAAATCACTGACCCCACTGACTGGTGCTCACCTATGGTGGCGGTTTTGAAAAAGTCCGGAGCTGTACGCATATGTACTGATTTGAAGAAGCTCAATGTTGCTGTCAAGCGTGAACGCTACATGATCCCAACACTTGAAGATATACTGCACAAGCTCAACGGATCCAAAATATTTTCTAAGCTTGATGCCACATCGGGATTCTGGCAGATTCCTCTAGACCTTGAAAGCGCTAAGTTGACAACCTTCATCAGTCCTTTTGGCCGTTTCTTTTATAAGAGACTTCCTTTTGGAATCACTTCAGCGCCTGAGATTTTCCAACGCAAGATGGAAGAAATCCTCCAAGGCATTAGTAACGTCATTTGCTTTTTTGATGACGTCCTCATTCACAGTGCCAATCCTGAAGAGCATGAACGTCACCTTGATCAAGTCCTGAAGCGCCTGAATGATGTTAACCTGAAGCTGAACAAGGAGAAGTCTGAGTTTCGGAAAACTGAAATAGAATTTCTTGGTCATCGCATCAGTGGTGATGGTGTTCGTCCAGACGAAGAGAAAGTAGCAGCAATCCGCAACATGCCAGATCCGACCAACGTGACGGAACTCAAACGTATCTTGGGCATGATGAACTTTCTTGGTCGTTTCGTTCCAAACATGTCAACTACGCTTCGTCCTGTCACTCAGCTGCTAGAAAAAGATTGTGAATGGACCTGGCAGGAGTCCCAAAAACAAGCTTTCAAAGCTGCCAAAGATGCTATTTCTAAAGCAACGTCACTTGCCTTCTTTGACGTCAACAAGCCCACTGTAGTCAGTAGCGATGCCAGCAGTTACGGCCTTGGCTCAGTGTTACTGCAGCAGCATGATGCCAGTCTACGTCCTGTGGCGTACTGTTCTCGTACCCTGACCACTGCTGAGCGCTCCTATGCACAAATTGAGAAAGAGTGCCTGGCCGCAGTGTGGGCCTGCGAGAAGTTTTCAAGGTATCTTGTTGGCCTTGAGACTTTTACTCTTGAGACTGATCACAAGCCCCTGGTTCCCCTGATCAATACCAAGGACTTGCAAGATGCACCCCTTCGCTGTCAGCGTCTCCTCATGAGGTTGCGACGATTCAACCCGATAGCCATCTACTCTCCTGGCAAGAGTTTGGTGATTGCCGACACTTTGTCGCGAAGCCCTCAACAGGCCGTTTCCCAGCAGCAAGTAAATGCTATCACTGAACTTGAGGAAGAAGTCCAAGTCTATGTGGATTCTGTTCGTCAGGCGTGGCCCGCCTCAGACGAAAAGCTACGACAGATTGCAGCTTACACCAGTGAAGACAGAGTTCTTCAAGCGGCTATTTCCTACACAACAAATGGATGGCCAGCTTCAATCCAAGAAGTCAACCCTGCAGTTAGAGAATTGCATGCGGTTAGAAGCGAGCTCAGTGTCAAGGATGGTCTACTCATCAGAGCATCAAGAATCGTCATTCCAGACAAGCTGCGAGAAGAAATTCTCAACACAATCCATGCCGGTCATCTTGGTATTACCAAATGCCGCGAAAGAGCAGCTTCATCTGTTTGGTGGCCTGGTATTTCGAAAGACATTGTCCGCGTTGTTCGCAACTGCCAGTTTTGTGAAGAACACCAGCCATCACAGCCAAAAGAGCCACTTTGCCCTACTCCCCTGCCGGAGCGTCCCTTTCAAAGAGTGGCTGCTGACCTATGTGAACATGAAGGTTCGCACTATCTCGTCCTTGTCGACTACTACAGTCGGTATCTTGAAATTGCCTATATGCCCCGAATCACCACCGACATGGTCATAGGCAGATTGAAAAACATCTTCGCTCATCATGGTATCCCTGAAGTACTTGTCACTGATAATGGCCGTCAGTTCACTGCTACAGATTTCAAGTTGTTTGCAGCGCAGTGGAACTTCCAGCATGTTACCAGCTCTCCGTACTTCCCTCAAGCCAACGGAGAAGCAGAGAGTGCCGTTCGTGAGGCGAAGAAGATCCTATCCCAGAAAGACCACTTTCTAGCTCTCTTGACCCATAGAGCTACTCCTACTGTCCCTACAGGTGTCAGTCCTGCTGAACTGTTAATGGGTCGTCCCCTTCGCACAACTCTTCCTGTGCTCCCTCAAAACCTTGAGCCCCACTTGATCAACAAAGAAGCCGTTGCTGTCCGTGACAGTAAGCAAAAGCGTGCCAACAAAGTTCACTATGACAAACGTCACGGTACTTCTACACTTCGCCCTCTCCGTCCTGGTGAAGTGGTCCTCCAAAAGCTCCCTCAAGATAAATATTGGGGAAATCCTGCTGTTGTTGTTCGACAGTGTGACCCTCGATCCTACATGGTGGACACCGGAAATGGTTTGTTCAGAAGAAACCGCTGGCACATCAAACCGTCTACAACAGCTAAACCATCAATCGTTCCTCAGCCGAACAATCAAGTGCATCCTGTTTTGAACACAGCTGTACAGCTGCCTGCTCCTACCAAGCCAGCAACTATGCCTGTTGCTATCCAGCCAGCAGTCCAGTCCAGACCGCTTTCTCAACAACCTCCAGTTGTTGCAGCACCTGTACATCCAAGACTTCCAGGCGTAAACCAAGCGCATCCTCTGGCCCAAACTAGAAGTGGACGTCCAGTCCGACGCCCGCAACGCCTGATTGAAGAAATGTAAAAGAAAATGAAAGAAAAGAAAAAGAAAGACTTTTGGAACATTATGTTTTGAGTAATATCTCTCCTTCGGTTATACACAGACTCTAATCTATAATAAATCGGCACATTTCGCTAGTGCAGCGTGTCCATTAAAAAAGGGGGAGATGTAATGATATTTGCATGTATTTCGGTACTAAAACTACTTCCGGGTCATGTCGTCATAAAACAGGGCTGACTAACGTACAAATAAAATCAACTCCAGCTGAGCAACTCCGCATTGTCTTCTAGTCTGTCATACTAGCTGTATGTGCTGTAACATAATTATCTCGGTTCACACTATTGCAGTCAGCACAACGTATGTGGCGTTTGGGAAAAGTCATGATAATACTGTGTAACCTCGGCTCAATGTGGGTGTGTGTGTGTTTGTGTGTGACAAGAATTTTACATGGGAAATTGAATTGCTGTCACATTTTAAGATGACATAGTGGGCAATCGGTGCTCAAACCGACCACTAGGCGTCTCTTCCTTGTTTATGAATATAACAACACCTGTACCTACTATAAACACTTTGGCTGCAGGTTTATTTTTAAAATCAACGCTGATTTGTTTTGTTTGTTTGTTGGCTAGATTAACGTCCCCGGACACGTCAGCATATAGGGGACTTATCAACGCTGATGCTGTTACTAGGCACTCAAATACATGAATTAATCGTTGTATGTCAAGTACTAGGCACTCAAATACATGAATTAATCGTTGTATGTCAAGTACTAGGCACTCAAATACATGAATTAATCGTTGTATGTCAAGTACTAGGCACTCAAATACATGAATTAATTGTTGTATGTCAAGTACTAGGCACTCAAATACATGAATTAATCGTTGTATGGCAAGTACTAGGCACTCAAATACATTAATTAATGGTTGTATGTCAAGACTTTACTTTCCATATGGGGGATTGTATGGTTTAATATTTATTCCTATGGAGCAACACTCACCTAAAAATTTAAAGTGGCGCTGAAGTCCGTGATCTAGGGTCCCTTTAACTAGTTTTCGGTTCGGATAAATGAGATTTCGCGCAAAGCGTGTCGGACTATGAACAAAGAGCTTATTACGGAAAGAGGGGGAACTTCCATTATGTCCTATACAAAAATGCGAGACGCTCTCACGGATTATTTCCCTTTGCTCGGGCTGGCTATATTTCATCATCTGCTATATGAATGATCTGTGCGTGGTAACTTATTGAATCTATGCCATTGCAAAAGAACATTTTTATGGCAACGTTTGCAAAAAACAAACTTTTAACCATCATTATTATTATCATTCCGCTACTGCTGTCTTTTTTTTTTTTTTTTTTTTTTGTTTATGTTTACTTATTGACATTTATTAGGTGCTTTTATGCTGCTTATGTGTGTATGTCATAGGTTCGTTTTCTGCCCTGGAATTTATTATTTTTTAATCAACGACAGATATTTTAAAATTAAAATATGCATGGCAGACTGTTTCATTTATCCGTAACTGTGTAAATCCGTAATCGTGAGAGAGAGAGAGAGAGAGAGAGAGAGAGAGAGAGGGGGGGTTGGGGGAAGAGAGAGCTCTGTCATTCAATCAATTAATCACAATAAAGCACAATAACAAAATGTTTCACTAATATTGCGAATTTAATTTATATCAGGTGTCCCCCTACCCCCCCAACCCTCTCATCTCCCACATCACTGGCTTAATAACATCAGTCACTTCATGGAAAATAATTAATTAATCAGACAGAACAATCAGAACCTAGACTACAACATTCCACGCAATATAGATCTAATGCGCAGAAATTCACAGATCAGAACAATTCAATTCAAGATTTATTTACCAAGTGACATACATACAGTTATAGTATACATGACACAAAGAATGCTTTAGATCAGCGGCAGGCATGCACAAGATACATAACAGACAAATAAAGCATAGATCTAGTGCGACCTATGTAACCACCATTATACTAGACAGCAGACCCACGCCTGACTAGAACACTCATGTAGAACATAGAAATACAGACATCAACAAACACAACCGAATTACAGATAACAAAACAGGTGCATGATTTTTAGTGTACATCATCAGACACATCAAATATACAGATGACTAAAATAGATTCGCAAGCAAAAGCAGCCTCCCGCAATTCATGACTAATATGACTATACAAGTGCACGCAATAAGGAGCAGCCTAAATAATTCTTATAATTGATTTAAGTGTCTGATAGACCACGGGAAGAAGCCAAGGACTGAGTTTCTACATTACATTTTTTTTCCCGTTTACACTCAAACGAAAAGGGATTACAACAGATCAAGGACCATTTTTGTGCCTAGGTAAGGGGTTATCTTGCACAGTATTTGATCACGAGGAGAAAACAGACTTAGTCTAATTTAACTTGTTAACATAAGCAGTTTGACGAAGCCAAACTGCCAATCTGACAACATCTACTTTTGAAATGTAAGCACAAATATAATAGTCAAACAACCTAGAAACAGTGAGCGACCTGTTGAACGTAAACTGTCAGCAAGCAAACTGTTTTTGTTTTAGCACATAGAATAGATATAACATGAATCACTGAAGCCTCTCCCCGATTGTTTTAACAACACTGCAGCGGTCTTGGTTTAGGCCTGTATAAACACACAAAAAGAAGTTTTTCGGTTGCAATTTACCTTTCTTTGTCTCTTGGAAACTTGAAAAAGAACTTGCCATCACAACTTTTCTTGTATCTGGCATTACGGCAATTGATGGCTGTGCAAAAGTCACCGCCCTGTTTTACTCGGTCGCCTTTTGTCTTTCTGCCACGAGCCATTTTTAGCATGTCGACAAGGGAGCGTAACTCGTATTTTCCGTCTCGCGGTTCTGTACGAATTTCCCCCTCTTTCTATAATACGCTCTTTGCTATGAAGGGAATGAACTGCAGCCGCGCAACTGCCTGAACCCTGCAAGGTGAAAGATTATCTCCCTTGCACTGTTCTTCAACCAGTCCCTGCCAGTAGCGATGGAAGATTCGCGAGTTTTTCTGGCCATTTCATTCTGTCTACAGGGCGCGTGACAGGCTCCATCCAAAAGACACGCCAACGGGGGGCCTGAACGAGTGGTCCATGGCGCATAATGCTGACAGCTTGGGTCTGAAACTGATTTCGCCCAGTGACCTATCATGTTATTTTCAAATAAAGCAAATTTCAAATACAGGCTTTTTTTGTTTAACAAAATAAATAAATAAATAAATAAATAAATAAATAAATAAATAAATACAAAACATATTTTATAATGTTTAGCTGTGATTAAGCATTTAAATTCAGAAATAACTTACAAGCAGACAAAACACATGCACATGTAGTGATGATGCAATACTTATCTATAATCATCTAAAAATAGCACTAGTTTTATTAATATAAACCACTTCAATCAAATTACAGAAGGGGCTGTGAAAGCCAAATGAGAGCAGAAAATTTGTGCACCCGACCTAAAGATTATAGCTCACTCACCAAATCCTATCGTCCGCTCGTCCATCCCTCCACCCCTGTAATAGCTTATCAGACGTTGGAGTAGCGTACGGTTTCAACGTTAACATTTTGCCAGAGCCGATCGCTAGAGATGGATCAGAGGTGGAGGCCGACTCCAACCATACCACCAAGTTCCTCACCTTGGCGCCTGAAGTTGTTAGTGGCTTGCTGGTGGACGGGTTGCTCTTGCTGCTTGTGGGTGCAGCGGATGTTGGAGCTGGGGCAGGCACTGCAGCTGAGTCACCGTTCTTTGGCAGCTGCGGCAGCTTGGACTTGGAGATGAAAGCCTTCTGACGGGTCAGACCCCTCATGCCGCCTGACTTGATCGGGGAGAAACCCACAGCAAAATCGATGCTCTCCCTGCGTGGGTCCTGCAAAACAAACAAAACAAGTGGAGTCCAGAAAACTACCAGTAAATACCACGCATGCATAGTACTTTTTACAGCTGTGCATTCAAAGAATGATGAACATGCCTAGATGAAAGGCCTGTAGTGTTTCAGCAAGCTTGTTCATGCACAAAGTCTATAGCAACACATTTGCTTCACCAAATGGGCAAACAGATATTCCACTGCATAATAGTTATGACTAAAACACAACACCAATTGTGTTTTCACAACAGTAGTTAAGTTCAGGCAATGTTTTCCCTCTCCTTCAATCTACGTATAGCTTAGTTGCATTTGCAAAAAGATTGATTAAATTACCAACCACTGATTAACTGGAAAAAACATGCTTTAAAAACATTTGTATTTCTGTAATTATATATCCACACATCTAGTTTAGAATACATAATGCTACACATTTTTTTTAAACAAATCATTAAACTTACAAGCAGACAAAACACATGCACATGTAGTGATGATGCAATACTTATCTATAATCATCTAAAAATAGCACTAGTTGTATTAATATAAACCACTTCAATCAAATTACAGAAGGGGCTGTGAAAGCCAAATGAGAGCAGAAAATTTGTGCACACGACCTAAAGATTATAGCTCACTCACCAAATCCTATCGTCCTATCGTCCGCTCGTCCATCCCTCCACCCCTGTAATAGCTTTTATCAAATTTCACTGAATAATGCAGTCTCTGATCTTTTGCAGACAAGCTTTACTTTGATTTAGTGTGAATGTCACACGGACATAGCAGCGTACTTGCTGAATTTGCACGTTTAGGCCTACCTTATGCACTTTAGGCTATTTGTAACTGGGGGCAGGGTGAAGGTTAAGGTGGGAGATACGAGGGTGGTTTAGAAGTCGGTTTCGGGTGGTCTTAGGCATGCTTTTCGTGGAAGCTTACTACACTGTATTATATGAATAGCTGATCACAGTCAATGTAGCTAAATCTGAATGTTATTTGTGTTGTATGTTTGCATTGTGAAAGAGAGGGGAGGGGAAGATTAATTATCATTGCTTTGATTTTGTTTGTTTGTTCGTTTTTGTATGTGAGTTATTTCGAAATAATCATTTTATAAAAACTTGAGATATCTCTTATGTTTGAATAGTTAGAGAAATAGAGAAAAATGGGAAACATGAACCAAGCACGCATTTCCTGACATGCAAAGTCACATTATGGGAAATCTCTCGTGACAGTGAATGCTGTTCTACAAGCTAGTGATAACTCTGCCATGCACATCACAACAGTTTCAACTCAAGTACCGGATTTACAAACTATTTCTGAATGATTTAGACCATCATGCATAGAATGCGCTAATTGATGTTCATCTTTCACCCCCAGCCCCTCACACGACTCTCTTTATTAGATGAAATGGCTCCTGGTAACAGTTTTTGAATAAATTAAGCATGCCTAGTTCCTTTGTTGCATAGTTACAATTAGTTAGTTGTTTTGTTTGTGTGGGTGTTTTTTAACACTAATTTTTAAATCTATGTTCGAGTGCTGATGTATGTTTGAACTAAATGTGCAAGTGACTTAAAGAAGAACTGATTGTAAGATTAGCAAGTTAATGCTAAAATTATTTCCTTCTGTGATAACATATTGAATCAGGATCAGAATATGCGAGACTTGGGTCGGTCACTATTGGAAAACTCTGGCTAACAGTACCCACTGTACAGACTCGAGTGAGACAATACCTGAAACTTCCATGAGACAAAAACACCTTCGTAAAGATCCCTACACATTGTCCATACATCAAGATCTTCTATCAAGTAAGACTACATTGTTACTTATACAAACAACCACTAAGTCACACCAACAACCACCAAGTCACACCAACAACCACCTAGTCACACCAACAACCACACACATTACATAATTGTTGCTTTAGGTCCAGCGGACTCTTCCGAGCCAAATCAGGACCGGACAACCCCCAATCCGCATAAAACATCTGCCGAAACAACCCTAGTGGGAAAACTGAATGCCCTCCACCAGCCAGTCACTTTACAATAAAGACATCCCATGCAGGGGACGGCTGAGGCTTTACCCCAACTAATCGAACCCCCGTTTACAAAAACAAAATAGAATACAAACATCATTATAAATTATCAACAAAACACATACATATAAAATGCCTACATTGCTAAATAATAAGATAATAGGAAGCCCTAGTGACCACCTGGCAGAAAGCGTCCAACATTCCCAAGCTGATCCAACAGACCGATTCTTGCCCCGGAAGAGTTTTCAAGAAAAAAGGTAGATGACTGGTATAGCGAAGAAGACGATAGTATAGCAGATTGATAGAACAGAGCAGGAATGAAAAAGAGCAAATGAGAAAGACAGCGACTGTGGGAATTTAATGCACTAAATTTCCAGAAAGTGGGGATACTGACCAACATTTCAGTTTGGTTAATTATGCAGGTAGCACATTTTTACAAAACCTAACATAAACTTGGTACTATAGCAAGCAATTACCCATTTACAACACACAATGTGTTCAGTACCATTCACCCCATAATAATAATAATAATATTAAAAGGCACAATGCAAAAACAAAAACAATCCAAAACAGTCTTGTTAAAAGACTGTCAGATCAAATAAATCTGCACACATATTTAAAAAAAACACACACACCAAAAAAAATTCACAATAATCTTGCAAAGAAAACAAACAGCTGGTGACATTGTGATTTGCAAGCAATTTTTTTTTAACGAAAACAAAATACACAAAATGTTTTAGTATGTATCAATAGACCTTTTGCAGCTGCTAGCCTGTTAGTAAGATTATATAAGCAGTCTGCCCAAAAGTGACTCTCACCCCAATGGGAGTGTCAGATGCTTTTGATGGCCCACGGCCTATGCATAGCTGCCAACTTTCTGGAAATGAAAACAGGGATTTATTGAGGGAGCGCGTAGCGCGCCCGAAACTGCTAGGGGTCATAAAATTTCACACTGTTTTATGTTCAATTTTACTCTCAATCTTTCACTATTTTAGGATGGTGGACACACTGAAGACAGAAAATACAAAATAGAGTGAGATAAAAAGTTCAGTAGCATTTTGAACATGTGTTTAATTACAAAAAAGGCAGGCATGACATGTTCATACAAAAGCAAATGAAAAAAAGCATGTTTCTATGATAGTGCCTTTATTAAAGAGGCTACATAAAATAATAAAGTGAAGCATTTTCATTAAATTTAGCTGTAAGGTTTTGAAGCTATTACCTTAAAGAGTCCACACTGTAGTAATATTAATAATGTCATTTGAAGCTAGTATACCCTTATAGTCTCTCTCTATATTAAGACATAATAAAGAAATACTGTAAATTTATGTCAATCTTTTAAAAAGAAAAGTTTAGCTGTAATAATGTCTGTTTTGAAGCTTAAATAGAATACACTTTTTGCAATGTTAGTCTAGATCTAGTTTGCAGTTGTAAGCCGTTGGTTTTTCTTATGTTTCTCAGTCTTCTCATGACAAACAATTGCTAATCTGCCTTCATAGTCGACGTTTATGGTGCATCGGCACACATTGCAAAATGCACTATACGGATCATCTGTGCAACTTTGGAACAAATCAACGTCTTTTCTGTATGTTTTAGAAAACGTGGTTTTAAATTTTGGCTTATTCGGCCGGTCTTTATTTTTTTCAGAAGCCATCACACCGATAGGTCTAGGCCTAATCGCACAACTCAAAGCTAGAAGGCTAACAAAAAGCGGAAAAAAAGGTTAGTCCCGCACAGAATACATCGACACTGACTTCCTGTTTCAAAACTATACTTTCGGTTTCGCTCGGCTTTGCTTATAAAAATCTCGTCTGGGAGAGAAAAAAAGGAAAAAAATTCAAAATTCGAAAAAAAAAATGAAAAACTGGATTTTCAAATGCGTTCCGGGATAAACGGGAGTAGCAGCTAAAAACGGGATATTCCCGGATTTTCCGGTTGGCAGCTATGCCTATGCTTGATAGATCTCCCACACTTAGCCACACTGGCCTGTGCAAAACATTTGGAGGCATATTGAAAAAAGCACGAAAGAAATCTGGCTAAACATTAAACCCATGACTAGGGTACTACTTACTAATTTGACAAACACACACCAACAAAACGCAGCAATGTAAGCCCAGCTATGTACAGGCCGGCAGGGCGGGTCCTTTGAAATCCCCTTTTGTAAGCAGTTCACAAATAAATCAGCGAAACATAAGACTCTTACTTCTAAAGAATAAAGTTAAAAACTGAACTGGAAAGACAAAGCAAGATTGAAGGGGTTTACAGAAATCCAATTCTTTGAAAGCAGACAGACATGTCAACAGCACTGCAGAGCACAGAAATCGTGCCATTGTCTTTGAAAACAAGCTACCTGCACCAGCTTTTCAGCAGCAGCCCGTCGACCGGGAGTGGTGCGCAGGCGAGGCGAGCGATGTGGCGTAGAACGCTTCTCTCCTCCAGAAAACCGGCCCGAATGACTGCGAGGGTGATCCGGTGTTGGCGGGCTTGGCTTTTGGTACACAGGGCCGGACCGGGCCGGGCCGGGCCGGGCCGGGCCTTTTTCCACAACACACAAACCTCACACATGTACACCCAAGTCCTACACACTATTCTCCCAGCTCCTTCACCCACAAAAAAATATTTCACACATGCAGGTCAGACCAATATGCTAGCCTACAAGCTTGTGCAAGGGGTGCTCGAGAGTACATAAATCTGTGGCAAGTTAAACAGCTAAAACTAAAAGAGAGGCTGCTCTTGTTGGGTGAATATAATTTCAGCCTTTGCCAAAGAGATTGTACACAAAAATGTTAAAGTTGTACAATGAGCAGTGGCCTGTTTGAAGATGCTCTCTCAACTATTTCACAAACAGTTTTGATAGCCGAGACAGCTGAGCGCTGAAATATACAGCCGTTCGTTGGAAAATAACTTTGAGCTACTGGACAAGAATTTGTCAAGAAATAGTGGACCTTATAAACATTCGCAAATGTTTAGTTACCTGTTTATTTGCTTGCTGCTGCGCAACTGGACCTTCGTCCATTTCCAGGGTCTCTTGCTTGCGTTTGCGAGTGACTGATGATGAGGAGGAGGAGGACGAAGTCGATGTAACTGTCGATGAAGCTGATGTAGTGACAGTGCCACCCCTTGGGGTCATGAGCAATCTTGCCACTGTAGATTGTTCAAACCTATAAAGGGAACAGTGAAAGCCACAGTTGAAAACCTGTCTTTCCTTTATAGGCAAGACGCTTCACTGCGGCAACAGTACCCCCGTTGGAGTGCCGGGGGTTTTCAGTATAAATAGTATCCCCACTTTATGGAAATTTAGTGTTTTAAATTCCCACTGTCGCTGTCTTCCTCATTTACTCTTTCCTATTCTTGCTCTGTCCTTCACTCTGCTATACTATCTTCTTCTTCGCTAGATCAATGACCTACCTTTTTTCTTGAAAACTCTTCCTGGACAAGACTCCTTGTTTGTGTATGAGGTCTGTTGGATCAGCTTGGGAGTGTTGGACGCTTTCTGCCGGGTGGTCACTAGGGCTTCCTATGAATGTACTATTTAGCACTATAGGCATTTTATATGTATGTGTTTGGTTGATGATTTATAATGATGTTTGTATTCTATTTTGTTTTTGTAACCGGGGTGTTCGCGTAGTTGAGGTCAACCCTCAGCCGTCCCCCGCGTGGGATGTCTTTATTGTAAAGTGACTGGCCGGTGGAGGGCATTCAATTTTCCCACTGGGGTTGTTTCAGCAGATCTTTTATGCGGATCGGGGGTTGTCCGGTCCTGATTTGGCTCGGAAGAGTCCGCTGGACCTAAAGCAACAATAAATCAATCAATCAATCAGTGACAGTGCCGTGGATCTCAGAGTAACGACCTTGCTGCATGGCGTCGTCGTTCAAGTTTCGATCTTTGACATTCTATAAACATAAAGGTTGATAATAATATATACAGCAAACATCTGCTACCATCCGTTTCAATCTAAATACTGCTTATTTTTAAGGTCTGGTATTGATCCTCTTGTTCTTTTAGCTTCGCGAGTGTTAATAAAAAGACATAACCTTTAATTATTCAAATACATCATACATTGAGGTAGATCCCAGGTTTCCCAATGCATGCAGTGTCACTCTAACTACAGCGTAGCTACTTTAAAGCTATTCATTCAGTTCTAACCCCCTTTTCCAAATTCTGGTTATCACTGCTGGCCTAACTCTAAGCTTACACATGTAAGGCGTTTCCGTTCATATATGCATTTTCCCCTTTATTGTATTGTGGAGAGTCACTCAGAATCTAAAAGATCTTGAAACCACTTGCTTTGTGACTTGAAATGATGAAAGAAACGCATTTACCAAGACTTGCAAGGGGACTCTGCTATAAGACGTCACACAAAGTAACGAGCTGTGCTGTACCCAAGCTGCAAATGGTCTCCGATTCTTTTCTCGTTACATTGTGTGTGTGTGTGTGTGTGGGTAGGTGTGTGTGTGTGTGTTTGCCGATATTTCATGTCAAAGAAAATGTGTTTACTGTGTGTGTTCACGATAGGCCTATTGGGGTGAGTGTTGTGTGCATTGCGAGTTCGTTTTTTTCGTGCGCCTGCGGGTTTCAATGTGTACATCTCATAATGATCAGAAGGCGAGGTGTTGTTTGATAATGCTTTGTCGAAACTTCTGAATAAATTGTCAAAATGTGTGTGTGCACACTTACACAGTGTTACCTGGACAAATCAGTGAACATCTACATAACTTGTATTGACATGCCTACTTGTTTTGACGTCATAACAATGATCCATTAGGGTTAGAGCTTGGTTAGGGCTAGGGTTAGGGTTCGAACACTGCTAAGTACTTAAAAAAGGGGACGAAATATGACCCATAGTCAGCACAACGTATGTGGCGTTTCGGAAAAGTCATGATAATACTGTGTAACCTCGGCTCAATGAGGGTGTGTGTGTGTGTTTGTGTGTGACAAGAATTTTACATGGGAAATTGAATTGCTGTCACATTTTAAGATGACATAGTGGGCAATCGACAATATCCAGATATAGCCCCCTCGATCTTATCCGTAAATGGTTTGTTCCTAAGCGGTTAATGACCGCTGCTCAAGTCGGCATTCCATTTTGGAAATGCCGACAGTCAGTATGCATACCTACGGAAAAGTAGGGGAGCATTTCCCTACTATTATTATATCCAGAAATCTAGACTAATATACAAGACAGTTGACTAGGTTACATCTATATAATAATCCGGAAATAGTCCTCTTTCAGTCATAGATGAAGAACAAAAGGGGGCTATATCTGGACTATTATATAACACAGTTGACTAGCTTACATACTATATATTAGTCCAGAAATAGTCCGCTTTCAGTCATAGGTAAAGATCGAAAGGGGACTATATCTGGACTATTATATAACACAGTTGACTAGGTTACATACTATATTTTACTCCAGAACTAGTCCCCTTTCAGTCATAGCTAAAGAACGAAAGGGGACTATATCTGGACTATTATATAAGACAGTTGACTAGGTTACATACTATATATTAGTCCAGAACTAGTCCCCTTTCAGTCGTAGCTAAAGAACGAAAGGGGACTATATCTGGACTATTATATAAGACAGTTGACTAGGTTACATACTATATATTAGTCCAGAACTAGTCCCCTTTCAGTCGTAGCTAAAGAACGAAAGGGGACTATATCTGGACTATTATATAACACAGTTGACTAGGTTACATACTATATATTAGTCCAGAACTAGTCCCCTTTCAGTCGTAGCTAAAGAACGAAAGGGGACTATATCTGGACTATTATATAACACAGTTGACTAGGTTACATACTATATATTAGTCCAGAACTAGTCCCCTTTCAGTCGTAGCTAAAGAACGAAAGGGGACTATATCTCAATTCAATTCAATTCAACACATCTTTATTACCACAGGAATGGAAATATTGTACAAGTCTCATCACATTATGTTATATAATGGCTCCACACATCAAGACAGTTATAATGAACAATAATAAGACACAGACTAATATAAGAGGTTCAGAAAGCATAGAATCCGTACGCACATCATCCGTACATAATTTAACTATGCATTAATTGAGCGAACGCCTCTTGCAGGTAAATATATTACAGGTAAAAAATAGGACTAAAGAATAGGCACTATTATTTCAGTCATAAAAGCCTCGCGCAGTTACAACACACTCACGCACTACATTTGCCCACTCATCACTGCAGCCGTGCACTCATCCACACAGAACACATCATAAACAACTATAACAACAAGATAAAAAATACCAAACAGTCCTTGACAAATAAGGTAATACACTCACACTTACAAACACAATAATTATCAATGGACATGTGGGTAATAGAATAAAATAAAACATACAAGTTTGATTATAAAAGCAATTAATCAGATAAAAATAAATGATGGGGTTATTAATTTGAGGGTGGTGAGGTGTCCTGAGCAGAGCCATCAGCGTTTGTTGGTTGAATTGAAAAGGGTAATTGCAGTAGGGATGAAGGTGGAACTAAAGCGAACTGTTCGGCATTGCATTGTCCTGAGTCGAACCCCGGACGGAAGACACTGGAAGAGGGGGCACATGGGGTGGGTGGGGTCTTTAATGATGCACATGGCCTTGCTCAGGGCCCTTGTTTTATCTGGACTATTATATAAGACAGTTGACTAGGTTACATACTATATATTAGTCCAGAACTAGTCCCCTTTCAGTCGTAGCTAAAGAACGAAAGGGGACTATATCTGGACTATTATATAAGACAGTTGACTAGGTTACATACTAAAATGTCTCTGTCGTGAACATCATGCAAGGTAAAAAGGGTCCTCTTTTGGGGACTCTGCAGGACAGAGAAGGGGCATGGAATGATGGGGGGTTAGTGTACGTAAAGTGGGTTGAATTCCACTATTTCAATCACATTGTATACATTTTTCGATTGGAGGGTACCATATCCCCCCTATTATTATATCCAGAACTAGTCCTCTTTCTTGTCAAACTATGAGTAAGAGGCGAGTATAATGCTGCCAGACAATAAAGGCATCTTCTTTCCGTGGGAAATATGGCACTAATGGTTACATAACGAAATACAGGCAATATTATGGATTATATTTATAGCATAATTAGTAACATATTTTTGACGGAAAGAAGGTATTTGTATTGTTTGCAATGTGGGTGTTCATGTATATTAAGGGCTTCTTTCCCTAAATCGAATGTAAAGACTTGAAAACATATGTACATGGCAAATGATATTGGAGCTTTTACAAGGATGAGGGGGCTATATCTGGATATTGCCCTGATATAGCCCCCTCATCATTGTAACCGCTCTAAAATCATTTGGCATTTACTATTTTTTTCAGTCCTTTTACATTCTATTAACACAAAGAAGGCCATAATATACATGAACACCCACATTGCAAACAATATAAATACCTTCTTTCCGTGGGAAATATATAACTAATAACTAATACGGGAGTATATCTGGATATTGTCCAACCGGATAATATGTCCTAATTAAGTAACTGTTTTGATTGTGTTACGTTGAAACGTGAACGAAAGTATGTCGGAAGCGCGCACGATAGATCTAATCGTTTCGTTTTGCAAAGTATTCAATAAGGGTGTTTATTTACCTTTGATTTGAGTTTGCATTGTTGTTAGGAGAGGCTTTGTATAACGTTGATAATTTGCGTTAGTCGATATTATTTGAGAATCTTCTGGATATGCGTGTTTACTCTTGATAGAAATTTCCCGACACATGTCGAAGCAAGAGGTCGTTCTGGAAGATATAAAAATATGTATTGACGTAAGTCAGTGATGACGATCTTTTATTCGATTGGTGGCAGTGCGTCATTTCTACAGTATTCGAAATCCTTCCGGAAGAGAGAGAGGTTATTTAATCGTGTGCCGAGATTGTTGTAGAGAGTAAAGTTGTTGATAGTGATTTGGAAAGTTGCTGTGAAAGTTGTTGAGTTGAATTGAGAATTGTATGCAGTTGTTGATGTGTGCTGAATAAAAGTGGAAAACTTCATACGTCGACTTTGTGACTTGTATGCTGTTTGGACGGGCTGTGTGAATAAACGAATCTGAGTTACACCCTATCAGGAATTCAAGCATCGGGGCTGAATCAGATACTGATAGAAAACACCAACATCAAACTGAGTGTAACATTTTGGGGGTCAAGCCGCGATTCACGCCATAGCCAAGGGTTCAACTGCTACAACAAGCGAGTCAACGTTACGAGAGGCAGTCATCGAGGGTAGCCGCCAACGAGTTGCGTCGAGAGGGGCCAACACACTGGGACTACATCACCGATAGGTTCGGGTTGACTGCAAGGGCGTGTAGTCGCCGAAGAGTTGCTTCGTGAGCGAACAACAGAGCGGGACTACGTAGCTGCCGCAGGACTACGTCGAGGGACAGTCTCGGAGCTACATCGCCAGTGTTACAGAGAGCGGCGAGCGGACGTCGCGTATACTTCAGCACAGGAGCGTATACATCAACACCAGCGTGGTGCAGCGTCGCATACGACGAGGACAGCGGGGCCTGCGTCAGCGAAGGCGACTAGTGACAAGCATCAGCGCTACTGCAGAAAGCGTGCTGTTCTAGAACAGTCTAGAAAGGTACAGCACAGTCAAGAACTTTCCAGAAAAAGAACTCTACAGTCAAGAACTTTCTAGAAAAAGAACTTTCCAGAAAAGAACCTTCTAGAAAAAGAACTTTCCAGAAGCATCAAGATGGCTGACTTCTGGCAGAAAGGGGTTGAACTAAATCTAAAAGGCAAGCAGCTGACGGAGTACGTCAAGTCTCAGGAGAGAATACGAGAAAGAGAATTGGAAGAGAAGCGTCTAGAAAAAGAAATAGAACTAGAACAGAAGCGTCTAGAAGTAGAAGAGCAGCGTCGCCGTGAAGAACGAGAATTAGAAGAGCAGCGTCGCCGTGAAGAACGAGAATTAGAAGAGCAGCGTCGCCGTGAAGAACGAGAATTAGAAGAGCAGCGTCGCCGTGAAGACAGAGAATTCGAGCTGAAGCGTCTTGAGTTCCAGCTAGAAATGGCGCGTATCCAAAACAATCAGCATGCGCCACAAGTCACCAACGACCATACGGCTCCTAAATTGCCAGCTTTCGTCGACGGGAAGGACCAGATCGACAGCTATCTGGCGAGATTCGAAAGGTTCGCCGAAAGCTCTAACTGGCAACCTCAAGACTGGGCAATTCGACTGAGTGCACTTCTGACGGGGCAAGCTCTCGAAGTTTACACCAGACTGTCGAACGATGACGCCAAAAACTACGACGTCTTGAAAGAGGCCCTGTTGCAGTGCTACAACTTTACAGAGAAGGGCTACCGTAAACGCTTCCGTGAATGCCGGCCCAAGTCAGACGAGACGCCAAAGCAGTTTGTGGAGCGCCTGTCGTCATATCTACACAAGTGGGTGGAGTTATCAGGCGAAAGCAAGTCTTACGACAGTCTCCATGACCTGATCGTGAAGGAACAATTTCTCAATGCCTGTCACAAGGACCTAGCGACCCACTTAGAAGAACAAAAGCTGCAGACGCTTAAAGATGTGACTGAGGCTGCTGAAAGATATCTCATCGCTCATGGGAAAACCCTGGGGCCACCCAGCGCGACGAAACATTTTCATAAGACTGGAAACCATGTGAACCAGATCCATGGGAGCCAGACGAACCAGAGACAGACGGACTCCACGCCTCCTCCCAGGGAAGGGCATTCAAGAGGCTGTTTCACTTGCAACGCTACAGACCACACAGCGGCTAACTGTCCTCAAAACAAAAGTAGCGGACAGCGGAGCAGTACGGACAATGCAGCGGCGGGCAACCGACAGAGACGTTTCTCCAATCTACGGCAAACCAGTAGATCTGACCATCAAGTGTGCGGCGGGAGCGTCATTCTTCCGAGTGAGACCGAGCGCACAGCTACCCCTGCGGACGTGCAAGAGTGCATGACTGATGGCCAACTCCTCCTTGCCAACGGGAAATCCATCCCCGTCGTCGCCAGCGCAGCTGTGACCGTACAGAACATGCCTGTTTCCAAGGGACGCGTCGGAAATCATGAAGTGACTGTTTTAAGAGACTCTGGCTGCAGTGGGGTCATCGTCAGAGAAGACCTAATCGCTAAAGAACAGTTCACTGGCGATTCAAAATGGACACTTATGGCCGACAGCAAATGTGTGAAAGCGCCAGTTGCAAAAATTCATGTCAACACCCCTTTCTACATAGGCGAAGTCGAAGCGGTTTGCCTGAAGAAGCCGCTGTATGATTTGATGATCGGGAACATCGACGGCGCGAGACGACCCGACGACCCCGATCCAGAATGGAGTCCTGCCTCAACCCAACGCGTCGAAGTTGTGGAGGAGGATCCATTGCCGTTTCCCGATGGAGACCTTACAGAGCTGCTACGGGACAATGTGGTTACTCCGGCTCAGCCCTGCCGACCAGAGATCGTCGGTGCTGTTACTACCAGGGCCCAGGCCAAGAGAGACAAGACGTCTACGCCACTGAAGGTCGCCGACAACTCCAAAGCTGCCATCGTGGACAGAGATAAGCTGATCCAGCTCCAGGAAGCTGATAGCACTTTAAACAAGTATAGGAACCGCCAAGACCACGTGACCAAGGGCAGTGGCACGGTCTATTTTGAGGTGAAGGCCAAGATCCTGTACAGAATCTTCCAGCACCCGAGGGTCAACGGAGGTAAACCACTACGTCAAGTACTGGTACCATTACCCTTAAGGCGCCAGGTGATGGAAGTAGCGCATGACTCAATTATGGGAGGTCACCTAGGTATCAAGAAGACGTCAGACAGAATCCAGGCGGTGTTCTACTGGCCAGGACTTCATGCGGACGTCAGCCGTTTCTGCCGATCGTGTGACATTTGCCAGAAAACCATACCTCGAGGAAGGGTCCCGAAAGTACCTATGCAGAGGATGCCTTTGATCGACCGACCTTTCAAGAGGGTGGCTTTAGACTTAATCGGCGAAATAAGACCTCCGAGTGAAGAAGGTCATCGGTGGGTACTGACTTTAGTGGACTATGCGACTCGGTACCCAGAAGCAGTGCCACTGAAGAAGATTGACACTGAAACTGTAGCAGAGGCACTGGTGGACATGTTCAGTAGACTTGGAGTGCCCGAAGAAATTCTGACAGACCTCGGGACGCAGTTCGTCTCTGACTGCATGAAGGAGGTCAACAGACTGCTGAGCATCCGGCATTTAACTACGACACCCTACCATCCAATGTGCAACGGGCTTGTCGAAAAGTTCAATGCTACGTTGAAGTCCACCTTGAAGAAACTGTGCAGCGAGCAGCCCAGACAATGGCATCGCTACATCAACGCCTTACTGTTCGCCTACAGAGAGGTGCCGCAGGAGTCCACCGGCTTTTCTCCGTTCGAGCTGCTGTACGGAAGAACCATCCGAGGGCCGATGCACATCCTAAAAGAACTGTGGACGAAAGATGTAGACACCCCAGAGGTGAAGAACAGCTACCAGTACGTGTTTGAGCTACGGGAGAAGCTGGAGCAGACTCTCGAGATAGCCAGAGAAAACCTGAAGAAGTCCCAAGACTGTGGAAAGCACTACTATGACCGTAGGACTGTGAACAGGAAGTTCAAACCTGGCAACAAAGTGCTGGTGCTGCTGCCTACCGATCACAATAAGTTGCTGATGCAGTGGAAAGGCCCGTACGAAGTGGAGACCGTGGTGGGAATCAACGACTACAAGGTGAAGGTCAGCCAGCATTCCAAGATATACCACACCAACCTCCTTAAGCTGTACGTGGAAAGGCCATCAGAGACTGTGCATGCAGCAACAGCAGCTGAGATCGACAACAGCTTTGACAGCGAGGAACTGTTGGAACTGGGAGACTTCCACAGCAAAGAAGGCATCAATGATGTTAAGCTAGGACCAAGCTTGACGGAAGGTCAAAAGATGGAGCTCAAGGACCTTATGGGCGAGTTTCCCCACAACTTCAGCGATGTCCCAGGCTCTACGACTTTGGTCGAACATGAAGTCCACACCCAGACCTGGAAGGAGCATCTGCAGACCTTGAGGGAGCTGTTCCACCGTCCCGCAGAAGCCAACCTGATCGTGAGACCCAGCAAATGCATCCTGGGAGCTGACAACGTCGACTGCGTCGGACATCCGATGGAAGAAGGAGACAACGGAGGACGCACTGATTCCAGGGAAGCCCACGTGATCATCGTCTTTGACCCTGGGCCGATGACGACCGCAACTGACGAGGGCGTCGATTCCTTGCGAACGAAAGAACATTGACTGTGTGGACGAACTAAGAATATTGGTAATGACAGACTTGAAAATGAAAAACGTTGACTGGGTAAATGATCTGTGAACATTGACAGTATCCAGAAAGACTTGCAGATGAGAAACTTTGACTCTGTGTGAATGAACTGTGAACATTGACATTATCCTGGCAGATTTGAAGATGAAAACCATTGACTCTGTGTAGATAAGCTGAGCGCAATTACAGTATTCAGAAAATCTTAAATTAGTTTCAATTGAGGACTTTGTTTGTGCATTACGTTTCAACGTTGTTGAAAGAAATTGGGTAAATTTCTTCTTGAGTGGGGGGTTATGTTACGTTGAAACGTGAACGAAAGTATGTCGGAAGCGCGCACGATAGATCTAATCGTTTCGTTTTGCAAAGTATTCAATAATGGTGTTTATTTACCTTTGATTTGAGTTTGCATTGTTGTTAGGAGAGGCTTTGTATAACGTTGATAATTTGCGTTAGTCGATATTATTTGAGAATCTTCTGGATATGCGTGTTTACTCTTGATAGAAATTTCCCGACACATGTCGAAGCAAGAGGTCGTTCTGGAAGATATAAAAATATGTATTGACGTAAGTCAGTGATGACGATCTTTTATTCGATTGGTGGCAGTGCGTCATTTCTACAGTATTCGAAATCCTTCCGGAAGAGAGAGAGGTTATTTAATCGTGTGCCGAGATTGTTGTTGAGAGTAAAGTTGTTGATAGTGATTTGGAAAGTTGCTGTGAAAGTTGTTGAGTTGAATTGAGAATTGTATGCAGTTGTTGATGTGTGCTGAATAAAAGTGGAAAACTTCATACGTCGACTTTGTGACTTGTATGCTGTTTGGACGGGCTGTGTGAATAAACGAATCTGAGTTACACCCTATCAGGAATTCAAGCATCGGGGCTGAATCAGATACTGATAGAAAACACCAACATCAAACTGAGTGTAACAGATTGGGCTCTATGCACAAGTCGGCGGCATGGTCACGTGGCGCGGGAATAACAAAGCGGTCATGGCTTCTTTTAGCTCGCTTGCGTGTACTCCAATGCTGCTTAAACATTTTTAATTTACCGACATTTTGGGATATTGTGATGTTTTGAACATAGCACACTCGTGCAATAATGATTACAGAGCGATTTGTCACTGACATTCAGTTTAGAGTTGACGACATGCAGTGCTTCATTATTTGCGCTAGAAAGGGAAATCGATGAAAGGAAATGTTCTTTTCTTTGCAGAAAGGTTTTACGTCGGAGTTAGAGCATCCAAACGCAGCACAGTACTTCACCATTTTCAAACTCGATCACGCTTTGTTATTCCCGCAGCACGTGGCCGCCACGCCTTTGTGCGCTACGCCCATTAGAGATAAAGGAAATAAGGAAGGAACTCACCTGTGCTTGGATTTTCAAAGGTCCGACAAAAACTATGCTGGTGTACGACAAAGTTGCTGTTGTCAAATTGTGTTTATTTAATGCCTGCCTATAGCTTCCCCTACTTCCTTTTGGGCGAGGCATTGTGATATAGTTCTGAACATGATGTACATGTAACCTGTAAGGTCGTACTGTTGTTGATCGGTCTCTGTTCATGCATTTGTAGAGAACACAGTTGATACATTTTCCGTGTATTTCGTGCAATAAAAAAATTACAACATTGAGAAATGTGTGAGTTACTGACTTAGCGATGTGTGTCGGCGTATGGCGGTGTGTGGTGTTTGTGAGTGAAATCAATAATAGTACCCACACAAATTATGCACAAATACTAACATTGACAATGTCTTGTAACATTCATTATTTACTTACGGTTTTAATGTACATCTAGTGGGAGTGAAATAATTACTGAAACCCATACAACCCCCCCCCCCCCCTCCGCCACAATGCCCCCGCCCACCCCCTCCCCCCCTATCGGACCGGGGAGATTACAATAGTTTATTTTTAAAAGAAGCAAAATATTCTAACTTTAATAAACGGTGACAATGTCATCAATTCCGTTATTTTGTTTCATTCTGTTAAATACTATATAGTTGCATTGACATCTTTTATTTTTAGTGCCAATGATATGGAGAACGGATTTGCATCGTACCGAAGGAAATGTGGTAGAGGTGCTAGGCAAAAGTCCTATGGGATTCAGTCAATCTAAATAGTAATAGGCCTACTGCTTCACAGGATAGGCTTAGATAACTTCAACCGCACGTGTGAATGTTTGTGTTCACTTCATTTCTGTACAAGTCACGTGCCTATGATGTGAGGAAAAAAATTTGAAAACATACTGACGCATGGTACTGAATGGAATATGGGAGTGGATGGCTGAGGTGGTAGCCGCAAAAGTGGTGGAGGTGGGCTACGTATTATGCATTCTAACCTATATATGTGTAGGCTACCATTTTGGCCACCCCTTATTGGTAACAGTATATTCTCAAACGGCTTACTCTTATGTGCTGAAGTCACATTTAGGACCGGCTGTCAATGGCCTATCGCAATGTAAACATTGGATGTATACTGGAATTATATACAACGGAATTTATGATGTGGTGAAATGACAACATGCGTATTTCATGAAATTTTAACCTGGATTGCTTATGGAAACGTGCCAAATTACTTTGGAGCCGTGTTTGTGGTGTAAGCTGGTGTGGAAAAGTTGAGGGGGCTATATCTGGATATTGCCAGCACGTCGACAAGGGAGCGTAACTCGTATTTTCCGTCTCGCGGTTCTGTACGAATTTCCCCCTCTTTCTATAATACGCTCTTTGCTATGAACAAGGAGTTGAAGGGAAGGAACTGCAGCCGCGCAACTGCCTGAACCCTGCAAGGTGAAAGATTATCTCCCTTGCACTGTTCTTCAACCAGTCCCTGCCAGTAGCGATGGAAGATTCGCGAGTTTTTCTGGCCATTTCATTCTGTCAACAGGGCGCGTGACAGGCTCCATCCAAAAGACACGCCACCGGGCCTAACCGGGGTGCCTGAACGAGTGGTCCATGGCGCATAATGCTGACAGCTTGGGTCTGAAACTGATTTCGCCCAGTGACCTATCATGTTATTTTCAAATAAAGCAAACTTCAAATACAGGCTTTTTTGATTAACAAAATAAATAAATAAATAAATAAATAAATAAATAAATAAATAAATAAATAAATAACATATTTTATAATGTTTAGCTGTGATTAGGCATTTAAATTCAGAAATAACCGTAACACTGCACTACACTACACTACACTACACTTCACTAAACTACCCTACACTGCACTACACTACACTACACTTCACTAAACTACCCTACCCTACACTACACTCCACTACACTACCCTACTCTACACTACTCTACACTACACTACACTTCACTTAACTACCCTACACTACACTACTCTACACTACACTACCCTACACTACACTACACTACACTTCACTAAACTACCCTACCCTACACTACACTACACTACACTACTCTACACTACACTACTCTACACTACACTACTCTACACTACACTACACTACACTTCACTAAACTACACTACACTACACTTCACTAAACTACACTACACTACACTACCCTACACTACACTACACTTCACTACACTACACTACACTACACAACACTACAGGTTGCGGGTTATAAATTTTACCTCTTTGTCAACCTCTCTGTCTGTCTGTCTGTCTGTCTGTCTGTCTGTCTGTCTCTCTCTCTCTCTCTCTCTCTCTCTCTCTCTCTCTCTCTCTCTCTCTCTCTCTCTCTTTCTTTCTTTCTTTCTGTCATTCTTTCTTTCTTTCATTCATGCAAATTAGTTTTATAGCTGTCTTCTCAAGTGTCCTCTATCTTCTTGCGCTATCAGCAATTTACAGTTTTGTCGCGAGCCGCCGTACGCGCTATTTAAGCGGTACCACGACATTTTATGTGTCGTGTTCTTTGTAAACAGCCACTGAAAACAGCATTGGATAAGAGAGGAGCACGTTTGTTGTCAGCAGTGTGTTGGTTGGTCGATTGGTCGTCTTGCTCCACTGTTACTTATGTTTTTGCTTCTTATTTCCCGCCTCCCCCTCCTTCTCCCTCAACCCCCCCCCCCCCCCCAAGCTATTTTACGCGACTTATTATGCTGTCATGTCTAATTAAAGAAAAGAAGAAAACAGATTCCACGTGGAACAGGGTTGGAAGAGAGTGGACTAGTTTTTGTTTTTGTCTGTAGTCTGTTGATTGTTGATTGGTTATGGTTGCGATGGAACTCCTGATATGTTATTTCAACGGACTAACAAAGAATACGAAATTCAGACAAACAACAATGACAACAACAACAACAACAACAAAAGCAACAACAAAAACTACTACTTCTACTACTACTACTGTGTAACGGAGGGTTTTTATGTGTATTATAATCTAAATAAATATATGTATAACTACTTATGGTGTATTGAATGAGTGTGCGGGTGTGGCTGTCTGACGCTCAGTATAAAGGAGTGTGTTCTATCTCTGTTTACTTTAACTTCTCATCCTTCACCACACACATGCTTTCAGACAAGGACAAAGTCTACACAATTGTTTCTCTTTGCCCTCTGTTATACTATTACTCATTCAATTATTCATATGCACATTAAACCATTCACATACACTAAATTCACAGATACATTAAATCATTCAATTATTTCCAACATATAAATAAATCACACAGCTGATAAATAAGTACACATAGTTAATGTAGTACTTTTTCCCAGTTAAGTTGATAGGTGCACATAGTTACGTTCAGAGTTCAACGCTAGCAGAAGTCGTTGTCCTTTCTAAGGACGTCACTCGACTCTTCTCTTTTTCATTAGCACCGAAGCACAGAAAATGTCACAGTTTTTTTATTTAGGCCTACTGACCGTGTTTCGCGGATCAAACACTCCCGGCGTGGTATTCACAGCCGACGCTGGGGTCACAGCCACACACTGAAGACGCTGCAGTTGTCTTCGTGGCGTTGATCCGGAAATTCACTTCGGTACCGTTGTTGCAATTCTGCACCAGTGATGGTATCCGAAGGAGAGCTACGGCGATGATGGTGTCCACATCAGGTCAAGCCAGTGATGTCACGGGGACCAGATCCATCCGCCGCACATCAGGGGTTCTTTGCTCCGTAACCGCCCCGCTGTATACAACATGTACACAATCGTAAATGTTTGCTCTTATCCTTAAAGAGACTGTATGTCTTTATAGCTCACATTGAGCAAGGATCATTTCCCTTTGTAGAATGTCTCTACACGCCACCACAATCACTACAATCACTATTATCAGCATTCCTGTGACAATACCTAGTATAGCCACTTTACACACATTGCATAGGCTACACACAATGGACTATGAGACAAATATTACAAACACAGCTCACCTCATTTTATAACATATTTATACCCATTCATTCATCAATAGATATTCAAATTACACAACTGAAATACGTTCCTATTTCAGCCCATATCTTCACATATGACTGAATATAAAAATGGTATCATAATTACAAACTGAGTCACACATACATGTATACACATGATCAAATAAATATTGACCCGAGTTATCGAACTTTGTTTTCAAACATGGGTTCGTCTGTACCCTAAACGTACTACTTTACAAAAAGCAATATTCTTCCTTCTTCGTAAAGATAGCTTAGCAGTTCATTACAAATACCACTAATAATAATAATAATAAACAAATACCTTTATTCTTATACAGCTAAAGTCCTAAAGAAACAGGTCTTTCCAGAGCACCCACAAAAAACGTCCTCTCGCTTAGGCTGATGTATAGTCTCTGATCTAACAACAGCTCAGAAACCAAATTATAATTTCTACCGGAACACACAGTGACGTCATAACGTCTTTCTATATAACTGCGTGCAAAACGCGTTCGTTACACTACCCCCCTCCCAAAGAAAAAAAGAACCGACCGAGGTTATTTTTTACAAGTTCTGAGGATAGTGTCAAAACACAGCAACGACCACGAAACCTTGATCTATGGAACCGATTGATCACGATCAGCGCGTGACAACAGATCTGCGAACACATTCTGTGTACCTGGAAGTGGTTCAAGAGTGAATCTGAACTCTTGCAAGGACATGAACCATCATCCTGGGTAACGCCAATACCTACTGTAGGGACAGTATGCCTATCTGTAGAAACATCCACACCAGAAACACAACACTGAGGTTCCACAACCTCGACATCTGGAAGCAAAAAAGTAGAAATGGAAGCTTTCGGTTTACGACCGAACATCCGATCAAAAGGACTGAAACCTGTACTTTCAGACGGCAATTCTCTACATGCGAAGAGCAATGCAGGAAGATAGCGATGCCAAGCTTTAGGTTGAGAATGAACAACCTTTCGAAGCATAGATTTCAGAGTGCCATGAAACCGTTCAACAGTACCATTTGCTTGAGGGTGGTAGGGCGAAGTACGTATGGCTTGAGTACCACACAAAGCATGAAACTGTTTCATTAAATCTGAGTTGAACTGAGAACCTTGATCCGAAAGAATTGCCTTGGGAAAACCTAACCTTGAAAAAATACTCATCAAAGCTTCAGCAACAGCAACAGAAGTAATGTCTTTCATAGGAACAGCTTCGGGAAACCTAGTAGCTAAGTCAATCAAAGTCAGAATATATCTGTGACCTTCAACAGATGGAGGAGACAAAGGCCCTACTAGATCAATAGCGACCCTCTCGAATGGAGTCGAGATAAGAGGCATAGTCGCCAAAGGAACAGGGGGAACTTTTCCTTTTGAAATTGTCTTCTGGCAAATGTCACAAGTGTGAACATAAGCACTCACATCAGCAGAAACACCAGGCCAAAAGAATTGGGACAGAATCCTAGTCAAAGTTCTACGAACTCCACAATGACCAGCCAAAAGTTGATCATGCGCAGCAATCATGACTGAAGTACGAAGTTTTTCAGGAACGACAACCTGATGCAAAATATCCTTGGATTTCTGGTACCTTCTGTACAAAATATCATCTTTAAAATAAAAAGTATAAGTAGCAGAACCAACAACCTTTTCTTCACCTGAAACAGCTAACTTAAAACAACCCTGCAAAGTAGCATCATCTTTCTGCAACTGAATAAGTTCAACACGAGTGACCTTCAAGTCATCGCACACAGTGACAAGAGGTTTGTGCGGGAGATCTTGCTTCCTAGCCTGAGCACGAGTAGTGACAGCAGCAATAGGAACATCAGCAGCAGCAGCAACTTTGGTATCTTGGGTCTGCTGAACAATCAAACCTGGAATATTTCCTACAATCAAGTCAGCAACTGGATCCTCAAGAACACAACAAACCAACTCTCCAACAAAATATGGACAAGAAACAACAACTTTAGCCTGCTGATAGATGTTTATCTCTCCACCAAAAGTTTTACAACGAACAGTACCTGGTACATACTGCTCATCAGAAACCAAACGTTTTCGAACACCACAAATGGTAGCACCTGTGTCTCGCAGAACTGAGCAAGCAGTAGAGTTTACAGAACCAACTTCTAAATGCAAGTGACCAGGTGTCTGATCAAAAACAGAACAAACAACTTCAGAGTCTACAGGGACAACTGCACAACCTGAGCTTGATTTATTTGTCTTATCTTCTGAAGCTGTGGCTTTCTTTACAACAAAGGGACAAGCTTTTCTAGTATGACCACCAATGTTGCAAACAGGGCAAGGGTTTTGACTATTTCGAAGGGGACATTGTTTAGGACCATGACCTTTACCATCACAAAGAGGGCAATTATCAAAATTGTTGTAAAATGAACCACCTCCACGTCCACGTCTATAAGATCCCCGAGTTTGATCAAAACGACCTTCGACCTTTTGGTTCGAATCTGTGTATGTTGGGTCTTTCTTTTGAAAACCACCACGATTTCTCCAATAGCCACGACCTCGATAGTTGGAGTAACCACCGCGAGAATCTGCAGAGCCAGCAGCAGCTTGCGATTCCTCAGCTACATCAACTGATCCTACTGAACCGAAAATTGTAGCAGCCGATTTGCGTGCTAAGTTCTTTCCGGGACGAGCAAGACGATAACTTTCAGCAGTTTTAACCATATCATCCAATGTGACAAGTCCACGCTCGCGAATGAAAGTAGCAAGATCTTGTGATACACATTCTAGAAACTGCTCACCTAAAACAAGATTCATTATTCCTTGCATGTTTCTAGGAACACCGGACAAAGCTATCCACCTATCAAACAATCTGTTCAGTTCAATACCAAATGTTTGGAAAGGTTCGTTTGAGTCTGGTCGGACTTCACGGAATTTCTTGCGAAAACCTTCAGCAGTACACTGGAACTTCTTAAGCAAATTGTCTTTCAATGTTGGATAATCAACCTGACCATTTGCAGCAAGACTGTGGTATAAGTTCAGTGCATTACCTTCTAACAAAGCTGAAAGAAAAGTAACCCATTTGCTTTTATCCCAGCCAAGGGCTGTAGCATGAGTCTCAAAACGAAAAAGGTATGAATCTATGTCATCTTGTCTTTCTTTGAAAAGAGGCAACTTGGGGTAAACAGGTCTAGCACCAAAAGAAGTACTATCTCTACCTCTGTTTCCAAAACCCGTATCTTGTTCCTCAGGTCTATGTTCAGAACGGAACTCAAATTCCTTTTGTTTAGTTTTCTCTCTCTCTTTTTCTAATTCAACATCTGCTTGTTTATTTGCTTGTTCAACTTCTGCTTGTTTAGTTGCTAGTTCAACTTCTGCCTGTTTTTTAGCTAATTCAACATCTGCTTGTTTTTTAGCCAATTCAACTTTTTCTTTTTCTAATTCCACATCCAATGCTTTCTGCTTTGTTTCTTCTTCTAATTTCTTCAACATATAAATAAATCACACAGCTGATAAATAAGTACACATAGTTAATGTAGTACTTTTTCCCAGTTAAGTTGATAGGTGCACATAGTTACGTTCAGAGTTCAACGCTAGCAGAAGTCGTTGTCCTTTCTAAGGACGTCACTCGACTCTTCTCTTTTTCATTAGCACCGAAGCACAGAAAATGTCACAGTTTTTTATTTAGGCCTACTGACCGTGTTTCGCGGATCAAACACTCCCGGCGTGGTATTCACAGCCGACGCTGGGGTCACAGCCACACACTGAAGACGCTGCAGTTGTCTTCGTGGCGTTGATCCGGAAATTCACTTCGGTACCGTTGTTGCAATTCTGCACCAGTGATGGTATCCGAAGGAGAGCTACGGCGATGATGGTGTCCACATCAGGTCAAGCCAGTGATGTCACGGGGACCAGATCCATCCGCCGCACATCAGGGGTTCTTTGCTCCGTAACCGCCCCGCTGTATACAACATGTACACAATCGTAAATGTTTGCTCTTATCCTTAAAGAGACTGCATGTCTTTATAGCTCACATTGAGCAAGGATCATTTCCCTTTGTAGAATGTCTCTACACGCCACCACAATCACTACAATCACTATTATCAGCATTCCTGTGACAATACCTAGTATAGCCACTTTACACACATTGCATAGGCTACACACAATGGACTATGAGACAAATATTACAAACACAGCTCACCTCATTTTATAACATATTTATACCCATTCATTCATCAATAGATATTCAAATTACACAACTGAAATACGTTCCTATTTTAGCCCATATCTTCACATATGACTGAATATAAAAATGGTATCATAATTACAAACTGAGTCACACATACATGTATACACATGATCAAATAAATATTGACCCGAGTTATCGAACTTTGTTTTCAAACATGGGTTCGTCTGTACCCTAAACGTACTACTTTACAAAAAGCAATATTCTTCCTTCTTCGTAAAGATAGCTTAGCAGTTCATTACAAATACCACTAATAATAATAATAATAAACAAATACCTGTATTCTTATACAGCTAAAGTCCTAAAGAAACAGGTCTTTCCAGAGCACCCACAAAAAACGTCCTCTCGCTTAGGCTGATGTATAGTCTCTGATCTAACAACAGCTCAGAAACCAAATTATAATTTCTACCGGAACACACAGTGACGTCATAACGTCTTTCTATATAACTGCGTGCAAAACGCGTTCGTTACATACTGTCAGCTGGACCTAAAGCAATAATCATGTAATGTAATGTAATGTGCTACTACTACTACTACTACTACTACTACTACTACTACTACTACTACTACTACTACTACTGTCCGCTGGATCTAAAGCAATAATCATGCAATGTAATGTATTACTACTACTACTACTACTACTACTACTACTACTACTACTACTACTACTACTACTACTACTACTACTACTTCTACAATAACAACAAATACAACAAGGTATAAGCTTAAAAAAGAAAGAGGCTGACAAAGTGTTCACCTTAACCAGGTATTATATTGTATTGCATTGTTGTATTGTTTTGTGTGGTGTTGTATTATATTGAATAGAAAGAAAGAAACAAACACACAAACAAACAAAACCAAACAAACAAACGAAAGAAAGAAAGACAGAAAGAAAGAAGCAAGAATTAATGAACGTAAAAGATAAAGCAAGAAATAAAGAAAGGACGAAATAGAGAAATCAATAAGGGAAAGAAAGAAAGAGAAAAAAAAAAAGACTAAGGAAACAAAACAAGACAGAACAAAAATGCAAAAAAAAAGAAAAAAAAGAAAAACGGAATGCGAAATACAAATGGAAAAAGCGTCAATATAACGAGGTTGCGTTACACACACACGCACACACCCACATACACATACACACACACACCACCTACCTCCCTCCCCCACCCCTACCTCCACCCCCATCCCCCACCCCAATCCCTCCCATCCCCGCCAGACTTCCACGCTCCACACACGCGCTTCGAAAATGTAAGCTATAAACTAATAAAAAGTCTAGACTGGAAGCACATTTTGTGAGACAAGATATCCTTACCGCTCTTGTTTTATTACGTGCTTATAACGTCACCCGAAGGCTTGTCAATGGCTAACCTATGACCTTTGACTCCCGTCACAATCCGACATTTGACCTCGCCTGTACAACGAAGGAGCAGCTTGATCTTTTCGCCGCCGAATGTCAAAGGGTGAAATAAATTGGACATTAGATACCAGGTTCCAGAAAAATGTTTACGCCAAGGTTTAGCTCGTGATAAACTTGAGGTACGAACAACGAGAGAAAGAAGAAAATGAAGGACGAGGAGAAACAAGTGGTTGTTGTTGAGAAAAAGAAGAAGAAGAAGAAGAAGAACAAGAAGAAGAAGCAAAAGAAGAAGTAGAAGAAGAAGAAGAAGAAGAAGATAATGATGATGATGACGATGACGACGACGACGACGACGATGATGATGATGATGATGACAACGATGCTAAGAAGAAGAAAGAAGAAGAAGAAGATGAGGATGATGATGACGAAGACGGTGATGATGATGACGAAGACGGTGACGACAACGATGATAAAAAGAAAAAAAAGAAGAAGAGGGTGATGATAATGATGATGATCATGATGACGAAGACGGTGATCATGATGACGAAGACGATGACCACAACGATAATAAAAAGAAAACGAAGAGAAGAAGAAGAAGAAGAAGAAGAAGAAGAAGAAGACATAGAAGAAGAAGAAGAAGAAGAAGAGGAGGAGGAGGAGGTGGATAATGATGATGATGAAGATGATGAAGACAACAAGGATGAGAAGAAGAAGAAGAAGAAGAAGAAGAAGAAGAAGAAGAAGAAGAAGAAGAAGAGGAGGAGGTGGATAATGATGATGATGAAGATGATGAAGACAACAAGGATGAGAAGAAGAAGAAGAAGAAGAAGAAGAAGAAGAAGAAGAAGAAGAAGAAGAAGAAGGGCGCTGCTGTTGCTGCTGCAGCTGCTGTTGTTGATGATGATGATGAGGAAGAGGAGGAGGAGGAGGAGAAGAAGGAGGAGGAGGATGAGGATGATGATTTGTAAATGTGGTAATGTTTACAATTAATAACTGTTTATCCAGTTTCAAAACTTCATTTTTTGTCATCATCGTTTCGTCTTCGTCAACTTTAATGTCTAAGTCTCTCCGCTGTCATCTAAACCTACTATTGAACTGTAAGTCTTAAAACTATGGCCACGCTTCTGACACCAAGAGTTATCCCCCTTTGGCGATTAGACGAAAGGGGAGTAACTCCAAGCGACACAACTCGTGTTGAATGAAGGGAAATGCCTGAAATGGGAGATCACTATGCATTCCGACACCGGATTAACACGTAATCTCCCTGGAGGCTAAAGAGCTTAATCTTAGATCTGAATCTTTACCGACTTTGCGTCTTGAGTGGCCAAGCGAGCGTCTACCTTCAACTTAGCGCAGATTAGGTGTAGTGGTCTTGGTTCATTATTTTGTTGTTGTTGTTGTTGTTGTTGTTGTTGTTGCAGCGAATTTAATAATAATAATAATAATAATAATAATAATAATAATAATAATAATAATAATAATAATAATAATAATAACAACAATAATAATAATACAGGATGTAATAACGCGATTTTTCTTCCGTCGAACTCAAAGGGCGGTGATCTGAAGAGACAGCTATTACCGAAGGCGGAAGAGAAATAGTTTGTTTTTTGGTTTTGGTTTTGGTTTTGGTTTTGGTTGGAAATTTAGATTGACAACATCCAATCCCATTATTTAGGGGAGGGAGAAAACCGAAGTAACCGAAGAAAACCCTCGGTATTGTGAAAAGTTTCGTGTCCAAAGTCACATCTGTTCGTTCCATGCAGTGTTCGAATCCGCGACCTTCGGCCTAAGAAACACCATCTGTGTTAACAGACCACCCCTGACTTTAAAATAACAGTTTGAGAAAGGACGAGCTTGCTCTAGTTATAACCTGCAGAATGTAAAGCAGGAAGAATGAAGAGAAAGGCCCGAACCGCCCTTATTAAGCTGGTCCTGAAAAAAAGAGACGTCCTCACACACACACACAAATCAACCAAAGATAGGAAAGCAACAAGAACACAAATTCACAGGAATGCGCTGCGATCAATTTTTATAAAAATAATTTTATTTATTTATTTATTTTTCTGTTTATTTATTGTGCGTGTGGGTGTGACTAGGAGAGGTGGGGAGGGCCGGGGAGAATATTTTTTCGCGGTTTTATTCATGAAATTAGGGATAACAATGAGAGGGAAAATTCCATGTTTTTCCTCTTCAGGAATGAATTTAGGACGGTACACTGTCATGTCTTAAAAGGCCTATAAGATGCAGGCTTTGCTGCGTGAAACCATCAGCAACTCTTTGAGCGGGTATGCGCTGCTATATAAGAACAATTACTTAATGTTCAGTTTGCACGGATTAAGCCAATTTAATATTTTTTTTTTAAATTTATTTTTCCTTCAGAAATGAACCACGCGCTGTGTCACATCGTAAGGCCAATAAACAGGTTTAGCAGTGTGTCAAACTCTCTCCCGACCACTGTAACTTTAGCCTATCACTAGATTTCACGAGCGGGGCCACTTATGAGTGAGTGCAGTTTAATGTTAGGATGTGGCACAAAAGGCGCTACACAAGACGAAGTTGAGTGCTTGCATAGCTCGGATCTTCGGTGGCAAAGCGGTTGATATATTATACAGGTTTGCGATTTAGACTTATTTCTTTCATCGCTGTTATATCGCGCCTTTCCCGCTCCACAGCTGCTCAAGGCGCTGGCCGATACCGGATATAACTCAAGCCGCCCATTGGCTTACCTTTGGGCGCATAGTCTGACGCCCAGACCACTGAGCTCAAGCCTGCGAGACCGGGGATGGGGAGAATGGATCTAGTGTAGGCTGCACTCCCCCGTCTAGGACATGAGCGTCAGGATCTTTAAAGTCCATGCGATGGAATGTCTGCGTGCACAGATTAGACCTTGGTTTATACGCTCATCCGAAGGAATAGGGATGCATTGTCTCCATTTTTTTTTCTTTTTCTAGTTTTTACGAAGCAGTCAACGTGTACAGGACGCAATGTTATATGACGAACAAAATTAACGCATCAAAACAGCTTTCAGAACTCTTCTTCTTCTTCTGGTAGATTAACGTCCCCGGACACTATAAGCATAATAGGGGACTTGCGTGGTTAGATTACCGTCCCCGGACACAGGAGCGTAGGGGACTTTTAGTTAGTTTAGTTTAGTTATATAGATTAACGTCCCCGGACACATAAGCGTATAGGGGACGATTAAAATTTAAACAGGGGACTTTCACATTTACACTGTTTATATAAGCGAAGTGATGGGGAGAGGGGGATGAGGAGGGGGAGGGAGGGAGGGAAAAGAAGAAGAAGAAAAAAAAAAAAAAGAAGACTTACACAAAGACGTCATGACCATGAACACGTCATTTTATGACATAGATCTTATCTTTCGTCTTCGTCTGGACACATTTCTCCGTCTGCCAGTGCTTCGCAGGTTGACAATATTTTTAACAAGGCTTTTTTCATTTGAGGTAAATTGCTGTTAAATCAAGACTTTTGTTTATCCTATCCCATAACTCGAAGATCGTTGGGGCACCACAGATGATCGTTTAACTAATGTACTCCTTTGTTCTCTGTCCTCAGCAACCCTCATAGCTTCGCTCAGTGTCAAGCCAGTCTATTCTCGAATGGTTGTCCTCCCATCTCTTTTTCTGTCTCCATCTTCTTCTGCCTCTTTGTACCGTGCCTTGAAGGATGGTCTTTGCAAGGCCTGATGCTCTGGTAATGTGGTCATACCATCGTAGTTTCCGTTTCTTCACCATTGTGAGCATGTCATCATGTTGTCCAATGGCTTGTGTGATTGTCTGTCGGACTTCGGCAATGGTGAGGTGCTGAGTATAGGAAATGCCTAGAAGTCGTCTGTAGCACCTCATCTCCATGCTTTGTATTCTTCGTTGTAGATCTGCTGTGAGGGTCCATGTTTCCCAAGCGTATAGGAAGATGGAGATGACAAGAGAGCGCAGCAGCCTTACATTGTGTGACGTGGGGTTTTATTGTTGCTGGGCTCTGCACAATGGACTGCCATAACCCTCTCGTCTTCTTCTATGGGGATCGCTAGTGAATCACCATGTGAATTACCTTAATACATTTATTTGTTTAACTCGGTCTGTGTTTAGGTTGAGGTACAGAGATATATATAAAAAATGGTAAAAGATCACTGTCACACTAGCTTTCACACGGCTATAAAACATATGTAGTCCAGCCACTTGATAACAGTAACTATCACACATTTATTTCCTCTACTCTATACACGATCTTCGAAGTACGAAACTAACTTAAAAGTTCAATTGTCAATGCGAATCGTTCGCTCGCTGATACAGCCCTGAAAATGGCGACCAATTTAGTCGCCATGGCTAGTGAAAAAAAAAATTGGCGACTAAAAAAAAAACTTTAGTCGCCAAATGCGAGTGCGCTAAAATGAACTTTTTTTTAGTTTGGCTAGTAAAATTTTTAGTTTGGCTAGTAAAATTTTTAAGTTACTAGCCAAAGGCTAGTGGGACCTTTTTTTCATTTTCAGGGCTGTGATAGGTTTAGGCAGCTACTTTCTCATCATAGGGCACTGGATACTTTCTGCCCTAATGGTCAGAGTTCTAGAAGATTGGACTACTATGGTCCTTTGTTACAGGTTTGGTGCACTGAGTACGTTGTACTTAACTCAGTGTTCGAAGAGCTGTGCTGTGGTGGAATCTGTGACGAGCTGTATTGTCGTGGCGTCTTCTCTCAGTGGTTAGACTGGTGGGCTATCTTCACGCAGTGTGTTCGATGCCTCGGCAGCCAACATTCGGCGACGACTGGTTTTTGTTGTTCGCCGGGTTGGGCTCACGATATAACGCCTGATCGTCTGTAACATATGAGACGAAATTCTGCACAACACTGAATAATAGGTGTGTGCAGAGCGTCTCACTGAAAGTCGAAGTAGCCCTCAGTGATTAGCTCCACATCGCTATATATAAGCGACGAACATTCTGCTAAGTTCATGGTCCACTGGAATCTCCACTCTAATTTCCTATATATATAAAACATGGCTAACTATACACATAGAGAAAGAATTAATATTATAAACATTCTCTGGTACAGCCACTGGTCTGCAAGCATACATATATGTTAAACAACAGTGGTTCCGTCAGGTATACAACATGGCGTCGGCCGGTCGTTATCGCCACGTGGACACGCAACGTGGGACTAACAATTCTTAAGCATTGCAAATTTCGCAAACATAATTCAACAGTAATATAAATACATCACAATGAAACAAAAGTATGTTCATTTACCTTCTTGACAATGTCAGGCCGTGGCTAACTTGATTGAATTCGAATATTCAACAAGCTCTGCTTCCCTGGTCTATCAGTGGAGAGATTTCTGCTCGAGTCTAACTGTATACTGCTCGGCGTGTGACTGCAGAATGAATTTCCTACCTTTCTCCTTGAATCAGCCAGAACTGGTTCCAACCTATTCTAGCTGTGTTCTCATTGGCTGAACAAAGCGAAGCGGCCTAAGTAAGCTGCGATGATGTCATTACACGGCGCTGCGCGTCAAGCCAGCAGTGTGTGTACACATCAGTCATACCTTCATCGTCTGCTATAAACTAACAGTAACCTTCTAAGCCTACACTAACCAAACAAGGCAAAATCTTAAAAATCGCGAGGTAAAACTATGCTCTTGTTACAGACTGATTGTCCTGTCTGTCCAAATGGGTTTCAACCTTGTCAGGGCAGGAGTTGTTTGTGCGGTCCTGGAGAGGACTTCTTGTCGGGACCCATTGTCTGATAAATGGCTCCTAAATATTTGAAGCTATGCACTGTAACCCATCAGTTTATTTATTTATTTATTTATTTATTTATTTATTTCCCGATTTATTTTACTTGGTTCTTATGGATCTAGAATCTTGCTTTGTCACAAGCACAAAAACCTCAACTCGCTGTCACTCGTCAGAATTCTTAACGTTCGCCAGGTCTCATACCGTCTCATCCTGACCGGTAATAACGTATCTGCATAGTGATAGTTCCTTCATCATCATCCTCATTATCCTCATCATCCTCATCATCATCATCATCATCATCATCTTCTTCTTCTTCTTCTTCCTCGTTCGCCTTCTCCTCCTCCTCCTACTTGATTGATTTATTGGGTAATTGTTTGATTGTTGGATTTGTACTTTTGTGTTGGTAAATTGGTTTCTTCAATGGTTCCTTGATTATTTTCTTGATTAATGTGTTGGGTAATTTGATTTATACGCTCTGTCCATCTATAGATCACAACATGCCTCCTAAAAAACTACAATTAACAGTGGTAAGTTTTTAATTTCTTATTTACTTAGCCCGTACGATACCGATTGTTGGGGTACCCAGTAGGGGTTGGAGCAAAAGCGCATTAGCCTAGAGTGAAAGCGATGAAAGAAGAGAATTCATTTATAATTTTGCCACTATGGGGCTTTAACTAATTATATAGGCAGTTGGTCCGAAAACGGCCCTGACCTCAATCTGAGTGTAAGAGGCTGTTACAAGTGGAGGAGAGGGGAGGGGGGGGCATATAGGACAACACCAGCCATCTGATAGATCTCTGACATGCGCCTAGTGTCAAAGTCGGCTGTTCCTGGAATCTGACCTATTGAGACACTGAATGTTGGTTAAGTCCTCGCAACTACCGGGTTCAAACTAGTCATCTAAATGGCAGATGAATTCCGTCAAAGATTAAAATTAATGATAATTTATGCGGTTGAACTAAACACGTAAATGCACTCTTGTACTTGCAGGATAGCGGCGGAGGCCCTGGTAAAAAGGTGACTATTGACTGTTGATTTTCGTATTGTTGTTGTTGTTGTTGTTGTTGTTGTTATTGCTGTTGTTGTTGTTTTTGCAGTTGTTGTCGGTGTTGGTTGTGATGGTGGTGGCAGTGGAGGAGGTGGGGTTTCTTCTTCTTCTTCTTCTTGATCTTGTTGTTGTTGTTGTTTTTGCTGTTTTTGTCCGTTTTTGACGGTCGATGTAATATGCTTTCTAATTCTTGAAGTTAGTTTCCTTCTTTTCTTCTTCTTCTTGTTCTTCTTCTTGTTCTTGTTCTTCTTCCTCTTCTTCTTCTGCTATTGCTACTTGGAAGCTAGGATGCTTGCTGATGTCGTTGATAGAGATGATGATGATGATGATGATGATGGCGACGACGGCGATAATGAAGATGAAGATGATGAAGACAACGACGACGACGATGATGATGCTGATGCTGATGATGATGATGATGGTGATGGCGATGATGATTTCAACGACGACGTCGATAACTATCAGCAGTTCTGTTCAGTTAAGATAGAATGAGATACTCACTGTAATCTCTTGTTCTATTTTAGCCGTCCCGTGCCCCAACAGTAAAACATTTTTAAGCGTTTTTAAATAGCGCGTTTCCAGCTCTAGACCTGCTCAAGGCTCTGGCCGATACAGGATCTCATTCAGGCTGCACGAGCCTCTCATGTGCTGCCTTTGGGCGCATAGTCTGATGCCCAAACATTTGAGCACAATCGCGGGCGACCAGGTATGGCGATGAAGGTACCTGGTGCCTGCTTGGCGTATTTGTGTAGCCGGCACTCATCCGTATAGGACATGAGCATCAGGATCTTTAAAGTCCGTGCGATCGAATGCTCATGCACAGACTCGACCCCAGTTTATACTGTACTAAAAAAAATATAGTGACGCGATAGATTACTTTTGTTTATTAATCGATGTGTTATTTTATTAAAACGTTAGTTTTTTGTGACTCACAGGCATAGCAAAATCCATATGTTTTGCAAATCTGTGCGAGATGAGTCCTAAATAGCCCAAAAATGACATTACAATTTTTGTTTTTGTCCGGCCGGATCCGTCCGTCTGTCTGTCTGTCCGCCGTCAAGCCGACTGTCTGCCGTCTGGACGTGCAAAACTTGCAAGGAGATTAATATCTCAGAGCCTATTTCGTCTATCACAACCAAACTTGGTAAAATGGTGTATATTCATGAAACCTCATACATGATCGGTGAACTAATGATTTCACTTCAAATTCAAAGTCACAGGGTCAACAAATGTTACAAGGAAAAAAAATCACAAAATTTCACTTGTTTTTTTTAAAGTTATTAATATTGAACGTACGATTCTTTGACGCATGATAGATATGAATGAGACACGCTTACTATACACATTTTGGTCATCCTCACTCCAAGGTCAAGGTCACTTGAGCTGTCCAAAGTCAGTTAGGAACTTTGAAATGACTTTGACTCTAAATTATGAGAGATATAAAGTTCAATCTCGTTGTATTTAGAGATGATAGTTTGAGCTTTCATATAATTATGTCCGTTTTTGCGTTGATCTTGAAGGTGAACGTCATTTTTGACCTTGCAAAAATGGGTCATCGTACAGAAGAATGGCTCTATTTAACCCATAGTATGCAATAACACTGGGTTATTTGATCATATATGAGCAGTAGATTTAACGTAAAAGTCAAGATAATCCTAAGGTCAAGGTCATCCCAAGGTCACTGTTTTTTTTTCGGCATAATACAACTTTTGCTGTAGTTTACATGAATGTAATTGGATTCAGAGATCAAGGTGAGAGCATAGAAAAATGAAAGTCGATATTAAGCTTACTGTGCATTTTAATGCTATTTTTTTCCTTTTTTTTTTTTGTTTTCCTTGTGGACAGTCATTTTTATGTTATATATTGCAAGTTCCACAAGAAACATGTGAGTCATGTGGGCTTTGCCCTTCTACTATTTCTAGTTGTGTTATATTCATTATTTACTAATGTTCGTTGTTTAAGTCAATATAATTAACTCATAGGTTATGTGTGACTTATTCAGAAAACCATCAGAACGAAGTCATCAACGTTCAAACCAGTTTACATCTCGAGCAGAGCAGCCAGAAGATCAATTGTGGACGACCTCGGCGACGACGATGACGCAAACTTGGCGTTTTACGAGCCTACTGGCAGTTTCATGGTAAGATAAACGAACCGATTTTGACTATGCCTCCTCCACAGAGCCTTTTAACATTTACAGTGAGTGTTGTCCCCCCAAAAAATAGTCAACCCCACTACCACCCAACTCCTCCCAGAAAAGAAAGTAATTCTTTCTAAAATATGGTTTGTTGTTGTTTTTCTAAATTAATAAAGTCTGCAGCGTTTGTAGGCTACCTATTAATTGCAACATTATTAGTTATCGCTCTTGAGTTGAAAATTGCCTTTTGCCAAAGCCGGTAAGACGCAAAAAACCCTGAAATAGTTGCTAGATACGTTTTTGTTTGTTTGTTTGTTTGTTTGTTTTAAATGTTTACCACTTTATTATCACCGAGGTGAAATTCGGGCACTTTCATTTTCAAAAGTACAGCAGCCCCAAGTGAAGCGCTTTACCAAAGGTACATGCTGGGTGTGTTCTTGTCACCGGCACTCACCCGTCTAGGACATGAGCGTCAGGATCTTTAAAGTCCGTTATGATGGATTGCATGCGACACAGACTAGACCTCGATTTATACTCTCATCCGAAGGAGTAGAAAACGGGAGTAGAGTGTCTTTCCCAAGGACACAACACAGTGCCCCGGCCTGGGCTCGAACTCGGGACCTTCAGATACGCAAGCCAACGCTCTAACCACTCGGCCACTGCGCCTCGATTTAGGTAGACTCTGCCTACCCCAGACACCAAAGACGCACTCTTGAAACCGCGTGATTCTTTTAGATTTAAGGTCAAAGGTCACAGGGCTATGGTACTGGATGTATACCGTTCCTATCCTATCCTGTCCTGTCCTATCATATTATATCATAATCCTATCCCGTAATTCGAAAGTTGTTAGGCGTAAGGGGCACCATAGCTGATCGTTTAACCAGCGTACTCCATCTTTCTCTCTCCTCAGCAACCCTCATGGCTTCGTTCAGTGTCAAGCCAGTCCGTTCTCGAATGTTGTCCTCACAACTATTTGTCTGTTTCCCTCTTCTTCTGCCTCCTTGCACCGTGCCTTGTAGGACGGTCTTTGCAAGGCCTGATGATCTGGTGACGTGGTCATACCATCGGAGTTCCCGTTTCTTCCCCACTGTGAGCATGTCATCGTGTTATCTAATGGCGTATGTGATGGTCTATCGGAGTTCGTCTTTGTGATCGTTGGGTACATTATAGGAAATGCCCAGAAGTCTTCTGTAACACCTCATCTCCATGCTTTGTATTCTTCGTTGTAGGTCTGTTGTGAGGGTCCATGTTTCGCAAGCGTATAGGAAGATTGAGATGACAAAGGAGCTCAGCAGCCTTTCCTTGGAAGGTAGACTGATGGTCCTTTCTTTCCAAATGGGCTTCAACTATGTCAGGGCCGTAGTTGTTTGTGCGATCCAGGAAAGGACTTCTTGTCGGGACCCATTGACTGATTCCCCCGTTGGGGTGCCGGGGGTTACAGTATAAATAGTATCCCCACAATCTGGAAATTTAGTATTATTATTATTATTATTGAGGATTGTGATAGCGCACTTATCTCGCCGTACTTGACCAGACTCTAGGCGCTAGCCGATACAGGATCTAACTCAAACCGCCGAGACGCCCACACGCAGCCTTTGGGTGCATGGTCTCACGCCCGGACAACTGAGCACTATCCTGACCAGCCAGGGATGGGGGAGAAGGACCAAGTGCATGCTGGGTGTGTTCTTGTTACCGGCACTCACCCGTCTAGGACATGAGCGTCAGGATCTTTAAAGTCCGTTATGATGGAATGCATGCGACACACAGACTAGACCTCGGTTTATACTCTCATCCGAAGGAGTAATAAACGGGAGTAAATTGTCTTTCCCAGGGACACAACACAATGGCCCGGACAGGGCTCGAACCCGGGACCTTCAGATCCGCAAGCCAAAGCACTATCATTAGACCACCGTGCTTTAAATTCCCACTGTCGCTGTCTTTCTCATTTGTTCTTTCTCATTTCTGCTCTGTTCTATCAATCTGCTATACTATCTTCTTCGCTAGACCAGTCACCTGCCTTTTTTCTTGAAAACTCCTCCGGGACAAGACTCCTTATTTGTGTGTGAGGTCTGTTGGATCATCTTGGGAATATTGGACGCTTTCTGCCAGGTGGTCACTAGGGCTTCCTATGATGTTATTATTTAGCAATGTAGGCATTTTATATGTATGTGCTTTGTTGATAATTTATAATGATGTTTGTATTCTATTTTGTTTTGGTAAACGGGGGTTCGATAAATTGAAGTTTAGCCTCAGCGTCCCCTGCGTGGGATGTCTTTATTGTAAAGTGACTGGCTGGTGAAGAACTTTCAGTTTTACCACTAGGGTTGTTTCAGCAGATCTTATATGCGGATCAGGGGTTGTCCGGTCCTGATTTGGCTCGGAAGAGTCCGCTGGACCTAAAGCAATAATCATCTAATGTAATGTAACCCATCGACTGATGCGATGCAATGGCTCCTAAATATTTGAAACTATGCACCGTGTTGAGGGATTGGCCTTGTCTGTTTTGATGCCATTGGTGTTGTTGGTCAAGCCTTTAAACCAGCTGTTCAAGTTCTTGTTCGTCTCCAGCCAATCCAACTTCTGCATACCGTTAAACAGGGGAAACCCCTCCATTACAGAACAAAAATGGAAATGCAAACTTCAGCTTTCGTTTTGAGTCAAGAAAGTCACTTTATCGTTGTATCATATGTAATGATAACAATGTTATGGTAACCTGTTTTCCCCAAAAGTAAACAAAGCTTTCGAATTGGGGCTTCCATAGGAAAGTCTTCGGACTGCAGCTTGGTGCATGGGTAGGCCTTAATGCAAATTGTCCTAGACAATTCTCAGATCAAAACACAAGTTATAAGCGATTCAGGTTTTGAGCCCAGACTTCGTGTTGTCTCCGTGCATGCAGATTTACTGGATCTACTTTAGTTACAAGTGCATTGAAGTGCACGATTGCTTTTATAGTTTTACAGTGTGTGTGTTCGTGTGTTACGTTGTGTGAGTGTATATGGGCGCGCGCGTATGTAATTATGAATATATAAACGTACGTTATATGTTCGTACACAAACAAATATATGTACGATTGCCGAAATGATATTAAAGTGCAGTTACTATGCTCTTGTGTAGTACTTATTTATCGCAATGATACGGTATGATTCATTCTCTATGTTACGTGTGTGCGACATCCGCATTGCCATGTGATATTGTCGCAATTTTTTTTATGTGGATAAGTGATACTGATGTCACGGAAATGGCGTTCCTTTGTGCAATAGCACATTTCCTTACCATAATAATGTCTTGTTCTGTCCTGTGTTCGCCGCCGCAACGTCATTTACCAGTGGGATAGTGAAATTTTCGTTTTCGTGTTCGTAACTTATAATATTGCCGTATTTTTACATTACGGGGGGAAAAACATTTCCCTAGCGTAAGTGCATTTAGACGTCGAGCGATACTGTTTGATCACGTGACTTGAACTAATCTTTGACCTGGAAGAGTTTGGGGTTTTTGTTTGTTTTTTTAATGTGCGCAAATTAATTTTATGTAATTAATAAATTATGCTATGCCGTTTTACTGCGGTTGTTGCAATTGTTTTTTCTTCTTCTTCTTCTTCTTCTTCTTCTTCTTCTTCTTCTTCTTCTTCTTCTTCTTCTTCTTGTGCACCCGGTACACATTGGTCGAAGGCTGACAGAAGCATGTTTTACTAGTCGCCTCAACAGGCGATAAAGCATGCTCTCATGCTTCATAGCACTGCTTCCTACACGCTTCAAGCGCTATAGTGACGGAAAAAGCGCAATTTCACTGTAAATATATACAGAATGTTGCTCTACAACATTCCGCTCTTTCCGTCTCAAAAACTCAATTGCCTTGTTGGATTCTTAAATTGCATGAAACCAAGTGAGGACACTATCCGGCGTCAACAAACGGTTCAAAAACATTGTCAAACGGTTCGTAAAAGACAGTTGACCTAGAAACTAATAACAGTTTGACCTAATTCGTCCCCTAGAGGAGACGAAACTTACATTTTTCTATTTTCATGAGTCCACTGCAGTGAAAATGCGCTTTTTTTCGTGACTATAGAGCTTGAAGCGTATAGAAAGCAGTGCTCTGAAGCATGGGAGCATGCTTTATCGCCTGTTGAGGCGACTAATAACGCATGCTTCTGGTAGCGTTCGACCAATGTGTATCGGGTGTCTTCTTCTTCTTCTTCTTCTTTATTTATTTATTGATTTTTTTTTTTGGGTTTGACAGACGGATTTCAAGGTGCTATGCACAAAACGTGGCACCCGGTTTATCCCTCCCATCCTGCCACGAGTTGACAGACAAATTGGGGCTATCAAGGTACGCTGGCTTAATTAAGCTAATGAACTGGCTTATAGGTAGATCGCTAGCTTACTCTCTCTCTCTCTCTCTCTCTCTCTCTCTCTCTCTCTCTCTCTCTCTCTCTCTCTCTCTCTCTCTCTCTCTCTCTCTCTCTCTCTCGCTCGCTCGTTCGTTCGCTCAATTACTCGCTCAAACCGTGATTTGTGGAGTTGTGGGTGGAGTTGTGGGTGGCGAGAGAGATGATGGCCGGATTATACACAAATCTTTCTCCACTCTGCTTTCACCCTTTGATGATGATGATGATGATGATGATTTTGATGATGCTGATGATGAAAGTACACGTCTTGACGTGTTCCACACGACGACGATGATGATGATGAAGACGATGATGATGATGAAGACAATGATGATGATGACGAGGACGACGACGACGATGATGATGACGACGACGATGATGATGATGGTGATGATGATGTTGATGATGATGATAAAACACAACAATGATAACGATGTTTCAAAGCCTTTTGTGACAGTACGATGACGACAAGCAACTAGAAGACATCTTCAAGAGAGGCAAGAGGACGCCGGCTAAAGCGAAAGCCGGGAAGAAAGCAGTAACCGTTAAAACAGACGGTATGCAAAAGTATTTGTTCATAGCTGATACAGCTTGGTGCCACCGCCGCCCCAGAATTGGCCAGGACGTTGCTGTGCACAGGCAGCTGACTGCCTTAGGGACTCGGACTACCCCTTGGGGTCATGAGCAATCTTGCCGCTGTAGATTGTTCAAACCTATAAAGGGAAAAGTGAAAGCCACAGTTGAAAACCTGTCTTTCCTTTATAGGCAAGACAGATTCACTGCGGCAACAGTACCCCCGTTGGAGTGCCGGGGGTTTTCAGTATAAATAGTATCCCCACTTTATGGAAATTTAGTGCTTTAAATTCCCACTGTCGCTGTCTTCCTCATTTACTCTTTCCTATTCCTGCTCTGTCCTTCACTCTGCTATACTATCTTCTTCTTCGCTAGATCAATGACCTACCTTTTTTCTTGAAAACTCTTCCTGGACAAGACTCCTTGTTTGTGTATGAGGTCTGTTGGATCAGCTTGGGAGTGTTGGACGCTTTCTGCCGGGTGGTCACTAGGGCTTCCTATGATTGTACTATTTAGCACTATAGGCATTTTATATGTATGCGTTTTGTTGATGATTTATAATGATGTTTGTATTCTATTTTGTTTTTGTAACCGGGGGTTTGCGTAGTTGAGGTCAACCCTCAGCCGTCCCTCGCGTGGGATGTCTTTATTGTAAAGTGACTGGCCGGTGGAGGGCATTCAATTTTCCCACTGGGGTTGTTTCAGCAGATCTTTTATGCGGATCGGGGGTTGTCCGGTCCTGATTTGGCTCGGAAGAGTCCGCTGGACCTAAAGCAACAATAAATCAATCAATCAATCAATTAGGGACTCGGACTCCGGATTTTTCATCGGGGTTTACTCCCGAAGCCTGTCCCATTTGACCGCAAGGTAGCGAAGGTTTAAGATCCTAGTTTTCCTTCTCTTAGTTGGTCTACCAGCAACTTTGACGAGCCCCACATGCCCGAGGCAACGGGCGCTAGTGACACGCACACCTCCCCTCCTGTACTGTATAAACAGTAACCCCATTTTCTGGAAATTTAGTGCTTTAAAGTCCCATTGTCGCTGTCTTTCTCCTTTGTTCTTTCTCATTTGTTACTCTGTTCTATCAACCTACTATACTGTCTTCTTCTTCGCTAGACCAATCACCTACCGTTTTTTCTTGCGAACTCTTCCGGGACAAAACTCCTCATTTGTGTGTGAGGTCTGTTGTATCAGCTTGAGAATATTGGACGCTTTCTGCCAAAAGGTCACTAGGGCTTCTTATCATAATTATTATTTAGCAATGTAGGCATTTTACATGTATGTGTTTTGTTGATATTTTATTATGATGTTTATATTCTATTTTGTTTTTGTAAACGGTAGTTCGATAAATTTGAGTATAGTCTCAGCGTACCCTGCGTGGGATGCCTTTATTGTACAGTGACCGGCTGGGGGAGTACCTTTAGTGTTACCACCGAAGTTGTTTCACCAGATCTTTTATGCGAAACAGGGATGAGTCCTCTTTCAGCCAAGTTGTGGTCTTGATTTTGTGGTCCTGATTCGGCTCTTTGCAGGCCGCTGGCCCCTGTAAGCAATTAATAACTAACTATCTAAGTGACCCGCACTTTCCACCCCCACCCCCACCCCCTCTCCCATGGACCCTCTCAGCGACGGGAACGGGTGGGGGAGGGAGGGAACAAGTCTTTCATACCTAGCTACTCAGGCTTTGTGCATTAGAGAGGTCACTGCAGCTTCGCCTGCCAGCGTTCTTCATAGCGCAATTATCTGTTGCAAGAGCTGCGGAAGTCGCCGAAAATCGGGCTCAAAAGCAGCAAGATTATTTTGAATTCAGACTTTCTAGAGGAGTCAAAACCTACTTGTTTTTAACACAAAACGTGTTTGTCTGCCTTTCGAAGTCTACAGTTTAAAAGTTGTTTTTCGACTAAACACTTGCCTGGACTACGTGCTGAAAATCCCCCAATGCGATGTCATTTGATTTGGTGAAATAAATACATGTATTCCTGAATATAGGTTTTAGGTTAAAATATGTGGGCAAAATGCTTGTAATGTTTTGTTGGTAGTCTAGTCGTTTACACATGTTCGTTCTTTCTGTCGTTGGTGGAATTCTGAACTTCCGTTTTGTGTCATGTTGCAGATGCCGTCCCCAGGAGTAGGCACATGAGGCGAGCAGACAGCATATTTCGTCCAAGTGCCGAAAACGTGTCGTCCTCTGATCTTCAATCCACGTCCGTGGCGGAGAACCTAGGTTACTCCATGATACTGGTGGTGGTGATGAGGAGGATGATGAGGAGGAGGATGAGGGGGTAGCTGTGGGTTGTGGTGACGGTGATGATGATGAGGATAATAATGATGATGATGATGATGATAATAATGATGATGGTGATGATAATAATGCTGACGATGGTAATGAGGTGGAGGTGGGTAATAATAATGATTATGATTATGACGATGATGATGATGATGATGATGGTGATCATATCAGGGTAGAGAGGGGAGGCTGGTGATACTATTATTGTTGTTGTTGTTGCTGTTGTTGTTGTTGTTGTTGTTGTTGCTGCTGCTGCTGCTGCTGCTGTCGATGATAAATAGTGATTACGATGATTATGGATCTTCTTCTTCCTTTTATCCTTCCTTCTCTAAAGTCTTTTTTCTCCTCTTCCTCTTTCCTCTCCTACCTTCCTTCGTCTTCTCCTTTCTTTTTTTTCCCCCCGCTAACAGTGTTATAACTTAGTGTTTGGTTATGTCAGTTACGCTTCAAACGAAGGTTGCTGGGGATACCGAGGACGGAATGGTCAAGTTCGTCCGGCCAGGCCGTTCGAAAAGGGACAGCGCTGTCTCTACCCTATCCCCGTCCTTAGCAGCAGGACAGTTTCTCGAAAGGATGTACAGCTCTTCTACCTGCGGTGAGTCTAGCAGCAGCAGCAGAAAGCAGCAGAAAGCAGCAGCAGTAGTAGTTGTTGGCTTACGCCATCAAGAGCTGCTCTTGCAGTGACGGACAGAAGAGGAATAAACCTGGGACCTTGAAATGGTTGCGAGGCGGAAAAACGACTTGATACAAGGAGAGATAAAAACTGACAGACGCCGCCTGAGGCGCGCACTTGCTGCTTTAGGAGCGTCGTCAAACGCCCACACAACTGAGCACAATCTTCCTGAGCGACAGTAAGGGATGGGAGAGCACGCACCTAGTGCGTACTGGCTGTGTTTGTGTAGCTACTTACAGCACGCCCTCGCCCGTCAAGGACGTGAGCGCCGGAATATTTACTGGCCGTGCGATGGAATGCGTGCGTGCACCGACCTCGGTTTATACTCTCATTCCAAAGAATGGAGATTTGGTGGGAGAAGGGAGGGAAGAAGGAGGTGGCGCTTGCCTGTGTATCAAGGTCATCAGGTGCTGTTTTTTTATTGGCTTTGTTTGTTTGTTTGTTTTGGCGAACCACTGCCTTTAGGGTTTTCGCTCCACATTCAATGCTTACACCACTGGGCCAACCGCGCCGGTCCCACCTCTGTTTCCACTCCCGCCCACCCACACTGCTACCCACCCACCCCTTTTGATCCCCCTCCCACCTCCCTTTCCCATACAACTGAACATTTTACTTTCCAAGGTAAGGCTGCTGCGCTCCCTTGTCATCTCCATCTTCACATATGCTTGCGAAACATGGACCCTCACAGCAGATCTCCAACGAAGAATTCAAAGCATGGAGATGAGGTGCTACAGAAGACTTCTGGGCATTTCTTATACCCAGCACATCACCAACGACGAAGTCCATCAGACCATCACACAAGCCATTGGACAACACGATGACCTGCTCACAGTGGTGAAAAAACGGAAACTCCGATGGTATGGCCACATCACCAGATCATCACGTCTTGCAAAGACTATCCTGCAAGGCACAGTGCAAGGAGGTAGAAGAAGAGGGAGAACGAAAAGAGGTGGGAGGACAACATTCGAGAATGGACTGGTTTGAAACTGGGCGAAACAATCAGGGTTGATGAGGACAAGGAAAGATGGAGTACGCTGGTTAAACGATCATCTGTGGTGCCCCTACGACCTCCGAGTTATGGGATAGGATAGGATAGGATAGGATAGGAAAAGCCCTAGAGTATTGTGGATATTTGGTAACTAAAAGAACGTGTTTTTTAATAATACAGTAACACTTTGTCCCTGTAATCTCAGTCTTTTAGAGCAAGCACGAATCAATGACCCTAACTGTACTGGTTTCCAAATAATAATAATAATAATAATAATAATAATAATAATAATAATAATATTATTATTATTATTATTATTATTATTATTATTATTATTATTATTATTATTTTATTTTTATTTTTTTTAAATTATTATTTATATTTTTTGGAATCCAGCAAGCATGCACAGTTCTTCCATTTCAGCGGAGTCGATCTTAGGATCGTCCGTCATGCAGGCAGGACAGTGGGTGGAAGGGGCCCCTCAGTCTAAGACGGAGGTAACCCCAGAAAATGTTGCCGAGGTCTGCACCACTTTGAACTTCAGAGAGGATTACTTCAAGCCCAACATTCAGGTAAAAAGATTAAGTAAAAGATAGGTGTCCCCAAAGGTCCCCAGTTTTGTTAAAAGTAGAACTCGCCTATATATATTTTTTTTAAAGCAAATTTAACCGTTGTCACGTTTGTGGTATCTGTCATGCAGTGAAAGTAGTTTTATAGTTATGAAGGCCGACAGCACCAACCGTCTCTATCTATAATGCCGTTAGCGAGACCCGAATATGAGCACCTGTGGTGAAACGGTAGATCGGAACTCAAACGGCAAAATGGGATTTCCCGTTTGTGACGTAGAGAAGGAAATCCAGAAAATGGGTCGAATATTTGCTGTCTGTGGGGGGTGGCATTTCATCCAGGCTCAGGAAATGGCATTAGCCCTGGACTGATAGGTATTACAACAGGCAGTGGATCAATTCCCATCACGGCCGAGAGTGGTTTGCAGGGTTTATGGCGTAAGAGTGGACATTTTGGTTTTTCCGCTGCGTTCTCAATCGCACTCGGCAATTTCCGGAAACGCACACTTTGCTTGGGGGGTATATTCTGGCCCAATGGCCATTCTCAAGGAAAAGGGGTACGCGGTTAGACTATAGTCTGATGGGTAATCCCTTTAAACCTCATAGTTTAAGCCTGAAGCACTCGATCGTAACTGCCCACATGATTTATAGGCGTCTGTATCTAGTCAACGATCTAGACAGTTTGAAACATGTCTAGGTGGTGATCCAGGTAGCGGCAGTTCATGTTTAGTTTAAAACTCATTCTGTCTTAAGCACGGATAAATGTGTACATCGCAGCCTAGCCATAACTCATATAGTCATAATTCTGCTTCAAGCACGGAATTATCCGTACGGCGAGGGTAGTGCTCTTGATTTCGCCCTTATTCGGTTCTAATCCACCCTTAAACCCACTCTCCAAGTTCCGGCGAACTACAAACTCATTGGGGTCACGGATTCTGATTCAAATTTAGGTCGAAGTTTCGCACATTTCTTCAACGATGACGAATTAGAAACGGTTCTACCCTGTCAGAGAATTTGCAGAGCTCGTTATGTACGAGGGCAGGCCGATAAGTACTTAGCCTCACCGCCCGATGGCGCCAGTATCGCAAGAGCAATTTACTATCGTGTAGTACATTCTCGTAGACAGCTACTGTCGAAATTTCAGCCGGATCGGACTCGTAGTTTTATTTTGACCGCATGTGGAAGCGGGCGTGTCCGCGGATTTTAGCAAAAAAGTGCTCTTCCACCATGATAGCGCACCGGCTCACACCTCCGCCCTCGCCACGGCCAAATTGGCCGAATTGGGCTACGAACTGCTATTCTCCAGATTTGGCCCCGTGCGACTTCTTTTTGTTTCCAAACTTGAAAAAGTCACTCGCCGCGCAGAAATTTGAGTCCAATGAAGAGGTCATCGCAGACCTCGAGAAAACGTATTTTTCAGACGGGTTAAAGAAGTTGGAGCATCGCTGGGTCAAGTGTATCGAACTAAAAGAAGACTATATTGAAAAATAAATCACCACTTTTTCAAAATTTTCGTTTTTCTTTTGCAGACTTGTGATGATATTCTGGGGAAGATACGTTTATCTTACTAGGGGGTAAGACTTATTAATAGATGGGCGATGGGCTATCACTATCGATCGTTCTTTTACCAGAATTCCGAAGCTGTGTGAGAGACTGATCACGGCGCTTGGTCACATAAAATTTATATTTGTTCTCGGGCTTTTTATTATCATTTGGCTCAACTTGAGAAACGCTGATTACTAATCATACATAATTATTGCTTTAGGTCCAGCAGACTCTACCGAGCCAAATCAGGACCAGAGAGACGTTATCTTAAAATATTATAAAATGTTTCAAATCTTAAAAAACAAGCCTGTTACACTTAAATACTCAAACAAGCTTTCACATGACACCTCTTTAAAAGTCTTCTTTAAAACTGATGTATTAAAAATATGTTCTCTTTCTTCAATCAAATCACTAAATTCAGTCCTATCAATAAAATCCAAACTAAACAAACATGTCGATATGATTTATATGCGATAAAACAAACCAACATCATGTAAAAATTGAAACAGATGTTGACCATTACATACTTTAAAAATCTCTTTGAAAAGTATTGAACCAAAATATGTTTCTCTTTCCTCAATCAGATCAGCACACTCAGACATAAAATGGCGAACGGAAAAGGATTGATAACATGCAAAGCACCATGTTGGTTCTTCTCCTTTTAAAAGGAAACTGTGGGTGACATAAGTATGCCCAATATGAAGGCGAGACAAAACTGTTTCTTCTTTGCGAGTGGATGCAAAGTTAGGCAAAGAATCTGACAAATCGGGAAGAATTTGAAATAATTTGTTGTTGATATGGTTAGACCAGTCAGTCTGCCACAGTCGTTTACAATAAAATCCAGTCATACAACGTAGGTCAGAATAGGGCACAAACTGGAAAATCTCTGAAGGGAAATCGAGATGCAGAGCATCTTTAGCCGCTTTGTCCACTGCAATGCTGCCGCGGATGCCCATGTGACCAGGGACCCACATAAAATCTATCTTTTTACCCTCAGAAACAAGTTGTGTATGGAGGTCATGGATCTCTGCCAGAAAAGGGTGTGATATCTTCCTTGTGGAAAGAGCCTGGAGTGCTGACAATGAACCAGACATGATTAAAAACGAGGTTCTTTTGGATGGATAAACTTGTTTCAGAGCGAGATGAATTGCCTTGAGCTCCGCTGTATAAACAGAACAAAAATCAGGTAAACGCTGTTGCAAAGCTGGTCTAAGTGTCTCCCGGAGACCGACGCAGCCGCAACTGAATCTCCTTTCTTTGACCCGTCTATAAAAAGTTTTTCATATCCTGGGTATAAGGCACACTGTTCTAAATAAAGTTGGTTATATAAGGTTTCAGATGTATTGTTTTTGAGGAAAGCGGACAATTGCCAATTAATGTTTGGGGTACATAATTTCCATGGAGGAGCTTCAGTCCGAAGCTCATCATCGTTGATGGAAGCAACATCAATGCCTGCTTTTTCCAAATGAGCCTGCATTCTGATGCCAAACGGAGGAATTGTGTTAGGTTTGGCTTCAAATTTGAACAAAATCTGGGTTGAAAACACAGTCATAGGCGGGGTTCATAGGATCAGTTTTTAATTTTAAATAGTAATTCAGTGACAATTTTATACGTCTCAGCTCCAGCAGAGGTTCGTTAGCTTCCACATAAAGGCTTTCACAAGGGGAGGTGCGAAAAGCACCCAAAGCAATGCGTAATGCCTGATGAGCAACTGGATCTAACATTTTAAGATAAGATTTTCTAGCAGAACCATAAACAATGCAACCATAATCTAACTTGGATCTAATTAAAGAACGATATAACAGCAATAAAGTTTTCTTGTAAGCTCCCCAGTCTGTATCACTGATAACCTTGAGCAAGTTGCAGGCCTGTTGACATTTAGTTTTCAATTTTTTCAGATGAGGAAGGAAGGATAGCCTTTGATAAAAAATAACACCTAAAAATTTGACTTGTTGGACCGCCTTTATTGGAGTTTTATTGAGGGTAATATTAGGATCTTGAATAATTCCCCGGTGCTTAGAAAAGTGAATACATTCAGTTTTTGCTTCAGAAAATTTAAAACCATTTTGTAAAACCCAGTCTTCAACGGCATGTATGGAAAAGTCGGGTAATATTAAATGGAGTGTATTAGGAAACGATCGAGACCTTCCAGGGAAACCTTAATAAATAAATAAATATTTCACACACACACGCACACACACACACACACACACTATATATATATATATATATATATATATATATATATATATATATATATATATATATATATATATATATATATATATATATATATATATATATATATATATATAAGTACAAATTCACTGTTAGGGCGACCGCAGTGGAATGATGCCTTAGGGTGACCTCACATAAATCTGCATATAACACATGTCCAGATTCAACTGAATGCTTAACATAACCTACACATTAAATGCTGTAATATAATGCAGTATGCATTCTTTAATTTTATATTTGAAAGATATACATAATTTTGCTGGTCGCCCTAAGGATTACCATGTAATTGAGGTGACTTTGGGTGACCACTGTAAAAATGCTACTTTGAGTGACCGTGTAAAATACATACCTTGGGTGACCACTGATAATATATATGTTTATTAGTGGTGTACAAAATGCCTTGTGTTTGCATCCTATTAGTTAATTCGGTTGTATTGTTGTTCGTATTATCACTATCCTCACTAATTTTGTTCCCCTAGATCATCATGAAGCTTGGTTTTGTATCCCTCTTGTTATTATTATTTGTTGTACTTGTAGTAGTACTGTTATTATTATTGTTATCATTGTTACCATATATTATTACTCTTTTTGTGTTGCTGCTGTTGTATTATTTTTAGTAGCTTTATTGTTATTAATATTATTATTTTTATAATTACTCTTATGACTATGATTATTATTATTAGTGTTATTATTAATATTATTATTATTAAATCACCTTTTTTTTCAAATGAATATACGGGTTTTTTTATTTCGATTTTTGTAAAATGTGGGAAAAAAAAGAAGTAGGTATCCCTTTTCATTGACATGCATCAAATATAACATTCAACATCACTCTTGTTGTTATTATTATTTGTTGTAGTAGTACTGTTATTATTATTGCTATCATTGTTACCATATAGTATTAGTCTTTTTGTGTTGCTGCTGTTGTATTATTTTTAGTAGCTGTATTGCAGTACTACTACAACAAATAATAATAACAACAAGAGGGATACAAAACCAAGCTTCATGATGATCTTGGGGAACAAAATTAGTGAGGCTAGTGATAACACGAACAACAATACAACCAAATTAACTAATAGGATGCAAACACAAGGCATTTTGTACACCACTAATAAACATATATATTACCAGTGGTCACCCAAGGTATGTATTTTACACGGTCACTCAAAGTCTTCTTCTGAGAGAGCAACCAGCTGGAGGAGTAGTCGATTCGTACACAACAAGTCTGGAGCACCTCGCTTGGTTGGCAGGAAACTCAGTTTCAGTTTGTTGTATGTTTCATCAGCTACAAAAAAAAAAGAAAAAAAAAAGAAAAAATAGGACAGCATTGCATTAATATGACACAGGAGGCAAAAAATAAAACAAAACAAAAAGAAAGAAAAAGAAAACTTCAAGAAAAAAAGCAGTGGGGTGGTGAGTGAATAGAGGAAAGGGCAAACCAAAATATTATGACAAGAACTATGGATCATCAATATAATAATAATAATAATAATAATAATAATAATAATAATAATAATAATAATAATAATAATAATAATAATAATAAATCTTTACAATGGCACTCATAAACATTAAAACTATACAACATAGTTTTTCATATCAAACAACTGTTAAACTTAAATAACATACAAATGAACAACAATGGCATAAAAGTACAGATAAAACCAAAGTAAAATGTAATCACTATTGCTTTTTTAAAAATTATTATCGCATATATCAGTAAAATTAATGTACACAAAAAAAAATATCCTCAATTCTGCCTAAGTAAAAGTACTAAAACTAAAAGTTAAAATTATATTTGGCTGCAATTTAATTTATGTTTAAAAACATTGGGTCTTGAAGTAATTGGGAGAGATTTGGATGCTTGCAGAACAGCTCAAATAAAAAATCAATAACAAAAATAGCTTCAACACAAATTGCCCGAAAACATATAGGCCTAACCACTGCCACAAGTTTCTAGCTCACTAGCTGTAAATGAAAACGAAAGTAAACAGTGCTGAAGTCACGTGACTTAGCAAGATCGTTTTTTTCTTAAGTCCCTGTGCATATTTTACCCCAATGGTCATGTATATGCTAAGAATCTTTAATATATGCAGATAAAATTTGTTACCAGTTAAATCTGGTGGAAAAGGTGTATCTTAATTAATTTTACATATTTTTGACCATACCATTCAACCTACATCGATTCTCGATTGTCAACTTCCGGTCTTCAAATAATTGCTAAACAATTGGCCTATCATTTGAAAAAATATATTTATCGACAATACAAATGTTATTAACAAGTATTTAAAGGCTAAACTTACCAACAAGTGCCTTTAGATTGACTTGTGACGACGTGCAAGAAGATACACTGACGATCGACTGAAGCGGTTCAGTCTCCTTGTTAATCGTACTCCGCCATTACCGACGCACATTAGTAGCTGTTGCTCAACACCACTCTCCATTTCTAAATAATCTCAGCTAGTGTGAACTCAAAAATCCTAAACTGATTACATATTATTGTAGAAAAAAGATTTGCCTTTCCAACGAGCTACTTTTTAAACAGATCGATTCAGTAGAAGCTCTAAAAAAAAGCAACAAAAAGTTCCACAACAGATCACAAAATGAATTTCCCACTGAATTTTAAAAAAAAATTGCACCAGAAGAAAGCCAAAATAGTACAGATTCTTTCATTGTCGATTTCTTGGTTGGAGACTAATTCCCTAACTGAGATTTCATTTTGTATGGAGGTGGCCTTCTCTTCAGAAGCTCCTGTGTTAAGTGGTATACCTCAAGGTAGCATTTTGGGTCCTGTTTTATTTACTATTTTCATAAATGATTTACCAGATGAGGTGTCCAGCAGTTGTAAAATTTTTGCTGATGACACAAAACTATATAACTTGTCCAGTGAGAGTCTTAAGCTACAGTCCGATATAAATAATCTTGGTAAATGGTCTGATAAGTGGCAACTTCATTTTAATACTTCCAAATGCAAGGTACTAAAATTTGGTAAGAAAAATTCTTGCCATGAATATTATATGACCGCTGATGGACAGAGAGTGTCAATTGACAGCTGTACCGAAGAGAAGGATCTGGGGGTCACTTTTGATAAAGAGTTAAAATTTGATAAACACATTAATAATGCAATTGCAAAGGCAAATAAAATGCTGGGGATTATCCGAAGATCTTTCACCTGCCTTGATAAAGATACGTTAACATGTCTGTATAAGACTCTTGTCCGACCTCATGTGGAATATGCAAATGCTGTTTGGTCACCGCTACTGAAAAGACAATCGTCAGTAATTGAAAAAGTGCAGCGAAGAGCAACAAAATTGGTAAAATCCTTGAAAAATCTGCCTTACAAAAAAAGACTAAAGAAACTAGGCCTTCCGAGTTTGAAATTTAGAAGAGTTAGAGGTGATCTTATACAAACATACAAAATATTAAATAACATCGACAAAGTCAATGCTAATACATTCTTTAAGTTTTATGATGGAGGCAAAACTAGAAACTCAGAAGACAAAATTTTTATCCAGCACTGTCGTACTAACAAACGAAAGCACTGTTTTAGCCATAGAATTGCACCACTGTGGAACAAACTACCATTACATGTTAAAAAAGCTAACAACTTAAATACTTTTAAAAACCTTCTGGAAAAGGTAAGTTTCATTGTGGAATCCAAATTTGATTTCGATGAATGATTTTCATTTAATTCTAACTCTCTGAACAATTGCAAAAATAACCGGAAAATTTAAAGTTGTATAAAAACAGGGACACAAAAAAGCTGCGAAGCTTAACATAGTCCCTTGAACTGAACTGAACTGAACTGTGGGGTTGAGAGCGCCCTGTGAAGATGGCGTCTGCCACAACCGAGGCAGTGCATCGCAAAACATGTTTCGTACTTTGAAACTTGGATATCTTTCACTCAAAGAAACACACGCATAAAAGATAAAAGGCTCAGGCATTTATTTGGTATGTTTTTATTCAACATCAGGAAAAAAACAATCAAGAGAACAATTGCAGTGAAAGTGGCCCATAGGGCCGACACAGTAATGGCGCAACTTGGAGTACCTAATAATAATAATAATAATAATAATAATAATAATAATAATAATTACAATTTAAAAATAACACAAGAAAAAAAAAGAAGAAATACTCTCATAAAGTGTATTATTCCATTGGGAACGTCAGCATTTTTTCCTGTTTATTTTACAAATTCATAATGTTTTGGCTTCATTATTATTAAATACAAAATATGTCTTCAGTTGCAGCACTTTCAAAAACGCGACATTTAAACCTATAATTGAGGGCCTTTCTCTATGAAGATTTTCTCTTTGGCCTGGATCATAGTGATACCCCTACATCTCAATCGGATGAAATAATTAACATAAATAGAAGGGAAAAATAATACAAACATTTCATCCAACGAATTAGGCCCAAGGCATTCATAGAATAGAATAAAATCAGCTGATTGAAATGTACAATAAGGCAACAAAGGAATAGGTGCCTCAGTCGCCCATACCCAAAGTTAGCAGGATTTGTCTGTGTTTATTTGCGTTTTATGCCTGGACTACAACTTAACATTCACCCGGTCATACATCCATAGCTAATACGAATTATTCTGTAAACACTTGGTGAATCAGACATCCGATCGAGTAGCTTGCCATCAGACAACTTTTAAATCAATCCCATACCTTCAAAATAAAATACTGTTCTCTTTTGGAAGGTATAGGTACACCAGGACCCACCTAATCTTTATAGGTCATACGTGTCAACAGTGAAAGCTTGTGTAAAAAGTGTTATCAGATGAAACTTTGTGCACATAAGACACCTAATGTGCTTGATCATAGCCAAACTTTGAGGCTTGATCAAAACAAAACATAAGAAAAATAAACTGTGCGCTGATAAAGAAGAAAAAAAAGTAAACTGGGCGCCCGATTTACCCACACCTTCGGTGAATGCTGAATTAACATATCTATACATTCTCTTTAGCACAATGCTTTTCAATCACCAGCATGGCACTGTATTGGTGAATAATAGCCCTGCAGGCACATGAACTTGGGGGTGTTTGTGGGGAGCTACAGTATAGCCATTACTTCATAAGAAATTATAAAGTAATGTGGTTTTTTTTAATCACTTCCAACAACGTTGGAAATTATGAAGTAATGGTCATCACTCCCCACAAACATGCACAAACAAATTCAAGTGCTTATGGCAAGCCCCTATTAGGTTATAGGCACAAAATTAGAGGAGTCTGTATAACCACTTGTTTTGCGAGTATAAAATAACACCTATCACATTCACAATTGTTCAAATAAAACACCATATTAAGGCAAATGAATTTGTTTTTTTTAATTAACGATGACTTGCTTTTTAAATCATTTTCATCCTGCCACTAAATTTATCATGTCTGTTTTTAGATGGCAAAACAAAGACAGAAATGCTTCTTAAACACTTTGTACAAATTTGTAGCCACAAATTAACCTTGGAATTTGGTAATCTTGTGAATTAAACTTTAAGCACTGTACTAAAAATTAAAACAACAACAAATGAATAAATAAAAAGTTTCTTGGAATGTTAACGGAATACTTAATTTAATGTACAAGTATTGAAAAGTAAAAATTACCTCCCATTTACCAGTAATTGAGACATACATACAAACTACTGTCACTGCCTATTTCTTATAGAGGTTTTAATTGATTGTTTGATTGATTGATTGCTGCTTTAGGTAGAGCCAAATCAGGACCGGACAACCCCCGATCCGCATAAAAGATCTGCTGAAACAACCCTAATTGAAAATTGAATGCCCTCCACCGGCCAGTCACTTTACAATAAAGACATCCCACGCAGGGGACGGCTGAGGCTTTACCCCAACTACTCGAACCCCCGGTTACAAAACCAAAATAGAATACAAACATCATTATAAATTATTAACAAAACATATACATATAAAATGCCTATATTGCTAAATAATAACATCATAGGAAGCCATAGTGACCCCCCGGCAGAAAGCGTCCAACACTCCCAAGCTGATCCAACAGACCTCATACACAAACAAGGAGTCTTGTCCAGGAAGAGTTTTCAAGAAAAAAGGTAGGTCATTGATCTAGCGAAGAAGAAGATAGTATAGCAGTGATAGGACAGAGCAGGAATGGGAAAGAGCAAATGAGGAAGACAGCGACAGTGGGAATTTAAAGCACTAAATTTCCATAAAGTGGGGAGGTTGGGACAGACAGGTGAGAGAGAGGGAACATAACATGACATAAAACATGTGTTCACCCAAAGTACTAAATACAGTGATAATCCCTTTTAGGGTGCCAAATGGTCGCCTTAAGTACAGATTTTGTATTTTGATGAGCGAGTCTACATCATGGGTACTCTGTGCAGTTAACTTGTATACAGATTTCACTCTTTACCGTATTATATTACACAGCTTACACGTTTTCATATTTTCTCGTATAATCTATATGCAACGAAAACCAAAATATATATTTATCCACTTCTGAAGGTTCATTTGTATTCTATCACAATAGGAATAAGGTGAACGTTTGGTTCTGCATATATCATGTCTGCTTTTTTAATCGTCGAAATTCATTTTTATTTCATAAACTTCAAAACAGACATTCACGTTTTTGTTCACTAAATATTGACACTGGTATATGCAGAATCTGAAATCAATTCAGTGACACAGTTTATCCATTTTCTGGTGAGTCAATATTTTTATTTAGAATTTGTGTCAGCACGGGTCTTGGAATTTTCTTTTTTGATCCACCAGAGACTTCGGCAAGAACAAAACAACATTTGATCAAGTTCTGCATATAATGGTGTCTCTTATTTTGTTAAGTGTAAAACATCATGCATAATTATATTTATAGCGAAAGTGTGCAAATATTAGTTTACTACCACATGTTACTCATCTAGTAGCCATGATATAGACTTAACACATGTATATAATGTATGCGCTTACATCCCTCAGAGGTAAGGTGGTACAGGTCATGTCCTGGTCACGAGGTAATTTTCAGGACAGATGTCTGAATCTCAGAAATGAACTAGACATTTCTTTAAAAGGACAGGACATTGTGCTGCTTGACAAAATAGGTTACAGGACAATGGCTATAGATACTGGACTGAATCGGGTGTCCGATATGGATATAAGTCCCTGCATAATTAATTACAATATGTTTAAGTTTGAATAGAAATGGGCATAAATTGTCGACAACAACAAAAAACTGTACATCAATCCCTTTCACAGGACATAAAGGCGACAATGGGTTGGAGAGTGCATCAATTGAAAACTTCAGACTTGCAAAAACTATGTACAAATTCACTGTTAGGGTGACCGCAGTGGAATGATGCCTTAGGGTGACCTCACATAAATCTGCATATAACACATGTCCAGATTCAACTGAATGCTTAACATAATCTGGACATTAAATGCTGTAATATAATGCAGTATGCATTCTTTAATTTTATATTGTAAAGATATACATAATTTTGCTGGTCGCCCTAAGGATTACCATGTAACTGAGGTGACTTCGGGTAATTTTATCGCAATAGGAATAAGGTTTAAGAATTTGGAAAGACAGGACCATCAGTCTACATTCCAAAGTTAGACTGCTTCGCACCTTTGTCATCTCCATCTTCCTATATGCTTGCGAAGCATGGCCCCTCACAGCAGATCTATAACGAAGAATACAAAGCATGGAGCTGAGGTGCTACAGAAGACTTCTGAGCATTTCCTATACCCAACACATCACCAATGACGAAGTCCGACAGACCATCACACAAGCCATTGGACAACACGATGACCTGCTCACAGTGGTGAAGAAACGGAAACTCCGATGGTATGGCCTGACCAGATCATCAGGCCTTGCAAAGACCATTATGCAAGGCACAGTGCAAGGAGGTAGAAGAAGAGGGAGACTGAAAAAGAGGTGGGATGACAACATTCGAGATTGGACTGGTTTGACACTGAGCGACGCCATCAGGGTTGCTGAGGACAGAGAAAGATGGAGTATGCTGGTTAAACGATTATCTGTGGTGCCCCTACAACCTCCGAGTTACGGGACAAGATAGGATAGGAATAAGGTGAACTTTTGGTTCTGCTTTTTTAATCATCGAAATTTATTTTCATCTCATAAACTTCAAAACTGAAATCCACAAGCCACTCTATATTCCTTTTATCTCCAAAATAAATATGAAACTGTACACATCTTGCATTTGTATGGCAATCTGATTACATTATTAAACTGATTAATGTGACAAACTGTAATGGTCCAACAGCGAGACAGATCTTGGTGTCACCACAATTATATGTGGAACATGAAGACGATTCAAACAAACTTATCTTTTAAAAACTACTTTTCACTAATAAAAATTGGAGTTTATGCACAAATTATTATGAGGTAACGGAAAAGTGTTCTTGAATTCACGTTTTTGTTCACTAAATATTGACATCGTTATATGCAGAACCTGAAATCAATTCAGTGACATTTGTCTTGCCATGTTTGAATCCAGACCTTGAAGGAATCCTTCCACAGAGGTGAGTTCACTTATGGCTAAGGGACACTGATAGACAGTCTTATTGATCAACTCAGAGCGTCCCATATGCCCGTACAATGCCTCTCGGTTCGCTGAGTCCAAGTCTTGAAGGGAGAACAGTGTCGAGGCACGGTGCCGAAATTTGTCAGCAATCAAAAGTTCAGGTTTGCTTTATTTTTATGTTTTGGTAAGTGTATAAGCTGCAAACACAGCATCTTCATCACTGTGCTTTCTTTTGACATGCCTTGGAAGTCGTGACTGCATTTCTCCACAATAGAGACATGGTCGCTTTGGTTTCTTTCCTTTCTGCAGAATGTCTGGCTTCTTTCCAGTCAGCAGATTGTTGGGTCTTTCTTCAGTTGGCAGATTTTCTGAAACACATTAAAAAAAAAAAAAAAAACAACATTAGTTTTATGAACTTTGTCAACAATATCTTTATCTGGGCCAGCTGCTTGCCACCCCTCCTCCCCCCAACAACAAAAAAGCCATAATAAATGGGACAAACCCTAACTAAAAATTTAGCCAAGTATGCCAAATATTCTTGTTGGGTTTACAGTCATGACTACAACTTGCCGAAATGATTGCTGACACCCGAGTTAAAATTCCATAGTAACGTTACAATGTATATAATGTTGGCCGGATTCTACAAAGGGGTGGCGGATATTTCGGTCCCCAAATCATTTCAGCCCAGTTCATTCAAACATACACACACAAATAAATAAAATAAAATGCCAAACTTTCAAGATTCATAAAAAGATTGTTTACTGACACGGCACTGCTTTCCTTAACTCCACTTTATTTTGGTTCCTCAAGTGGTTGTGAGCGGTTACAAACTAGATTCTGCATCAGATTGTAACAGTCATGGACAGCATGTATTCTATGGTTTCAGGTCAGTATTAGTAATAAAAAAAAGTGCACACTAGCATTATTCAACACTTGGCTATTTTTGCTCTAAAGACTACAGTACTGTAGGCCAGCAAATATTGAAAGGGGGAGTCAGAAGATTATGACATGATGTGCGATTGAATGCACAATAGTAATAACTTTTTGCTGCCACAGCTTTTGTGTTGCTGGGACCAGGCCAAAAAGAAAAAAAAACTTAAACCCTGGTTATTCAGACCGTTTACCTTCGACTCAACAGATCCAATAAGACAACTATCCATTCTAATGCCTCAAGATAATCAAATGCGCCGATTAGATTTCCTGGAAGTGGATGCGCTGAAAACAATATAAAATCTGACCACGTAAACAAATATTAAACAGATTTACCATTATTTGTTACCATTTTTAAAAATCAGATATGGCACTAACAGTGTTTTGGGACGTAAAACAGTCTCGCCCCGAACATTTCATGAATGCCAATGCGTCACAGCCTTTTCAGTCTTCTTGTTATCATGTCTGCATCAGACCAAAACTGATAGTGACTGAATCATATTTTGCTTTAATAAGATTTATTTGTTAAAGATTTATGACAAGACAGTCGCTAAGGATCAAGTCAGGGTGATGCTGCTTTGACACACATAAGACCTAAGTTTCAGCACAGGCTTTACATTTCAGCAACAGTAGTCAGTGTACTGACACAATGATCAACCCCTTGATTAGCCCTCCCTCCATTTCTCCTTCCCTGTACTCAACACTCACCTTCCCCTCTGGATGACTTGATCTAGCCGTGTGTTCCTTCTGGGACTCCTGTCATCCATCGCCCTGTCGAGGTCCGGTATCTCCATCCTTTAACCGCCCGCCTTGCTTTTCCCGATCAACACTGAGTGTGCCTGCGATGCGATGTTCTCTTGGTTCACCTTGATCAAACTGTTGTTCACTTTCAGCCCACCTATAGCGGCCGGTGAATCCCGATTGACGCTGCCAGTGTACTGACCCGGCTTGTCTTTGTCCATCCAAAGGTTGAAGGTGTTGTTTTTGCTAGAGGAGAATCTGCCCTCTGCAAGGCTGCTGTTGTCGTTGGTGTTGGGCAGGACAGTGGTGTCTGGAGTTTCTGTCAGACACACAGAGAGAAACAAGTTGTGTTAATCGCCCTCGCTCACACATAATCACTTCTTTCTCCAAAAAAAATATTTAAAAAAAGGTGTGTGTGTGGGGGGGTGGGGATTGGGGAGGTTGAGGGAAAGGGAGGGAGGGTAAAGATCAGATCAGTGCATTGCATTTATGTTCACTTTCGCAAACTTAATTTTTTTTTTAAATTTAACCATTGGCCGCAAAGCAAAGACGATTTTCTGACGGTCAGATATTATTGGAAATTACCTATTGATTTCCTGATCAATAGTTCTTTTGCCTACACCAAACCCAACCTAATCACTACTAAAGTTAAAGTTTTACTTGCCGATGAGATTTTCTACTAGAATAGTACACAAAACACTCTCAGAGTAGCGTAATGATAAACTGGTGTGCTGCAATTCATGGAGAAAGCAGAAGACTCAGATTAAAAGACAAGGGTATGGCAACAAATAAATTGTGTAAATTGTGATGTGGAAATGCAACATGTCTTACCTTCCATTGAATTTCTTTGTTTTTCCAAAGCCACCTGCACCATTCTATTTCCTCTGTAATAATGGCTTGTATAATTGCTGTCCTGAAAGCAAAACAAAAGTTCAAAACACAACTCTTTTCAAATTAATGTCTTTCACTTGCAATTTTGAAGCAAACAAGAGGTTTTACAATTCTTCATTTGCAATTTGAAGACTCACAAGTTTCAGTTTTGTCTGCTTTCTTTTATTTTTTGTGCCATGAGCCCAAAATGGTGACTGACACAATGCACAATTTAGAAAGACAGAGGCTATTCATGGGGCTCCCTACGAATAGCCTCAGATTCTATTCCTATCCTATCCTGTCCCGTAACTCGGAAGTCGTAGGGGCACCACAGATGATCGTTTAACCAGCATACTCCATCTTTCTCTGTCCTCAGATTCTATTCACAGGGCACTATTATTATTATTATTATTATTTTATTATTATTATTATTTATTATTTATTTACTTATTTATATTAAACCCAGCGCTGTGATCATGCTTTTTTTAATGCATTCTTAAATTTTCATTCATTTATTCATTGATTTTTCCCCAAATATGGCTGACTGGTTAATGTGAGCAATAGTGTTGTTTTTTGCAGACAGTAGTCAGTAAGCAACACATCATATCCTGCGTCTTTTATAAATATTGAGGGTGGAGGGGTTAGAGAGGGCGATTTTAATTTGGTAATCTCCGCGTTTGAAGTTGTAGGATAGCAATTTAAGTTATGATCGCTGTGTTGTTGTTAGTAACTTCCTGTTTTCTCTTGAAGATCCCCTGTAACTTGAGATTAAACATTGATTATCCGTACTGGTCCAGTGGTTTAGTGCTTTGGAGAGTGGATTTTGCAAGATGTGGTGTTATGTAAGGGAAGTGGTTCAAATCTGCTCAGGGTTCTTTTTTTTTTCTTGGCTCCTTTTTATGTATTTTATCTTTCTCATTTTATTTTTTTCTAAGAAAATACTAAATGAGCATAAAAAAGAATAGGAAACTCCAAAATATTTAAAATGCATCAGTAATATCATTTTAAGCATTTTATAGCATTATACCATTTTGTACTGAAAAGAACCAGAGAGTATTTGAACTCTCGACCGTCATCTTTTTTTTTTTTTTTATAGATCTATACCAATGATACAATACCATGCCATGGCAAAGAACTCATTTCCTTTGTCAATTTACAGCACATTTCTGAAGTTACTCTTTTGGTCAGACTGACATCACATTCACACCTAATTGAGGTGTCGGGGTAAATTGTTGATAGTCGGCAACAGTAACAAGACTTACACACGGCTTATGTTCTCATGTAGTATAGCAAGCAACAAACCAAAAATTAACTTCAGCAATAGCGTAAAGCTTGAGGAAAACATTGACACAAGTTAGACTGATGTTTGGCCAGGAATACAGGAGCTGTTTTTCATTAATTTGAGAGTACAGTATTTTACATACATTATTTAGAATACATAAATTTGTACAGTATACAGTACAGTATTAGTGTATTGTATTACACATGCAGTACCACTGTATTCTACAATCCTGTTTATCCATTTCGTCATTTTATTCTGAAAAGCGTGTTTGGCGGTATTGATTTGGGTTGTGATAAATTGAAAGCTATTGTGTTGTGCAGTCTCAGTCTTACCAAAGAGCTTATTTACATGATCGAAACAGTGAAACTGAAAGTCAAGTACATTGGGACGTTCATAGACTTTTGTTTGGAAAGAGGGATTTAATTGATCATTGGAAAGAGCAAAAATTAGGAATCCAATGGTATATAATACTTTTTTGTGAGTCAGTTTTGAAGGAAGTGATAAGGAAGTTGAGAGATACCATCCACATGTCGAAGAAGACCCATCTGACTTGTCGTAAGACGTAATCATGTCGGTTTCCCTTTACCGATTTGATCCATTCTGGTTTGTAAGTGTAAAACATCATAATTCATATCAACATTCACAACTGCAGGTAGGTACCGGCAGCCAAATTTTTGTTTTGAATATCATTGTTATTTTTTGTTGTTTTGTGAAACTGCTTTGTAAAAAAATAAAAACAAACAAAAAATTAAGTCTCTATCTTCGATAGTTTTTGAGATACATCATTTTATCCTTGCAGAACTGCGTCACATAGGAAAAAACTTAATATTTCCCCAACTTTGCAGCCACAGACTGCTCTTTCCTTGCAATATATATATCATCTGTTGCTCTTATCTTGATCTATATGTTATAGGCAGTGCATACACATGCAATAAAGTTATTCCTTTAAGTAGTTTTGGAACACCATATTGCTAATTTTGCAAAAAAAAACAGGATTTGCTGTGTGCGAATTTCACCGCGGAGCCAAACTGGAGGCCTGCAAAACCCAAACTAATTATCTGAGACACTTAAAACTTGAACAGCAATTTTTTTCAGCTACAAGAGATTTTTATAGTTTGAAATATTTAGTGCTAATGTTTCATATTTCACTGATTTGCAGGACGGAAAAAGTAAGAATGTAAAGGGTGGTTTATTGAAAAAGGTTATATCTCAATAACCACAGCAGCTGCATGCATAAAATTTTGCAGATGACTCAAAAATACCTGTTGCTGTGCAGGTAAAGCTAAATTACTTGTAAAGTCCAGAAACTTTTTTGTCAGTTGAATTTAAAGAATCAAATATGGCTGCAATTTCATGTCCGTAAAGACACCAACATACACTTAAAAAAACTATAAATCCAACTGACAGCAAATTTTGCACACAAACTTATGACAATGTATGTAGTAGTTCAGTATTATGTATTAAAGAGAAATTCCATGCAGAATGAAGATGCAATGTCACTGCAAAATTAAACGACTAGTACTACTTTAGTACTTGCACACACTCGAATGGCTGTGGATAGACGTCGGTCCCCAAATCACCAGTTACTATAAAGTTTTGTTTAACTTTAAGGTCTCATGTTTAAATGCCATAATTATCAACAAGTATAAGCCACAAAAAGTACATTGTAAATATTAATAAATACTGTAATCGGTTTAAGGGAAAGATGGGATAGTGTGGCAGCATGAAGAGTGTTCGGGGTGTATAGGGGGGCAGCAGAGGGGCACCTGATTTGCTATGCCTGTTGCTATGCTTCCTAATGAATAAATAACTATGATGATTCACTTTCTCACTCCTAAAAATCCCCACTACACTCCAAGATTAAGTATTTATTTTTATATCTTTTCAGAGAGTGATAACTATTTATAAATGTTGTAATTACTATTACTATATTATTAGTTGTAAACATAATCATATCATATCATATAGGCCTACTCACGGTAGCCTACTGTCTTTTATTTTTTAATTGAAATATCATACACATCGCCTCATAAAAATATTTTCTGGTCAGTCAACATCTAAAGGAATCGTTTATAAACTAATCTGACCGTGCGTGTGTAGTTATTTCACAGATCTTGTCCCCGCCAACGAAAAAAAAATAAAAAAAAATTCAACCCATGATCGATCAATGTTTTGCCATGCGGCCAATCTCTCCCTTTAAAATATGCAAAATATCACAGCTAATGCACATTCTGTTAAAAAATCTATTAATCTGAATATCTTTAATATATTTGTTTGTTAGCCGCAGGCAGCAGTACGTACCGAATAGTTCTGATAGCTTGGTCATAAATGGATCGAAATCCATGCTTGCCGACTCCATGTTTTGCAAGACAGTGCCTCGCTTTCTGATTGACGCACTCAGTTAGAGTTGCTTCCCTGCCATAGTTTCGTATACCATTAAATTCTTCGGAAAATGAGCTTTTTTTCGGTATGCGGTTTATATAGTTGTTTTTTTCTAGGTTCCTGCCAATAGTGCTTTGAAAAAAGGTCAAAATTTTATGCGTTTTCTCTTAAGAAATATCTCTCAAATTTAAAACTGTGCATGCTATTCGAAACTTCGTATGCGCAGTGTTTTCATTTTTCTATCGACTGGGATTGGTTTGTACAGTATGAATGAATTGGTTAGAACGAGGCTTGGAAACTTCTGTGACAAGGGTCACGGCTTTGTAATTTTTTGTTGGTCAGCCATTGTTCTCCAGTCGAGTGATGCGGTAAATCGGTAAGCGTGTTATCGGGACACACACAAACATTCTTGTTCATGATAAAAAAAATAAACAACACGTGTAAATACAATACAGATTTATCTTTATTTTTCATTAGTTTGTTATGTCCTGAACCACAACATAAATTCAAAAAGCTGGTTTAAAGAGAGCCCAAATTCGGGAATTCCCCATACTTTCCCACATGACTGAATGGAGGCTGCCGTGGTACCTACTGCAGGCAACTTGCTAATTGAGTTGAAAATGGGTCCTTACAAAAGCTTTTTCAAGCTTTCCCGATGCGCGAGTCAAAAAACTATGAATGATCACTAAACAGTAAACTAAAGTAAAATCATGCCTTTGTCTGCACTGTGACCAACTTTGAACGAAACGCTTCGATTCGATCTTTACTGATCACTTCATACATTTTTAAGAGGATAACCAAGCGTCTAATAATTCATCAATAGGCAAACAGAATCAATGCTAACATAAAATCACATTATTGATTAGATTAAAAATTGCAAACTTACCAATTTACTCCATTTCGAAAACATTGTCAGATGCTTATGTGATCGCCATAGTCCAATCTCGATGAGTTGCGAGTAACGTCCCTTTGACAAGGCGTATATTTTTCACAAAGAGAAAGGGAGACATGGGTTTTTGGCTCTGAACATGTTTCTTCCTTGTAAATAAAATCGTTGATTTTGATCGATTATTTGGTGTTTCTTCAATAATTGTGCATGATTTTAAAAGATATATTTACGAAATGAACAATATTTTCCAACTTTTTTCATGGTCACCTGATGTCCTAAATGTTATGTGGTCACCCCAAATACCACAACACAAACTACCCCCTAATAAGAATATTCATGACCACAAACCATTCGCTCCTTGAAATTGTGTTGCCCAATCAAAACAGAACCTTTCAGCGCCGAAATACAGTCTGTCACGTGTTTCATTCTCGCGGCAGAGGAAAAAACTTTTGGGCGACCGATTTTCGGTCACCCTATGACCCAAATACAGTAAAAAGCACTTTTTGGGTGCCCAAAGGTCGCCTGAAGTACTGATTTGTACATATATATATATATATATATATATACACCTCGTTTCATATTACCCGACTTTCCCCTACAATAATTTACAAAACAGAAAACAACACACATTTATGGAGAGAGAGAGAGAGAGATGAGGTAGGGAAGAGATATGCAACATTTAATAACATATCTTAGGCATGCCTATGCAGTGCATGTACAATGGTTGTGTGTTTTTCGATATAACTTAGTGCGTGTAGGAAACATCACATAAAAAATTTATTGTACTCACCCAAGATTATGCCATTATGCTGATAGGGATATATCCTGAATAAATCACCACTATAACTGTCATTGTCACACAACATGGCACACTGATCAAGCCCGCGGCGGCAATGCAACAATTATGTGCATGTGCCTATTGTTACCACCATTACCGCTAGAAAAAAAGTTAATTCGCTGCAATTACAGAGGCCAGCAACCAAACACAAGAAGATATTTTATAATGTCGACCACATCACTAGAAAGTTCAAACTGTGTACTAAGTGACTTCAAATGGTGAACATTGTAGAAAGGATTTAAATGTGTAATTAAAACGCGTATATACCGGTCCGTTGCAAGTCAGTGAAGGGCCGATCAGTACTCACGGTCAAATCGACTAAAATATAAGACAAACGAAATGGTATTCTGAGATTTAGTTTATGCTAACACAAAACACAGATATGAAAGTAACTAAAATGCTAAAGGACTATCACAATACAAACTATATTTCACATAATATGATCAATTCTATAGCACAAAGTCAGAGAATGATATCCACTCAGTCCTACTCCGTTCTTTGTTTGCTATGTACGTTAGCCTGGGCTGGCGTGGGAAGCGAGACTGCAGCTATGAGGCTGGCACCATGCGAGCTATAATTGGCCTAGTATGTCTCGGCTGAAAGGTCAATGCCAGTGCAAGGAGCACAGGCGTGTGGGATTCGTGAAACCGTCTGTTGTAGTCTCTAGCACTCTCTCGATGAGGTGCAGATAGGCGGCACTGCAGTTTGTTCCTTGGTTTGACCCTCGCAGCTTCGCAGTTCGTATTCGACTGACTAGCTAAGGTTGGGCCACCAAGGACATACAGGGGTCCCTAGTCTTCTGACCAATCGTTTAACTCTCGTTTTAGTTAATCTTGCTTATAGGGGATTATTCGTTTTTATTTGAATATTTTCCTTCACCTGCCCTATTTATCAGACAGGTATAATTATCCTTGAATTGGAGTGTCAGAGGTAGAGTGTAGGATAGATTCAATCGCGATAAGCGGAGCCTAGGCTACTTAGTGTTTCAGAGACCCTGGTCATAGTGGCGAAGTGAGCTAGTTAACGGGAACGACGTCCTGGTCAGTTTTGGCTCAAGTAAGCTAACTAGTCTTGGATCGCTAAGTCTGTTAGATGTTATCTGGAGACTTGTCTGCGTGACTGTCTGAAGGAGGTTAATTTAACATGTGTGGGCTTTGCTTTAGGTAACTGGTGAATTAACGTCAAGTTTCACATTTTGTCGACACTATTTCTGCTGTTACAAGGCTAAGTACTTATCGGGCCACCCTCGTGTGAACTACGATCCTAACGGATCATTGTAGAAAAACATCTTCACATTTATTTTGTTTCAGTAACTGTTGTTCCAAAGTAATAGATTTTTGTGTGCAGTATCCGTGAATTGTAAGAAAAGGTCTCTACACAGCTGGTCCAGATGTAAAGCTGCTGCCTTGTGCAGCTTGGATAGAATGAGTTTTAAAAATAAAAATAAAACATACACACAACATGGGACTGCATGAACAAAGGACGGGCGCTGGCAACTGCGGCCAGGGTGTTGGCAACTGCGGCCATGGTGTTGGCAACTGTGGCCAGGGTGTTGGCAACTGCGGCCAGAGTGTTGGCAACTGCGGCCAGGGTGTTGGCAACTGTGGCCAGGGTGTTGGCAACTGCGGCCAGGGTGTTGGCAAGTGTGGCCAGGGTGTTGGCAAGTGCGGACAGGGTGTTGGCAACTGCGGCCAGGGTGTTGGCAACTGTGGCCAGGGTGTTGGCAACTGCGGCCAGAGTGTTGGCAACTGCGGCCAGGGTGTTGGCAACTGTGGCCAGGGTGTTGGCAACTGCGGCCAGGGTGTTGGCAAGTGTGGCCAGGGTGTTGGCAAGTGCGGACAGGGTGTTGGCAACTGCGGCCAGGGTGTTGGCAAGTGTGGCCAGGGTGTTGGCAAGTGCGGACCGGGTGTTGGCAAGTGCGGACAGGGTGTTGGCAAGTGCGGCCAGGGTGTTGGCAAGTGCGGACAAGGTGTTGGCAATTGCGAGCGGGCTGCCATTTTCCCCATCTTTGGAATGAAATCTGTTATTTCACTTTATAGTTGTGTGTGTGTGTGTGTGTGTGTGTATGCATGTATGTGTGTGTGTGTTTGTGTGTGTGTGTACGGGTGTTATAATTTGATGGATGATGCATTGATTGACTTACTAATTGAGTGATTGGTTGATTGTGTAGGTGTGTCAAGGGATGAGCGAGGACGGCGATACCCACGTGACTGAGATTTACATTCACGGGTGGACGGTGGATTACGTCATGATGAGTGTTTTTCAGGTACTGATGATGATGGTGGTGGTGATTATGGTGATGATGATGATGATGATGATTATAATTATGATGATGATGATGATGGCGGACAAACACGACATCTCACCTATTTTTGTATAAATTTACTCCTTCGGATTAGAATATAAACCGAGGTCAGATGAGGATGATTGACGATGATGATGATGGCGGACAAACAGGACATTTCACCTATTTTGATATAAATTTACTCCTTCGGGTTAGAATTTAAACCGAGATCTAGTCTGGGAACACGCGTGTTCCATCGCACGGACTAAAGATCCTGACGCTCATGTCCTAGGCGGGTGAGTGCCGGCTACATAAATACACCCATTGGCCCAGGATTGTGCTCAGTCGTCTGGGCGTCACACTATGTGCCCAAAGGATGTAAGTGGGCACTCAGGGCGGCTTGAGATTGGAATCTGTATATAGGTCAGCGCCATAAGCAGCTCTCGAGCGGGAAAGCGCTATTAACAAAGTGATAAAATAAATAAATAAATAAATAAATAAATAAATGTAGTTCAAACCAATCGTTCCTTTGGAAGGTCAGTTGGCTGATTGGTGATCGAATTCTTTTGGTATTTTTGTTTGTTCAAAACCCTTTTTAAGTTTGCTTTATGTCAAAATGATGTGGCCGATTTTGATTATAACTGGCATACAGACATTTCCAAGAGTGGATCATCTGTCTGCGATAGATTCATTGTCTGTCGGTCGGTTATGGTTCGATCTTCATTGCTCGTTTTACACTGTTAGACGTCAAACTGTTAGAAGAATGTATATACATAGGGGTGAGTCATTGAGCCTTGAGAACACATTTTGAACGGCTTAATTAACGGCGCCTGGTGTGTTCTTTGCGACGATTTCTGTCAGTCCTGTTGCAGACGGTCCTGCCCCCGATGCCCATGTTGAGCTTGGTTGACCTGTGGAAAGTTGGGCTAAGCGCTACGACTTTCGAGATGCTGGCCCAAACGCTGTCTTGTTGTTCTAACGTCAGCACCCTGGCGCTGGATGGCAACAACTTGACGGGTTACCCGGTGTCCTTGCTGCTGGGGAAGACTAGCTCCTTGAAGCACTTGTCGCTACGCTTCTGCGGACTGACCGCGGTGAGTACGGTCCAATGAGCGACATTGGTGGAAGAGAGGTCATTTCGGCCCTAGCGCAGCAAGCTAGCGGGCTTTAAAGCAAGGCAAAGGGGCGTAACTGCATGCGGCTAAGCCTAGCAAATGCAATACTGAGTGACATTTGGGACGGGGAAATAATTACGTCAGCTCCAACATAATATAGGCTATCGAGAACCGAAGTCGAGCACTGAGTCCTAACTTTTCCCAGTACTCACCTTTCAATAACATCATCTATAGACTATTATATAATACGCTAACGATCCGAAGTGTAATATCCGTATATCCTCCGATGGTATGAAATTTTGTGAGCTGGGCTTTAGAGGGAAGGTGGATGATGAACTGGGAACGCGATTCCGCCATGTTGTGTGTCCAAATGAACCTTAAGCTTGAGCGCATTTTATTCTGAAAATGGGGCTTTCAAGGAATCGCATGAAGTAGCCTACTCCGAGCCAGGCAGGACTGTCACATTATTTCCGTCTCCTTCAAACGACAAAGAAATGGCGCACCGACCGTACCAATCATCGTCTCTGTCGTCTGCACTGTCGTATTTCCTCCTCATCTGCTACTAAACAATCTTCTCTCTCACTATCCTCCAAACTGCTTGAACTGTTGGCCATACCTTTACTAAAAAGTACGTAACAACAAGGAAGGGAGAGTTTATTTAGTTTAGTTTTATAGATTAACGTCCCCGGACACATAAGCGTATAGGGGACGAATAAGGGAGAGCTGTTGTTGTTTGTAGATTATAGTCACACGACACTTTCGCATATAGGTGACTACTGGACCGATTTATACTGACACCAGCGGGCCAGTTGTTGGTAAAGGGGAAAATAATATGATCACACGTTGACCAATCCGGAATTCGAACCAGCGACCTTTCGGTTACTAGCAAGACGCTCTTACCAACTGAGCTACCCGGCCCCTCAGGGGAGAACGGAAAACGATGCTTAACGTCCTATTGCATGAGCGTTAAGGACGATCACCACGTCGCCACCCTGACAACAATGACCATCATCATCATATCAAAAATGTTAGATCTCAGGGGAGAGCACTACAGGAACAAGGAAAGAAGCACATGAGCAAGCCGCAGCGAAAACGGTGGCTTCGTGCGATCAATTCTGAGATGAAATCGCATGGAACAAATTGTATGATTTGATCGGTAAGTCTGACTGGGGCTTTACACATGAATTGTGTGTGAATGGAATCTCTTCTAATCATTTTTACATAGAGTTATGGGGCAGGACTGGATAGGAGGATAGGTACTTACAAACACCGTCACGTGTGTGTGTGTGTGTTCTGATTTGTTATTGCAAGTTTTGCTTTTGCTTTATTTTATTTAAGCCTATATATTCAACTTTTTTTTTTTTTGGCTTTGCTGTAGAACGCTATGAGTTTTTGTGATGAAGGGTGCTAAACAAATTATTATTATTATTATTATTATTATTATTATTATTATTATTATTATTATTATTATTATTATTATTATTATTATTATGGGGTGGCCTCGTGGCGCAGTGGATAAGTCGCCGGTTTCTTATGCCGAAAGTCGCGGGTTCGATTCCCGCAAGGGGCGAACGTATGTGACTTAGGTACGAGACTATTGAGGTCACCGAGGGTTTTCTCCGGGCACTCCAGTTTCCTCCCTCCCTTCAATAATGGTACAGGATGCAGTCAATATAAAAATTTCAAAAATAAAAATTCGATTTTCTTTCGTATTCTAATAGCGATCTCCCTGCCTTTACACCACCTGTTTGAGTGATGTATGTGTATTTGGTGTGTGTGAGGGTAAATGAGACAGGTGAGCGTGTATGTTGGTATAGATCGCCGCGCTATGAGCCTTGGGGAAAGGCGCGTACATAGCATCCTGTATTATTATTATTATTATTATTATTATTATTATTATTATTATTATTATTATTATTATTATTATTGTCGGGGGAAATGATATTTTTAACAACAACGAAAAAGGCCAAACAAAAGGCAACGGCTACTAAACAGAGTGGAACGGAAAGAGGGAAAACGCTCTTGAGGAACTGATAATTATAAATAAAAACCTCAGTTTGCTTGCCCTGACTCGTCATTCGAGAGTCCGAGAATCGTCATAGTCGATAATTAAGATTAAAAGCCATACTGCAGACCCAAGTACGCAACTAGGTCAATAAGATTTAGGGTAAAAGAACGCTGACCGACGTTCCAGGCGATGTATTTCTTCGGGGAGTCGCTGAACGTAACTGCAATTAAATAAATTCTGCGCAGGTGGGAAGACAATAAATTATGATTTGAGTTATACATGTACGTCATTTTTCCTTTATTTGATTCGCTGTTGTTGTTGTTGTTGTTGTTGTTGTTGTTGTTGTTGTTGTTTTTTAAACAATAAAATTACGAAGAAAAAATGAATTGGACATGTATTTAGGAACTATTAATTTCATATGAACTGATTTGTGTTGTGCAGTTTGAAGCAATGGGCCTCAGCATTGCCTTGAAGAATCCCAGGATCCCACTGATAACGCTGAACCTATCAACCAACAACATAGGTGACGAGGGTGCCTGTCACTTCGCCGATCTCCTGATGGTCAACCGAACGCTTCTTACTCTCAACCTCACCAACAACAAGTTTGGAGACGGAGGGGCTATCAGGCTTGCCACGGCCCTCAACGAATTTCCGCTAGAACATGCTCAGGTACCTTAACAGGTTAAGTTGGATTGTTGTTGTGTTTCTTTATTTGACTGTATCGTTGATTGTTGTCTTATTGTATGCTTACAGTGTGCTTGCTTGAGGCAGGATTTCAAACACAATCCACCTTTCTAATGCATACACCATCGCTTTTTAGTGAGCGTCTGGAAGCAGAACGCTTCAAAAGTCGGTCTGTCGGTCCGTGGCGCGCTATAGCTCAAAAACCACTGAACCGATTTTGTCCAAAACATTCGTAGGAACATTACCTGAGCTGGGTCAATTAGAGTCCAACCCCCCCTACGAGCCATCGCATTTGCTTTTCCATCAAAGGTCAAGGTTGCTCGCTGGGTCATTTATTTGCTAAACAGGTTTTGCTCAATATCTCTCATTAGCCCCTTTACCTGTTTGTGTATACGGGTAGGCAAAATTTTGCAAGGTTGTGCTCTGTATCTCAATAACGACGAAGCCGATTTGGATGGTTTCATTCTTTTTATTTTGTTGTTATTGTTGTTGTTGTTGTTGTATACGGATGGGCACATTTCTGTTCATGCAGGCGATGAACCGACCGAGGACGTTTGCAGACAATGTCAGTGTTGACGGCATGATTCTATTTCCACAATTTCATGCGTCTGTACCTAAGTAAGATTTGGACAGTAGGGGGAAGCGGTTAATTGATAAGGGGGCAGTGTTTTGCTCAATTGTAGATGGCTTATGTAGGTTGTGCGACGACGACAACTGCAGAACTGGCAAGAGGACAAAGAAAATATGGGAGAAGGGTCCAGAGCGGGAACTCCAGCTTCTGTCCGCTCAGGAGGCGAGTCCGTCTTAGCCAGTCTCAAAGGCAAAGCCAGAGGCCCTTCACCTCAGCCTAAATTGTAAGTTTATATTTATCATCGTCGTCGTCGTCATTGTCGCGATACAAGCTCCATAGAGATACGTTCATAAGCTGTATATTATAACGTTGTTTAAAAATGATATTGTTGAAGGTAAAAGTTTTCAATAATTATTCTGTTTCGTAAAGTACCGAGACAAACACAAAAATATTGAATGACGTAGCAGATGCGTCATTTTGGAGCTTTCGTCATTTGTTTTTATTTTTGTATTGTGTGAATTCGAGGACCAATGATTTGCAGAGAAAAGCCTTGTCGCGTAGGAACGCAAATTTTTCACGGTTGAAAATCAGTCTGCAGGAAACTCTGGAAGGAGGAGGACTCACGTGCAATAGGCGCTGGCCTAACAAACGGTTTTTCGACTTTTTTACCACTAAAAAAGCGTTGTGGCGTAAATGGATCACAGCCTATGTTGATGTGGAAACATGTTGGTTTCAAATAGGACTACTGTGAAGAGCATTTAGTCACGAACATTGGAAGATTTGGTATGCTGAGGTAGCTACACTTCCATCTTGGCAAATTCTGTCAGCAGCGATAAGATGGTTGGCGATGTAAGCAACGATTCAATGCTACAGATTATTTGTGTGAAAGGCGTACTGCAGCCGTAATAGCAGGAGAGTCTTAGCCAGTTTATTCAGACACCGTTTGGGTATGTAAATCGTCGGTTGCGTGCAATTCGTGGCTGGAAACGTCCGTGAAGTCATAGATTATCTATAGGACGAGGGATCGAGATGCGGCTTCGGCGGTATTTGTGTCGGCAGTGATCGCGCGAGCGGGGCATTGGTTTCCAGTTGCGAATGAGTGAATGAATGATTTGTACGGTTCGTAAATCCGATCGTTTCGTGCATGTTTGCATGTTTATTAAGTCGGTGTCTCAGCAACGAGAAAAATGTATTCTTTCGTTAGCGGTTAGGGGATTGCGTAGGCGGAAGTGATGGTGAGACTGATTGACGTCATCGCGCGAAAATGGCGGCGTCTCACTATCATTTCCGTGTGTATCATATGTTTCAGGTGTTTTCATTTTAGTGTTGGGATTCGGTTTTAGTTTTTAGTTTTAGTTAGTTCTATTTATCGAGGACGATCTGAACATTTGCAATTTTATGAATTCTACGATCCTCGATCAATTGAAATGAACATCATTCAAAGACATCATTCCAAATGCTGAACTTTGTGAATCTACATGTGTGATTACAGTGACATGACTATTCGTATGAAGATTCTGTAACGACAAAATGATATCATCGGTGTTATCTAAAGACTATCTATTACTACTGATATCAACAAATAACCTGTCGTGTGAATAACATTGAACTATAAAGATCTACGACTTTGAGGTTCAACATATAATAACTTTTATAAACGAGTGGAGGCTGGGCTCTAAAAGGAGTTTGCATATTGACAATATGAGAAGTCGTATCCACTGAAGATCTACGACAAGGAGCTATTCTACGTGTGAAAGAAAAATGCAAAGACCTGACTGTCTGACTGAAAACACTCATTCTTTGATTATTACGTGTTGAAGCTGGAGCTGACAAACTGTGAGTAGATTCATAATGCTAATTATGTCTTGAATGGACCGTCGAGGAAAATGATCAAGTATTAATTCATTCATATTAAGATAAATAAGTAATAAGTAATACATTGTAGCATCAATATATATATGTGCATGCATTATACCATTTGACATCATTCACTCCACCTCATTGATGTGCATGTTGTATATATGTGTATGAAAGAACAGAAATAGTGAAACATCAACAAAAAACTCAGCAAAACGGTGTGGTCTTGTAAAATTTATGAGTAGTTGTACTTGAGGTCTGTGTTGTTTATGTGTTCCACGTAAATCACACGGGTCACGTGACATAATTTGGGGGCCAAGCCGGGATAAGAACACGTAAAAATTTACGTAGTTCTATGTTAAGTAGCAGTACTTACCTTACACATAACCTAGTCTAAAGACAGTGCATGAGTCACGTCTAGGGATTCGAACTTGGAGTAGTCCAATTCCTTTCCACTAGTGTGTAACATCAAGGTCACGTAATTTTACTTGACCATCGTTTTGCTGATATTGTGGGCGGTTGGCGGGCGCTTATAAGATCTGGGCGGAATAATAACCTCGCTACGCTTTGCGCGAACATTAGCCGACCACAGTCATCTAACCCATTGTTGTTTTCAGATTGACACCGTCGTCCGTAATTCTTTTGAGTTCCGGAAAGTTTCCAGCTATAGTTGTATAGCAAAACGCGATTATTAGTATTCGCGTATCATATTGATGTTGATCAATAAAATCGGTTAGTAACGCCGATTTGCGAACACTAGCGTGTACACGTGGAGTGACGACACGTAGTAAGTGATTCGCGATATTAACTTCATAAGGATAAATTGACTGGAAGTTCGTAAGACAACTCCGATTTCTGTAGAGGCAGAAATTATCACAAGAAGGGATTGTGATAAGAAGGATCGGTTGTTTTATAATCAGTAGGGTTTTTGGTGAAGTTAATGTTTTGAGTGCGGCATAAACACACGTGTCGGTGTTTACAGAACGTATGACGTCAGCTAGTAGTGACGTCGATTTTTTCTTTGCATAAATAATTTACAGCGTGACGTATAGTTCGTTTCCAAGATAAGATGGCACCACCGAGCAGAAAGAAAAATGTTAACGCTCAGCAAAATCAAGATTCCAATAATTCTGCCGTAGAAAAAACAACTCAGAGAAACAAATCAAACATGCAGGTATGGAAAGAGGATGGCGAACTCCTCGGTTTCACAGGGAAAGACCTGGCCCATTATGTGGAAGAGAGGAGGAAGGAAGAAACGGAAAGAGAAAGAGAAAGAGAAGACAAACGACTAGAAGCAGAAAGAGAAGACAAAAGACTAGAAGTAGAAGTAGAAAGAGAAAGAGAAGCAGCAGAAAGAGAAAGAGAGCAAAGAAGAGATGAAGCAGAATTAGCCTTGAAAATGCGTGAATTAGAATTGTACGCTCAAAGAGAACAAAATGCGACAGCTACTTCATCGCGATCATCTATGAATGGAGGTGGAAATAAAGGAGCAAAAATCAAATTGCCATACTACGAAGATGGAGATGATTTAGAAGCTTACCTGTGGCAATTTGAGAAGATCATGGCAGCAGAAGGATATTCTGAAGATCAATGGGGCATACGCCTACTTTCATTATTGAAGGGCAAAGCTCGAGAAGCCACGTCACAAATGAAGCAGATCGATTTGGCGAATTATGAAGATTTAAAGCATGAACTGATGAAAAAGTTCCAACTTACGTCAGAAGAGTACAGACGTAAATTCAAGTCAGCAAAGAAGAAACCAGAAGAAACAGCAAAAGATTGGTTCGGCAGATTGTCGTTGTGGGTGGAGAGATGGTTTGCTTTGACCGGGAGAAGAAAATCATTCGACGAATTATTTGACCAATTGGTGACAGAAATTTTTCTTGATGGTCTACCTCAAGATGAAGCCCGATTCGTAAGGGAAAAGAGACCTACTACATCAGAGACAGCAGTTGACGCAGCGGAAGCTTATGAACAAGCGAGAGCTGGAGAAAGACATCAAGACAAGTTCCGAGTGCGACACCAAGACAAGTTAAGAACGAGACATCAAGATCACCACCAGCGCAGAGATGACAAATATAACCATAAGGAACCATCTACATCAGTGGATGCTGAAAAAACGGAGCATAGATCGACCGACAAACCGGAAAGATCGCGTTCGCACACAAGACTAGAATGTTTCAATTGTGGAGGACCTCACAGAATAGCACACTGTCCGAAAAGGAAACACAGAGCATTTTGCGTTTACGTACCGCGTAACGGCAGTGAATCCGGCAGTGGAGATGAAGAAAATGATTCAGACCACATTGATTACCATGCACTTCGAGTCAGTGTACCAACCAGTGAAGAACCCATCGTAGCTGTAGTGAACAAGCCACTATGCGATGAGTGTAGCAAGATCACCTATGAACCGCTATGCCAAGTGAAAGTCGAGGGAGTCGAAACACAAGGACTGCGCGACACAGGAGCAACAATCAGCGTTGTGGATACTAAACTTGTACCCAAAGAAAAGTACACAGGAGATATACGAAATGTAAAGTTTGCATCTAGTGATACTCAAGATGTACCAGTGGCTAGAGTTGAACTAGACACACCATTCTTCAAAGGAGAAGCTGACGTAATTGTGATGCCAAGACCCGTAATACCAGTTCTGGTGGGAAACCAACGGTATATAACGTCAACAAACAAGGGGCACATCTCAGTATATCCAACAAGAGATATTTGTGCAGAAGTGAAAACAAGGGCTGCAGCGAAGACTAAGGAAATGAAAGAATTAAAAACAACTAAAGCAGACATCATCAACGTGTCAAAAGACGATTTGAGGAAGGCGCAACTTACAGACGAAACTTTAGAAAAAGTACGTCGAGAAGCAAATGAAGTTGGACATGGGAAATCCAAGCAGCCGAGAAAAGCACGCTATTTGTGGAAAAATGGAATTCTGCGACGCGAGTTTAAAGAAAATGGGAACACATTCAGCCAAGTTGTAGTACCCAAGCAATACCGTAATGAAGTATTGAAACTTGCACATGACACACCTATGAGCGGACACTTAGGCGCAAGAAAAACCAGAGGGAGAGTATGGGCAGATTTTTATTGGCCTGGAGTATGTGGAGATATCAGAAGATATTGCACTTCGTGCGACACATGCCAGCGAAATACATCTAACAAAGAGAACAACGGGAAAATACCATTAGAGAGAGTATATCACGCTAACCTACTAAAGCCCTATGTTGAGCGTGAAACAGATACTGTACGCGTAGCAGTAGTAATTCAAGAAGACAATGAAGAACAAGGGGATGAATTCAACCCAGTGCTGACAAGCTTACCAACATTGTCCTTGAAACCCAAGGAATCTGCGAAAGATGTACAAATCTGCGATAAGCTAACTGGAAAACAGAGAGACCAAGTTAACAAAATATGCAAGAAAAGATCAGCAGTACTCACTGAACTACCTGGAAAGGCGAGATTAGAGGAAGTAAACTTGACGGCAAAACCTTCCAAGTGTTTCATCGGATTTGATGAACTTGAATGTCTAGGACATCAGATTGGAAAAGGGAAAATCAAACCGGAAGATGATAAAATCAAGAAATTGCAACAAGCAACAAGACCAAGAACAAAAAAGGAAGTCAGAGCATTTTTGGGATTGGCTGGCTATTACAGAAAGTTTGTACCAAACTTTGCTAAGATAGCAACACCACTGACCGACATGACCAAAGCAAAGCAACCTGACAAGGTAGTGTGGACGGAAGAGGCAGAAAATAGCTTTTCCAAGCTGAAAGAACATTTAACTGCAAAACCTGTTATGTTATTGCCAGACAACTCACTCCCGTACACGTTGAGAACGGATGCATCAGATAGAGCTGTTGGAGCAGTATTAATGCAAGACCACGGTGAAGGACTTCAACCGGTGGCATATGCAAGCAGAAAACTGAGTCAGGCAGAAGGAAACTATTCGACAATTGAACGGGAATGCCTTGGTGCAGTATGGGGAATCAAGAAATTCGAACCTTATTTGTTTGGTCGAAAATTCACTCTCGAAACTGATCACCAACCGTTGCATTACCTCAAGAAGTCAAGAACGGAAAACGGCCGATTGATGAGGTGGGCGCTACAATTGCAACAGCATGATTTCGTAGTGAAAGTCATCAAAGGAAATGATAATGTGGGTGCGGACTATCTCAGTCGCATGTACCACGATGAGGTCAACTAAAACTGAGAGTTTTAGCTTCAAAAGGGGGGGCTTGATGTCGCGATACAAGCTCCATAGAGATACGTTCATAAGCTGTATATTATAACGTTGTTTAAAAATGATATTGTTGAAGGTAAAAGTTTTCAATAATTATTCTGTTTCGTAAAGTACCGAGACAAACACAAAAATATTGAATGACGTAGCAGATGCGTCATTTTGGAGCTTTCGTCATTTGTTTTTATTTTTGTATTGTGTGAATTCGAGGACCAATGATTTGCAGAGAAAAGCCTTGTCGCGTAGGAACGCAAATTTTTCACGGTTGAAAATCAGTCTGCAGGAAACTCTGGAAGGAGGAGGACTCACGTGCAATAGGCGCTGGCCTAACAAACGGTTTTTCGACTTTTTTACCACTAAAAAAGCGTTGTGGCGTAAATGGATCACAGCCTATGTTGATGTGGAAACATGTTGGTTTCAAATAGGACTACTGTGAAGAGCATTTAGTCACGAACATTGGAAGATTTGGTATGCTGAGGTAGCTACACTTCCATCTTGGCAAATTCTGTCAGCAGCGATAAGATGGTTGGCGATGTAAGCAACGATTCAATGCTACAGATTATTTGTGTGAAAGGCGTACTGCAGCCGTAATAGCAGGAGAGTCTTAGCCAGTTTATTCAGACACCGTTTGGGTATGTAAATCGTCGGTTGCGTGCAATTCGTGGCTGGAAACGTCCGTGAAGTCATAGATTATCTATAGGACGAGGGATCGAGATGCGGCTTCGGCGGTATTTGTGTCGGCAGTGATCGCGCGAGCGGGGCATTGGTTTCCAGTTGCGAATGAGTGAATGAATGATTTGTACGGTTCGTAAATCCGATCGTTTCGTGCATGTTTGCATGTTTATTAAGTCGGTGTCTCAGCAACGAGAAAAATGTATTCTTTCGTTAGCGGTTAGGGGATTGCGTAGGCGGAAGTGATGGTGAGACTGATTGACGTCATCGCGCGAAAATGGCGGCGTCTCACTATCATTTCCGTGTGTATCATATGTTTCAGGTGTTTTCATTTTAGTGTTGGGATTCGGTTTTAGTTTTTAGTTTTAGTTAGTTCTATTTATCGAGGACGATCTGAACATTTGCAATTTTATGAATTCTACGATCCTCGATCAATTGAAATGAACATCATTCAAAGACATCATTCCAAATGCTGAACTTTGTGAATCTACATGTGTGATTACAGTGACATGACTATTCGTATGAAGATTCTGTAACGACAAAATGATATCATCGGTGTTATCTAAAGACTATCTATTACTACTGATATCAACAAATAACCTGTCGTGTGAATAACATTGAACTATAAAGATCTACGACTTTGAGGTTCAACATATAATAACTTTTATAAACGAGTGGAGGCTGGGCTCTAAAAGGAGTTTGCATATTGACAATACGGAGAAGTCGTATCCACTGAAGATCTACGACAAGGAGCTATTCTACGTGTGAAAGAAAAATGCAAAGACCTGACTGTCTGACTGAAAACACTCATTCTTTGATTATTACGTGTTGAAGCTGGAGCTGACAAACTGTGAGTAGATTCATAATGCTAATTATGTCTTGAATGGACCGTCGAGGAAAATGATCAAGTATTAATTCATTCATATTAAGATAAATAAGTAATAAGTAATACATTGTAGCATCAATATATATATGTGCATGCATTATACCATTTGACATCATTCACTCCACCTCATTGATGTGCATGTTGTATATATGTGTATGAAAGAACAGAAATAGTGAAACATCAACAAAAAACTCAGCAAAACGGTGTGGTCTTGTAAAATTTATGAGTAGTTGTACTTGAGGTCTGTGTTGTTTATGTGTTCCACGTAAATCACACGGGTCACGTGACAGTCATTGTGGTCAACATCATCATCGTCGTCATCATGATCATCATCGTCATCCTCACCGTCATCATCATCATCATCAGCGTCGTCGTCGTCGTCATTATCGTCGTCGTTGTAGTGATGTCGTCATCTTCCTTTATCGTCATCATCATGATGTGTAAGTCCCTCCCCCCCCCCACCCACCCACCCAGAGGATCAACATTTCTGCGAAGGGCCATGGAATTGAAAGTCCTGCAAGTCCTGCAAAGGGCCAGGATAGATCACCTCCCATCTTGACTCTCTCGTCGTCGTCCTCCTCCTCGTTATCATCATCATCAACATCATCAGCATCGTCATCATCATCATCATCATCATCATCATCATCATCATCATCATCATCATCATCATCATCATTTGGGTATTTATATAGCGCTTTTTCCTAATGACAGATCAGTTCAACGTCCAGTTCTTACGCCTTCATACTAAACGTTACATACCAAATAAAATCAGACACAGCATAAGCATGATCTACTGTCTGGGTCACAGAGGGGCCAAGCAATCGACATGGGCGAAGGACACGAAGCCCGATGGAGGAGGCGCCAGCAAAGGTTCGGTCAGCAACAAGTCAGGGCCAACACGCAAGATCGGCAAGGCTCATTTTCGCAGAGGATCTCTCCAGGAATCAGACGCGGTACTGTTAACACTTGCACATTAATACTTAGTCACTCGCTGTGGCGAGGAGCAACGGTGAACTGCAGTGTCATCGTTGCCGGCTGTCACTGTCGGTAACGAAATAGAAGTCTATCACGTTAAAGAACGTTGTACTCTTTGCTAGTCTGCATTTTCGGATAGTAAGCCTGTAAGTTAGTTTGTTAATCGTTGAAGTTTCGATAATAATAAATGTCGCAGTGGGGATGCCTATGTCCTCAAAGAGTATGAGTTGGCTGTTAGGGATCCAAGATAAGCTCCGTCCGGGGACGGGTTTATTTATTTATTCTCGTTCTCAGATCACTATTTACATTATGGAGGGTTCGAGTTTTCTTGACTTCATCTAGATATACCGTAAACAGATTCATCTCGATTGCATCAACCCTAAGCGCGTGGAGGCGAAGAAAGTTCGAAATCATTGAACCTTTTCTTCATCATCAACTTTGTTCTTCGATCAAGCTGTCGGAACACCATCGAATCGGGTAGTGAATGTTTTGTTTGTGGAAGTGGTGTTGTCTCGTCGGAAAACCCGCCCATAGTTAACGTTAATGAAACGAGTTAATGTAAAAGCAAGGTTTCTTTCTTTTAGTGCGTATAAGAACAAATTGAATTCGTGAAGAAGTCTTACTTAGTGAAAACCATAAAGTACGAACAACCTGCTTCTGCTATTCTATTCAATGATCTTCATTCTCGCTTCTGTATTGCATCACAAATATAACAATATTCGCAACACTGTCCGAAAACAGATGAGCGGTCTATTTATCTTATAGCCTGTCTTAATTGGATGGTTCGGGAAGGTTCAAAACCTTTTTTCTAGGTTCTCATATCCCAAACCTAGGTTGCTGAACCTTATGAACCAAAAAAACCCAAAATGTTCAGGAACATGCCATTAATTAAACAGTCTATTCCGCCACGTTGAACTAGTATAGCATCATCGTAGTATAGAGTTATTATTATTATTATTATTATTATTATTATTATTATTTATCATTTTTACATAGCGCTTTTTCAGCTCAATAGCTGCTCAAGGCGCTGGTCGATATAGGATCTAACTCAAGCCGCCCGAAGAGCCCACGTGCTGCCTTGGGCGCACAGTCTGACGTTCAGACGACTGAGCACAATCCTAGGCGACCGGGAAAGGGGGAGAATAGAAAACTATACATTGAAACAACCATCAGACTAATAGCAATAGTAAGATGGCCAATGCTTACAGCCAAAGTTTATGTCCGGGACACCGGGAGTCGAACGCGCAACCTTTGTAACACGAGCTCGCCGCTCTATCAACTGAGCTATCCCGTTATTATTATTATCCCAATGTCTACATCGTATAGCTCATCGTTGTTTGTCGCTGTCACCCTAGCGCACACCCATTCAAAGGCGGGTCAACGCCGGGTCGTTGGAATCATGACTGTGCGATGCATAAACCGAGCTCTAGTCTGCCCACGCACCCATTCAGTCGCACCGACTTTAAAGATCCTGACCCTCAAGTCCTGGGCGGGAGAGTGCCAGCTACAACAGCAATGCACCCAGCAAACCACTAGGTCTCTTCTTCCCCATCTCCCGACCGTCGCCCAGGATAGGGCTCAGTGGTCTGAGGCGTCAGCCAAAGGCTGCAAGTGGGCGCCTGTATCGGCCAGCGCCTGGAGCAGCTCTTGAGTCGGAAAAGCGCTATTTGATAAGAACATTATATAAACAATGGGATCACGGAAGCCTTACAATCGGTATCAAATCAGCGATAAGGGACGCTTTCAACGCTGTTCGACGAGTGTGGCAAGGAAAATAGAACTCTCATCTTTTCGCGGGGCACAAAAACACATGCTCCTAATGACGTGGCTGTTCGTCGTTATAGATAGATACTCAGTGCTTATAGGGTCCAGCGGACTTCCAAGAGCCGACTCAGGACCACACAAAATTAAGTAAAATCAGATTAAACTGTTAACATTTAAATATTTTGACAGATGTAAATAAAATCAGTCTCTTCAATAAAATCCAAACAAGAATACAAAACAAGACGACATGATTTAGATGCGATAAAACAAACCAACATCATGTAAAAATTGAAACAGGTTCTGACTATTGCATACTTTAAAAACCTCATCAAAAGGTACTGAACCAAGATATTTTCCCCTTAAATCAACCAGATCAGCGCATTCAGATATAAAATGACGAACGGAAAAGGATTTGTTACATGCAAAGCACCATGGTGGGTCTTCTCCTTTTAAAAGGAAACTATGGGTGACATAAGTATGCCCAATATGAAGGCGAGCCAAAACAGTTTCCTCTTTGCGGGTGGACGCAAAGTTAGGCAAAGAAGCAGATAAATCCGACGGAATTTCAAATAATTTGTTATTGATTTGCTTAGACCATTCAGTCTGCCACAGCCGTTTACAATAAACTCCAGTCATACAACGCAGGTCAGAGTATGGAAGCTGTTCGTCGTTGCTCCCTCGTCTGGAAGTTTAAACCAGTTAATTCCGACTGTTGTGAATGACGAACTATTAGATATCTACATTGGCCACTGGGAATACACTTTCATTTCATTTTCTACAGGGTGGTTGAAAACTAACTCACTAACGACCTACGGCTGAGAACCTAACTTATTATTACTGCATGTTCGTGCAACAACAAGGTATAATGGTCCCTATAGGGGTGACATTGAAATGAAAATCTCCAATACATTTAATCCCACTAGTGACAAGAAAACCCTGTAATGGCTAAACTATTGCTGTGAGTATGAAGGAAGGGAAGGGGGGGGGGGGGGGAGGGAGGGAGGAGGAAATTTCATTGGACTAACCCTAGTCCCTTGTCGTTGGTTTTTGTTGTTGTTTTTCGTAGTTGTTGTTGTTGTTGATTTTAGACGCACATGCATAGCGTACAATGTGAGTCTATGCACTTACCCCCCGCACCCCCCCCCTCACCTTCCTCCCTCCCTCCCCAAACACTTTTTTTTTCTTCCAGATTTTTGCGAATCTGTGCGAGATGAATCCTAAATAGTCTAAAATACACATGTAATTATTTTGTGTACGTCGGTCCGTCTGTGAGTCCGCCGGTTGCCTTCCGTCGTCTGTCTGTGCAAAACTTGCAAGTGGATTAAGATCTCAGAACCTATTTCAACTATCATAACCAAACTTGGTAAGAGGGTCTATATCCATGAGATCTCATAAATGATCAGTGAATGAATGACATCGCTTTAAGGCTAAGGTCACAAGGTCAATAAATGTCAGTACAACAATTAATTTTTTGTTGTTGACAAAATGTCACTTTTTCTAAGTTTTTAATATTGAACTTATGATTCTTTGAGTCCCGATAGATATTTTTGGAAAACACATCCTATGGAAATTTGGTCAACTTCATTCCAAAGTCAAGGTCATTGGAGCTATCCAACGTCAGTTAGTATAAGTACTTTGAAGTGACCTTGACCCTAAACTATGAGAGATAATAGTCCAAACTTGTTGCATTTAGAGATGATAGATTGATTTTTTTATATGCTCCGTTTTTGCGTTGATCTTGAAGGTCAAGGTCATTTTAGGCCTTGCAAAAACATAAAAAATATAGGTCATCGTATAGTGGAATGACTCTAACCCATAGAATGTAAGAACATTGGGTTATTTGATCACACATGAGCATGAGAGGCCAAGAGAAGATCAACATCAGCCCAAGGTCACTGTTTGATTTTGGCATAATAAAACTGTTGCTGTTGTTTATTTGATAGTACACGTGCGTATTTGGAGCCGGAGGTCAAGGTCATCTCAAGGTCAAGGGCACAGAAAGATCAAAGTCGGTATAACCTTGCATTTCAATGCCACTGTTTCATTTTTCTTTTCTGTACCGTCATTTTCACGTTAAAGGTTGCTAGTTCCATAAGGAGCATGTGAGTCATATGGGCTGAGTCCTTCAAGATTTTAAAACAGACTAGAGATTTCAAACCTTGTATATATTGTTGTATTGGTGTCTAGGGGACCAGGCAGTCGCTGTCATCGATGTCGATGTACGGCAAAGAAAAACCTGAAGGGCTGACTGTGGGCCGAACGCATAAACAGGTTTTGTCTAGCACAGGCCTGATGGTAGACCCGCTAAAGGGCAGAAAAAAGAAGAGGTCAGTTTTGCATGCTGATTTAATTTCAGAGATCCATTTTCTGTCTTTTTGTTATTTTATGAAACAAAAAAACGATGAAACAACAAATATCAAATTAGACTCCTAGCCCATGGGGGCGGGGTGAAGGGGAGGAGAGAGGGGAGGAGGAGGGCGGTGTATAGCCAGACAATGGGGGAAGATGGGCTGATAGGGATACCAGGGCCGGATCTGGGGGGGGGGGGGGAGGGGGGGGGGGTTCCTGGGTTCCGGAACCCTTCCTCTGGCCATCCGATGTACCACCAACCAACCAACCGGAATGTGTGATGAATGGTGCAATTTACGAACATAGCAAAATTTCCCACCTTCCGTCCGGCCCAATACCATCACTTGGAACCCCCCCCCCCCCCTCTCTACTCACCTTGATCCGGCCCTGGATACATACACAATATATACATAATGACAGCACCAACGGCACTATATTACAAGACACAGTAGCATCTAACTGCAAACAATAACATATATCCTTGTTACACTCGTTGTAGGTTTTTATCAGTAGTTGATTCAGCCCCAATGCTTGAATCCTGATAAGTGTAACTCGAATTCGTTTATCCACGCAACCTGTTCACTCAGCAACAAGGCAGGAGTCGTCGTATGAAGTTTTCCAACTTTATTCAGCGTGCATTAACAACTGCATTCAATCGCTTTTCCCACTTTCTCATCCTTTCTCTACACAGTGCATCAATTATAGTTTTTTTTTTATAGACTCCAGATAACGTCAGAATGTTCCAGCGTGACACATTACAACCAATCAAAATAGACTTCGTCATCACTGTCTTACGTCATACAACTTTCTTTACAGTCTAAGAATTTTCTCAGCTATCCTATCCTATCCTGTCCCATAACCCGAAGGTCGTAGGGGCACCACAGATGATCGTTTAACCAGCATACTCCATCTTTCTCTGTCCTCAGCAGCCCTCATGGCTTCGCTCAGTGTCAAACCAGTCCATTCTCGAATGTTGTCCTCCCACCTCTTTTTCGGTCTCCCCCTTCTTCTACCTCCTTGCACTGTGCCTTGCAGAATGGTCTTTGCAAGGCCTGATGATCTGGTGACGTGGCCATACCATCGGAGTTTCCGTTTCTTCACCACTGTGAGCAGGTCATTGTGTTGTCCAATGGCTTGTGTGATGGTCTGTCGGACTTCGTCGTTGGTGATGTGTTGGGTATAGGAAATGCACAGAAGTCTTCTGTAGCACCTCATCTCCATGCTTTGTATTCTTCGTTTTCTCAGCTATCTACATTTATCGCGAAAATTCGATCGATAGTAAACAAGCAACTCTAGAGAATTCTCCAATAATATCGACCAACGATAATTATCAACATAATACAAAGCTTCTTTTAACAGCAACGCAAAATCAAATCAAAGGTAAAAACACTGTTATTGAATGCTTTGCAAAATAAAACGATCGGATCTATCGTGCGCGTCTCACACGTACTATCATGCGCCTCGCAAACGTAACAATCCTATCTATCCTATCCTATCCCATCCTATCCCGTAACTCGGAGGTCGTAGGGGCACCACAGATGATCGTTTAACCAGCGTACTCTATCTTTCCCTGTCCTCAGCAACCCTGATTGTTTCGCTCAGTGTCAAACCAGTCCATTCTCGAATGTTGTCCTCCCACCTCCTTTTCAGTCTCCCTCTCCTTCTACCTCCTTGCACTGTGCCTTGCAGGATGGTCTTTGCAAAACCTGATGCTCTGGTGACGTGGCCATGCCATCGAGTTTCCATTTTTTCACCACTGTGAGCAGGTCATCGTGTTGTCCAATGGCTTGTGTGATGGTCTGTCGGACTTCGTCGATGGTGATGTTCTGGGTATAGGAAATGCCCAGAAGTCTTCTGTAGCACCTCATCTCCATGCTTTGTATTATTCGTTGGAGATCTGCTGTGAGGGTCCATGTTTCGCAAGCATATAGGAAGATGGAGATGACAAGGGAGCGCAGAAGCCTTACCTTGGAATGTAGACTGATTGTCCTTTCTTTTCAAATTGGCTTCAACCTCGCCAGGGCAGCATTTGTTTGCGCGATCCTGGAGAGGACTTCAAGTCGAAACCCATTGTCTGAAACAATGGCTCCTAAATATTTGAAGCTATGCACTGTGTTGAGGGATTATCCTTGGACTTTGATGTCCGTGTTGATGCCATTGGTGTTGTTTGTCATCATTTTGGTCTTCTCTGCACTTATTTCCATTCCATAGGCTCTGGAGGTGGTGTCAAGCCTCTGTACCAGCTGTTCAAGTTCTTGTTCCTCTCCAGCCAATCCATCAATGTCATCCGCAAAACGAAGATTGGAGATTGCTCTCCCACCTATGCTGACTGTGCCTTCGTGATCTGCAAAGGCATCTGACATGATGCGCTCTAGGAAGATGTTGAAGAGTGTTGGAGAGATTAGGCATAAAATAACATAATTTATATACTGAATGAAAAAACAACAACAATGTTTAAACATGTTTGACACAAACATAGCTCGAATAAAAAAAAATGCACTCAGAAGAACAAGCTCCTAAAGAAGCAAGATAAAACAAAACCAACAGTCATCAGAGAAGTGAAAGAACAAGGTAAAGATTGCAAACCCAGTAAAGCACACACGCATGACCACCAAACAGTATTGAAGCACTTGAAAAAGAAGAAAGATACAATGCGGTACTTCTTAAAAAGTGAAAATAGTTTTCCAATAAGATGACTTAAATTCATCAGTGCGCTTTTCGATTTCGAGTTCATTAGCTGATTTAATTTGAAGACATTTGGGCGATTCTGTAACAAGAGGCCGTTTTACACAGCACAGTTTAAGCTTTTGCCTTGTTTAGTCAGTGTAACACTAAGGTTAATGTTACGCTAAAGCCGACGATAGAAGTATTACTGTATGTGCTACACTCTGCTAGGCTGACGCCCGCACAGTGTAGTGACATCATCCAGCTCACGTTAGAGCTCATCGAATTTACAGCTAATCAGAACAGAGCGAGATTAGGTAGACCAGTCCTGCCTGATTCAGGCAGACATGTAGAAGAGTCATTCTGCGTTCAAACTGCGAGCAGTACACAGCTACGCTCTTACAAAAATCTCTCCACTGACAGACTAGGGAAGCAGGACTTGTTGAATATTCGAATCAGTCAAGTTAGCCACGGCCTGACATTGCCTAAAGCAATAACCATTTATTTATTATTTATTTAATCGTTCTTATATAGCGCTTTTCCAGCTCAAGAGCTGCTCAAGGCGCTGGCCGATACAGGATCTAACTCAAGCCGCCCGAGACGCCCACCTGCAGCCTTTGGCGCATGGTTTGACGCCCGGACAACTGAGCACAATCCTGGGCAGCCAGGGATGGGGGAGAAGGACCTAGGTGCATGCTGGGTGTTTTCTTGTCACCGGCACTCACCCGTCTAGGACATGAGCGTCAGGATCTTTAAAGTCCGTTATGATGGAATGTATGCGACACAGACTAGACCTCGGTTTATACTCTCATCCGAAGGAGTAGGAAAACAGGAGTAAAGTGTCTTTCCCAGGGACACAACACAATGGCCCGGCCAGGGCTCGAACCCGGGACCTTCCGATCCGCAAGCCGAAGCACTACCATTAGTATGTAATGTAATGTAATGCCAAAAAGGTAAATGAACATACTTTTGTTTCATCGTGATGTATTGATATTATTGTTGAATTATGTTTGTGAAATATGCTATGCTTAGACTTGAATTGTTAGTCCAACGTTGCGTGACCATGTGGCGAACACAACCGGGTTTGAAGCCATGTTGTATTCCGTACGGACGTACTGTTGTTTAACCTATATGTATGCTTGCAGACCAGTGGCTGTACGTACCAGAGAATGTGTATCATAATAATTATTTCTCTATGTGTATAGTTAGCCATGATTTTTATTTATATATGTATAGGAAATTAGAGTGGAGATTCCAGTGGACCACGGACTTGGCAGAATGTTCGTCGCATATATATAGAGATGTGGAGCTAATCACTGAGGGCTACTTCGGCCTTCAGTGAGACGCTCTGCACACACCCTTTATACAGGGTTGTGCAGAATTTCGTCAAATATGTTACAGACGAGCAGGCATCGTATCGTGAGCCCAACTAGGTGAAAGACAAGGACAAGTCGTCGCTGAACGTTGGCCTGCCGAGTCCTCTCAAGCACTGCGCAAAGAGGGCCCACCAGTCTAGCCACAAGGAGAAGACTCCACAACAACACAGCTTATCAAGGAAGCAACCTCAATGCAGCGCTTCGAACATACACTTAAGTGCATACCGAAACAGTGCACTAAACCTATATCAAGGGGACCACAGTAGTCCACTCTTCCAGAACTCTGACCATTAGGGCAGAAAGTATCCAGTGCCCGATGATGATAAAGTAGCTGCCTAGAACTATCAAGAAGCGAACCCTTCGCATTGACAATTGAACTTTTAAGTTAGTTTCGTACTTCGCAGATCGTGTATAGAGTAGAGGAAATAAATGTGTGATATTTACTGTTAAACAAGTGGCTGGACTACATATGTTTCATAGCAGTGTGAGAGCTAGTGTGACAGTGATCTTTTACCATTTCTCTTTCTATCTCTGTACCCCCAGCCTAAACACAGACCGAGCTAAACATATAAATGTTTTAAGTTAAGTCACAGGGAGATTCACTAGCGATCCTTATCGACAATAGATGAGTGGGTAATAGCATTCCATTGTGCAGAGCCCAGCAACAATAGACCCATCGTCACAGATTCCTAAAATAATGTGGCAATAGGGAAAATCTGTTTTTTTAGAAGGGGATTAGGACAATTAAACAAATAATGAAATTCATCACCTATTTCATTTAAATCACACAAGGAACAGACTTAAGTTTCTTCTCTCGGAATATCTTTGAGTTTGGATGGGAAATTTGTGGC
>CM072525.1:12613770-12656270 GCA_036898135.1 Oncomelania hupensis | reverse complement strand
AACAGCACTTCATTGGCTTCCTGCAAGTTAAGGATTGAATATAAGATTACCGCACTAATTGCTCTTCTTGATCTGTATCGGTCAATCTGTGTGAGTTGTACCTAAAGTTGTGTCTGTTCTGCCAGGCCCTAAAGGGTTCAAAGCTTTAAGGGAAATGGTGGAAGAACAGCTGAAGCCGGCACATGGCAGCAAGCAGATCACAGACGGATTGAGGCGCCTTGTACTTCATCACAACTACCCCAAGGAAGAAGACGATCCTAACTTCCAGCTCATCGACAAGTATTGATGGCATTTGTTTCGTCAGAATATTTTTAAAACAACAGCAACACATTATTGTATTTTATTTGAATTTGTGTTATTTTAATTTGTATTATTTTCATTTATGTTATTTTATATATTTTGTTGTTATTGTTGTTGTAGTGCGCTTTCCCAGTTCAAGAGTTACTGAGGGCGCTAGGCCGACACAGGATCTAACAGTAGCCGCCCGATGCAATAGTGTTCTTTATTTTTGCCTTTACCACTGAACCTCTCTCCGCCTACTACGTCAACGATGATGAATGATGATGATGATGAACGATGATAATCAATGATGATGACGTGCACAGCTCTGCAGTGTTCACCCTAAAAACTTTTTGCCCAAGACCCGCGTACAGAAACAAGGGTGAGGCAAACGGAAAACTTAATTCCCAGATTAATTGTTGAATAATAGTCTGTGGTTTTTTTTTAAAAGACTGGTGATGAGGGTAGTAAGTCCTACAGCATTGTTAAGCAGTATTATGATCTTATTCCCTTTTGTCCTGACCGACGCGATAGATAGTTCGAATACATTTGTTACAGTAGACTGTTTAGCGCCAAGACCAGTTTAGTTCTTTCTTTTAACATCTATGTATTCAATTAATAAATTAAAGGCGCGGCGATGCGCGGCCGGGGCGTTACGCGATAGGTAGGGGCGTTCATAGGGCACTATTCTTAGTTTAGAAAGACTCAAACCACATGATCAAATCACGTGACTTTCAGCTCATCCAGACCATATGCATGAGTCTCAGATTGCAAATGGCGGCTTCCATGCGGTCTAGAACACGTGTTTTGAGTGCAAATTTTGAGCTTTTTTTGTTTCTTCTCAGAATTATTTTGGTTTGAGTCAAAATGTCGTTGAAGTTCCAATGATTTTAAAAATAATTTAGATTATAAATATTTAGCAAGAATTTTCAACTTCAAGTCCCATTTGGGATTCAAGGCACGTTGGAGGCTACTTGGAATGACTGTGTCTCATAATACTGCTGAACAGTGTACAATCTGTCCTTCTCACCCCAACCCCCTTCTTGTCCTGGCTGGTGCTAAATAATGTGTACACAGTTAAATAGTAGACTATTTCGCAAATAATATGGGACTTGTGATCCTCAGTGGATCCACGCCTTATTGGAGGCTGCATTTAATGACGGTATGTGTGTGTTATTGTGTGTGTTATTGGGTGTTTCACCAGGTACATGAGACTGAGGGATCCCTTGTTTCAATGTCCGTACGTCGACCTGAAAAGGGAAAACATCTCACCTTGCGCCATCCCCCTCGCCTTTTGACCGCGGCCCACGCCCACGAAGACACCGCCAACCTGCTTGCTGTCACTGTCTTTCAGCTCTCGTTGTTTTCTCTGTGTAATGTTCCAGCTGCAAAGAAACCCGCAATCTTTGAACAACAACATAGTGTATCCACTGCGGTAGGTTTATGTGTATACTATGTAGACCTTTTTATACATGGCCCCCAATCTTAACACTGTGTTTACATTTGGCCAGGGCGGGTTTTACCCTAACATTCGCATTGTTATCATATTACACAATGAGAACGTGAGCTTTCCTTGCTCCAACCAACCGCTACAGTTTGGATTTTCCGTTTCCGTTCTGATAGGGAGTGACTTCCTCCTGTTTACCGGTACCCCATTACCACAGGCGTGTGGTTTTTGACCCTATTTTTTTAATAAGCCACGCGGCTTCAAGAGGGCCTCTGGGATGTCTGGGGCAGGGGAAGATCTATTGTATCCACCTAAAACGAAAAACCTCACGAGCAACTTTTTTTATGGGTTCTGTCTCTCTGTCCCAGCTTTGGTAGATGCTATGTTTAGCTCAAGAGGGGTGTCTAGCGGTTGCTATTAATAGGCACTTAAAAAAAGAAAAAAAAGAAAAAAAAAGCTACCGCTTCGTGACGTGTTTCACATTATAACGTAATGAAATGTAAATGATAAGCAAACATGCAAGCCACTCAAATGTGTTTCCAGAAGCTCGTACACAATCCATATACCCGAAAAGTAATCATTTTCAAAACGTCTGAATTTTCTTTACCCCCGTTGGGGTGCCGGGGGTTTCAGTATAAATAGTATCCCCACTTTCTGGAAATTTAGTGCTTTAAATTCCCACTGTCGCTGTCTTTCTCATTTGCTCTTTTTCATTCCTGCTCTGTTCTATCAATCTGCTATACTATCGTCTTCTTCTCTAGCCCAGTCTCCTACTTTTTTTCTTGAAAACTCTTCCGGGACAAGACTCCTTGTTTGTGTATGAGGTCTGTTGGATCAGCTTGGGAATATTGGACGCTTTCTGCCAGGTGGTCACTAGGGCCTCCTATGATGTTATTATTTAGCAATGTAGGCATTTTATATGTATGTGTTTTGTTGATAATTTATAATGATGTTTGTATTCTATTTTGTTTTTGTAAACGGGGGTTCGATAAGTTGGGGTGAAGCCTCAGCCGTCCCCTGCGTGGGATGTCTTTATTGTAAAGTGACTGGCTGGTGGAGGGCATTCAGTTTTCCCACTAGGGTTGTTTCAGCAGATCTTTTATGCGGATTGGGGGTTGGCCGCTCCTGATTTGGCTCGGAAGAGTCCGCTGGACCTAAAGCAACAATAATGTAATGTAATGTAATGTAATGTAATGTAATGTAATGACTCGGATTTATTCTAACGAAACAAACAAAAACATGGAATGATAGCTCTGTGAACTATGTACAAGATTGTGTTGGTTTTAATATAAATAAGGCTCCAACCGGTTAATAGGTACAGCTCAAAACACGTTTTCAAAACGGTGAAGGTCAATGATATGATTTTTGAGTAAGAACAAATACGAATAATATCACTTGCTTAGCATTTAAGTTTTCTCAATGAATTCTCGTTATGAATGTCGGTTCATTTAGTTTTCAGATAAGTCAAAAAGTGTTTTGAACAAACAAAAATTATAGTTGGACCGACGGACAGACTGCCTGACCGACGCCAGGACTGCTATTGAATGATGGCCCATGCTTTGAAGTAGGCTACCTGTATACGAAAACTTCAACTAAATCGCTTCAGCCGTTTGTGAGATATTGAACAAAACGTGTTTAACAATAAAATTAATCCTGTGACCTTGACTTTTGCAGTAGATGAAATATGATGGCACGAGATGCAGGCGACTAGATTAGGGACTTTTCCTATGAAGTTTGGTAAAAATACTCTATCCTGTCCTATCCCGTAACTCGGAGGTCGTAGAGGCACCACAGATGATCGTTTAACCAGCGTACTCCATTTTTCTCTGTCCTCAGCAACCCTGATTGTTTCGCTCTGTCAAACCAGTCCATTCTCGAATGTTGTCCTCCCACCTCTTTTTTGGTCTCCCTCTTCTTCTACCTCCTTGCACTGTGCCTTGCAGGATGGTCTGTGCAAGACCTGATGATCTGGTGACGTGGCCATACCATCGGAGTTTCCTGTTTTTTCACCACTGTGAGCAGGTCATCGTGTAAAAATACATTCAGTACTTTCCGAGATATGACGTCTAACAAACCGAAAGACGAACAGACGACCGACCGACGGACATTTGGCCCGTCCTGATTCCCTTCGACCGATCGTGCGTTATATTTCAAACAAAGGTTAAGAACTCTTAGCTGAAGAGAGAACATATTGATTTGTTTTGTTGTTATGTTTTCATTTGTGTATTATTACATTGTTGTTGCCTCTAAAGTTTAACGTTAATGCAGTCTTGATTTAAGCAGTTTGTTTTGTTCCTTTCAAATGTTCTGTTTGCTTTAATGTGTTTCGTTTTGTTTCGTTTTGACATACAGATTTCTTTGACACCGTCATTCCACACCAGCTCAATGCCTATGTGACCAGCACTGTTTAGTGCCTCCACATTTTGCTGGCTGCTGGCTATTTATAGCTTGCCTGCACCCTCCCTTCCAGTGAAAGGAAAGGAAAGGAAGCATCGGCGAAGCTATTTATAGCTAGCCTGGCTGACCTAACCTCAAAACTAAAAAGCTTCGTTTGAGTCGGTGTGATTACCTTTGAAACAGCCGACGCAATCCAATGAGGGCGATAACCGTTGTATTTTCAGTACAAACTGCAGTAGGTAACCATAGAATTGAACATGGTGATATTCTGGGCGTTTTCCTATTTTCAGACTTGTACTTTCAAATTCTCGGGAGCGGGTGGGTGTCGGGATGGGCCAAAAGTCGGTCTGTCCGTAGGAAGCCATGTCTCAAAAACCAAATAACGGATTGTCCTCAAACTTGACAGGAACGTGACCTTTGTTGGTGGCCTGCCTCCCGTGCCATCGTATTTGCTCTACCGCAAAGGTCAAGGTCACTGAACTCGTTTTGTTGCTAAGCGATGTTGCCGAGTTTTGGCACAGAGGTACTGCAAATCATGGGTCATCCTTGAGTTAGCAGGCGGTTGTCGGTCCGTTGGTCGAGCCATCGCTCGAGATTCCAGTTTTATTGGTCGAAAGAAGCTTTTTTTTTTTGTCCTATCCCGAGAATAACTAAACCGAAAATTATAATGTTTATCTGGCAGATACTGTAACTACTGCGAAGTTGTTAGCTCATTCGTATTTTCTCAAAGGTCAAGGCCATTGTGCTACACAATTATTTTTAACACGTTTTGCGCTGTATCTATACATTGACTAATCAGATTTTACTATTGTTTGTTTGCAACTAGTTCAGATACTGGCCTTTCATTACAGGTTTTCCCTGTGTTTCGTCCGTCACAACATGCTCAAGAACATTAACAGTTTTGAAAATGTTTGATTTTGGGGCTATTTGTTTGTGTCTGGAAATACTTTTGGTATGGCTTGCCGTTTTGTTTGTTGTAGTGTTTATTTACATTTCATTATTTTATGATGTGAATCCTGTTATAAAACAGTGGCTTTGTTTTTGATTGTGTTTGATTTTCTCTGGGGTGTGTGTGTGTGTTTATGTGTTTGATTTTCTCTGGTGTGTGGGGGTGTGCGTGTGTGTGTGTGTGGGGGGGGGATTGTATGTGTGTTGAAAAAATGTATTGTGACTTAGTGTGTGTGTGTGTGTGGGAGTAGTTGCAGAACCATCGCAGATACACAGGCCGTGAACTAATAACACACACACACACACACCAATGAACACATTAACAGCAGCAATCACATAACTACAAAACAAAGAAAACGACCAACCTCTAGCTCGTGCAGAATTGACACTTGGAAGAGGTGTGTGAAGGATGAAGAACAGGTGGGGGCCCTTTGAGGACGGGGGATTATTTTAGAGTTATTGGGGGGGGGGAGGGGGGTGACAAATGCAGTAGCCTACGTAGAGGACCTCCCATGGGAACACTTTCAGTGTCCCAAGCTGTCCACCGGTGGCAGTGTCAGGCGTTGGACCAATATGGGTTGTTGCCGTGACTGAAATGAAAGCAGAGATCATCACATAAATTCTACTACTCTAAGGACCACAATACATGTTCAGCAGGGCTACTAATTTTTCGCGGTTCAGCGAATTTCCGCTATTGGAAAACATATTTGCGCCGAGAACAGTATGGTTTTCCGCGGATCAAAAACGTTTGTCAACGATTTTCCTCCAATGAAGAAGTATTTTGTACGTGTCCTCAAGTCAAACGGAAACATGGAGCTGCGCATGCGCGTTTCAGAATCGTAGCCGGTAAAATGGATGAGGCACATTGTTTAGCGTGGCGAGGAAGTTGACGATAAAGGCATGGAAAACGCATGGAGGTGGGAAGGGATGGAAAAAGAAGATGGGTGATGAATGACTGGGATACCATTTGAGAAAGATCTCAAGAAATGGAACAGCCTTTTATACAGTGTGCCAGTCGGAGATCAAATACGAGCAATGGAGAACTTGCTGTCGGAGGCTAAAAAAGCTAAGCGGTCACATGCAACTGTGAGGCAAGTGTGCAGCACTCAACCTTCAGCCAGTGTTGCTGATGCACAATCTGTGAAGCCAGTGTGCATCATTCAACCTTCAGCCAGTGTTGCTGATGCATAATCTGTGAAGCCAGTGTGCATCTTTCAACCTTCAGTCAGTGTTGCTGATACACAATCTGTGAAGCCAGTGTTCGGCACCCAGCATTCAGTCAGTGTTGGTAAAGCGCCTCAAAAACCTGTTTAGAGAAACTAAAGTCACAAACAAACCAGTTTCTCCAAATTCTTCAAACATACCAACAAAACCATTGCCAGTGAAAACACTGTTTCAAGGTTGGGTTGTGTATCAGAATGTATGAACTTAAAAAAAAAAAAAATATGTGGACTTTATTGGTGAATAGGAGCTGTCAGCTGGGCCCCAGTGTGTGTTTAAACTTATATTTGTAGCTGGACTTGGTTGGCGAATAATAACTGTAAGCTATGCATCGATAAAGACAGGCTACTTAGCTGTTTGTAAGCAAGCAAGTCTTTCCTTCACTATGTTATGTTTTTGTTGTCATCAAAATTGCACGATTATAATGCAACAATTCGTATTCGGCGGGAGTGGAGGATGGTAATTCCTCTGCACTCTCTACCAGCGCCTAGGCGGCACCTGGACTCGGGACAATTTTCTCTTCTTTTTTTCTCCAGACCATTACAAGCCTTGCATGTTGTTTCATGCACATGCAGCACTGTTTACAAGTCAAGTCACAAGCATTTTTTTTTTTAAGAATAGGAAGTTACTTTTCAACCATCCCGTACGTGGCGTTTGACCGAGCCTGGCATGCAGCTCTATGGGCAACAATGAAAGTGTACAACATCAGCCCTAAAATTATTGAAGTCATCAAACGCCTGTATGACAAGGCTACCAGTGCAGTCCTCCATAGCGTCATCGGAAACTGGTTCAGAACAACAATCGGTGTGCGTCAAGGATGCCCACTCTCTCCAACACTCTTCAACATCTTCCTAGAGCGCATCATGTCAGAAACCCATGCAGATCACGAAGGCACAGTCAGCATAGGGGGTAGAGCAATCTCCAATCTTCGTTTTGCGGATGACATTGATGGATTGGCTGGAGAGGAACAAGAACTTGAACAGCTGGTACAGAGGCTTGACGCCACCTCCAGAGCTTATGAAATGGAAATAAGTGCAAAGAAGACCAAAATGATGAACAACATCAATGGCATCAACACGGACATCAAAGTTCAAGGCGAATCCCTCAACACAGTGCATAGCTTCAAATATTTAGGAGCCATTGTATTAGACAATGGGTCCCGACAGGAAGTCCTCTCCAGGATCACACAAACAACTGCTGCCCTGACAAGGTTAAAGCCCATTTGGAAAGACATGACCATCAGTCTACATTCCAAAGTAAGACTGCTGCGCTCTCTTGTCATCTCCATCTTCCTATATGCTTGTGAAGCATGGACCCTCACAGCAGATCTACAACGAAGAATACAAAGCATGGAGATGAGGTGCTACAGAAGACTTCTGGGCATTTCCTATACCCAGCACATCACCAACGACGAAGTCCGACAGACCATCACACAAGCCACTGGACAACACGATGACCTGCTCACAGTGGTGAAAAAATGGAAACTCCGATGGTATGGCCACGTCACCAGATCCTCATGCCTTGCAAAGACCATTCTGCAAGGCACAGTGCAAGGAGGTAGAAGAAGAGTGAGACCGAAAAAGAGGTGGGAGGACAACATTCGAGAATGGACTGGTTTGACACTGAGCGAAGCCATCAGTGCTGCTGAGGACAGAGAAAGATGGAGTATGCTGGTTAAACGATCATCTGTGGTGCCCCTACGACCTCCGAGTTACGGGACAGGATAGGATAGGATAGAACTCTCTACCAGCGCCTAGGCGGATCCTGGGACTCGGGACAATTTTCTCTGTTTTTTTTTTCTCCAGACCATTACAAGCCTTGCATGTTGTTTCATGCACATGCATGCAGCACTGTTTACAAGTCAAGTCACACGCAATCTATTCCAATAGGGAGTTACTTTTCAACCACACCGTACGTGCTCCTTGTATTAACATTTTTGGTTACTTGTTTTGTTTCAGTTGGGAAAAGAAAACAGTGGAAACAGTGTGATGTTGTGTCCTAATTTCCTCGCAACTAGTGAATATTCATTAAGTTTGAGAGTATAAACCGAGGTCTATTCTGTGCACGCGTGCTTTCCATCACACGGATTTTATTTTTAAAAAAATAAAATAAAAAGACCATCATGTCATTTAGAGGGATGAGTGCAGCTAGTTAAATACAGCAACACACCCCGCGAGCACTTACTGGCCCTATTCTCCCCTCGTCCTGGTTGTCGCCGCTCTGCGGTTGCCGTGCTTTAGCTAAAAGTTATTAAAAAAAAAAAAATAAATAAAGCAAAACACGTATTTAGCTCACATATTAAGCAACGAATAAATTAATTTCGTTTCTCTCACGTTCATTCATGGCGGTTTTCAGCATTTTAATTCTTATCGATGATTTCTGCTTATGTCAGGTTTGAGATTTTTAGAACTCACCCATGCTATGCGTGCAAATTCCGGTTGCTTTCTCAGGGAAAGTGTGGCAGTTGCAAAGCAGCACCACCCAGGACGGCTGGTAATGTTAAGATATTTCTATATTTACAGTTTTTATAAATACTGTAGCATGAATGCCCACTTTAATGTTTTTCTTCTTCTATTAAGTAACCAGCAAACAAGACATTTTAATGTTTTGGGCTAGTAACAGAAGCATCTGTAACGTCTTACTTTTTCATTCAGTGTTACGTATTAGATCTACGTTTTAATGCAATGTAACGCATTAGATCTAATGTGACGCATTAGATCAAAGTGTTTGTGCTATGTAACGCATTAGATCAAAGTTTTCATGCAATGTAAAGCATTAGATCAAAGTTTTCATGCAATGTAACGCTTTATATCCAAGTTGTCATGCAATGTAACGCATTAGATCCAAGTTGTCATGTAATGTTACATACTAGACCTAAGTCTTCATGCTATGTAATGGATTAGGTTTATGTGGTCATGCAATGTAACGTATTAGATCTAAGTCTTCATGCAATGTAGCGCGTTAGATCCAAGTTGTCATGCAATGTCGTATACTAGATCTAAATCTTTATGCTGTGTAACGTATTAGGTATATGTTGTCATGCAATGTTACGTATTAGATCTAAGTCTTCATGCAATGTTCAGCCTACGTTCATTTTCAATTTGAGTTATTATATCATTTTATAACCACGTTTGATATGTTGGATGTTTCGATACCATTTGTGTCCAAATGGAATTACATTGAATTAAATGGAAACCTCCAAAAGTATGCAAAACAACAATTATTTTAACAAGAAGAAAAAAAAGCAAAAGCAATCACGAAAACGTACACATTTTGGGTATAATTGTGTGTTTTTCTTTGCTGTTCTGTTAATCTGTCATTCCGCACCTCAATACGGCATCATTATTAGTCACGGCCCCTGATGAATTCTTCTTCGTCTTCTTCTTCTTCTTCTTCTTCTTCTTCTTCATCGTATGGACTGAAAACCAAAAGCTTCTTTTATTTTTTTTTTTAAGCAAAAAAAATTAAAAAAAAAATTAAAGTAGAACTGTTTTACTTTTTGTACAACACAAAGCAAACAAAATTCAAATTAAACTACAAATAATAAATATTGTATATTTTAAAAAAATAGAATTACGTTAAATTATATCAAATAAATAACGTATTCCATCCTCATGCAAAGCAACACACACACAAACACACCCACACACACACGCACACACACACACACACACACAAGCCAAGGATGGGCCTACTTGCCGGAATCTTTGATTGAAGTCTGTGTCATCAAAATGTCTTCGCAAAACCGCAAACGCCGTTCACCCTCATTCTCTCTTCTGACCCCGCTTCTCCCCACCCCCTGAAGTGAAAAGACGCTGGGCGCATGTCGGTTTTCCCAGGACTGCACGTGCGCGCGCGCAGAAGTGCAAATGGCGTCACGTGGCGGTCACGTGCCGGGGTCATCAAGCGATAATCGTCATTTCATTGGCTCTTGCTCGACACAATGGACGCTGGGCATAGCACGGAGAATTAGGATATCACTCTGGCTTCATTGTTTGAGAAAGGTGCAAGAGGACAAGATGGGCAAAGATGAAGACACGAGGGTGAGGTGGGTGGGTAGGGGGGGGGGGGCAAGAGGAAGAAGGATGAAGAGGAGGATACGGAGGAAGATGAAGAGAAGTCAGGAGGGGAAGAAAAGGAACGGAAGACATTAAGAAGGAAGAAGAGAGGAGGAAGAACAAAAATTAGTCCCTACGCAAAACGCATTATATTAGGTTAGTCCCAGATAGTAATAATAATTATAAGAAGAAGAAGAAGGGATGCTACAGGCGCCTTGTTCCTAAATCATACTGGAAGTGCGGCGATCAGTAAGCAACATACACGCTCACTCACACCTACATAATCAACATTCTCACATTCATCACTCAAACATGTGGCGTGAATGCTTAGTCGCTATTCCTATCCCGTAACTAGGAGGTCGTTGAGGCACCCCAGATGATCGTTTAACAAGCGTACTCCATCTTTCTCTGTCCTCAGCAACCCTCATGGCTCCGCTCAGTGTCAAGCCAGTCCATCCTCGAATGTTGTCCTCCCACCACTTTTTCTGTCTCCCTCTTCTTCTGCCTCCTTGCACCGTGCCTTTGCAGGATGGTCTTTGCAAGGCCTGATGCTCTGGTAACATGGCCATACCATCGGAGTTTCCGTTTCTTCACCACTTGGGAGCATGTCTTCGTGTTGTCCAATGGCTTGTGTGATAGTATGTGGGACTTCACTGTTGGTGATGCGCTGGGTATAGGAAATGTCCAGAAGTCTTCTGGAGCATCTCATCTCCATGCTTTGTATTCTTCATGTAGATCTGCTGTGAGGGTCCATGTTTCACAAGCGTATAGGAAGATGGATATGACAAGGGAGCGCAGCAGCCTTACCTTGGAATGTAGACTGATGGTCCTGTCTTTCCAAATGGGCTTTAACCTCGTCAGAGCACCAATTGTTTGTGCGATCCTGGAGAGGACTTTCTGTCGGGACCCATTGTATAATACAATTGCTCCTAAATATTGGAAGCTTTGCACTGTTTTGAGGGATTGGCCTTGGACTTTGATATCCGTGTTGATGCCATTGTTGTCGTTGGTCATCATTTGGGTCTTCTCTGCACTTATTTCTATTCCATAGGCTCTGGATGTGGTGTCAAGCCTCTGTACCAGCTGTTCAAGTTCTTGTTACTCGCCAGCCAATCCATCAATGTCATCCGCAAAACGTTGGTTGGAGATTGCTCTACCCCCTATGCTGACTGTGCCTTCTTGATCTGCAAGGCCATCTGACATGATGCGCTCTAGGAAGATGTTAAAGAGTGTTGGAGAGAGTAGGCATCCTTGACGCACACCGATTGTTGTTTTGAATCAGTTTTTGATGGCGCTGTTGTGGAGCACTGCACTTGTAGCCTTGTCATACAGGCTTTTGATGACGTCAGTAATGTTAGGGTTGATGTAGAATACACGTTCATGGTTGCCCACAGTCTACAAACACTTGCTTGAAGCAACTCCGCGGGTATGTTATCCTCTCCCGCTGACTTCCCCTTCTTCAGTGATTGCACTGCTGCCTCAACTTCTTCTCGGAGAATTTTGAGGATTTCTTCCTCTGTTCTGTTCTGGGGATATTCCATTACTGATGGGTCTCTGTTTGGTTTGTGGTTGTAAAGGTCAGAGCAGCACTCTTTCCATCTATCTAAGACTTCTTGTTCTTCTGTAGGGAATATGCCAGACTTGCTTTGGATCGTGGAGACGTTGGGCTGTTTACCACTTGTCAGCCGCTTCACAGACTCGTAGGCCTTCTGGCTGTTGTTCTCGTTCAGACTGTTCTCTTTCGTGGCATTGCTCTTCTATCCAGACCCCTTGGGGTCATGAGCAATCTTGCCACTGTAGATTGTTCTAACCTATAAAGGGAAAAGTGAAAGCCCCAGTTGAAAACCTGTCTTTCCTTTATAGGCATGACCGATTCACTGCGGCAACAGTACCCCCGTTGGAGTGCCGGGGGTTTCAGTATAAATAGTATCCCCACTTTCTGGAAATTTAGTGCTTTAAATTCCCACTGTCGCTGTCTTCCCCATTTGCTCTTTCCCATTCCTGCTCTGTCCTATCACTCTGCTATACTATCTTCTTCTTCGCTAGATCAATGACCTACCTTTTTTCTTGAAAACTCTTCCTGGACAAGACTCCTTGTTTGTGTATGAGGTCTGTTGGATCAGCTTGGGAGTATTGGACGCTTTCTGCCGGGTGGTCACTAGGGCTTCCTATGATGTTATTATTTAGCAGTATAGGCATTTTATATGTATGTGTTTTGTTGATAATTTATAATGATGTTTGTATTCTATTTTGTTTTTGTAACCGGGGGTTCGATTAGTTGGGGTAAAGCCTCAGCCGTCCCCTGCGTGGGATGTCTGTATTGTAAAGTGACTGGCCGGTGGAGGGCATTCAGTTTTCCCACTAGGGTTGTTTCAGCAGATCTTTTATGCGGATCGGGGGTTGTCCGGTCCTGATTTGGCTCGGAGGAGTCCGCTGGACCTAAAGCAACAATCAATCAATCAATCTTCTATCCAGTTCTCCTTTGCTGTGCGCAAGTCTTTTCGGATGTCATTGTTGCTTTTTCGGTAGACATCAGCTCCCCGTGACGTGTTCTTTTTTTTTCATCTCTCTTCGGCTTCTTCTTTGGGCGGTGCTTACCAAGGATCTCAGTGGCGGCATCTGTCAAAGCTGATTTGAAGGTGGTAGTCACGGTGTTGACATCTACTTTACCAGTTCCCAAAATGAGCAGTGGTGCAAATTTCCCTCCAATTGTGGCTTTGAATATTACTGCCACCTCCGGTTCTTGCAGTTTGTCCAGGTCGAACTTTAGTCTAGTGCACTTTGCTGTGTTTACTCTCTTCAAGTGGAGCCGGAAGGATATCATCACAAGATCGTGGGCACTTCCGATGTCTGCTCCTGGAAAAGTGCGTGGCCTGCCAATGTTGATGCTTGATCTGAATCGTATCTTGACCATGATGTAGTCAATCTGGTTGTGATGTTCCCCGCTGGGACTGTGCCAAGTCAATATTAGAAAACGGAAAAAGAAATCTAATTTTAGTGACTGATTTTTTAAAAATGTTATTGTATCGATTGACTGCATCGAATATCCTTATTGAAGGGAGGAAAGAAACCGAAGTAACCTGGAGAAAACCCTCGGTGAGCTGAAAAATCTCGTACTTAAGGTCACCTAACCTCGCTCCCTTGGAGGGTTAGTATCCGCGACCTTCGGCAAAGGAAACTATAACCCTAAACTAAGTGCTCTACTAGGCCTACCATAGGCTTGTTGTTTGTCTTAGTCTACGCCAGAACAACTGTGCTTTAGTCTGTGACAATGGCTGCATGCATTCTGGCCCAGGACATTCAGCTCTTCGTTGAAGAGTACTTCAGTTCCCGTATGGCGTTTGTCGCAATTCAACGCAAGAGAGAATTGATTTCTCTCCGGCATTTTCACGCTATGTTACCCAGAGTATTAGAAAGCATGTAAATTCCTTGCAGCTTTTGTAGAATTCGGATTTGGGAAGGGGGTTGGTGAGTCTTGGTAGCGCTGCATTGTGAAAGCTGTGCTATCCAATGCGAAATCTACTTTTTTTCCCCTGAATTTTTGGTGAGGGCAAAAACTCAATCCAAAAAATAACTATATTTAGTTGATTTCCGATAGCAAACACTTTGATCTCTTCTACTAAGGTTACTGTCTGAGTCTAGAATTTACTAATATTCCAATTGCGGGAGAATTCGCTCAAGAAGAAGGAGAAGAAGAATTCGCTCAAGAAGAAGGAGAAGAAGAATTCGCTCAAAAAGGAGGAGATGAAGAATTCGCTCAAGAAGAAGGAGAAGAAGAATTCGCTCAAGAAGTCATGGTAGAAGAATTCGCTCAAGAAGAACAAGAACAAGAACAAAAAGCAGATCGAGAAAAATTTGCTCAAAAAGAAGAAGAATTTGCACAAGAAGAAGAATTTTCTCTACAAGAAGGCGTATTCGCTCCAGAAGAAGAACAACAAAAGAAGAACAACAACAAAAGAAGAAGAACAAGAACAAACGCATGTGCAGGAGGAGGAGGAGGAGGAGGAGGAAAAGAAGAAGAAGACAAGGAGGAGCATTCATGCTTGACGAAGAACTACCTACTTTCTCAATTGTTCTGTCTACCTAAAACTAATTGCGAATTAGCTGATCCTGCCTCATCATCACTGATTGAGAACTGAACCCGTTGTCGCTCGTAGTGCCAAGCCAGCATGCTACCGACTGGGCTCCTCCGTCTTCTGCCCCGCCAAGAGCAAACTCACTCTCCCGTGATACTCTCTTTGGCGCTACGGTTGATTGCACAGGCTCCTCCCGCACGCGGCGTTCAGCAGCTGTGACTTGCCATCGCGGTATCGATGTATTCTGTTAAGGATGCTGGTCTTATGACATTTTACAGACAGGTCCCATCTGGGGATTTTTTTTAAAAAACACAATTTCTTTCTCTGGATTTTAGAACTTCTCTTTTAGTCGATTTTTTGGCTTTTTGTTTTGTTGCAGCGCATTTCTCTTCACTTCTGCCTCAGCTCTCTTGGCCTTTTATTATTGTCGATTTTCTTTGAGCTGATTTTTTCCCCCTTTTGGTTTGTTACTATACTTCGCTGTCGATCTTGGTTGTGTGTGTGTTGTGTGTGTGTCACAGTGTGGGTGTGGGTGTGTGTGTGGGTGTGTGTGTGTGTGTGTGTATGAGAGAAACAGAGAGAAAGAGAGAGAGAGATTAATTCATATAACTATAACGCTGTTTTTGATTTTGATGTAATTGTCGTTCAAAGACTAGACCCAACACATCACCAACGACGAAGTCCGATAAACCATCACACAAGCCATTGGACAACACGATGACCTGCTCACAGTGGTGAAAAAACGGAAACTCCGATGGTATGGCCACGTCACCAGATAATCAGGTCTTGCAAAGACCATCCTGCAAGGCCCAGTGCAAGGAGGTAGAAGAAGAGGGAGACCGAAAAAGAGGTGGGGTGACAACATTCGAGAATGGACTGGTTTGACAGTGAGCGAAACCATCAGGGCTGCTGAGGACAGGGAAAGATGGACTACGCTGGTTAAACGATCATCTGTGGTGCCCCTACGACCTCCGAGTTATGGGATCGGATAGGATAGGGATAGGAGGTCGTTCAAAGACAGTGAGTGATAGATTGAGAGAAAGACAGAGATGCACTTTCAAACACAACGCGGATGTTGATGTAACTGTTACATTTTGGCAAGAGTCAGAGAGAGAGAGAGAGAGGAGGGGCGGGGGGGGGGGGGTCGGGAGAGACAGAGGCAGAGACAGGCAGACGGAGAGAAAGAAGGGGAGGGGAGGGGGATTCATTGTGACATGCTCCGCTATCAAAATTTTTAGTTTAATTTACTGCTGTGACGAATGATGGGCAACGCATCTATAAAATTTAATTTAAAAAAACAACAACATTACATGTCCATATCGCCATCAGACCCAATCAAATATTGAGTCCACGAAGAGACATTTAGAAAGGCTTCACGGGTTTTTCCCTCCCTCCCCCATTCCTCCCTCTCATCAATCCCCCTTCTCCACACACACACACACGCACACACACCCACACACGCACACACACGCACACACACACACACACACACACGCACACAACTACTGCTGTACTACATATAATAAGTCTAAATATCTGTTTACAAAATTTCTCCTTATTCTGGGATTAATGGGATCTCTCCCGTTAATTTATCCACGCTTGTCAACTGTAGGTGGTTTGTTACCTCCCTTAAAGCAGGTTCTAACAAGTATCTTTGCTCTCTCCGCGTTATTCGTCTTTTGTTAAGTTTGGGGTCTTTCCCAAAGTGATCGTCTCGCGTATCCTTCCCTACTGCGAGATTTGACGTGATTACGGATTTGGTTTCCATATGAGAGAAAGAGGAGAGAGAGATAGATGCATTCACGCCATACAGCAAAATATATAGAAATTAAATTCAAATGTGTTGGTTTACTAACGTCTTAATAATAATAATAATAATAATAATAATAATAATAATAATAATAATAATAATAATAATAATAATAATAATAATAATAATAATAATACTGGATGCTATATACGCGCCTTTCCCCAAATTAATCAGGCTCAAAGCGCGGCGATCTGTACCAACATACACGCTCACCTGTCTCATCCACCCTCACACACACACACAACAAATACACATCCATCACTCAAACAGGTGGTGTAAAGGCAGGGGATCGCTATTGGAAGACGGAAAGAAAATCGAATTTTTATATTGACTGCGTCAAGTACCATTATTGAAGGGAGGGAGGAAACTGGAGTGCCCGGAGAAAACCCTCGGTGACCTCAATAGTCTCGTACCTAAGTCACATACGTTCGCCCCTTGCGGGAATCGAACCCGCGACCTTCGGCATAGGAAACCGGCGACTAATCCACTGCGCCACGAGATCTCTTCGTGGTCATTGCAAGACGTACGCACGCAGTCACACACATTCACACGCCACATAAGCCTACACACATATAAAATCCTATCCTATCCTATCCCGTAACTCGGCAGTCGTTGGGGCACCACAGATGATCGTTTAACCAGCGTACTCCATCTTTCTCTGTCCTCAGCAACCCTGATGGCTTCGCTCAGTGTCAAGCCAGTCCATTCTCGAATGTTGTCCTCCCACCTCTTTTCCGGTCTCCCTCTTCTTCTACCTCCTTGCACTGTGCCTTGCAGGATGGTCTTTGCAAGGCCTGATGATATGGTGAACACATGATATAGATGTTGTTGGTGCTGTAGGTATTTCTCGCAGATTATTCTGAGATTAAAAATCTGTTCAGTGGTACTTCGCCCTGCCCTGAATCCTGCTTGTTCTTCAGCTTGGGGTTTCAACCTGTTGAGTATTATTTTGAGGAGAACCTTCCTGGGATGGCTGATGAGGTTGATGGTGCGGTAATTTTCACATTCCTGAAGGTTACCTTTTTTGGGGAAGAGTGATGACAAGCGACTGGGCCCATGTTGTAGGCCACTCCCCAATCTGCCAGATCTTGTTACACACACATATAAAACACCTAATAATATTTACTGAACCACGGGAGACTCAACCAGAGGTTTTGGTAATCTAACGCTCCCATGAAAGCTATCAATGGAATCGAACATCAGTTGACCATAATGGGCGAGTATCATAGACTGTTTTGAAGTAATATGTGTTTTAGAGGAGTTATAGGCACACAAACTACGGAATTTATTTATTTAAAAATATAGGATATGATAGAGCAACACATCCAGTAGGATAGGATATGATAGAGCAACACTTCCTATACGATAGGATAGAGCAACGCATCCTATAGGACAGGATAGAGCAACGTATCCTATAGGACAGTATTGAGCAACACATCCTATAGGATATGATAGAGCAACACTTCCTATAAGATAGGATAGAGCAATACATCCTATAGGATATGATAGAGCAACACTTTCTATAGGATAGGACAGGATAGAGCAACGCATCCTATAGGACAGGATAGACCAACGCATCTTATAGGATAGGATAGAGCAACACATCCTTTAGGATAGGATAGAGCAACACAATCCTATAGGATAGGATAGAGCAACACATCCTATAGGATAGGATAGAGCAACACATCCTATAGAATAGGATAGAGCAACATATCTTATAGGATAGGATAGAGCAACACATCCTATGGAATAGGATAGGGCAACACATCCTATTGGATAGGATAGGGCATACATCCTATTGGATAGGATAGAGCAACACATCCTATAGGATAGGATAGAGCAACACTTACTGTGAATGCTGAAAGGACCTTTCGAGATGAGCCATGCTCAAAGTGGGCCCCTTTAAGGAATTTGTCATTTCGTTGAGATGTGGCTGTCACCTGGCAACAGGTCGCTTGACCCACTCCACAGGATTGGCCAGCACAGATGGGGTTAAGCTATATGCCTGCGTGTAAACCAAAATTCGCTTCAAATTCAATGCTTTTTCGCCTTTTATATACGTATTTTAATTGCTGCACTTGGCTCAGTGTGGTGTATGCAATGGTAAGCAATGGAAAGCGTTGAATATTAAGCTATAACATTGCGACCCGGACAGGCAGTGGTTCGAGGCTGGCCGTGACTGTACATGCTAAAAAACAGAATTGCTCAGTGACATAAACAGAACACGGCCTGCGAGGCCTGAGCGTAACTTACTCACTCTGATTGTCTGTAGCTGGGTTTAAAATGGCGTCGAACGACCCACCTTCGTTATTTAAAAAATTTGCTTCAGAAATGAGTCTATTTGCGCGAACATTGGAATCCAAAGTAGGTAATGGTAAAAGTCTGTCATTGTGCAAAGTTTGAAGTAGGTCGATGCAGCATTTCAAAAGATCCAAGCCACAAAATATACCCACAATGTATTTTGCAAGGGGAAAATATAAAGTGCAACCATGATAAACTAAGTTCCTAGTGTCTTATGTGTTTTATTAGAGCTCGTGTATAACTGAATTGGTTTAGTTCTTTTATACGTTCATGTGAGTGTGTGCTCCTCTGTTTACGTGTATTTGCGTGAGTGTGTAGTGTCTCTTGTGTCGTGTATGTGTTAGTGTGTGTGTGTGTGTGTGTGTGTGTGTGTGTCTGTGTTCGTGTTCATGTCCGTGTCGTGTATTTGTATGCGTGTGTGTTTGGGTTACTTTGAGAGCGAGAGAGAGGGAGAGAGAGAGAGAAAGAGAGAGAATCGTGTGAATTATTAATATTATATCTTTATTGTTCGCGTATGATTTAATGCTTAAATATAAAATAATGAATATGAATTAAAGAAAGAAAGAAAGAAAGAAATTAATAAATAAAGATAAAAATAACTATATACAAATACATTTTTGTTAAATAAACAAAACATTAAAAACTGTAAGAACGTCAACATATTAATGAATAACAGAATAAATAAATTAACTAAAATGATTTCAAATTAAAATTAATTATCATAGGCAGAAATAAATAAAACACTAAAATAAAACACTAAATATATAAGAGTATGTGCAGGTCGAATCTTTCAAAGGAAATTGGTTAGTTTAAGTCATTTATGGTATCAATTTTATTGTCCTTTGACCAATCAGATAGGCCTATATATGTCAAGATTTGTCACAACTAATAATAAAATATGAATACCATGTTTCCAAAATGATCTGAAATCAAAATTAAGCATCAAAGGGACACCATCCGAGTGAAAGAGAGAGAGAGAGAGAGAGAGAGAGAGAGAGAGAGAGAGAGAGAGCACAAGATGGGGATAGGAGGGAGGGGGAACAGCCAGCGTGAGATGGTAAAGAAGAATGATGCATGAAAAAGGGGAGAAGATGAAAAGGGTATCAGATGTGATACTGTATGCAAATTAAGGCTGATGATTGATGATGAAATATGAAGGACGGCTTTAGTGAGGAAACTGAACCTCTATAATGAAACGCCCGACACATCCCACCCCAATTCAACCTTTGAAGTTATTTATTTTAAAGAAAAAAACATATCAAAATATTAATACTTTTTCCCCCACAGATATTATCCGAAAATACTTTGAAATGGTCGGTCATCCGAACGAGCCAAATTTCGGTCATTTGAAGGGCTTACCATTTTGTTTAAATTTATTTTTAACAACTTAATGCATTTATGATTTTATTTATTTACTTCCGTGCATTTTTCGGTTGTTTTTGTTTTCTTATTTTTATTTTATTTAGATGACCTGCTCACAGTGGTGAAGAAACGAAAACTCCGATGGTATGGCCACCTCACCAGATCATCAGGCCTTGCAAAGACCGTCCTGCAAGGCACAGTGCAAGGAGGTAGAAGAAGAGGGAGACCGAAAAAGAGGTGGGAGGGCAACATTCGAGAATGGACTGGCTAGACACTGAGCGAAGCCATTAGGGTTGCTGAGGACAGGGAAAGATGGAGTACGCTGGTTAAACGATCATCTGTGGTGCCCCAACGACCTCAGAGTTACGGGATAGGATAGGATAGGATTGGATAGGATAGGATAATGCATTTACTTGATGATTTTAAAATATAGTTTTAAGTTAAAGAAGGAGGGTGACGTCTCAAGTTTATAGCTAGTTTATCGGGGTAGGGATGGAGGGATGAGGGGAAGGGGGATGGTGAGATGCCGCATGGAGAGAAGGAAGAGATGGAAGACAGAAAGAGAGAGAGAGAGAGAGAGAGAGAGAGAGAGAGAGAGAGAGAGAGAGAGAGAGAGAGAGTGAACGAGAGAGATAGTGAGTGAGAGAGAGAGCGGAAGAAGGAGAAGAAGATGATGATGTTGATGAAGGAAGAAAAAGAAGATGAAGATGATTATGAAGAAGATGATGATGAACAGAAAAAGTGGAAGAAGAAAAAAAGGAAGAGGAAAAGGAACAAACAACAAAGGAGGAGAAGTGAAGGTGAAGGTAGCTAAGTAAAGAATTTTTTTTAATGTGTGCCCTCTTTCCTCATCCGTAGCCTGATTTAGCTAAACCTCTCTACATCAACACTACGACCCTATCCCAATTGAATGTAAGCTAAACCCCTCCACATCAACACTACGACCCTATCCTTATTGAATGTAAGCTAAACCCCTCTACATCAACACTACGACCCTATCCCTATTGAATGTAAGTTAAACCCCTCTACATCAACACTACGACCCTATCCCTCATGAATGTAAGCTAAATCCCTCTACATCAACACTACGACCCTACCCCAATTGAATGTAAGCTAAACCCCTCCACATCAACCCTACGACCCTATCCCAATTGAATGTAAGCTAAACCCCTCCACATCAACACTACGACCCTATCCCAATTGAATGTAAGCTAAACCCCTCCACATCAACACTACGACCCTATCCCAATTGAATGTAAGCTAAACCCCTCCACATCAACACTACGATTCTATCCTTATTGAATGTAAGCTAAACCCCTCCACATCAACACTACGACCCTATCCCTATTGAATGTAAGCTAAACCCCTCTACATCAACACTACGACCCTATCCCTATTGAATGTAAGTTAAACCTCTCTACATCAACACTACGACCCTATCCCTATTGAATGTAAGCTAAACCCCTCTACATCAACACTACGTCCCTATCCCTATTGAATGTAAGCTAAACCCCTCTACATCAACACTACGACCCTATCCCAATTGAATGTAAGCTAAACCTCTCCACATCAACACTTCGACCCTATCCCTATTGAATGTAAGCTAAACCCCTCTGCATCAACACTAGGACCCTATTCCTATTGAATGTAAGCTAAACCCCTCTGCATCAACACTACGATCCTATCCCTATTGAATGTAAGTTAAACCCCTCTACATCAACACTACGACCCTATCCCTATTGAATGTAAGCTAAACCCCTCTACATGAACACTACGACCCTATCCCTATTGAATGTAAGCTAAACCCCTCTACATCAACACTACGACCCTATCCCCTTTTGAATGTAAGCTAAACCCCTCTACATCAACACTACGACCCTATCCCTATTGAATTATTCTACTATCTATTGCTATTATTCTCTAGTAGCGTCAAATTTCAAGAAATATTGTCCTCTAATAAAAAGTCAGTAGTATTAAAGCTTGTAAGGCTAATGAAATCAATTATTAAACAATTGTAACGTCGTTATCCCATGTCAAACATTAATTATTAAACAATTGTAACGTTGTTATCACATGTCAAAAATTAATCTAGTTCTGATATTAACAGGTTGTGTGTAACAAAAACAATTTCAGTAGTTTGTCATTGATGTGTTTAGACTGAATTGTATTGTTAGCTATGATTCCTAGTTGCTATCCCCAATCAATGTCTTTTTTCTTCTTTTCCCCTCTCAATCGCTCCCCCCCCACCCCACCCTTCCGCAATCCCTTTGTGTACATAAATAGTTTTAATTTAAATATTTTTAAATGTTATATAATTAATTATTTTGCATGTATGTGCATATCATTTTAACCCTGTCCATGTGCCCTTAATGGGTTTTTTCTTGAATAAACTTGCCTTGCCTTGCCTTGCCTTGCCTTCCTTGCATTGCCTTGCCTTGCTCTGCCTTGCCTGGCCTTACCTTTGCCTTGCTTGCCTTGCCTTGCCTTGCCTTGCCTTGAATTACAACGCTCAACCCATTCGCAAGGGAGGTAAGCCATATATATAATATATATATATATATATATATATATATATATATATATATATATATATATATATATATATATATATATATATATATATATATATATATATATATATATATATATATATATATATATATATATATATATATATATATATATATATATATATATATATAGGAGTTTTCCGTCTGAGTATAGTATGTGCGCTTACCTCCTTATTCCCGTTCCTCCTTTCCCCTCCCCCACCTTTCCCTCCCTCCTGCCCTCCCCCTTCCCCCCAAAAAAAAAAAATTAAAAAAAATAAAAGAAGTAAAAAAACGAAATAATAATAGCATATTCATGTTTACTTCGGGTTTTGCAGTTTCCTATACTGAAGCATCCTTATTCCTCATCTCTATACTATCCTCCTCCTCTTCCTCCTCCTCCTCCAACTATGGCATGCCTTTAGGTCCAGTTTCACCGTCGCTTTGCCGCCAGATGCATCCTTGCACTCTTTTGTGGCGGCGGAAGGGCGTCCGGCGGCCGTGAGTGACACGGCTACTAGGCCATATCCTTGCGCGGGGTAGTGCCTCCTCCTCTGCCGGGCCTTATAATTAGCCGTGAGAGGGGGGACTGGCTAATGGGTACCTGTCAACCCCTTTATCTTACGACGAATCACTTTTGATGAATTAAGCGGCTCAGACAGCCACACCCCCTTTCTTCCTGGGAAGGCTTTTTTCCAGCTTTTTCAGCTTTCTCAACCCCCACCGTCGAAGCCAAACCTTTCAGCTTTCTCAACAGACAAGGCGAGGCCGTAGCCATCGCTATTCATTGCGAAGTAAAAGCAAAAGGATTTTCGTCTGTGGCAAGTCTGCTCCTCGTTTCTTGTTCTTTTTATTTTTTATTTTGGGCTGTATTTTCAGACTTATTTGGAAATACTTTGAAATAGTCGGGATCGAGAATATGTCAGTCTGTTCGTCGGTCCGGCCGTCTGTCGGACCGATGGATTGCCATATCTCAAGAACTATTGAATGGATTTTGACCAAAAGTCGTAGGAAAATGACCTAGGTTAGTGGCCTAACTCCTGTGCTATTATACGTGCTCTGTCTAACATGTCAAGGTCACTGGAGTCATTTTGTGGCTAAAACACGTTTTGATCAATATCTTTAAAAACGGCTGAAGCGATTTAGAGTTTTATATCCAGGTATTTCAAATCACGGGTCATGCTTTAGTAGCAGTCTGGTGATCGGTCCGTGGCACCCAATTTCAATTTTTTTTTGTTTAAAACACACGTTTTGCCATCTCTCAAGACTAACTGATGTATCATTTTTACTTTTCGGATACTTTAACTACCATTGGTAAGATGGTTAGATCATTCCTATTTATACTTCCTTATAGGTCAAGGTCATTGGGCTTCACCATTTTATAAACACGTTTTGCGTTGCATTTAAATATTCCTATCCTATCCTATCCAATCCTATCCTATCCCGTAGCTCAAACGTAGTTGGGGCACCACAGATGATCGTTTAACCGGCATACTCCATCTTTCACTGTTCTTTGCTTCCCTGATGGCTTCGCTCAGTGTCCTAACCAGTCCATTCTCGAATGTTGTCCTCCCACCTCTTTTTCGGTCTCTCTCTTCTTCTGCCTCTTTGCACCGTGCCTTGCAGGATGTTTTTTGCAAGGCCTTTTTGCAAATACATATATTGGCAGAGCCAATTTTGATACTTTTGGGGGGGGGAGAACCAGATAGTTCATATAGTTCAGATAGTTCAGACAGTCCAGATCGTTCAGACAGTTCAGATAGTTCAGATAGGTCAGACAGCTTAAATATTAGTTCAGATAGTTCAGTCCAGATAGTTCAGACAGTTCAGATAGTTCAGACAGTCCAGATAGTTCAGACAGTTCAGATAGTTCAGACAGTCCAGATAGTTCAGACAGTTCAGATAGTTCAGACAGTCCAGATAGTTCAGACAGTTCAGATAGTTCAGATAGTCCAGATAGTTCAGACAGTTCAGATAGTTCAAACAGTTCAGATAGTTCAGACAGTTCAGATAGTTCAGACAGTCCAGATAGTTCAGACAGTTCAGATAGTTCAGACAGTCCAGATAGTTCAGACAGTTCAGATAGTTCAGACAGTCCAGATAATTCAGACAGTTCAGATAGTTCAGACAGTCCAGATAGTTCAGACAGTTCAGATAGTTCAGACAGTTCAGATAGTTCAGACAGTCCAGATAGTTCAGACAGTTCAGTCAGTTCAGATAGTTCAGATAGTTCAGATAGTTCAGATAGTTCAGAGTTCAGATAGTTCAGTCAGTTCAGATAGTTCAGATAGTTCAGATAGTTCAGATAGTTCAGATAGTTCAGACAGTCCAGATAGTTCAGATAGTTCAGATAGTTCAGACAGTTCAGATAGTTCAGATAGTTCAGATAGTTCAGACAGTTCAGATAGTTCAGACAGTCCAGATAGTTCAGATAGTTCAGACAGTCCAGATAGTTCAGATAGTTCAGACAGTCCAGATAGTTCAGATAGTTCAGATAGTTCAGACAGTTCAGATAGTTCAGATAGTTCAGATAGTTCAGATAGTTCAGACAGTTCAGATAGTTCAGACAGTCCAGATAGTTCAGATAGTTCAGACAGTCCAGATAGTTCAGATAGTTCAGACAGTCCAGATAGTTCAGACAGTTCAGATAGTTCAGACAGTCCAGATAGTTCAGATAGTTCAGATAGTTCAGATAGTTCAGACAGTTTAGATAATAGTTCAGATAGTTTAGACAGTTCAGATAGTTCAGACAGTTCAGATAGTTCAGACAGTTCAGATAGTTTAGACAGTTCAGATAGTTCAGACAGTTTAGATAGTTCAGACACTTCAGACAGTTCAGATAGTTCAGATATTTCAGACAGTTTAAATAGTAGTTCAGAAGTTCAGACAGTTTAGATAGTAGTTCAGATAGTCCAGATAGTTCAGACAGTTTAGATAGTAGTTCAGATAGTCCAGATAGTTCAGACAGTTCAGATAGTTCAGAGTAACATGGTTCAGAGTTCAGATAGTTCAGAGTTAACATGGTTCAGACAGTTCAGATAGTTCAGAGTTAACATGGTTCAGACAGTTCAGATAGTTCAGAGTTAACATGGTTCAGACAGTTCAGATAGTTCAGAGTTAACATGGTTCAGACAGTTCAGATAGTTCAGAGTTAACATGGTTCAGACAGTTCAGATAGTTCAGAGTTAACATGGTTCAGACAGTTCAGATAGTTCAGAGTTAACATGGTTCAGACAGTTCAGATAGTTCAGAGTTAACATGGTTCAGACAGTTCAGATAGTTCAGAGTTAACATGGTTCAGACAGTTCAGATAGTTCCGATGGTTCCTTCTGCTTCGTTAAGATAAAGGCGAGTCAGGACAACTGCATAAAAATGGAAAATGCTTATTTTTTGGCTGGCTATGTGAGTATCTGAAATTACCTTTGAATGGCTTGCCATCTTGCTCTCTCTTTTCAAACTGTTCTTCTCCGTGCTTTTCAACAGTTTATTCATAAAGAGGAAGCCTCTTTTGGAGTTGTTTTTAACTAGACGATGAGCTTCATGGTTTCTTTCGCTTGAAGTTCTCAACTTTGGACTTGGAATTGCAAGGGTTTGGGAAGATAACCCACAATAGCCCTCCTCCCTCCCCCCCCCTTTATTTTTTAGGCGACATCTCTCTTCTCCCTCCATGCGCCCACCCTAATAAACACCATTTCCCTCTCCCTCCCATCCCTACCCCTCCCCCGCTCTCATCTTTCTCATTTGTCGCAAGGAAGTTTTCTACGTCGAAGGAATTTTATTTAGGTCTACCTATAGGTTAGAACCCACATCCTCAAAACAAAACAAAAATCAACCCCCCCCCCACACACACACCACACACACACACACACACACACACACACACACACACGCTTCACATTTTGCGTGGCATGTGTCGCTACGGGACACTAGTCAACATTCTCGAAGGGTTGACAACTCTAATCTGACCATCCAACTCTATCCTACCTCAGTCTACATCTGACGCTACTCTCTTGTTGGTCCATTCTGTAGACGTACATCCGATTTCTTCCGCTATGCTTTGACGTTTATCATAGCTTTCGAAAACCGCTTCTTATTAACCGTCTTTTCTGCTTTTGTCTGTCTGTCTCTCTCTGTCTGTCTCTGTCTCTCTCCTCCTCTTATTAACCGTCATCTTTGTCTATCTTTGTCTGCCTTGTCCTATTGTTACACGGTTGTTATTTTATCAACTGTTGATTCAGCCCTGATGCTTGAATCTTGATAAGTGTAACTCAGATTCGTTTGTCCACGCAACCTGTTCACTCAGCAAGAAGGCATGAGTCGTCGTATGAAGTTTTCCAACTTTATTCAGCATACATCAACAACTGCATACAAGATCACTTTCCGAAAATCAATTCAAAGATCAACATGAAAAATATCCATAAATCAAACACTGTTTCACTACTCAAGCAGACACAGTGCATCACTTATATAGCCTCTCTGCAATCAAGAAAAAGTTCGAACATTCCAGCATGACGCAATAACACCCAGTCAAAATTAAACTCGTCGCCGGAACTATGCACTGTCTTACGTCATATAACCTTATTTAGGATAGAAGGGTCGCTTAGCTATTACTAGATTTATCGCGAAGCTTTGGTCGATAGTAAACAAGTACTTTTAGAAAATCCTCAACAATATCGACCGACGAAAATTATCAATATTATACAAAGCTTCCTCTAGCAACAACGTCAAATCAAATCAAAAGTAACTACACTCTGTATTTGCATGCTTTGCTAAAAAAAAATGATCGGATCTATCGTGCGCGTCTCAAACGTAACACTTTTTACCCACTTATTAGCCATTGTCTCTGTACATCTGTCTCTTTTTTCGTTTCTTTGCTTCCACTGTCTGTACACTGATTCCTGTCCTTATCTTTCACAACTTCTATGCCCCTACCAATCTGCTCCATCACTCCGTTCACAAGATATAGGTCGCCTCTCAGCTCCTAGGTATTCGTTTAAGTCCTTTGGCAGGTGATGTTTCTCTCTGTTTGCCCCAACTCTTTGGAAATCTCTGCCTTCCAACCTCCGGCCGTACCTTCCAACCTTCCAACCTTCCTTTTACCGTGTTCAAAGAGAACCTCAAAACCTACCTCTTTAGATCCAGAACAATCAGTGTGTGAGTGAGTGATTGAATAGTGGTGTGTGAGTGTGTGTGTGTGTAAGCCTATGTGTGTGTGTATGTTCCATCAGTATATTTTGTGTAATGTTCTTGGTTAAAATACTTTACTGCCTGTACACGTCATTATTATTGTTTATTGGGGTTGGCAGTAGTTTTAGTGAAGTGTTACTCTGGTTTATTAAAGAAATTGTTATGTACTGTCGTATTACTTCTTTTCACTGTGTTGCTAATTGGTACTTTTTATTTTAAGCTATTTTTATCATTGCTTCATCATTTAGTTTTAATGCTGAAGTCCCCTTTTGTGGGATGTGTGTGTGTGTGCGTGTGCGTGAGTGTCTGTATGTGTGTGTGTCGTGCTTTATACATGCCTTTTTATACTTAGATGTGATGTTTGTTATCACTTTACTTACGATCTTTACCGTGCTCTATCTCACAATGTTGTACCGCACTTGGTCAAATTAATCATCCTTGTTAGCTGTGATGTGTGTAATATTTCTTACGATGTGCAACTGTTTTATCTCATAATGTTTTACCGCGCTAGCGTTTGTGTGTGTACGCGTACGAGCGCTTAGAGCAAGCTTTAAGTTTGGTTTTGCGCTATACAAAATAAATTAGTAGTAGTAGTAGTAGTAGTAGTAGTAGTAGTAGTAGTAGTATTTTCTTTTATTATTATTTTTTTAATTATTTTTTTTTGTGTGATGAAGGGTGCTAAGCAAATTATTATTATTATTATTATTATTATTATTATTATTATTATTATTATTATTATTATTATTATTATTATTATTACTATTATTATTATTATTATTATTATTATTATTATTATTATTATTATTATTATTATTATTTTTATTAGCGAGCGTTGTGGCCAAGTGGGCTAAGGCGGGACTAACTTGCCTTGTCCACAGGCCAGAAACCAATGGCGCCTGACAGGTGTGGGTTCTATCCAGCATCTGGGCGTTATGTTTCTCCGAATTTTATTTACTTTCAACTCGGGCAACGTCTAGGGGGTTTCCTCCAGGTACTCCGGTTTGCTCCCCCAGCAAAATTTCAAAATCACAACTAATGCTAGGTAGGTTGGGTTTGGGCGCGCCCCAGGCTGCGACTACGCCTTCCCCAGGGTAGGCGGCCCAGAATTTCCCTATGGAAAAAGGGACAATAAGGTAAATTAAAAAATTATTATTATTATTATTATTATTATTATTATTATTATTATTATTATTATTATTATTATTATTATTATTATTATTATTATTATTAATGTCTGTCTCTGTCTATGGATCTCTCTTTTTATTAACCGTTATATCCGTCTTCTCTTCTGTTCCTGTCTCTGTCCCTATCTCTGATTACCCCCGTTGGGATGCCGGGGGTTTCAGTATAAATAGTATCCCCACTTTCTGGAAATTTAGTGCTTAAAATTCCCACTGTCGTTGTCTTTCTCATTTGTTCTTTCTCATTCCTGCTCTGTTCTATCAATCTGCTATACTATCTTCTTCTTCGCTAGACCAGTCACCTACCTATTTTCTTGAAAACTCTTCCGGGACAAGACTCCTTAATTGTGTGTGAGGTCTGTTGGATCAGCTTGGGATTATTGGACGCTTTCTGCCAAGTGGTCACTAGGGCTGCCTATGATGTTATTATTTAGCAATGTAGGAATTTTATTTGTATGTCTTTTGTTGACAATTTATAATGATGTTTGTATTCTATTTTATTTTTGTAAACGGGGGTTCGATAAATTAGAGTATAGCCTCAGCGTCCCCTGCGTGGGATGTCTTTATTGTAAAGTGACTGGCTGGTTGAGAGTATTCAGTTTTACCACTGGGGTTGTTTCAGCAGATCTTTTATGCGGATCAGGGGTTGTCCGGTCCTGATTTGGCTCGGAAGAGTCCGCTGGACCTAAAACAATAATCATGTAATATAATGTTATCTCTGATTCCTAGCCCCAATGTGCTATACCTCTCTTTCTGTCTCTCTCAGTGTTTTTTGAGTAACCGACGCATTTATAAACACACTTCGTCGCTGTCTCGCACACCCACACCCACACACACACACACACACACACACACACACACACAATGCACCCTCACCACCACCACCCCCCACCCCCCAGCCTTTTCTCGATACTCATATTTCACCCTCGTGATCTTGTTTTCAAATCTTTTGTTTTTTATACCCCCCACCCACCCACCCACCCACCTCGTACACACAAACACTCTTTCTCACGCAAACCTTGTTACCCTTCTGCTTTTTCTTTTCCCAGTCGCCGGTAACTAATCAGGTAAATACTCTCAATCGTTTCCTTCCGCTAGCTCCTTACACGACTTTCCGTCTTCTCCCCTCCTCCCTCCCTCTTTCTCTCTCTCTCTCTCTCTCTCTCTCTCTCTCTCTCTCTCTCTCTCTCTCCACATACTGTGTGTTGATTTATGTGTATTTCTTCCCATTGTAAACCCCGTCCCCAAACTGTATGGGTCGGAGGCCTAATAAAAACAGTGTCAAAAGTCAAAGTCTCTCTCTCTCCACAAACACACACAAACACACACACACACACACACACCCACACGACACCTACACCCTCACACACACACACACACCCACACACACTCATTTGGTTTCCATTCTGAATTGTTCTTTTAGTTCAGACAGTCCAGATAGTTCAGACAGTTCAGATAGTTCAGCCAGTTCAGATAGTTCAGCCAGTTCAGATAGTTCAGCCAGTTCAGATAGTTCAGCCAGTTCAGATAGTTCAGACAGTCCAGATAGTTCAGCCAGTTCAGATAGTTCAGACAGTCCAGATAGTTCAGACAGTCCAGATAGTTCAGACAGTTCAGATAGTTCAGCCAGTTCAGATAGTTCAGTCAGTTCAGATAGTTCAGACAGTCCAGATAGTTCAGGCAGTTCAGATAGTTCAGACAGACCTGTAAAGAAGACGAGAACTGCATATAATGAAATAGAGAAGACGGGGAAAACTGTCTTTCAATTTTCTATATTTATTCTCATGAATGAATCTCATAGCTCAGGCATCCTTGCTTAAATACCAGTCAACCTCTCATCATACGTTCACACAATTCAAACTCAACGTGATTACAAATCACTTTACATAGTACTAAATTATCTTCAATAATCAATATCGACTAGTGTTCATAATATTACATCTCCCTTGTTATAAAGTTAAAGAAACAACTTTAAAAAACATGCACATATTCATTGATTTTTAACCAAATGGAAAGTTCTTACTCGCAACATATTTGTAGCCATTATCAGATCCTCCATCACGTATTCACAGACACCAAATGAAAATTTAAAAAAAAATAAACACACCATTAATTACGTTCATAAAACATTATCGCAATCAGATACATATGTTTATAGCTTAGAAAGTTTTGGCAGTTCACAAACACCATCGAACATGGCGCGACAAACTACCATATTATTGTGCAACTCATAACATGTATAAATGTTACATAGTTTGTCCTTTTAAAATAAGTCCCCTATACGCTACTGTGTCCGGGGACGGTAATCTACATACTGAACTGAACTTTTAAAATGAGACCATGGCGTCCTACTGGTGATATAAATTAACTGCAAACTACCATCAATAAAGTAGTAATACTGTCTTTCTTCTTGTTAATGAAATATAAAGTTCTTGATAGACAGCTTACTTTTCTTGCATAAAGCCTTGCGTATAAGTAAGTCTCTGTGGGGCTCTCACGGGTCTCCCGTATCTGGTGGTGTAGGGGTTAAGTCCCGTGATTTGGGGCTCGGCTTGTGGCGGGGGCTCGGCTTTTTCTTGTTGGACCACCTCAGGCTGGAATATCTTAGTCTGGCGTGGCTGCTTTCGGATGAAACGCCGGTTGCGACGGTACAGGCTGCCATCGTCAGTTCGCACGTGGTACGAACGCGGCGTCTTAGCGGCGGCGGTGACTCGGGCCGGTCTCCAGGTGTCGCCTGGGGTCAGCTGAACGAAGACCTCATCTCCAGTCTTCAGAGGGGGAAGTGGGCGGCTGGAGCGGTCATAGTATTTCTTCTGGTCCGCCTGGCACCGCTGACGTCGAGCCGTGACGACATGCGGGTTGATGGTCTTGGGCTGTAACTGGTCCGCGGTCGCTGGCAGAACGGACCGGAGCTGACGACCCATCAAAAACTGCGCTGGGGACGCTAAGCCGTCTACTGGTGTGTTGCTCAAAGTTCTTATAAAGTACTTGCAGTTTCTTGTTCTCTTCGTCCGATAAACTCCAGGCATTGTATATTTCTCTTCCCCTTTCTCCCGCCCATATGAGGAGGTATGCGCACTTCTCGGGTTCCGCCGATTTGTGTAAGGGTCCAGCAAACATAAGTTCTGCATGCTGCTTGAATTTTCGCCATTCGTCTTGCAGGTTTCTGGAGTCCCAATTTATGGTTGGATTCTGCATGGATGAAGTCATTCTTGCTGTATAGAGTTCATATCCCTTTTCTGACACCATGTAAAGAAGACGAGAACTGCATATAATGAAATAGAGAAGACGGGGAAAACTGTCTTTCAATTCTCTCTATTTATTCTCATGAATGAATCTCATAGCTCATGCATCCTTGCTTAAATACCAGTCAACCTCTCATCATACGTTCACACAATTCAAACTCAACGTGATTACAAATCACTTTACATACTACTAAATTATCTTCAATAATCAATATCGACTAGTGTTCATAATATTACAAGTCCAGATAGTTCAGCCAGTTCAGATAGTTCAGACAGTCCAGATAGTTCAGACAGTTCAGATAGTTCAGCCAGTTCAGCTAGTTCAGCCAGTTCAGAGAGTTCATATAGTTCAGATAGTTCATATAGTTTAGACAGTTCCTATAGTTCGTATAGTTCAGATAGTTCAGACAGTCCAGATAGTTCAGACAGTTCAGATAGTTCAGACAGTTCAGAGAGTTCATATAGTTCAGATAGTTCATATAGTTTAGACAGTTCCTATAGTTCGTATAGTTCAGATAGTTCAGATAGTTCATATAGTTCATATAGTTCAGATAGTTCATATAGTTCATATAGGTCATATAGTTCAGATAGTTCATATTGTTCAGACAGTTCATATAGTTCACATAGATAAGATAGTTCATATTGTTCAGACAGTTCATATAGTTCACATAGTTAAGATAGTTCATATAGTTCAGATAGTTCATATAGTTCACATAGTTAAGATAGTTTATATAGTTCAGATAGTTCATATTGTTCAGCCAGTTCAGATAGTTCAGACAGTTCAGATAGTTCAGACAGATCAGACAGTTCACACACACACACACACACACACACACACACCTACACACACACACACATTTTGTTTCCATTCTGATTTTTTTTTTTTTTGGGGGGGGGGAGAGGGGAAGGGATAGCAGGGAGGGGGGAACGTTCACAGATTGGCCACACAAATCACACGCAATCATACCCCGGCCTCCATCTCACCCCTACCTCTCACACAATTTTAACTCTAACCCCACCCCTTCCTCCCCCTCCATCACCACCACCCTCACCTTCATCAACACATCTGAATAAAAAACGTTGTTGCCATTCTGTTTTTCGTTTCCATTCACACCGGTAGGCAACAGCAGTCCGCACTTTCCCTCAAGTTCTTTAACACGCAGTATCGCATTTCACTACGCCAGAGCACTGACAACATGGTCACAAAACTTACAGACAAAACCTTCGCAGCCAAAAATAAAAAAATAAAAAATAAAAAAGGCCTGTTCCAACAGCAAACAGTTTCGCAGCAATATAGTCAGATCGCGTGCATCGCATCGATCATTTTGACTTCAAGGTGGTTTTTTTTCCCCCTTTTCAGCGCAAGCAGTAAGAAAAAAAAAGACACATTTCTGTAAAAAGACACTTTCTACACCACCAACAGTTGTCTCCCCTGCCGAATAGGTGGCGGCGCTGTCGTGTTTGTGTTCGGCTGCCTTATTTCCGGTTTTGGTCACCTCCCGCGTCACTTCCGTTTTTTTTCTTTCTCCAAAAATGATAGATCGCTTGAGTGGACCCTCGTCTTGTGTGCGTTCGCGTTAGCCTTCTTTTACGCGCACTCTCTCTCTCCCTCTCCCTCTCTCTCTCTCTCTCTCTCTCTCTCTCTCTCTCTCTCTCTCTCTCTCTCAAATAGTAACTGTCTCCCTTTCTGCGAAGCTAGACCTGTTTTTCTTTGTCTTTACATCTGTCTTTCTATTTTATTTGTCCACATCTATCTCGTCTATCAACTCCATCAAATGTAGTCTTTTTTATTTATTTTTAAAAATCTTATTCCTATTCTGCTTTTTTCCAGTTCCAGTGCCAGAGATCTTTGACAGCGTAAACACACACACACACACACACACACACACACACACACACACACACACACACACACACACACTCTCTCTCTCTCTCTCTCTCTCTCTCGCTCCTATTCACCATCTACTCCTTATTCTTCCCCCTGTCCTTCATTATTTTGAATATATTTATTTTCGATTAAATTATTCTTCACTCCTACCCACCCCATCCCACCTCATACCCCCCTCTCTCTCTCTCTCTCTCTCTTTCTCTCTCTTTCTCTCGCTCTCTCTCTCTTTCTCTCTCTTTTTCTCTCGCTCTCTCTCTCGCTCGCTTTCATGTTTTAGAAATGGTAACTCAACCACTGATCTTGTTTTTTGCACTGTACTGTCGATGTCTGTCTAACTGATATTTACTTGCCACAAAAGAAAAGATTGTTTACTACATTTGTAGATTATACAAAGGCATTTGATAATGTACAGCAACATATACTCTGACAAATTTAATTTTTAAAAAAATGTTCTTCTGGAAGAATTTTGATTGTGATCAAAGACATGTATCAAAAAGCCAAATCTTGTGTTAAAACGCTTAATGGTCTCTCGTCTACTTTTTTTTTTTACAAGTAATGCTAGAGTGAGGCAAGGTGAGAATTTATCACGTATTTCATTTTCATTGTTTCTGAACAATTCAAGGTCTTTACTTGCCGAACATAGTGATGATATATCTTTGTCACGGATTATTTTGTGATGGGTTCAATTTCTCAGATGTTGACAAATATTAGAAATTGTTTTTGTTACTGCATGCTGATGACACAGTCATTTTATGCTGAAGACACGCAGAAAGCTCTAGATTTTCTGAAAATATATTGTGCGAAGTTTGGCCTCTGTATAAATATTGCAAAAAGGAAAGTTATGATTTTTTTCCCCCGAGGTAAAGTCAGAAAGTTGCCAGTCTTTAAGTTTAATGATGTAATCCTTCAAATTGTTTGGGAATATATCTTTAGTTCCCCTCATTCATTATAACAATACATTTTAGAAGAACGTGTAAGCCCAGAGCGTGCCCGCTGAACAAGCGATGTATGCACTTTTAAGGAGGTGTACAAAGTTAGATTTGTCGCTTGATGTCCAGCTAGGGCTCTTTGATAGATATATGTAGTATATCTTTATTGGATTTATTAAACCGATTCTATTTTATAATTGCAAGGTGTGGGCTCACAAAAAAATGGAAATATGTGATAAATTGCAACTATTTTTTTTAATGACCTAAACGTAAAATATTGCATGTCGACTTGCATGGTTCTGGGTGAGATTGACTATATTCCTGTACTCTTTGGATGCCAAATGCAGGTAACTGTGGGTTTAAAAAAAAATAAATTGTGTATTGAATGCTGTAATGATTCAACAAAAATGTCGGTGCTTTTGTTTCTAAATTAAATAGGAGATGTTTCCTTTTTTTTAATTGTACCAAACCCATTCTAAAAGATAATAGATTTTCATTATGGACAAAATATTTTAGGAATCGCCCAAATGTCTCCAAATTAAACCAGATAATGAACTCGAAATCGAAAAGCATACTGATGAATTAAAGTCGTCTTAGTGGAATAATATGTTCACTCTTTTAACTAGTACCGTATTGGCTTTTTTACATTCTTTTTCAAGTGCGTTCAACTGTTTGATGGTCATGCATGTGTAGTTTACTGTTTTTGCATTATTTACATTGTTCTTTCACTTTCTGTTGACTTTTGTTTTTGCTTTATATTGCATCTTTAGGCGCTTGCTATTTTGAGTGCTAATTTTTGAAATATGTATATGTCACAAATATTTGAACATTGTTTACTTTTATATGAATCCAGTATCTTTGCTGTTTATTTGGTTTGTGGTTTTTTTTAATCAGTAGCCTATAATTATGTGTTTCATCAGTCTACACTCCAACGTAAGGCTGCTGCGCTCCCTTGTTATCTCCGTCTTCATATATGCTTGCAAAACATGGACCCTCACAACAGATCTATAACAAAGATTACACGAAGTAAGCATGGAGATGAGGTGCTACAGAAGACTACTGGGCATTTCCTATACCCAGCACATCACCAACGACGAAGTCCGACAGACAATCACATAAGCCATCGGACAACACGATGACATGCACACAGTGGTAAAGAAACGGAAACTCCGATGGTATGGCCACGTCATCATGGCATCAGGCCTTGCAAAGACTATCCTGCAAGGCACGGTGCACTGAGGCAGAAGAAGAGATAGACAGAACAAGAGGTGCGAGGAGAACATTCGAGAATGGATTGGTTTGACACTGAGCGAAGCCATGAGGCTTACCGAGGACAGAGAAAGATAGAGTACATTGATTAAACGATCAACTGTGCTGCCCCAAGGACTTTCGAGTTATAGGATAGGATTGGATAGGATTTATATGTTATGGTTTGCAGTTAGATGCTACTGTGTCTTTTAATTCAGTAATATATTACCGTTCTTGCGGTCATTATGTATATATTGTGTATCTCTGTCCTCCCATCTTTACCTCTTGTCTGGCTATACAGCACCCTTGGGCTATGAAACTCATTTGATAGTTGTTGTTTCATCGTTCGTTTGATAAAAAGAAACAAAGTTCCAAAATAACACCCTCTTTCTCTCCCTGTCTATGTTATAGTCTCAAACCAATCACATTTTTATACCATCAGCACAAACCATCTTAACCGCATCACCCCAAAACATAATTATACACATTCTTCAAATTATCCAGAACTCGTACGCGCCTCATACTAATTTTTCGACGCATTGGAGCCGTGCGCAACGTTCTACCACTTCAGGCAGGGATAGCTCCGGTGGTTCGGGGCGCAAGCTTTGCATAAGTGCGTCTTGAGCGACGTGGGTTCCGGGTTCGGATCCTGGCTTCAACAAACTATAATTGTGCATGCGGGATATTAGCGCCCTGCGCCTTTAGAAACTCTCTGTGCTTGTAAGTGCGCTATATAAAAAAGGAGGCAGAAGAAGGGGAAGACAGAAAAAGAGGTGGGAGGACAACATTCGAGAATGGACTGGACTGACACTGAGCGAAGCCGTGAGGGTTGCTGAGGACAGAGAAAGATGGAGTACGCTGATTAAAACGATCATCTGTGGTGCTCCAACGACCTTCGAGTTACGGGATAGGATAAGATAGGTGAGAGAGAGATGGTGTGTGTGTGTGTGTGCGTGCGCGCGCGCTCCCGTGCACGCGCATGATGGTGCATTTTATTTGCTTGCCTCTTAGTGTGCGTACACATAAGCCTTGAAATGGGTGACTGACCTTGCTTTTTATGCAGAAAATGGGTGAGTGTATCAGTCACCCAGAGTTTTCCAGCCACCCACTTTTTTCTTAGTGCGCGGGAGTGCTCTTTTAGTGCATGGGAGTGCAGTTGTAGTACATGAGAGTGCTTTTAGTACACAGGAGTGCTCTATCCGGGACGGAGAAAATACAGTGAATTTCCGAAGAATTCTTTGAACAAAATTCGACCTATTTCGTCGCCTATAGGAGACGAAATAGGTCAACTTTCTAGATAAGGGTTAGGGTAAGGGCTAGTTGCAGCGCTGCAACTAACCCTTGCCCTAACCCTTTTCTGTCTAAAATCACTTTCCGATTCTTACATTCTTAGTAAAACCCAGTTTTGGTGTTTTGTGTACGTGTGTGTGTGTGTGTCAAATGACGAGCTGTAAAAAGACCAATTGACAGCTGATGAGAGTGTCTCCTATTTTTCATCACCTCACAACCCTACTGTCCTTAATTACATAGCTGTCGAGTTAAAATGCACTTTAAACGGTGCGGTCCGGACACCTTATTGCAGTCCTCACGCAAAGGAACTGTAGATCTTGTTTCCTGAAGTTAGGATTAGGTCACGGCGATCCCTGGGTTTGTTATTTGAGGAGGCCTGCATTGTATACAAAATAAAGTAACGACGGTGTCGCAGTCACCCCGGCCGCCGAATGATTCATCATCATCATCTTCATTATCATCACCATCATCATCATCATCATCATCATCATCATCATCATCATCATCATCATCGTCGTCGTCGTCGTCGTCAAAATCAGATCCAGTTTAGTGACTAAGAATTTCAAGAGATTCTTTAACGTACTCTGTGTTATGGAGCAATAGGGTGGCCTTAAAGCATTGCGCCGTCGGATTGAACCGGAAGTTCTGAAGAACCCTTATTCTTTTTGTATTACTTTAAATTTTGTTATCTAATCATTTGATTATTTCTTTTTCCCACGTAGGCGTGCTAACTGTGCAGGATGTAATAAAAGAAGTCGCCAACATTGTGCACACAATTGTCGTTTCATTTTAAACTGTTAAGATTTCAAACGATGAATGTATCCTGTATATTGAAGAAATACAGATATACATGGACTACAATTGTACAGCAAAATAAAAAGAATCACTTCCTACTCGCAATTTGAAAGAACAAAAAAAAAACAGTTCAATTGAATACGGATATATTTATATTTTAAAAGACACCATTAGTGCCTTTGAAGAGAATGTGAAACAAAGTATTGGAGCAGATATAAACGGGAAGCACCACTCTAAGCAAACGTTTCAGCCTTCTCCAGTGTAAAAAAAAAAGACCATCCATGGTGTTTACGGAAATAGCGGTAATGAAGAGGTCCTCATCACGCTATGTAATCGCCAATTACCATCTCCTCTATCCTCTCGCGGGACCTAATGATGATAATTAACCCATCACCGCAAAAGCCGTCCGTTTACCCTACACACTGATCGCTGTGCGCTCTGAGCTCAACTCTTGATTTTCATCGCGCCTTCGACTGCACCTCTCGAGTATTTGTTGAAAGTTATTTAGGAAACAAATATTATGCAGCTAGTTGAAACTTTTAAAGTCACGCAATTGTATAAATAAAAAGGGGTGTGGGGGTGGATAAGGTACACACACTTTTTTTTTAAATTATAATATTTCGTTTTGAAAGGGATGGGGGACTGCCACAAGGGAGGGCGATTTCCGTCGTTCTGTTCTATTAATGGGAGATAATGGCATGTTACACTGTTGCAGTCAACTGCGGCATGCGGGATTTCGCCGCTTGTCGGCACGCGTTCGCCGTCACAGATGAGTGAATGATGTCCCTTTGGCCAGGCAGATTCCCTCTCATTATCTCCTCTGTTTGTCTTAGTTTATGCTCTTTTGATTTCCCGTTCCTGCTCTCCAGACAGCCGCAATGTAAATAGGCTTTCTCTTCCTCCTCTATCACGGCCCACATCTTTCGCCACACACACTTGCGTGCATACGAGTTTCTTTCGGTCTTCTCTCTTCTCTCTAACTTGTTCTGTGTCTCACTCACTCTTACCATTACCGCCTCCCTCCATTTCGCCCCTTCCCAACACACACACACACACACACATACTCTGTCAAACACCATCACCCGCACTTATGTTCGCACGCATATGCACACATAGACACGCAGAGTCCATTTATCTCTCACACAAAAACATTCTCGGAAAGTCACACACAAATACTCAAAATGTGAGTGGAAAGATACCATCTGATTCTATGTGTGAATATATGTGTGTTTAATATAAATAATGTATATTGATTTCATAATATAACCCAAATATTACAAACATCTATATCTGTCTCTGTCTTTCTCCCTCTAAACAATGGCTTACTAACTCTGTCTGTCTGTCTCTCCCAACAAAACACACAGAATGGTTATTGTATCCTTTCATCTATTCCTTGTTTAAACAGGCTAGGCGTGCAACTACGATTTCCCGTGCTCAAATACCTCCCCTCCCCAACCTCTTTTTCATACACGCGCACAAACTTAAGACAAAAACTTTCAAGCTCCGTTATTTAACTGTCGGCGGTTTTGAGCCATTGCGCATGCGGGTGGAACCGGAAGTTATGATTGACCCTTATGCTTTTTGTGGTTATTTCCGGTTTTGTTTTTGTGTAGTTTTTTTGTTTTGTTTTGTTTCATTAGATTATCGCTCCTTTCCTTCGGAACGCTAAATCGAGGCGACAAAAGAGGTTGTTAAGGCTATGCAAACATTATCATTGACATGTCAAAATGTTACGATTTGGGTGATTAATCGAGCAAAGCTCCTGAGAAGGAAAAAAAAAAGCCTCAGTATACACTAACGGTATCTTAGTGTTGAAACATTTGAGCCTGTTTTCGTGTATGGCCTGTGGGTTTGCGTCATTGCGTCATCGCGCATGCGGGTTGAACCGGAAGCTGATGTGGCATTTAGATTGTGTGCGGTTACTTCCTATATTGTTTTTGTTTCAGTTCTTAATCGTTTCTCGTTTTTTCTTCTTGCTGTGCCCGCTCGCGCAAAAACCACTAGCAACAATGAATGCGGCTGCGTTTATGCAAACATTATCAATGTGGTTGTCTCAGGCACGGGACACTGTGGTTTATTTAAAGGTTATATGCTGTCCTTGGCGGCTTCCTGGCTTCCTTTGAAATGAAACGTGCAAGTGCATATAGTACTATCATCATGTCCATTAACTCATCACCATGATCAGTATTCACTTTCATCGTAAGCCTGCACGCATCCAAAGGACAAATAGTCAAAGATTTATTTCGATCGTGGTTAGTAAAGTCGAGTCAAATCGAGTCAAGAAATCTTTCTTCACAAAAATTCAGTGAAAATGTAGCCTGTCGCTTATTATAAAAAAAAAGTAACCACCACATCAGACCTACACACACACACACACACACACACACACACAAACACACACACACATACACACACTCTCTCTCCCACACACTCGCGCGGGGGCATAACACACACACATGCTCACACATGCACACACACACAAACACACATACCGGTCAACCTCACAGCTAAACTCTGAAATTACTGGTAGGCTAAATGAGATACAAATACAACAGAATAAAATAAAACATTAAAATAAATAAAAGAAAACAAGCGTACAATTTAATGAATTAATTCATTAATTTTAATTAATTGATTAATTCATTAATTCAGTTGAAATGTTCTAACTTCTTGCAAAACGAAAACGCCATTGTACCATCCAAATTTCAGTCCCATACCATGTTCAACCTGTAACATAGTCATTGTTCATAGAGCGCACAACGAAAGGAAAGAAAGAAAGAAAGAGATTTTTTCTTATATAGCGCACTTACAAGCTCAGAGAGCTTCTCTTTAACTAATCAAAGAGCTTCCTTTCAAGGCCCGATCCGACCCTGCTGAAAACAAACTACGCACTGCTACGGACTAAGTTAAACGTTGTAGTGCATAGTGAGGGTCTTGGTTAAACACGTCGAGAGCACGTCGTTACTTTTTATGACGCTTTTAGTGACCATAAATGTATGGTGAACGGGTGAGCGCAGCTTTAGGAAGGTGTGTAAACTGATGGTGACGGGCGCACGCCCCGCCACACACGTGCGCGCGTTTGGGGTCACATGGGTATCCTAGCATCCCGTGATCGAACCCGCATACGATTTGGGAAGGAGGGTCAAGTTTCTTTCTGCACGTGCGTTGAGAACGAAGATTTCCTTACTATGAAACTAGGAGGGTTTATAGTATTTTATTTAACGGTGCGCACTGCTCTAACTAATTCGGGGGTGGGGGTCTGGGGGGGTAGGGAAATAGACTTGGGGATCGGGTGATAAAATACCTCAACTGGAATAATCAGGCAAAACAACTCCCCCCCCCCCCCCCCCAAAAAAAAAAAAAAAAAAAAAAGTGGCGAAATTGGAGGTGACTGGTTTACGCTTGGGAAGGATTGTCTACCTTCCATTTGTTGGTTAGTCTAGCCTTGGGTAGATCCTGCTGTGTAGAGTCCTTTCCTTTGGTGTGGCCATTGGGTTATGCAGGACAAGGCTACACGAAATATGTTTTCCATTCCATGCATCTTCTGCTTTTGGTGGTGTTATACTCGATGTTGGTGTTGTTTTTATCAGTAGTTGATTCAGCCCCAATGCTGACATTCTGATATGTGTAACTCGGATTCGTTTATCCACGCAACCCGTTCACTCAGCAACAAGGCAGGAGTCGTCGTATGAAGTTTTCCAATTTTATTCAGCGTAAATCAACAACTGCATACAATCGCTTTTTCACTTTTCACTTTTTCAACTTTCAACTCTACACAGTGCACCAATTATATAGTTTTTTTTGTAGACTCCAGATAACGTCAGAAGGTTCCCGTGTGACGATATTACAACCAATCGGAATACACTTCGTCATCACTGTTTTACGTCATACAACTTTCCTTACTGTCCAAGAATTTTCTCAGCTATCTACATTTATCACGAAGCTTCGATCGACAGTAAACAAGCAATTCCAAAGAATTCTCCAATAATATCGACCAACGAAAATTATCAACATTATACCAATCTTCTTCTAACAACAACGCAAAATTAAATCAAAGGTAAATACATTCTGTTATTGAATGCTTTGCAAAACAAAACGATCGGATCTATCGTGCGCGTACCATCATGCGCGTTTCAACGTAACAGGTGGTGAGCAGGACTACATTGTTGGCAGGCATTTTAAGCAGGTCAGTGGCAGTGACTTGTAGAGGATGTCGTGGCACTAGTGGCACAGGACAAGGCTAAACGAAATAATTATGTTCTTCCTGCCTGAACATTCATCTTCTGCTT
>CM072525.1:12551270-12611270 GCA_036898135.1 Oncomelania hupensis | reverse complement strand
GAAATCTTAAAGCCCGAAACACACGTCACTACTCACGGCCTCACCTTTTCCCTTTTCCGTTTATCAACAAAAGAAGCTGCGTGGTCTGTAGTCTCTTTACAAAAAAAAAAAAATAATACAATAAATTTTAAAAATAAAATATTTTTTTTAAACGTACACAATGCTTACTGTTTTGTTTTTTTTACATTTAAGAAGCATGTTAGGATACCAGTACCCAAAATATGTTATTGCCATTTGAACGCACAAGGAATTCTTGCGATTAACGCTGCAGCATAATAAGTTTTTTTTTTTTTTTGTAATACACTTTAAAAAACAAAAAAACAATGAACAAATTGACAGCACAAACGCAAAATTAAAAAGGTAAGAAGATAAGACGCTTACACAGTTGAAGTAGCTGATCAACGAAGCTCTCTGCCGCAGTAAGAGACTGTAATGTTCCCCCTCCCCTCACTTCCCGATGGTTGACGCGTCTGCGACTGCCCTAATGATAATGTTGGCTGTCAAAGGTGTTAGAAGTGTTTGTTAGGAGAATGGAGGTGTCTGGGTTTCTCTAGGGAATACTGGTTGTTGAAAGGCAATTGCAAGAAAATCTGGAATCCGTCCGAGGGTGTTCTTTGTGAGAATACGGGTTTCTTGCCATCTCTAGGGAATAGCGAGAGTCGAACGAGAGTTTGCTGAAATGTAGAATCTGAAGTTAGGCCTATTGGTACTAGCTGTTTGACCGGGTATCAGCCAGATTTCTGTAACACTCGCAGATCTAGTTCCGCTTTTGGACAGCTTCTACAGCAACTCTTAGAGCGTGTAAGTGGGTAAAATACTTTACTAATGGATGCTACATACGCGCTTTTTCACCAAATCACCAATCAGGCTCAAAGCGCGGCGATCTGTACCACCATGCCCGCTCACATGTTTCACCCACATAACACACATCTATCAAACATGTGGTGTAAAGGCAGGGAGATTGCTATTGCAACATAGAAAGTACATCGAGTGCTTTCATTTTAGATTGACTGCAACCAATACCATTATTGATGAGAGGGAAGAACCCGGAGTATCCGGAGATAACCCTCGGTGACTTGAATAGTCTCGTGCCTAAGTCACGTAAGTTCGACCCCCACCGGGTTTCGAGCCCGTGACCTTCGGCATTTTAAACCAGGGTCTAACCAACTGCGCCCCGGAGGCCACCCTCCCTCCTCCCCCCCCCCCCCAAATACCCAGTCACTTGACTTTATTATTATAAGTTGGTGCTCAAACTATTCCTTAACTAGAATACGTACTCCTTTTTAAGGGCAACATTTTCAAGAACGACAACTCCTTATAAAGCCGATAAGCTGATCACGCAGCGTAGTTGAGATTCGCCAAAAGCTTATTACGAGAGGTAAGACTCGACGTGTCTCATCTGTGCTGTATATCTACATTATCATGCTAACTTCATGCCTAAATCAGTTGTTCTAAACATCAATATCCCTTTTATCTAGCAGCGGAAAAGAATTCCGTCCCTCAGCGCAGAATTTCCTCCCTTGTTGTAAACAGCAGACTTTCACTGCTCTCCCCTGCTTCTATAAAAAACGAAAAACAAAAAACAAAAAATCGTCATCCCTAGAGGGGTCGTTCAAGGTGCCGGGTAGCTCAGTTGGTAGAGCACCTTACTAGTAACCGAAAGGTCCCTGGTTCGATTCCCAGATTGTCCAACGTGTGACCATATTAATTACCTCTTACCATCAACTGGTTCGATGATGTCAGAATAATGTGACCAGTTGTGGCCTATACGCTCCGGTGTCGTGTGACTATAATCTACAATTAACCAATTTTAAGGGCCGCTGACAATGACCCTTCGCTGAACAAGGACGCAGGTGGCGTGTTTTGACGCCGTAGTTGTGACGCCATAAGGGAGAATCGGTGCTGTGTCAGTGGAAACCGTCCATTTGAGTACCAGCATTGATGTCTGAGGATCCTGCAGGGAGAAGCGAAGGCCAAAGAGATTTCAATGAAGGTTTTTCTCATCTGTTCAATAATGCACTCTTTACGTGACAAAGATTTCCTTACAGAAGTTGAAAAAAAAGAAACAAATGTTAGGGTTAAAAATAATTTTAAAAAACCTCTGTTTGGAAAAGTATAATTAAATGCCATTTATTTCATATACGAACTGTACACATACTGATCTTATATCAGTACAATTAAATATATTGCAGTTACATTGTTCTGTCCTAACATACATATCCTATCCTATCTCGTAAATTGTTATGTGCCGTTTTGTAATTTTCCAGATTTATTATTTTAAATTCATACTGCATATAATCTCAGAGAGAGAGAGAGAGAGAGAGAGAGAGAGAGAGAGAGAGAGAGAGAGAGAGAGAGAGAGAGAGAGAGAGAGAGAGAGAGAGAGAGAGAGAGAGAGAGAGAACATACAAGACAAGATAAGACAAGATAAAATAACATAATTTAATTTAACAAGGGTAAAAGAGAGTAAGCTTAAGCACTGGGCATGCTTTTTTTTACATCTTTCCCTTGGGGCTTGTGACAAAAACAATTAGTATAACATGATAACTTTATAACGATTACATCATAATATGAAAATACAATCAAGATCTGCGCGCACACATATACATACACACACATGCACACATACGCACCCACGACAGACAGAGCGACACAGACAGAGAGGCAGAGAGAAAAGACAGCCATAGACAAACACAGAGGTAAAAGACAATCACAGACAGACATATCTCATCCACACTACTGGACGAGGCTTTCCTCACTTGGGACAGGTAGACCACATCGTCTTGTTCCAGTTACGCTGTAAGCTATTGAGCAGATAATAAAGCAGCTGAGAACTCTCTCTCTCTCTCTCTCTCTCTCTCTCTCTCTGTCCCTCTCTGTCCCTCTCTCTCTCTCTTTCTCTCTCTCTCTCTCTCTCTCTCTCTCTCTCTCTGTCCCTCTCTCTCTCTTTCTTTCTCTCTCTCTCTTTCTGGGGTCGTTAAAGGTTCACATTATCTCTTTCAAGAGACAAATAGAGGCAGAGAGAGAGAGAGAGAGAGAGAGAGAAAGAGAGAGAGAGGTGGGGTGGGGGAGAGAAAACAATTATAGACAAACTCCTTCATACAAACAGTATGCTTCGTTAATATTGCTGAGCCGCCTCGTCAGTCTATCTGTCTGTCTGTCTGTCTGTCTGTCTGTCTCTCCTCTCTCTCTCTCTCTCCTCTCTCTCTCGCTCTCTCTCTCCCTCTCTCCTCTCTCTCTCTCTCTCTCTCTCTCTCTGTAGGGTTCGTTAAGGCCCGTTTCATAAGCATCTGGTATGCTATTGTTTGCTGGAACTGTGAAGAAGGGGAGGGGTCAAGCACCCATTGAAAAGCTTGACAGCCTGGTCGGACTGAATGTGAGAATGTCAGACATTGGGAGGGTGGGTTACAATAGAGTGGAAGGTGAAGGATTGGAGTGGTTGTGTGTGTGTGGGTGGGTAGGTGGGGGGGTAATAAAGAAGGAAGTGTGGGTAGGGAAGGGATGTTGAGGTGGGGAGGTTAAAAATGAGTTGTGGGTGGTTATGGGTGTGGGGTGGGGTAGAGGCTGGAAGGGGGTAAAAGGGTGGTGATGAAGATGAGGGAAGTCGTGTCTCTAGGACGAGCATGTAGGGTGGGGGTGGGGTGGGGTGTTAAAAAGGAGATGGGAGGTCTGGTTGGAAACAGTTTTGTTAAAATATTGGGGAGGGGAGGATAAGTTATGGTAATCTGTTACATGTATTTCCCCAATCCCCCCATTTCCCCCCTCTTGGCTAAAAAGCCCCCTGGGCGTATAGACTTTCGTTGTATAGATGGTTAAAATCATCAAGTGTCTTGAAATAAAAACTCTTGAAAAACTTGTAAATAATAATAATAATAATAATAATAATAATAATGATGATGATGATGATGATGATGATGATGATGATGATGATGATGATGATGATGATGATGATGATGATGATGATGATAATAATAATAATAATAATAATAATAATAATAATAATAATAATAATAATAATAATAATAATAATAATAATAATAATATGATATAAAGAAGAAGAAGAAGAAGAAGAGAAGAAGAAAAACAACAACAACAGCAAAAACAACAATGAATGAAGCTCATATCACAGTCACCTGACCTCCCTCCCACATTGTAGATCGCTTACACGCTATACACAAACCATTAGACCATTTTGTGGTCATCAAATCGGGTCGCAAGCAATAACCTCAAAGTGTTGATCAGATAAGCGAAAATCACGCTGAAATTGATCAAACAATTTCAACCAACCGTTAGTCACAATCAGAGCTGATCAATTCAAATGAGCGTTGATCAAATCAAACAGTTGTGATCCAATCCCAGCAGCCGTTGATTAAAATCAAATCAAAGCTGTCAAGGCGCACTCTTCCTAAGCAGATTTTTTGGGGGGTGGGGGCGGGGGGGAGGGGTCAATCCAGACCGGTGCTTCGACGGAGCATGCGCACTGGGCATATAGCGCGGTTCTGTCGTGAGGGGCAAAGATGGCGACGGCTGATAATGTCAAGAGGACGTTTGGCAGATGTCAGACTCTATCCAGCGTGAATGGATGATAGAATCTGTGAAGAATGTAATGCTATACTACTATCACAGGCGAGAAGTTATTTCAAAGGCATTTGGATATAAAGCCAATTGTTTGAAACTACGCTTGTTCCTTTTGGCAGAGTATCTCCAGCAATCGTTTGATTTTGTCTTCAAGTGTAAATACTAAACTACAAGCTGTTGGAGAAGAAATTAGAGTGTTATCATAGTGGTTAAAAGCCAATAATTGTTTCAAACTTGAGTTTTTCTATTTGTGTAAATATTTCTGCAATTGCAGAGGCCATTTCTTTAAGTCTTCTAGCGGTTTTTGGAACTCTCGTTATCCCAACAGATTCTGTATCGGCCATTATCTGTTAGACATTGTCCGTCTGGTGGAAAAATGGAATGATCGTTGGTCAGCGTGCCCGTCCGCGTGGTCATCATGCTTGACCACTGAATAAAGGTGGACATGTTTTACATATTGCTAGAGTCTGCAGGTTAATTTGAAGACAATTAAATTACTATAATTCATATGAATATTTGTTTATTTGTGATGCAATAGAAATTACATTAAAATGCTCAATACTACTATTATTTGGTTGTTGATGATGATGATGACGATGATGATGATGATGATGATGATGATGATGATGATGATGATGATGATGATAATGATGATGATGATGATGATGATGATGATGATGATGATGATGATGATGATGATGGCGACGATGATGATGATGAGGAGAAGGATGAGAATGAGGATGAGGATGAGGATGATTTCCACTTGTATGGCGCCAATAAATTTTCCAAATCCTTTAAGGTTGGCGCACAAGAAAGAGTGCAAGAATATCTGTCCAAAGCCAGTTTGAAAATTTGAATTGTTCTTTTTGGTGTGGAATATTTATATTTTCCATATTATTAGCGAAACACTAAAGGCATGCGCATCTTGGCATGGGATGTGGACAATTGTTACTTGGAGATCGGAAATATTCAAGAGCGCGCTGTGCGCAATCTGATTGAGAAGTGACAATTTTTCCCATTCCATGTCTAAGATACTGATAACATTTATGTAAGCTATCGGTTTCTTCAATTGGAAAAAAAGAGGAATCGAAAGTTAACTAAAGGAGAAAGATGTATGCGAACGACCATTTTATAAATTGCTTTCCAATAATGTCATCCGAATCCTATTGTATCCTATCCTATCCCGTAATTCGGAGGTCGTAGGGGCACCACAGATGATCGTTTAACCAGCGTACTCCATTTTTCCCTGTCCTCAGGAACCCTGATTGTTTCGCTCAGTGTCAAACCAGTCCATTCTCGAATGTTGTCCTCCCAACTCTTTTTCGGTCTCCCTCCCCTTCTACCTCCTTGCACTGTGCCTTGCAGGATGGTCTTTGCAAGACCTGATAATCTGGTGGTGTGATCATACCATCGGAGTTTCCGTTTTTTCACCACTGTGAGCAGGTCATCGTGTTGTCCAATGGCTTGTATGATGGTCCGCCGGACTTCGTCGTTGGTGATGTGCTGGGTATAGGAAATGCCTAGAAGTTTTCTGTAGCTCCATCTCCATCTCATCTCCATGCTTTGTATTCTTCGTTGTAGATCTGCTGTGAGGGTCCATGTTTCGCAAGCATATAGGAAGATGGAGATGACAAGGGAGCGCAGCAGTCTCACCTTATCATCCGAATGCGCAGCCAAAAAATAGTCCCAACATCAGAAGCTTTCCTTCACATTTATTCAACACGCACACAAACATAAACGCACGCGCGAACTCCCACCCAAACACCCACCCGCCCACTCACACACATACAAAGAATAAAGAAAAATGAACACCAGAGCGTGGCAGGTTCCTTCATCCAAACTTCCCCAGTGAAAAATAACGTCGGCTTCATTCATTGATTCGTCTTCGCTTCGTTCAAACTGTAGGCCTATGTTTCAGTCAACCCTAGCTTAGGCAGCCAATGAAAAACAATGCCAGTTTCGTTTGCTGATTCAGTCGGCCAATTTACTCGTTAGACTGTTCGTTTCCCTGAGATCATTGTTGCTGTAGCATTTGTCAATTAGTGACGGTTTGGGAATAAAACCTGCTGAGTCTTACAAAATACAAGAAGACCGTTTGGTTTTTCGGTCTTTGCATAAAGGGCATAGGAGACAGCGATTCCTAAATGGGTTAAAGTAGTTCCTGTATTCTTACGACTTGTATATTTTACAGCTTGCTAGAAACATTATCATCTGTGATTGGACGATTACCATGCGATATCAGTTTTAGCCACACTCTTCTACTTGGCCAATGAAAACATAAAACACTTGGGGAAATTGATACATTATTTTGTTGTTGTTGTTGTTGTTGTTGTTGTTGTTGTTGTTATGACGGGATTTAAACTACTTTAATTTAGTAACCTTAAATTGTTCAGGTATCCTATCCTATCATATCCTATACCGTAACTCGAAGGTCGTTTGGGCACCACAGACGATCGTTTAACCAGCGTACTCCATCTTTCTCTGTCCTCGGCAACCCTCATGGCTTTGCTCAGTACGTGTCAAGCCAGTCCATTCTCGAATGTTGTGCTCTCATCTCATTTTCTGTCTCCTTCTTATTCTGCCTCCTTGCACTGTGCCTTGCAGGATGGTCTTTGAAATAGTTCCGGTATGGTTACATTAAAACCACATATTGTTAGATGTCGTAAAAGTTAGTTTTCACTGAGTGCAATGGAACGTGTGTACCTCTATGACCTTTACGTACCCATCAGGCCATTCAAATAGCCTTTGACAACTTTCCGCCCCCTCTTCCACTCTCTACCCCCATTCTTATCTACTCCCCGCTCCCCCTCCACCACACGCAATTTGTCGCTATCTCATTCACGTATACACATCTCATTTCCCTCATTTTTATCTCTCTCTCTCTCTCTCTCTCTCTCTCTCTCTCTCTCTCTCCCTTTCTCTCTCTCTCTCTCTCTCTCTCTCTCTCTCTCTCTCTCTCTCTCTCTCTCTCTCTCTCTCTCTCTCTCTCTCTCTCTTTATTTCCTCTCTCAGTGAGATAATGCAGATAACCATCTTCTCGGGAGTCAGACTTTCATAGGCAGCTTTTATTCATGAGCTAATTGAACATGACCTTCGGAGTCCATTAATGGTTACCTCCAGCTGAAAAGCCACAAGGGAAAAAAGTTGCCCATGAAAAAGTGTCAACCTGGAACTGAATACATAAAATTACAGGTTTGTTCGACTGTTCGTGTTTAGACAGAGAGTACAGATGTAAGTGTATATAATATATTTTTTTCAATGAGAAAGTGTCAACCGGAGATAAAAGATAAAATTGAGATGTGCATGGATGTTTTTTTTGTTATGGAGAAGAAAAAAAAGGACAATTATTAGTCAGTAGCACGAAGTATAAATGGGGTGGAGTCACTCGAACAGAATGGGTAAGACAAAAATACGGTGTGGATGTTTGTGTTTTATGAAACAGTGAGCGCAGTTGACTCAGTGGAGTACGCAACGGCAAAGCAATTGAAGCATTGACTGTCAAGCGACAACACTGCAGCCCATGGTCCAAAATCAGTTTTACGGACTGCAGTGCCGATTTTTTTTTTAAATAGCATGATTCTGAGACAAAGTGTCTTCAAAGGTGTCCTCAAAGGCAAACCCATTGAAGAGAGTAGGGAGAGGGGGGGGGGGAGGGGAGGAACCTATAACATGATCCTGAGACACTGAGCCTCTACTCCTTCGGACGAGAGTGTAAACCGAGGTCCATTCTGTGCACGCACGCATTCCATGGCACGGACTTTAAAGATCCTGACGCTCATGTCCTAGACGGGTGAGTGCCGGTTACGCAAAGACCCACAGCATGCACTACGTCCCTTGTCCCTCACACACCCGGTCGCTCAAGATTGTGCTCAGTTGTCTGGGCGTCAGACGGTGCCCCCAAAGGCTGCAAGTGGGTGCTTCGGGCGGCTGGAATGATATCCTGTATCAGCCAGCGCCTTGAGCAGCCCTGGAGCTGTAAAATAAACGCTTTGTAAGAATCATGACATGCATTAACACAGCACAGGAAAGTCAGTGTACATAAATACTGTCACATTTGTTAAAAAATATGACGTCTTCATTTTGTGATAAAGCGACGTTTCATTGCACAACACACAAAGTGTCACTTGCCCCAAAATAAATAAATTAATAAATAAATTAATTAAAATAAAAAATAATTATATAGATAGATATAGATATAGATATATCCAAGAGTTAGTATCTATGTATTAATTCATTAATTGTTTATCCTATCCTTTCCTATCCTATCCTATCCTATCCAGTCCCGTAACACGGAGGTCGTAGGGGCACCACAGTTGATCGTTTAACCAGCATACTCCATGTTTCTCTGTCATCAGCAGCCCTGATGGCTTCGCTCAGTGTCAAACCAGTCCATTCTCGAACGTTGTCCTCCCACCTCTTTTTCGGTCTCCCTCTTCTTCTACCTTCTTGCACTGTGTCTTGCAGAATGGTCTTTGCAAGGCCTGATGATATGTTGACGTGACCATACCATCGGAGGTTCCGTTTCTTCACCACTGTGAGCAGGTCATCGTGTTGTCCAATGGCTTGTGTGATGGTCTGTCGGACTTCGTCGTTGGACGAATTTAAAAAATTGTTTTTAATGATGATAAAACGAATTGTTTATGCTGTTATTATTTATCAAGAATTGTCTTATTATTATTATTATTATTATTATTATTATTATTATTATTATTATTATTATGTGGGTTCGGGCATTAAATAGAATAGACCCAACGTTTCCCGGCGTGTCGTAAGAGGCGACTAACAGGGGTGATGTTAGCACGGCATCACTGGGCGAAAGTCTTCTACACAGAAGTCACCGGCCAGGGCGGAGGAACCTCACGTTACTACAGGTTCAACGACCATGTGCTCAGGGCCAAGGCGAGCCACACTGTATTCGTGGATTTCGGCTGTGGCCAACAGCCTGGAGAGGATTGGGCACCGCCAGGTCTTTTTTGCCCAAGACACACTACATGATGACACAATCCACTAATTCCATACCGGATCGGTCGTCGCCCGGGCCGTCACCCGGCACAAGGACCGCGCCTTCCGTTGGCCACCAGGACGGAGGTGTTAAGTATGCTACTGATGGACAATTTAGCAAGATCCGCACGAGAAACAACATCGTCATAGGAACCTGGAACGTCAGGACCCTAACTGCGGAAGGAAAATTAGAAGAACTGGCCCACGAGTTGGACCACTATCGATGGAACGTTCTAGGTATCAGCGAACTGCGATGGAAAGGCCTAGGTGAAACAACGACCGACAAAGGCCACAAGCTCTATTTCAGCGGTAGGGATGACAGGCACGAACACGGCGTTGGATTCTTGGTCCACAAGAACATTCTAGCGACTGTCATGGGTTGCCGCCCAGTCTCCAGTAGACTCATTACCATCCGCCTGAGAGCAGCCCCTTTCAACATCACCATCATCCAGGCCTACGCCCCAACATCAGACTATGACGACAGCGAAGTGGAGGATTTTTATGAAAATCTACAGGCGGTCCTTGACCAAGTGCCGAAGAAGGACATAGTCATAGTGCAAGGCGACTGGAATGCCAAGGTTGGCCAAGATGCGCACCGCAACTGGGGAGACACATGTGGACCCCACTGCAACAACGAGACAAATGACAGGGGTCTGAGACTCTTGGAGTTTGCCAGATACAACAATCTGGTACTGGCAAACACGCTTGGTCTCCACAAAAACTCCAGACGATGGACATGGCACAGTCCTGGCGGGGAGCATCACAACCAAATAGACTACATCATGGTCAAGAAACGCTTCAGATCAAGCATCAACATTGGCAGGACACGTACTTTTCCAGGAGCAGACATCGGAAGTGACCACGATCTCGTGATGATGTCTTTCCGGCTCCACTTGAAGAGAGTAAATACAGCAAAGTGCACTAGACTGAAGTTCGACCTGGACAAACTGCAAGACCCGGAGGTGGCAGAACTATTTCAGGCCACAATTGGAGGGAAATTTGCACCACTGCTCATTTTGGGGGCTGGTGAAGTAGATGTCAACACCATGACCACCACCTTCAACTCAGCTGTGACAGATGCCGCCACTGAGATCCTTGGCAAGCACCGACCAAAGAAGAAGCTGTGGATCACACCTGAACTTTTGGATCTGTGTGATAAACGAAGAGAGATGAAAAAGAAAAAGAACACCTCACAGGGAGCTGATGTCTACCGAAAAATCAACAATGACATCCGAAAAGGCATGCTCACAGCAAAGGAGAACTGGATAGAAGATCAATGCCAGGAAATAGAGAACAGTCTGAACAAGAACAACAGCAAGAAGGCCTACCAGACTGTGAAGCGACTGACAAGTGTCAAACAGCCCAAAGTCTCCACTATCCAAAGCAAGTCTGGCATATGCCTTACAGAAGAACAAGAAGTCTTGGACAGATGGACAGAGTACTGCTCTGACCTTTACAACCATACACCAAATGGAGACCCATCAGTTCTAGCATGTCCAGAGAACAGAGAAGAAGAAGAAATCCTCCCAATTCTCCGGGAAGAAGTTGAGGCAGCAGTGCAAGCGCTAAAGAAAGGGAAGTCAGCAGGAGTGGACAACATACCCGCGGAACTGCTACAAGCAGGAGGAGAAGCGATGATTGATGCCCTCACCATTATCTGTAACAAGATCTGGCAGAGTGGGGAGTGGCCTATACCATGGACCCAGTCGCTTGTCATCACTCTTCCCAAAAAAGGTAACCTTCAGGAGTGTGAAAATTACCGCACCATCAGCCTCATCAGCCATCCCAGCAAGGTCCTCCTGAAAATAATACTCAACAGGTTGAAACCCCAAGCTGAACAAATCATAGCTGAAGAACAAGCAGGATTCAGGGCAGGGCGAAGTACCACTGAGCAGATTTTCAACCTCAGAATAATCTGTGAGAAATACCTACAGCACCAACAACATCTATATCATGTGTTCATAGACTTCAAGAAGGCGTTTGACCGAGTCTGGCATGCAGCTCTATGGGCAACAATGAAAGTGTACAACATCAGCCCAAAAATTATTGAAGTCATCAAAAGCCTGTATGACAAGGCTACCAGTGCAGTCCTCCACAACAGAGCCATCGGGAATTGGTTCAGAACAACAATCGGTGTGCGTCAAGGATGCCTACTCTCTCCAACACTCTTCAACATCTTCCTAGAGCGCATCATGTCGGATGCTCTTGCAGACCATGAAGGCACAGTCAGCATAGGGGGTAGAGCAATCTCCAATCTTCGTTTTGCAGATGACATTGATGGATTGGCTGGAGAGGAACAAGAACTTGAACAGCTGGTACAGAGGCTTGACACCACCTCCAAAGCCTATGGAATGGAAATAAGCGCAGAGAAGACCAAAATGATGACCAACAACACCAATGGCATCAATACGGACATCAAAGTCCAAGGCCAATCCCTCGACACAGTGCATAGCTTCAAATATTTAGGAGCCATTGTATCAGACAATGGGTCCCGACAGGAAGTCCTCTCCAGGATCGCACAAACAACTGCTGCCCTGACAAGGTTGAAGCCCATTTGGAAAGACAGGACCATCAGTCTACATTCCAAAGTAAGACTGCTGCGCTCCCTTGTCATCTCCATCTTCCTATATGCTTGCGAAGCATGGACCCTCACAGCAGATCTCCAACGAAGAATACAAAGCATGGAGATGAGGTGCTACAGAAGACTTCTGGGCATTTCCTATACCCAACACATCACCAACGACGAAGTCCGACAGACCATCACACAAGCTATTGGACAACATGATGACCTGCTAACAGTGGTGAAGAAACGGAAACTTCGGTGGTATGGCCACGTCACCAGATCATCAGGCCTTGCAAAGACTATTCTGCAAGGCACAGTGCAAGGAGGTAGAAGAAAAGGGAGACCGAAAAAGAGGTGGGAGGACAACATTCGAGAATGGACTGGTTTGACACTGAGCGAAGCCATCAGGGCTGCTGAGGACAGAGAAAGATGGAGTATGCTGGTTAAACGATCATCTGTGGTGCCCCTACGACCTTCGGGTTACGGGACAGGATAGGATAGGATATTATTATTATTATTATTATTATTATTATTATTATTATTATTATTATTTGTTTAATGGCTGTGGAAGACCCTGTGTATGCAAGTGACTGAACTCATGTGTCTGCACTTTTGTAACGGATTCCTACGCCAAGATGGCGATTGGTATAGCCTAACCGCTGAACTTAGCAGGAACAAAACTTCTTCAGAGAAGACATGGGGGTGTCAACACGTTCCGGTGCCAAGAAGAAGCGAGCTGAAGCGCTCAGGAAAAGGATGTTAACATCTGAAACACAACAAGAGCAACAAGAAAGGTCGGGAAGTGAGGGTGAAGAGTCGATCAGCGAAACCACCGCTTCTTCTGTTATTGTCAAGGACGACTTGCATCCTTCAGTTCACCTGCCTATTTCAATGAACCGAGTGAGTACGGCTATCACTCCCGAGTTCCAAGCTCTGTTTGATGACTTGTTTAAACGCATTGAATCTCTCGCGAAAACCGTAAAAGAACAATCGGAGCTGATCAAAGAACTGCTCAGTCGGGACTCGATGCGGACCAGCAATGAGCAACCTCAGCGCGATTCGAATCCGACTCGAACATACGCTGAAGCGGTTCGACCGTCTCTCAAACATCCTGAAAAATGTCCGACGGCTCGAAAGATGTTTGCCATTCAATCCAACTTGATCGGGGCAAGCAGTTCGAAAAATCATGAAAACAAAAGTCAAGAAAAGAGCCAAATGATGTCAAAACAGAGTAAAAAAAATGACATCATCAACTGGTGACGTCAATTTAAAAAATGGTGATCGCCAAAGAAGAGTTCCAGGTGTAGTGCTTTTCCATGACTCTATCATGAATGGGATTGATGCTGCAAGACTAGGAAAAGCCCACCAAGTATACGTCCGCAAAATCAAGACTCCGAAATGCGAAGACGTTGAAAATGAAGTGCAGAAGATGGAGGAAAATGTGGATTCCGTCATCATCCACTGTGGCATCAACAACCTGAGACAACATCAGGATCCTTTGCAGGCTGTCATTTCCATACTCAGCGCCATCCGAGCTCTACGACAGCAGCGCCCCAAGGTTCGGGTAGTAGTAAGCAGAATTGCCCCAGTAAAGGATCCAGAATTGTTGGCAAAACGCGATCTGTTCAATGCAGTTTTGTTCAAAGAAGTGATAGAAATGAAAGACCGATTTATTACATTCATCAGTCATGATCAGCTGCTAGATCCTTCGCTTAGAAACCGAGACGGCATCCATCCGAGTCAGAGGGGATCCGCTGCTCTAGCCAGGAACCTAGGACGACACATTCATTCGTTGTTTTGGCAAAGCCCTCGACGACCCGTTCGTAGTCATGTTTTCAGGCAAGACTGGTGGGACTGGCGAGGGCAGCGGATAGCCTCTGGAACATGGCGATGAATGTTCAGTTGTGACACTATATGTTTATTTTAATGTTACTTTAAAAAAAATTAATATTCCATATAATTTATTTATTTAATTTATTTATTTCTGTATTTATTTCAATTTTAATTTTTATTTATTTATTTATTTATTTATTTATTTATTTATTTATTTATTTATTTAATTTTGGTTTTTAAATTGATAACCAGATATCAAAATACCTTGTTTTATATTAATCACAATTTCATCACCATGTCTTCTCTGTAGAATTGTTTTAATAATTACTTCAACATAACTTGTGATTTTCATAAGTTTTCTGGTTGTGTAATTCATATAGATTTCTTACAATAACTTTTTATTATATTATTATTTTTCCTTTTACTTTGAGAGAGAGAGAGAGAGTGAGAGAGAGAGAGAGATAGAGAGAGAGAGCTCATATGAATAAAGAAAAGCTTTATATTTTTCAATGGAATTGTAGGTCACTTGCTACGAACATACAATATCTTGTTAACTTTTTAAAAGATCATAGTCCTCATGTGTTATGCTTACAATCTTTGAACGTTGTAAGAGGAAAGCTGCCAAAGCTTCATGGATATTATTATCCTCCTGTGTCAGAACTGTCGTCCAGTAAAATCAACACAGCTTTATATGTCAGAAATGATTTGGATTATAGCATTATTACTTCGCCAGTTGGACAAACTGTGATTGGCGTGTTTTCATCGGCTATAAAGTTGAAAGTGAATTCTAATATTTGTTTAAATGTGATGTCTGTTTACTATCCAAAAGGTCCAAATAATTTTAATAGTGACTGGCTTCGAAACATTGATGGATCTGAGAAATGGATAATAACTGGAGACTTTAATGCTCATTCTTCATTATGGGATAATGATTATACGGGTGTTTCGAATTATCGATTAATTGACAATATTTTGGATTCTTCTCTAATAATTATGAATGATGGAAGAATAACTCGTGTCCCCGACTCTTCTGTACATCGTCCTTCAGCAATTGATTTGACATTAGTTTCGTCCAATATTGCTATTGATTGTACTTGGGACATTGAAATTGATACACTTGGTAGTGATCACTTCCCTTTAATATTATTATTTAATGAAACAGTAGACATACAGTTGGAAGCTGATACAGTAGCAAAATATATTTATGGACGTGCTAACTGGGATTTATTTCAATCTAATCTTTTGAAATATGAAACTAACTTTATAAAATGTGACGAAATCAATAATGTATATGCAACTTTTGCTAATTTAATTCACGAAGCAGCAAGTAATTCTATTCCAAAGAAAAGAACTACATGTAAGACTAATCATAAGGGAAACATTTGGTGGACTGAAAATTGTGAAGTAGCAGTTAAAAAAAAAGATTGCCTACAAAAAATGGTTAAAAAATAAAAATGATATTACATTTAAAGAGATGAAATGTACAAAACTTAATTGTAACAAAGTTATTGCTCTTGCTAAGAAACAATTTTGGTTAAACTTTAGTACGAAAGAAATTGTAACATCGCAAGATGCAAGGAAAACATGGAAAAAAGTAACTGAAATGAAAAAAAGTGTCCAGCTCCCATATTGTCCTATTAAAATAGTAGGTAAGGAATTTGCATCTCCTAGTGATAAGGCAGAGGAATTAGCTAAATTGTTTTCACAAATTAGTACTTCTAAAGAGTTGCCACAAGATATATTAAATGAAAGAAATAAAGCTGAACAAACAGAAGAATTTACTAACCCTTTGCCTGATAGTAGTTTATTTATTAATTCTGCAATTTTATTTTCTGAAGTTAAAGATGCTATTGATGTCCTGGGTAAGAAAAACTCTGCGGTAGGAATTGATGGATTATCATACACTTTGTTATCTCATCTTCCCTTAAGGTGGATGCACTGTTTGCATAATATAATTAACAAATGTTGGGAAACTGGGATTTTGCCTGATGTATGGAAATCGTCTATTGTGATACCAATTGTAAAATCAGGAAAGCCTCGATCTGATCCAGCTAGTTATAGACCAATTGCCTTAACGTCTCATGTTTCTAAACTCATGGAAAAAATAATACTAGATAGGTTAGTATATTATTGTGATAAAAATAACGTTATACCAAATAATCAAGCTGGTTTTAAGAAAGGCAGGTCAGTCAATGATCATTTAGTTAAATTAACTACAAATATAAAACAGCAATTTGCTAAGAAAAAAAGTGTACTAGCGACCTTTTTTGATATTAAAAAAGCGTATGATCGAGTATGGCATTCTAGGTTATTGTATAAGATAAAAAAGATAGGACTCTCTGGGAATATATATAATTATATACAAAATTTTCTTCAAGGAAGAAATATAAAAGTCAAAGTTGGAAATTCATATTCAAGCTCTCATAATACAGATATGGGGATTCCGCAAGGATCTATTGTGTCACCTCTTTTGTTCAATATATTGATATATGATTTACCAAAAGTAGTTAGTAACAAATTTACATTAGCTCAGTATGCTGATGATATTGCTTTGTGGTGTAATGTTTCGCTTAGAAAGAAAACGTCAATGTTTGAAATCAATCATATTAATAAAGTTTATCAGATTGAAATAGACAATATAAGTAAATATATGAAGCTTAATGGTTTGGAATTATCGAAAGAAAAAACAAATATGATATTATTTAATAATGGTCAAAGTCCTAGAATTATGCCTAGGATATTTTTGGACAGTGAAGAACTACAATATGTGAGTGAAGTAAAATTTTTAGGAGTGTATTTAACTTCTAAGTTGAATTGGAAAAAACATATTGAATATTTATTACAAAAAGCAGTAAAAAGTTTAAATTTAATTAAAATTATTAGCAAGCAGATTTGGGGGCAAGATGTGAAGACTTTGGTTCACATAGCATGTGCTTTGGTTCGTTCAAAATTATGTTTTGGACAAGAAGTTTATTTTTCTGCATCACGTTGCCATCTTCAAAAATTATATAGTTTAGATAGTAAAGCCATAAAATTTGCTCTTGGAGTTCCTGTACACACTCGAACAATAGATGCTTATAAAACAGCAGGTGTACTACCATTAGATCAATATAGGAAATTAGCGTGCACTAAATATATAATAAGATCAAAAGCTGTAGATAATTTTACTAACCAGGAACTTTGTATTAGATCTGATATTGAGTTTCCTAAAAGAGCTAGACACATTAGAAGCCTTATTACCATAGCAACTTTTACACAAGATCTTCTTGAGGAATGTCAAATTACTCATGAAACAGTTGCTACACGTGTAATAACGCCTCCTATCCCACCTTGGGAGTTAAAAAAGGCGAATTTTGATTATGATTATTGTTCTGTATCAAAACATTCAGATAAGGATATGGTAGTCATAGATGCTCGCATAAATTTAAATGAAAAATATAATAATAGTTTAAAAATTTTCACTGATGGTTCTGTACTAGAATCAGAAAACGCGGGGTCTGCTTTTGTCATTCCTGATTTGAAAATATATGAGTCATTTCATTTAGGAAAAGGATTTTCAATTTTTACAGCAGAATTAATAGCTATCTTCATGGCTTTAAATAAACTTGCTAGTTTGCCTACTGTTTTCTATAGTATAGTAATTTGCGTGGATTCACAGTCTGTTTTACAGGCTTTGAATACTACAAATAACAAGGAACGGCAAGAAATAATTTTTGAAATCAAACATGTTGTTCATTGTTTGATTATAAATGGAACAGAAGTTAATTTCTGTTGGATACCATCTCATTGTGGTTTTATATTTAATGACTGGGCAGATCGAGAGGCAAAGAATGGTGCTCTGAATTTGAATTCAGTTACTGTTCACATATCTTTATCTACCAAAGAAGCAATCAATAGAATAGAAAAAGTATTTTTAAACAAATACAATTATTCACCCCAATATTCCTTGCATGTTGGTTTTTCTAGACCTGTTATAACATTAGCATATAGAATTCTTTTAAATTCATTACGAACTAAATTTTGTAAAAATATTCTTTGCTCATGTAATTGTGCCTTTTCACTGGTTCATATACTGTTTAAATGCACTGATTTTGACTTTTTGCTACCAGTGGAAATGACAAACATTAAGATTCTAAGTGATTTAAATTTTTCAGTTTGTTTAAAGCTGGCAAAATGTTTTATTTATTTATCTGTTGGAAGATTTATGTAGAATGTGGTTTTTTTTTCCCAGTGACTATAGTATGTGTAAACTAAATCATAGAGGTATGGGGGAGAGGGAGAGGGAGAGAGAGAGAGAGAGAGAGAGAGAGAGAGAGAGAGAGAGTTATTTAATTTCATTTTTTTTTTTACTTTTTTTTTTTTTAAAGCTGTTCTTGTTAATGAGTTGATTTTTTTATATAGTTAATTATTTACATGTGTTCAGTAATTTGCTCGTTTTGTTATTAATTTACTTCCAATGTCTAAATCACTAAGGTGGATAATAGACAATAAATGAGTAACACACACACTTTTGTAACGCTGCTATGGAACGATGATCGAGATAATAAGCCTAATTGTTTTCAATGATTATTGTTGGTTTGTGTAAAAGTGTAGTTTATAATTTCTATTGAATAATAATAATAATAATAATAATAATAATAATAATAATAATAATAATAATAATAATAATAATAATAATAATGATGATGATGATGATGATGATGATGATGATGATGATGATAATAATAATAATAATAATAATAATAATAATAATAATAATAATAATAATAATAAATAGTATATATAGTGCAAGTGACAGACATTACAGGCTTGGGTGTTCCCATCTTTGTTATTATTGTAATGAATGTAACTGTCAAATGTTATCATTAAAGGGATAGGCAACGTAATAGACACGCAGCTCACGATAGCGGAAGTCAAGCCCATTTTCAGTGCAGTAAGAGTTTTAAAACTATTTTGTTCTATAACTGAGAAAACCAGAGAACCCGGAGAAAACCCTCGGTACCCTAAAAAGTCTCGTAACCTAAGTTCGTTCCATAAGGGGTTCGAACCCGCGACCTCCAGCATAGAAAACCAGAACCCTGTTGTGGTACCATGTGATCCCCGAACATTAAACAATCTCCCCCCCCTTCCTCCACACCCGCCTACACCCCCCTTGCCAAAAACGGGCTCTGTATGCCGGCACCTTTAGGAAATGGGAAACCTTTCGACAGAAGCTGTTTAAAAATCCATTTCACAGATGAATTAGACAGAAGAAAGGCTGAAAGAAGCATCTACCATAGACCCCAACAAAGCCAGATACATTAGATGGGGATTGCACTACATCGGAAACAGGAGAGAAGGCCAGGAAGAGAGAAAGAGATACATTACATGAAAAAGAAAGAGAGAGAGAAAGAAAGAGAGAGACAGAAGGGAGGGGGGGGTAGAGGGAGGGGGACAAGGTGAGAGAGAAGAGATGAGACAGAGAGAACTTGCAACTTTAGAGAAAGAATGCTATGAGGCACAGACAGACAGACCGACACAAAGAGACAGAGGCCAAAAAGACACGCAGTAACGGAAATCGCCCACGAAGGGATCTTCCTGAAGAAGGTCGGTCCAAAAGGAAGACCCTGTCTCACAGTTTGTAATTTGAGGGTGCCGTGAGCGCTCTATCCCCCAGATTCTTGGTCCTTTCTTCCCGTCTTCCCAATTTCTTCCTTGCTTCCCCACTTCCATTTCTTTTCTTGCTCCTGGCCTCCTGGCTTTCTCATTTCTTCCGGTTTCCGAGCCCTCTGGCAAAGGGAGACAATTCCCAAAACTCGGGCCTCTAACTGCCACGGTTTCTTCCCTTTGCTAACCTTCAAGAAAAAGCCGCCAAGACGTCTGGAGGGAGAAAAAAAAAAGAATCTTTGATGCGACTAGCCCAAAAAAGGGATCTATGTGGAGGGACAATTTTGAACTAAAAGGTGGTATATCAAATATATATTCGCGTCTTGGAAACATGGAAAATTGTCACATCGAGATCGGAAAATATTCACAAACGCGCGAAAACTAAGAAACGAATAACATTTATGTATCGATTTATTCAATTGGAAAAAAACAAAGACCAATCGAAATTAGACTAGAGAAGAAAGATGTGTGTAAACGACCACTTTACACATTGCTTTCCACTAATGTCATCCCAATGCGCAACCAAAAATAGTCCCAAAAATCAGAAGACTTTACATTTATTCAGCACTCAAACAAACAAACGCACTCGCACCCACCCACACAAGCATCCACCCGCCAACTCACACACATATACACAGAGTAAAGAAAAATGAACACCAGAACGTGACACATGACAGGTCCTTTCATATAAACTTCACCATTGAAAAACAACGTCAGTTTCATTTCATTGATTCGTCTTCGCTTCGTTCAAAATGTAGGCCTAAGTATTCATTCCACTCTAGCTTAAGCAGTCAATAAAAAACAAAGCCATTTTTTTTCATTTGCTGATTCTGTCGGTCCATTTACTCTTTTGACTCTTCGTTACCTTGAGACTATCATTGCTGTAGTATTTGTGAAGTATTGATGGTTCTTCAGTCCTTGCAGATAAGGCACACAGGAGACTGCCATTCCTAAATGGGTTAAAGTAGTTCCTGTATTCTTACGACTTGTATATTTCACAGCTTGCTACAAACATCGTCATCTGTGATTGGCCAATTACCATGCGATATCAGTTTTAGGGACACTCTACTTGGCTAGTGAAAATATAAGACACTTGTGCAAATCGATATATAGATATTATTTAATCTTTTATCACTTCGAAGTTTTTGTTATTTTCATGCAGGGGGACGCCATGGTGGAGCAAAGGGTTAGTAGCCGGTTTCCTATGCCGAAGATCGCGGCTTCGAACCCCGCTAGGAACGAACTGATGTGACTTAAGTACGAGACCTTTCAGGGCACTGAGAGATTTTTTCCTCCATTTCTTCAGTAATGGTATTAGATGCATTCTGTCTAAAATTTCAAAGAAATTAAATATTTCGATTTCGATGTCCGTCTTCTGATAGCGACTTGCCTTTACACCACATGTTGGAGTGATGAATGTGTGTTTGTGATGTATGTAGGACTGTCCGTAACATGACAGCGTGTATGTTGGTGACACATCGCCGCGCTTTGAATCTGATTTGGGAGTACTGCGCGAATAACATCCATTATTATTATTATTATTATTATTATTATTATTATTATTATTATTATTATTATTATTATGATGATGATGATGATGATGATGATGATGATGATGATGATGATGATGATGATGATTATTATTATTATTATTATTATTATTATTATCCAAAAACTTTTTTTAAAAAATTATTGTTGTGTTTTGTACTGAAAGAATGAAAGTGAGAATAAATGCGACTGCTCAACAGTAGATTTTGTTTTAAAATCACATTAAAATAATGCAAACAAAATAAAATAAAATTATATCTTGTTGTGAAGAACAAGGTCTAGCACCCTACAGAAAGATCCCCGAAGACGAACTGAGCAATCAAGCCCTGCCTATGTATGATGCTCTTTTGTTATACTGTTGATGTTATCGCCTTTCTTGTGCCTTTTTATTTTACTGAAAGGAAAGAGCCTTCATTAACCCCCATCTTCGCTCCTAACCCCACTTCCCAAAGAAAAAGTTGGGACTACTCAAGAGGACAAAGTCTTGCACTTCATTATTATAAACGTTTGGACTCAAAATGTAGTCACTTTGAGCTTTTAAAAACATTTTATTTACGAGTGATGTTATAAGTTTCAAAGCAATAACCGCTTTTTAGTCCCTTGCAAGCCACTAGCCAAAGGGACAGAACTCTTGCCCGGTGAAAGGATGAAAAGGGGAGAGCACTGAGAAGATAGTAGAGATATAATGAGCGGCCCTTTCCTTCAGCATGATGAGCGTGTTCCGGCACAGATCCGCCGTGTCCGTGTGCCCACAGTAAACCCTGCAATTTGCCGCAATTCACTACCCAAACCGTCTTTAGTCTCAACACCAGGCGCAGTCTTCTCCCTTTTCTTCTTCTTCTTCTGTGAGGAGGAAAACTACTACTACTTCTTCTTCTTCTTCTTCTTCTTCTTCTTCTTCGAGGAGAGAGTTTATCTTCATCATCAGCAGCAGTATGATCATCATCATCATCATTATCATCATCATCGTCGTCGTCATCACCATCTACTACTACTACTACTACTACTACTACTACTACTACTACTACTACTACTACTTCTTCTTCTTCTTCTTCATTTTCTTTTTCTTCTTCATCATCACTTCCGGTAGTTTATGAAGGAGACATTGTGAAGTTTTGCTACGGTCAGATTTTTGGTTGCTACGACCTTTTATCCTGTGGTTCTCTTGTTCTGCGGGAACTTACATTTTCTATAAAACCGTAGTTTGGACGTTGTCACAGAGAGAGAGAGAGAGACAGACAGACAGACAGAGATAGACAGACAGAGAGGGTGAGACCGACTGACTGACAGGAAGGCACAGACAGATAGAGACTAGGAGAGAGACCGAGGGACTCAGAGAGGGACAGATAGAGACAGAGACGGAAATAGAGACTGGGAGAGAGACAGATATAGACAGAGACGGAAAGAGAGAGAGAGAGATAGAGAGACAGAGAGCTAGAGAAACAGACAAAGTCTGAGACTGGAAGAGACACAGATAGGCGGACAGACAGCCTGAGATAGATAGAGACATAGACTAGGAGAGAGACAGAGACAGACAGACAGAGACAGACATGGATAGAGAGACTTGGAAACAAGACAGACACACACACAGCGCTAACAAGAGAAAGACAGGGAGGGAAAGACAGAGAGACGAACATATATAAAAACAACCAAACAGACAGACAGTCAGCCCGAAGGATTTCGACTCGAAGAAACCAGAATGATGGGAGGTGAGAAGAAGAAGAAGAAGAAGAAGAAGAAGAAGAAGAAGAAGAAGAAGAAGAAGAAGAAGAAGAAGAAAAGAAGAAGAAGAAGAAGAAGAAGAAGAAGAAGAAGAAGAAGAAGAAGAAGAAGAAGAAGAAGAAGGTCAATCTCATGCCCTAGCCTGTAATTTATTTAATTTAATAACGCCGGAAGCTAAAACTGTATCAGGACAGGGTGTCAAGTCTGTAATTTTGAAAACCTCCGGGATGACCACTCCTCTATTTTCTTAAGCCTGCAAGTTAAGTCCATCTTCAGTCTTGTATTCCTTGTCTTATAATCCAATAGTGATGTCGCAAATCTCCACGATGCAAGGATATGCTCAAGTCGTCGTCAGTCTTCATTTTACCTTAAACTGATCTTTCAATCCAAACAAAGTCTTGTGGAACAGCTCAAAAATCCATCATGTGAAGAAGAAAAACATGCATTTAGTGTGAGTGTGTGTGTGTGTGTGTGCGTGTGTGTGTATGTGTGTGTGTTTGTGTAGGTGTGTGTCTGTATCTGTGTCTTTTTGAGTGTGTGTCTGTGTGTGTTGAATTTAATCTAGTGTCCGGTGGATCAGCGCTTAATGTAATGCGAGGGCAATCGATTCTCTCTCTTTCGCTCTCTCTCTCTCTCTCTCTCTCTCTCTCTCTCTCTCTCTCTCACTCTCTCTCACTCTTTCCTCTTCCCCCCCCCCTCCTCCATCCCACCTCTATCTTGTCTTCGACTTTTACCTTATCAACCGAGGCTTCTTCGCCTTGTACCTTGTACTGACCGTCTGATTATCTCTTGCCATTTGACCAGCGGTCAGAAAACCGCGGCCATCGCTCCCCTGTACTTACCTGTCTTGATTGAAAAAGTAGCGGTCACGACGTAACGAACCGGACGCAGAAGATTGGCACCTATGCACAAATTACAGGTAAAAAGACACAAGAGTATCTTAAGACAGAGGAGAGCTTTTATGAAAGAGACCTCATCCTATAGACAGTGTTAGTTCTAATCTAACTATATTGGTTACCAGTGTAAGATGCAAGACTCGGGTTGTGTTCACTTCGCAAAACAAAACAAAAGAAAATTGCACGACATACACAAAAATGTATATATATAAAAATGTATTAAATTTGTATATATATATATCAAAGTGTTTTTTTGGAGGGAGGGAAATTTTTTCTTTTTATATATTTTAAATTCCTGGTTGAATAGGTTTTTTTTGTTTGTTTTTGTGTGTGCACCAAACGATAGTATACCAGATTCTCTGGTAGCGTCAACTTTGGTAAGGAAGAACGGATAGAAAATTGCTACTTACCTCTCTTCTCGGCTCCTGACTTGGGCGTTAAAGTTGGGTTCCCCACCTCTGGCTGTGTTATTACGGGGTTTAAAAGGGCTTTCATTGTGCTCCGACCCATACTTACAGGTGGGTTGTATTATTTTACAGGTGCACTATAGTTTGCACAGTGGTTACGTTTACAGCTGCAGGTTGTTTCCAAAAGGCTGGTGTTGCTATCAGACTGCTCTGTCTCCCACTTGCGGTCCTCATGGTGGGGCAGTTCATTGACTGACTTGGAAACTGTCCTCGCCCTTTAACGACTGTGCATGAGTCATGGTCTGTCAATCAAACGAATTACACTTTCGTTGCATTTGTTATGTGCTTGTGGGTGTGTGCGTGTGTGTGTGGGTGTGTGTTTGTGTGTGTGTGTTTGGTGAGAGAGTTTGAAGATACGTGTGTGTATGTGTGTATGCGCTATATAAGAACGATTAAATAAATAAATAAATAAATATGTGTGCGTGTGTGTGTATGTGTGTAGATGTAAGAATACAGTTGAAAATATACTGTATAATTATTGTGGAAAATGCAGTGCTCTTGGTAGTTATCTTGTAATTTTGTTTTTATTTTTATTTGTTTTAGTTGTGTGTTTTTTTATCATTTTATTTACAAATGTTGTTTTAAGACAACTCTTTTGTATTTGTTGAGATGTGCCGTATGAATTCCCCATTGTGGGTAATACCCCTGTGATGACTTCACTCTGATCTATTTACATTTGGATAGTAAGACTCCATCCTAAACAATCCTTGTCCACAATTCCCACGTCCTTCAGAGGGGGTGGGGGATGCACCAACACTGTTTACACTTTAGTTCCCGGTTTTCGGGATGGTCAAAGTACTGAGCTTTGATAGGCAGCGGCCGTCAATTGTCAAAAGCTTGTAATTGCAATTTTTTGTTCTTGGGGGGGGGGGGGGGGGAGAGGATAGAGGGGGGAGGGTGGGTGGGTGTTAAGGATGTAGGAGGGATGGAGGGAGTGCATGTGCACCAAGTGTACCCCTACCCCTTCGTCCGCTGATGCTACTTTAAACAGATAACGAGTTTTTGTTTGTTTGTTTACTGGTTGCGGCGTATGCTGAGTCAACTTCTCCGCCCACTCCTTGCCCTTACGTTAAATGCTAAACAGCTCAACCGTGAACGTGTCATACAGGACCCAAGAGAATGGACGTGCGAGTTGGCTCCGAGTGGGAAAGATCTAGAATGATCTGTTGAAGAATTTCATTAAACTTACGCTCCGCATCGAGCGTTCTCAGTAGTTGAACATTAGCTGCAAGAACGTGTCATATACGGGTATGAGAACGAGGCTGTTCTTTTTTTAAGGGTGGGGATGGGAATGGATGGAGAGGGTGGGGGTCGGGCAATGTATGAGCGTTGGGGCGAAAACATCTTCCAGATTCAGACTTGCAAAGAAAAGAACTCTGATTCAACTTATCAGGTGAGGCGTTTACTTTAAGTAGCTAGTGAATATAACTTAAAGCTTTCTATCATTTGGACGAAAGTCATCGAAGTGGGGTGGGGTGGGGGTGGGGTGGGGTAGGGGTGGGGCGTGTGAAAAAACATTGTGTGGGAACCAGCTGTTAGAATCGAACTTCAATTATTTGTGCTAATATCGCACTCCTGCCTCCTGAATAGGTACACTGGGCGCTAATCTGTTGGCGCGACTTATGAGACGAGTGGACAGTTAACCAAAGACGAAATTGCAACTATGTAGGATCTGTTCAGCAACGTTATTTCCACTATGGTCGACTTTTGCTGCCGTTACCGCTCACGGTGGCGCTCGCTACACAAGGAGGAACCTTTGACAGAATTATCTCCCGTCCTAATGCTGCTCAGTTGGTGCTGCACATTTGTGTCCCTTCGCTCTTGTTTACATGATGATAATGACGATGATGACGACGACGACGACGACGATGATGATGATGATGATGATGATGATGATGATGATGATGATGATGATGATGATGATGATGATGATGACGTTGTTGTTGTGGTCTTGTAAGGTGCCGAAAATTCCATGTCACAAAGTTGTGCTTAATGCTCATCCCACTCCTTGGCGCTGCCTACATAAGGAGGAACTTAGGATGATCGGCCCGTCCGAAAACCGCTCTTTTAACTGAACACTTGACTTTCTAGCGGTGATCCTGAGCAGATAGTACCGTATAAAAATACACTGTACTGTCTGGATTAAAAGTAATCTAGTAGTAGTCTATTTTGAACCCTTGAGCTTCAGAGTAGTAAGATTTTCGAATGAACTAAATACTACAATCGATGCCTCGGACGTTCCTGAATAGCCTGGGCAGGGAGATGACACGTATATTTAACCTATAATTTGCCCAAATAATCCTGCAGGTCAAGTGGTAATTTGTTAGTAATGAAAGATTTTTGTGTGTATGTGTGTGTGTGTGTGTGTGTGGGTGTGTGTGTGTGTGTGTGTGTTTAAATCTTCGTGGCTTGCCATCACCCAGTGCTTGTCTGTATGACATGGAGACGTGCGCGATGCAAGTGTACTGTACAATGCAATGGATTGAATTAGCCGTTGTACATACCGTGAGAAAGTCCAGGTACACTTTGGTCACACATAAAGAAAATGAATGGCAATAGCTATGGACTTAACACTCTGCCTTATGCTTCCAGAAAGGCAATCACCTTTACTGTGGAAGTGTAAGGAGACAGAGTGATATTATCCATTTCCGTGTCAACTCTACATTGGGAGCAGAGTTGTTTCTTCATTGGGAACAGGGTTATTTTGACAGATCTGTGTTCCTTCGAGGTCTATGTTCCCACCAAGTCTATTTTCTCCAAGGTCTATAATCCACTAGGTCTATATTTCACTAGGTCTATGTTCACCCCCATCAACCTCCACCTTCCACTCTCCCCCTCCCCCCCTCCTTTCGCCTCATAATTATGTTAATGATCAAACAGCAATTGGTTCGTTATTAAACATAATGTCGCTAATATTTACATACACGCGAACACGCGCACGCACGCAAGCATATGAACTAAAAAATAAAAAAACAATGTAGCACGTAAGTATATCGGAGGGAACTCAGGTCGGGAGGGAGAGGGAGGGGGTGGAGAGAGAGTATAGCTCTGGAAGAACATAGACATAGACCTAAGGGGAAATAAGGCCAGTGGGAATGTAGTCCTGGAGAAACGAACATCTGGGAAAACATAGACCCGTCTTGGCAGTACAAACCGACCTGGAGGAACATGGAATTTAGTCTAGGGATACATAGACCTGCATGGGAAAACTCGGGGCTGACTCCTGAACATTCTAATACGGAGATTCTCAGCGACCCACTCGTGGACCTCCTCCTCTGTAACCTCAAGGGGCTACGATAAACAGTAGAACACGACCACCTGCATTGAATAGACGAGGGAGGAGCGATGGTCCGTGATATATTGTTGATAGGATACAAATCCACAGCTAACGCTGCAATCTTCTTCACAATGATCTTCGCATGTAGCCTGCAGTTCAACCTTCTTTCACATCGTAATCTAATGGGAGGACCTAGGCGACATTCTGTCATCCACTTGAGGGTGATCTTGGAGCTTGACCTGTGCTAATCTGTGCATGTACAACTCGCCTGTATCAGCCGGAGGCTATTATGTGTCGAGCTCTATAAACTCAGTAGACGTTAATCTGTTGTTACAGAGAGGTGTTTACCAATCGCAGGCCCTGCCGCAGCCCAATACATTCAGAATGAGTGAGGATGTTATTAGTGTTGTTGTAATCTATGATTGAATGACGACATGAACCAATGATTCGCAGACCTAGCTTTATACAATCGAAAGGAGTGCAAGTATATTGTTGTAAGCTAATATTGAAGTTTGAATGGATGAATGAATGAATTAATTAATTAATTAATCGCGGGCATTTGCCTAGCCCTTTACACTCGGAATAAGTGAATATGTTGTTCTTGTTGAAATCTAAGATTGAAGATGTTGTTCTTGTTGAATGTGTCCCCTATACGCTCCATGTGTCCGGGGACGTTAATCTACCTAATCAATCAATCAATCTTGTTGAAATCTAAGATTGAAGATGTTGTTCGTGTTGTAATCTATGACTGAATATGTTGTTCTTGTTGGAATCTATGACTAAATGAACAAATGACTCCCATAGCGCATAACACCTTCAACGCAATATGTTCAAGACGCGACAGGCGTGAGCTAATCTGTTTGCTGTTAGTGAGCGATTACATTTTGGTGCTTTAAAGATGTGTCGTGTCAACCCCTCACCTCGGAAGCAATATTTGTATAGATGGACACGATCGCGAGCGAATACGATAACAACTGTTTGAGGGCATCGCATCGCATCTTCTGTCCACCCTCTCTCTCTCTCTCTCTCTCTCTCTCTCTCTCTCTCTCTCTCTCTCTTTCGATATCCACAGATTAAAGAAAACTTGTAGTTGAGAGGGGTTGATAAACAAACTTACACCCTATCCACCCCTTCTCCAGGTCCGTATAACAACAACACCCGAGGGGTTCTCTATCCCATTCTCTCCCCCTCCACCCTCTCGTCACTATCAGATAAACTCAAATTAGATTAAATTCTACCACTGTGAGGATTCCAATACGTTGTTTTTTCTCAGCCAAAGGCAGTAGTACTCTTTACGAAATTTCAATAAGGAGTTTCCGTTCAACCACTTTGTACTACTGACCTCATTTACGGTGGGTGGGACGAAAGAAGGGTTAACTGGCACCCATTGCACATAGCTACGATCGAAAAAAAGTATACTCCAGGCACTCGCTGCGCAGCAGGCCAAAGTATGTCCCTTGTCCCTTGAAGGGATACTTTGGCGAGGTTAGCAGCCTGCTCAGTTACAGTGTCGCTCAAAGACTAGTAGGACCAGTAAGTTTCGTCTCCTCTAGGCGACGAATTAGGTCACGCTGTATTTGTTTCTAGGTCAACTGTCTTTTACAAACAGTTTGAGAATCTTTTCGAACCGTTTATTGACGCCGGATAATGTCCTCACTTGGTTTCATACAATTTAAGAATCCAAGAAGGCAAATGGGTTTTGGGGACGGAAAAAAGCATTTCTGTAGAGAAAAGGGTTAGGGCAAGGGCTAGGGAGAGATCTACAACTAGCCCTTACCGGAACCCTTGTAGCAATATTCCGCTCTTTCCATCACTTTTAAACAGTACAGCGGTTCGCATCTGCGGCTAGCAGCGAGCCCAAAGTATACTCTGAAGGGATGGAGGGAAAACTTTCACCTGCTGCTAGCGGGAGTTTTGGCGATACTTTGTACCGATCGCAGCAATGTGTATTACCTCTAACTGGACGGAAGAAAGCAAAATGTAGTGGTTTTAAAAATAGATTTTAAAAAGATCTAATTATAACTCTAGACAGTCTCGAGTTGGGTTTGCCATCTCAACAGTAGAAATCAAATGAAAATGAAGAGACCTTTGTTGTTTTTCTTTTTACGAATTCATAACTGAATCAAAAATGACGCTGAGCATAAGAATATCTACACCCGTGCCCAAAATGCGTAGATACAGAACATTTTTAAAATAAAGAATAAAAAAAAATACAAATGCTGTCGAAAAGAAAATATCATAGGCCCACTAGTGTAATTAAACAACAGTTATCCATAATATTAAAAGCTTTTTTTTCTTCTTCTTCTTCTTTTTATTTTCTTCTTCTTCTTCTTCTTCTTCTTCTTCTTCTTCTTCTTCTTCTTCTTCTTCTTCTTCTCCTCCTCCTCCTCCTCCTCCTCCTTCTTCTTCTCCTCCTCCTCCTCACCATTCTTCTTCTTCTCTTTCTCCTCCTTCATCTTCTCCTTCTCTTCATTTGCACCCCTCCTCCTTCTTTTTCACTGAAATTCATAAGACTAATTTTCAGTCAATAGAAACTCCCTGAATGAACAGTTAATTATTTTAATAAATTAGCGTCGCCCCCTTTGGACTTCTGTGTGTCTAAATCGAGTGCCTCTTGCTTTTGGATCCTTGAGGTTTTCTGCTTCCAACTTTTACACAGCTATCATAAAACAATGAAAGATGAGACTGAAACCGCATGTGCAACGCTTTGTTTAAAAACAAAAACCCACACGGCTGAAATGTAATTTGTAATTTGTCGGATAGAACAATGCATATTGCAGTTTGGGGGATAAGTATGCCGGGTGTGGGGTGGGGTGGATTGGAGAAAGTTAGGGTAGTATTAGGAATATATTTTACACGTTCTAATTCTTTGTCTTTCAACACGAAAGCGTGTCGGGTGGCTTGTAGAGTGGAGGTTACATTACTTTACATGTTTATTGCTTTAGTTCCAGCGGACTCTTCCGAGCCAAATCAGGACCGGACAACCCCCAATCCGCATAAAAGATCTGCCGAAACAACCCTAGTGGTAAAACTGAAAGCTCTCCACCAGCCAGTCACTTTACAATAAAGGCATCCCACGCAGGGGACGCTGAGGCTGTACTCTGATTTATCGAACCCCCGTTTACAAAAACAAAATAGATTACAAACATCATTATAAATTATCAACAAAACACATACATATAAAATGCCTACATTGCTAAATAATAACATCATAGGAAGCCCTAGTGACCACCTGGCAGAAAGCGTCCAATATTCCCAAGCTGATCCAACAGACCTCATACACAAATAAAGAGTCTTGTCCCGGAAGAGTTTTCAAGAAAAAAGATAGGTGACTGGTCTAGCGAAGAAGAAGATAGTATAGCAGATTGATAGAACAGAGCAGGAATGAGAAAGAGCAAATGAGAATGACAGCGACAGTGGGAATTTAAAGCACTACATTTCCAGAAAGTGGGGATACTATTTATACTGAAACCCCCGGCACCCCAACGGGGGATTCTAACCGCTAGTCTTCCAATGCGGAGGTTTCCAGTGCCCAAAAGAACGGGCATTGATGCCATCCGCGCAAGGACACAAGCAGAATTACCTTTCACGCGTGAGACTTTCCAACTCACCTGCTTCTTCTGATGAAAGCCTCAACCAATAATTTGTGCGCACGTGCACTTAAAGATCCGGACGCTCATGTCCTAGACGGGTGAGTGCCAGTTACATCACAATGCCAGCAAAGCACTACAAGTCCGGAAGCCTTTGTCAAAATACTTACATCCGAAATTAAACTAAGCCATCCTCATCTGCGTATTCCTTTGAAACCCTAAGAATTCAAAGATTAGAGGACTGAGCTACAACAGTCAGCTGCAAAACTTTTTACTCTCTCCGCTTTCGCTTTTCGCTGTCACGAGATGGCCGACAGCGCACGTGCAATCCGCGCGACACTACAGATCTTTGCACACGGTACTGAAAGACCTCTGCACACCGCCCTTTGGCACTGGCACGCGCCAACGATGTCGCGTGCGGACGCAGCTATCATTGGCCGCACGTGCGCTCCACGAGAAAGAGAAGGAGAGAAAGAGGCTGTGTTGGGTTTTTGTAGCCACGCCCATTTCTGTGTTGTTTTGTGTGCTTTGGGTTGGCTGAGTCAGCCAACTGACGTGGACATGCAAAGAAAACAAGCTGAGAATAAGAAATTGATGAACTAGCAACAGCCTCGCGAGGAAAGAAAGGAAAAGACAAGCATCGTAGAGAAGAAGAAGACCAAGACGAAGAAGAAGAATGTGGAATGTCCTATTGCAAGGGTGTTAATGATGAACTGAGCTACTAAACCATGCATAAAGGTATCAAGAAGAATAAAAATAATGTTTTGGAAAAAAACAACTTCGGGACAACGAATATTAAATTAGGTTCCTACCCCAGGGCGGGGGTGGGGATCAGGATGGGGTGGGTGGGGAGGGGATAGCCAGAAGAAAGAGAAGAAGAAGAAGAAGTCATGAAAGCCGTATAATAATTATGGCATGAAAAAGAGGTCTTTAGACGTTGTGATACTAATGACGTTGGCAGTATATAAGACTAAGAGGGCAACGGTTGTGATATAATGACGTTGGCAGTATATAAGACTAAGAGGACAACGGTTGTGATACTAATGACGTTGGCAGTATATAAGACTAAGAGGGCAACGGTTGTGATACTAATGACGTTGGCAGTATATAAGACTAAGAGGGCAACGGTTGTGATACTAATGACGTTGGCAGTATATAAGACTAAGAGGGCAACGGTTGTGATACTAATGACGTTGGCAGTATATAAGACTAAGAGAACAACGGTTGTGATACTAATGATGTTGGCAGTATATAAGACTAAGAGGACAACGGTTTTGATACTAATGACGTTGGCAGTTTATAAGACTAAGAGAACAACGGTTGTGATACTAATGATGTTGGCAGTATATAAGACTAAGAGGACAACGGTTGTGATACTAATGACGTTGGCAGTATATAAGACTAAGAGGGCAACGGTTGTGATACTAATGACGTTGGCAGTATATAAGACTAAGAGGACAACGGTTGTGATACTAATTATGTTGGCAGTATATAAGACTAAGAGGGCAACGGTTGTGATACTAATGACGTTGGCAGTATATAAAACTAAGAGGACAACGGTTGTGATATTAATGACGTTGGCAGTATATAAGACTAAGAGGACAACGGTTGTGATACTAATGATGTTGGCAGTATATAAAAGCGAAGAGGACAACGGTTGTGATACTAATGATGTTGGTAGTATAATTATAAGATTAAAAAAACAACGGTTGTGATACTAATGACGTTGGCAGTATATAAGACTAAGAGGACAACGGTTGTAATACTAATGACGTTGGCAGTATATAAGACTAAGAGGACAACGGTTGTAATACTGATGACGTTGGCAGTATATAAGACTAAGAGGACAACGGTTATGATACTAATGACGTTGGCAGTATATAAGACTAAAAGGACAACGGTTGTGATACTAATGACGTTGGCAGTATATAAGACTAAGAGGACAACGGTTATGATACTAATGATGTTGGCAGTATATAAGACTAAAAGGACAACGGTTGTGATACTAATGACGTTGGCAGTATATAAGACTAAGAGGACAACGGTTGTGATACTAATGACGTTGGCAGTATATAAGACTAAGAGGGCTACGGTTGTGATACTAATGACGTTGGCAGTATATAAGACTAAGAGGGCTACGGTTGTGATACTAATGACGGTGGCAGTATATAAAACTAAGAGGACAACGGTTGTGATACTAATGACGTTGGCAGTATATAAGACTAAGAGGACAACGGTTGTGATACTAATGACGTTGGCAGTATATAAGACTAAGAGGACAACGGTTGTGAGACTAATGACGTTGGCAGTATATAAGACTAAGAGGACAACGGTTGTGATACTAATGACGTTGGCAGTATATAAGTCTAAGAGGAAAACGGTTGTGATACTAATGACGTTGGCAGTATATAAGACTAAGAGGACAACGGTTGTGATACTAATGACGTTGGCAGTATATAAGACTAAGAGGACAACGGTTGTAATACTAATGACGTTGGCAGTATATAAGACTAAGAGGACAACTGTTGTGATACTAATGACGTTGGCAGTATATAAGACTAAGAGGACAACGGTTGTAATGCTAATGATGCTGGCAGTATATAAGACTAAGAGGACAACGGTTGTGATACTAATGACGTTGGCAGTATATAAGACTAAGAGGACAACGGTTGTAATACTAATGATGCTGGCAGTATATAAGACTAAGAGGACAACGGTTGTAATACTAATGACGTTGGCAGTATATAAGACTAAGAGGACAACGGTTGTGATAGTGGGGCCGGGTAGCTCAGTTGGTAAGAGCGTCTTGCTAGTAACCGAAAGGTCGCTGGTTCGAATCCCGGATTGGTCAACGTGTGATCATATTATTTTCCCCTTTACCAACAACTGGCCCGCTGGTGTCAGTATAAATCAGTCCAGTAGTCACCTATATGCGAAAGTGTCGTGTGACTATAATCTACAAACAACAACGGTTGTGATACTAATGACGTTGGCAGTGTATAAGACTTAGAGGACAACGGTTGTGATACTAATGACGTTGGCAGTATATAAAACTAAGAGGGCTACGGTTGTGGCCAAGTGGTCTGGGGCGTCAGACCATTTATGGCATCAAGTGGGCGCCTCGGGTTGCATGAATTAGATCATGTTTTAGCCATAGCCCAACGCCTTGGGCAGCTCTTAAGTTGGTAAAGCGCTATTAAAAAAAATCATCATCGTCGTCATCATCATCATCGTCATCATCATCATCATCATCATCATCATCATCATCATCATCATCATCATCATCATCATCATCGTCATCATCATCATCATCATCGTCATCATCATCTCAACGGTGAAGAGGGTGATGATTGCACCTTTAGGTATTGGTAGGCTAAAGGTAACCGGATTAGGTGCTGGCAGTTTTAACCTAACAGTGAGAGTTATTATCTCTAACTTTCTCTCTCCCTCTCTCTCTCTCTTAAATACACACACACAAACACACTGACACATAGATATAATGACAGAGCTATACACGCACACACACCAACATGCCTCCCCTTCTCTCCTCCCCGCCCCCTCTCTCCCACCCCCTTCCTCTTTTTTCTCCTACACAAGGCCAAACGGGAGCGGCGTAGAGCCGACCGCATGTGGCGGTCTTCTAAACTTACAGTTCACAAAACAGACCTATCAGAAGCGCGTGTGACGTCCGAAAAGCCATCTCTGCAGCTAAAATACATTACTACAACACAAAGATTGAGAACTACTTCTTCCAAAGTCCTATGGTCTACTCCTAGGGAACACCAACCCTTCTTCCCCCCCCCCCCCCCCCCAAATAAAAATTGAACTTTCTGAACTAGCTTCACCCTTTTCAAACTTGTTTAGCTCGAAAATCGAAGCTATCCGCAAAACTCTTGATGACACGCCTTGACAACCACGTCCTCCTGATCCGCCTATCACAGGCACGCCACTCATCTCCTTTCATACTGTCTCAGAAACTGAAGTGGCTGAAATTCTCAGCACCATGTCGTTTAAGACCTACGAGCTTGATCTCCTCGCTAGATTACTTTTCAAAGATTGTATCATTGACCTCCTTCCAGCCATTACCAACATAGTCAACTCTTCCTTTCAATCTGGCTCTGCTCCTTCCTGTTTCAAGTCTGTTATCGTGTGGCCACTACTAAATTAAAAAAAATCAAACCTTGATCCAGAAGACCATTCGTACCTTTCTTCGGGGTTCCTCTGGGGTGAGTTCTAGGCCCTGTTCTATTCACCCTTTACACATCTCCTCTGTCTCAGATCAACCAAAACCATGAAATTTCCCACCATTTGTACGCAGACCATACACAGCTCAAAAACAGTGACACTCCTTAAAACCTTTCAGTTATTTTGACCTAAACTTCTGACTGGTTTGAAAACATTTCTAATTGGATGACTGCCAACAAGCTCCAGCTCAATGCTAACAAAATTGAAGTTATTCTCACGGGTACGAAACACAACCGGTCTTCTTCCCTTATAGTAAAACCATCATTTCTATATCATTTTCTGTCAAAAACCTTGATGTCGTCATCCTTGAGAACACCCTCTCCACGTCAACATTCATCCGCAAAGCCTGTCAAACATGCACGTTTCAGCTCCCTTAGAATAGGCCTTGTCCGCAAGCGCCTGACCACTGACGCTACAGTCAAACTCATTTCTTCTCTTGTTCTGTCATTCTTAACTATTGAAACTCTCTTCTGGCTGGACTTCCTTCCTCTTCTGCTCCTCTGCTCCAACGTGTTCAAAACTCAGCTGCTTCTCTTGTTCTTCCAAAAACAAATTGGAATTAAAAAAAATCTTACCAAATTACACCCCTCCTACATTATCTCCACTGGCGTCCTGTATCTCAGAGGATTACCTACACAGTCCGCAGTTTCTATTACAAATGCGTCCATTGACTAGCTCCTTCCTAGCTCACCCAGAACATTGAATTCTACAAGCCATCTAGAAATCTCCATTCTTCCTCTGACACCATCATGCTACAAACATCCTGCTACAAACTCTCCTCTGCAGGCTGTCGATTTTTCTCAAGGGTTGGTCCTTCAACTTGGAACTCTCTTCCTCTCTCTGTTCGCAGCTCTCCGAACATAACCACTTTCAAGTCCAACTTAAAAACTCATCATTTCCTTTAAAATGTTTGATCTTGGCTTCCATCACCTTCTTTTCTGATTGTGACCACCGCCGTCGCACCGTGCCTCCCAGCTCCCGCACTCCTTAGCAGCTCTCCTCCTCCCCCTTCCTCCCCCGTCTTTTATATTTGACTTGTAAATATTCTTTTTCACGTTTGCATTATGTTTTTGCATAATTATCTATTAGTGTCTCGTTTTTGTTTCACTTCTTTTCGTATGTCTTTCGATGTTAACGTTAATTATAAATGCGTGAGAACTGCGCTTTGAACTGATGTCATTAGAAAAAAGCGCTATATAAATACCCTCATTATTAGTCTCCTCTCTGAAAATCCTTACCGGGAAGAGAGGGGACTATAAACTGATTAAAAAAAAATATTATTATTATTATTATTATTATTATTATTATTATTATTATTATTATTATTATTACACACTTCTCCTTCCCTCTTTCCATTCATCTTTCTCTTGCTCCCTCCCTTCTTCAGCTTCCTCAGCTGCTACTGTTTCAAATATTCTCTCTCTCTCTCTCTCTCTCTCTCTCTCTCTCTCTCTCTCTCTCTCTCTCTCTCTCTCTCTCTCTCTCTCTCTCTCTCTCTCTCTCACTTTGTATAGGACAACTTCCAGATGAGAGATTATCAGAATTCCAGACGCACGAAGCCTCCAGGGTTTGAAGACAACCGGAACCCCGTCATCAATTCGCTCCAGCAAGCGTGTAATCTCTTCATGACGTCTTTCTCCTCTTACGTCATATAGTCGTCGCCATTCTTTCTCTTGTCGTCACACCTGCGGCTTTGACCTTTGACACCACTGTGGTGTCAGAGTCAACGGCTGAAATTAGGCAATCTTTTCATAGTGTGTATCCAAACTCTTTGATAGGACTAGCAATGCTAGGACTTCAGAACAGTTGTAAAGTAATGAGGATACGAAGTTGAAATGAAGGTCATATTTATTATGCAATATTTAGTAAGTCAATCAACGCCTAGAAAATCTTATTATTCTTCTTCTTCATCTTCTTCTCCTTTGCTTCTTCTTCTTCTTCTTCTTCTTCTTCCTTCCTTTCTTTTTTCTTTCTTTCTTGCTTCTTTCTTTCTTTCTTTCTTTCTTTCTTTCTTTCTTTCTTTCTTTCTTTCTTCTTCTTCTTCTTCTTCTTCTTCTTCTTCTTCTTCTTCTTCTTCTTCTTCTTCTTCTTCGTCGTCGTCGTCGTCGTCGTCGTCGCCGTCGTCATCATCATCATCATCATCATCATCATCATCATCATCATCATCATCATCATCATCATCATCATCATCATCATCATCACCATCATCATCATCATCATAATCATCATCATTATCGTCGTCGTCGCTACTGCTACTACTACTAGTACTACTACTACTACTACGACTACTGCCTTTACTACTACTGTTGTTATTGTCGTTGTTGTGGGTGGTGATGGTGGTGGATGTGGTGGTGTTTTTGATGTGGTGGTTGAAATTGTAGTGATGGTCATATGTGAAAATAAAGATACAAAAGCAACTTTGGATAATGGATTTGGTGGAGGAGGAGAAGAGAGAGAGAGAGAGAGAGAGAGAGAGAGAGAGAGAGAGAGAGAGAGAGAGAGAGAGAGAGAGAGAGAGAGAGAGGGAATTGTCTTTTTGCCGAAACAGTACTCGCGGACTCAATCTAATTATTCGAAAACTACGTGTTATATTTTCGTACTTTCACCAGTAAGAAGCATGACGGAATAAGGAAAGGTGCATGGGTTTAGGTCGTTTAAGATCGTCAGTGTTTAAGATGGGTATAAAAAGATTGCGGTGGGAACTGATGGTGGTTTGGTCGAAGATCTCCACATTCGTCAGAAAAAAACAAAAAAATCTCAGCTCGTCACACGTGCAAACTTCACGGCGACATTAACCCGGAGGCTGACCTCTACCGGCAAAATGAGAGACAACTCAAGAAGAAGGGAGGGTACTCCTTCGGCAGGAAGGAGAATTCTACCCGTACTCTGTAATCGTGGGCAGACGGCAGCTGAGGCTGAGACCAACCCCAGTTTTCTTGTTATTGATTTTGTTGTTGTTGTTGTTGTTGTTGTTGTTCTTGTTGTTTTTGTTGTTCTTGTTCTTCTTGTTCTTTTCGAATGACGATTGGTTTTAGTATACATTTAATAAAATCTTCTTCTTTTTCTTCTTCTTCTTCTTCTTCTTCTTCTTCTTATTATTATTATTATTATTATTATTATTATTATTATTATTATTATTATTATTATTATTATTATTATTATTATTACTTCAACTAAATCTGCAAATGTGTAATGACTGCAAATTGAGTTGAATGCAAAATGCTTCAAAACATAATAATAATTTCCTTCTTGAAAATAAATGTTGAATCTAAATCTACTTCTTACTTTGTTTTGATTGTTTGTTTGTTTGTTTTTTATTTATTTATTCGTTTCTTTTTTTATCCGTTCCTTCTTTATTTCTTTCACTATCTTTCTTTTGTTGTTTATATTTTTCTTTATTTCTTTTGCTCCTTTATGTCTATTTTTTTGTTCTTCTGTTTGTTTGCTTTTCCTTTCTTTTCTTTCAGGTCCTACTTTTTTCTTTCTTTCTTTTCTTTCTTTCTTTCTTTTTTTTCTTTCTTTCTTGCGTAAATTAATTCTTTCCTTCTTTCTTTCTTTCTTTCTTACTTTCTTATTTCTTTTTTTTTTCGGCGTCCTCTTCAACATCAACGGCAATTATACCAGCTAAAGTTGCGACCAAGATCGCCTTGAAGGACAAACAATTTTTTAACGCAAAAACACCACACTCTCATTCTCCTCAACTTACCTTCCCCACCCAAAGCACCCCTCGTCCTCCAGACGTACCGCTCTCTCGATCCATTACTATCTAATATGCTTATCCATTATACGAAAACCTGCCCGTCTATTTATTCAATGAACACGTCCTATGTGTACAGTCTATGTGTACCGGCCAACTAAAATTTTATAAACGTTACATGGAGAAAGAGAAGTCGAAGTCGAAGTCGAAACCTTTAATAGGATAATAGCATTAGGTCCTATGGACCTGTCTTACAGCTAGTCCTTAATAAAATTGTAAAAGAAAAAAATAATAATAATAAAAATAAATAAATAAAAATTCATAACAAACAAAATAATTAACATAAAATTGATTGCAAACTAACACAAACCTTAACAATGGTAAGAATTAAAAAAATTACTAAGAAAATTAATGTACCGAAATACACTTACTCCCTCCCCCTACATCCCTCCAATACCCATTTCCTACTCCCACTCTCCCCACCCCCTCCACCACAACCACACACATACCCAAAGCTAATTCACACATGAACAAATTAAACTGTCGCAAGATAGGAAAGAACAAAATGTATACAATCATCTTAAATATTAGGAGCAAGGGAAAATAGAAATTTGTGGAGTCTAATTTTAAACAATGATAATGATTTACTTTCCTTGATCTCTTGTGGGAGAGAATTCCACATACTTGGACCAGACTATGACAAAGATGTTTTAAATATTTCTAAGCGTGGCTGTGGCAAGGTTAAATTATATCTGAAAATTGAATAACGAGATGAAGGTTTGCTAAAAAGTACTTTTAAATAATCAGGAGCTCTATTGTTTAGTATTTTGTACATTAAAACGGCTTTATTGTAATTAAGGTGTTTGTTAAGGGGAAGCATTCCAGCTAGTTTTAAGTTTTAAGAGAGAGAGAGGGAGAGAGAGAGAGAGAGAGAGAGAGAGAGAGAGAGAGAGAGAGAGAGAGAGAGAGAGAGAGAGAGAGAGAGGAGAGGTCAGGATGGTGTCTCCAGTATAAAAACATTTTTTGTATTCACAGATAATAAGGGGCCGGGTAGCTCAGTTGGTAAGAGAGTCTTGCTAGTAACCGAAAGGTCGCTGGTTCGAATCCCGGATTGGTCAACGTGTGATCATATTATTTTCGCCTTTACCAACAACTGGCACGCTGGTGTCAGTATAAATCGGTCCAGAAGTCACCTATATGCGAAAGTGTCGTGTGCCTATAATCTACAAACAACAACAACAACAACAACAACAACAACAACAACAACAATACTGTGAAATCAGATCGGGAATCAGAGCGAGCCAAAGGTCGGTCTATACATTGTAGGTCTGTCTATCTGTCGGTCCATCGCGCGCCATAGCTCAGGAACCAATGAACGGATTTTGACCAAACTTCGCAGGAATATTATTACATGGGTTAGTGGTCAGACTCCCTGTGCCATCCTATGTTCATAGAGTATGCGTGGTTCCATCCAGAAAATAAGAAGTATCGTTAGTGACTCAATGTTCCTATGGTTGGTTTTTGTATTACACGTGCTCTTCAACTCCAAGAAAGATGGTCGGCTGGTTGGCTGCAAACCTCGTGTTTCATTTCATCATTACTGCAGAAAAATCTGTGTGTGGGGGGAGGGGAGGGGAGAATGGAAGGGTTGTGTGTGTGTGTACTTGTATAACCACACAACTGGGGATTTTGTTCATGTAAACGTGGTAACAAATGGGAAGTTGAAAAAAAATGGCAATCAAAAATATTCCTCGATTTTTGAAACATTTTTTTCCACTCGAAACAGTATAGCACAACCGTACGTATCGAGAAATCGCATCTTCCCAATTTGTCAAAAAATAGGGTAGACAAGTGTGTAAATTATATACACGTGTATAGCAAGCTGCGCTACGAACAAAATGAAATTTAAAAGGCAGATTACCCCTCAATCCTGGACGTCAATCATAAATCAACTTAATTTTATCAACTACAACATTTACTTTGTAAATATCACTGATAAAAAGACCATTCTACAAGTGTACCCTGTTTCGGTAACATTCCCGATTGATCGGCTTATATAGACGTGTGTGTGTGTGTGCCTGTGTGTGTGTGCCTGTGTGTGTGCCTGATAGACTGCTTCATCTGATGTGGTCAAAGTTCGTCTCACCCGTCATTGATATTCTGTGTAAAATTCATTCTGCATATTATTATCCCCTCCCTCCCCTCAGGTTCCGCCTCGAAAACTAAATTATTAGTCTTAGATCTGTAGTTAATTAATAGTCTTAGATCTGTAGTTAATCATTAGTCTTAGATCTGTAGTTAATTATTAATCTTAGATCTGTAGTTAATTATTAGGAACAGTGAACAGCGAAAAAAAGAAGGCGGTAGGAAAAGTGTAGAGGAAGAAGAAGAATGAAAAAGAACGGGGATACTATTCAAGAACAAGAAAGATGATGACGACAACGACAATCATGATGATGATGAGGAGGAGAAGGTGATGGAAGAGGAGGAGGAGGAGGATAAAAAGAAGACGATAATGATGAGGAGGAGGAGGTAAAAGAGGAAGAAGAAGAAGCGTGCATTTTTCAAAAGAAAGAAGAAAAGAAGAAGTAACGATACTGTTGAAAATTATGCAAACACGTGCGCGTGTACACACACACAGAGAGGCGCGCGCGCGCGAACTCACACATACACACGCACACACACTCCTCCTCTCCTTCTTCACCCTTCCTCATCTCCTCCTCCACTCACACCACCACCTCCCGCTATTCTACCGTTCTTATTGAAAGAACAGAACATCCTCCGATTGTCATGCCAAACATTTGCGCCTCCACTGGATCCCCGTGCACCACTTGATCAGACAAACTCCCGTCATTCTCTCCCCCTTCGGCCAATTAGCTCTTTTCTGAAGGAGGTGGGAAAAAGTGAAAAGCTAATTCTAAGTCACGTGAAACTCAGCGCATGCGCGTCAGTGGATTCAGCTTCCAGCCGACACTTTAGGGACGGTTTTGAGCAAATTAGTACCATGACGGGGACCGTTATTGTTGTAGGTTCTTGGCCAAACCCAGCAATTGACGGCGCTGATTTGGGGGTTGGGATAATGGGCAGAGAATAAATGAATCGTGAATGTGTTATTCTTCTTTCCAAACTCCGCAGTGAGGCTGCTTCTCGTCATCATGCTGAGTTTCGTTTCATTCGAATAGGGCATGGGGCACTAGTTGAGTAAAGCAGATTTCGTTGTTGAACAGTCTGTTGTTAAGATAGTTAATATGAGCATGTTCTTTATGGAGTGGTTCTTGACAAATTGGTGGACCTAAATAATTTTGATTGAGCTTTTTTTCTGGGAATTTTACGTAATCTGAACAGACCTGTTGGAACAATGTTTTACCCGTGAGCGTGATCACTAATATTGTGATTTTTTTGCATTGTATCCTGTGTGTTAAATGTACTCCTCCACCTTAGTTTGGACAAGGGCGTTTTAATTTCATCAAACGTCAGAAGTACGGTACGGAGGCGAGCCTGGATGGAGTCTGGGGGCGGTTTCTGGGAGGATGTTCCACCTGGGCATCAAGATGATGACACTATTTTTCTTGCTGTCCACGGCAATTTGGATTCACGTAACCGCCTTTCATCGCTGCGAGAGCGCTTGAACATTCCCGGCTGGACACTAAGAAGATTCCTGAAAGGTTTGGTGAGCGAGCTATCATCGTCCCACTCCGCCTGGCCACTCTCAGACAAAAGAGGGTTAAGAGGTCAAATGACGTCATTGATTAGAGGGTCAGAGGTTGCGTGACGTCACGGCTACCTGGGTCAGGGAAGATAACTCCAGGTGCAAGAAGCAGAGGGCGGGACTGGCCGCGCTTTTGTCTCCCAGCTGGAACTGCCACTACCCCCCCCCCCCACCCATCCTAACTTTGCACAGATTCTGGGGTAAGAGAGTTTTGCTAACGTTAAACAGCATGACCTTGAAGAAGAAGAAGAAGAAGAAGAAGAAGAAGAAGAAGAAGAAGAAGAAGAAGAAGAAGATGATGATGATGATGATGATGATGATGATGATGATGATGATGATGATGATGATGATGATGATGAGGAGGAGGAGGAGGAGGAGGAGGAGGAGGAGGAGGAGGAGGAGGAAGAAGGGGAGGAGGAGGAGGGGGAGGATGTTGTTGTTGTTGTAGCACGGCCGTAGCTCTAGTGGTAAAGCGTTCGCCTGCTGGCACACCGATAACCCAGGTTTCAATCACGTGATGGGTAAAAATAAAAGTGGCCATTTTGTCACTGTAAATCGCAGCAGCATTATTGCTCTGGGGGTTCAATATTGATATAGGTCCCTAAACCCCCTCATCCCCGCCTGCCATATCGCCAATGGTGGGAGTAGACGTTCAGCTTCAATGTTCGTTCCTAGGTCGTTCTTAGTTCTAAACTCACCTAGGATGGGAGGGCCACAGCATCACCATTGACTATCAATAACTAAGGACGGATATTAGGAACTGTTACACAGTAGTAACTCGACTTGATAGTCACGGCCATAACCTTGATCGTTTTCTTAATCTTTTTATGCTGTTGTTGCTTTTTGGACTTTTTCTTGGGTGCAATGACGATTACCTTCAGCTACGACGGAAACGGTTTAGTAAATGCTGCCGATTAAAGAAAAAAAAAACCGCGTTCTTCAATTATTGGCTTTAAAATGCCTATTTCTTATTCATCTACGCATTTAATTTCTAGCTAAATATTTGATTCATCGTTTTTATTTATTTATTTATGTGTATGCGTGTATATCCGTGTAATTATTTACTAAACTTTATTATCTTTATTTTTTTTAATTGTTGTATTCTTCTTTATTTATATACAAATATCAATTGCCTGTCACTTAATCATTATGTAGAATTTTGTCATACAGGGTGGGCTTATATCAGCTCGCTTGTTGCTTATCCTGTAAATCATTGTTTTGTAATTATGTGTTTTCCCTTGAATAAAACATTTGTTTAAACCCAAGAAAAACGCGTTTTTATCTATATGGTGGTTGTGAGATAATTCCCTATTGAAACATGCTAATAAACTTTGTAAAAGATAACGCATTTGCATAAAACAAAACATATTGTAATTTTCTGAGTAGTAGAAGTTTTACTACACTTGTATCAGATAAATGCAAAAATATTTACAAACTGTATACACGATTTTTAATAGGGAAACACCTTTCAACCACACTGTAATAAGCTGTCGATTCAATTTTAAAAAATAAGCAAGCGTTTTCTCTTATATTATTATGAGACTACGAACCTTGTTCCTAAGTTAAACGTTGAATACTTTCAATGGTAAGTAAAACACCTCTGGTCCAATAAAATGGCGGTAACGGTAGATCTGAAATCGGTCCCGCTTGTGGAGTCTGCAGATAAGCAAGCGTCTTTAGTAAGCCTATTTAAGCTTTGCCGACTTAAACCGCTAGTCACTATACTATTGTCGCCAAATTTAACTAACAGTGGTACTAAGTCGTTGCGGTAGCGCTAAGTCGTTAGTCTAACAAATCCGTTATGGCAATAATGGCAGTATAGGCCTATTCTACCGGTTTTTGCTTTTGGAGTCGCCTAGGTAAGTAACTCTTCTTTCAAACAGTAGGTGTTGCCGATCAGCTAAGGAGGGAATGTCACTGCAGTAAAGTTGATCTGCATTGTTTACAAAATCAGTCACGCGTAGGGTCTGGTAATGAGGTTACAAGCATCATAGGACCCCTCAGAAAGCCTCAATCGAGATAACCTTCTATACTTACAAGACTAGGACCAGTTTTATACGGCATTTGCTTATAGTCTACTGCAGTAGCGTTGTTCATTGTTCTGTTTGGACTTTTGATCGGACTTAGGTTGACGTTTAGCTATAGTAAGTAGGCCTAGGTGATGCCGATTATTTGGCTCACTGACGTGCCGCCAATGGAGAGGGTGGATGTTAAACGTCGATGTTCGTTCAAGCCGAATTTACTATAGAAAGTGTATCACGTGCCATGTTTACGATGTAGGTCCAGTTGAGTACAAAGTCGGCGTCGCCAAATATAGGTCTACTATAAAGATAGGTCTGCCATCTCAAACGAACAATACCGCCTTCACGCAGCATTAGTATTATATTAGGCAACGGAACAAAACTTATTAGGAGCGGGCGGCTTGAAACAGATCCTGTATTGGCCAGCGTCTTGAGTCGCTCCTGGGCGGTAAAAGCGCTATATAAGAAAGATTAAATATATAAATAAATAACAGTGATTTGATCTGTCCTTTAAAAGTCCCAGCATGACACATTTTAACGCCGTAGGCACGCTTTCAAATGCACGATGAGTGTCGCACCACCGGAATAAAATAAAGGAGAATTAAGCAAACCAAAAACTCTTTTCAAAAATTCGGTTCTGATATAACTCGATAAACTCAGTTGTATATGGGTCTATTTATAGCATCAATGAGTCTAAAAATGGCGCCTGCGTAGGACAATTTTGTATGTATAGTAAGCACCATTGTTGGTTTGCAAAACAAGGAAAGGACACCACCCAGGCAGGGGTGCACTAAGGCGTTTATTGGAGTTTGTCACCTGCACGTTTGAAGAAAGGCCGGATTCTTTGATTTGCCGCTTTGGCGACACCGCATGGAAGTTTGAAACACCGTGCAACATCTCATAGTGTAGTAGTAAGAGAAATATATTTCTCTTATATAGCGCTCTTACAAGCTCAGAGAGCTTCTCAAAGCGCTGGCCCGTAATATCCAGCAATCACACAGTAGTTTGCTGAAGTCAGGATTCGAGCCCACGTCGCCCAAGACGCACTCACACAAGTTGTGCGCTCTGACCACTGAGACATCCCTGTCGCAACTGAGGGAAGGACAAGCAAAGGGGTGAGGAGACTAAATGTTTTGAAAAAAGAGAGCGAGTACGTTCAAGCTTCTGAGGGAAAGATGTTCCGCCGCTTGAAGGTGTGACTGTTCATGTCGCCGTGTCTCCCGCGGATGTATATATAACCATGGACTGAACGCTCTTCCATTTAACCTCCATGGCGTGACACTTTCCCACTTGGCGCTGAAGCTTCTTAGAAGTTCTACCAACTTTGCGCTTCCCAACAAATGGTAGACAAACTTTGTCATTAGGTATGTACTCCTTGGTTACTTTAAACTGCTTTGAAGGTCGGCTAATTTCAAGTCATCCTAAATTTATATTCAAGACATTCTATAATCCTGGATGTTCTTTGCCTTTGAAAAATAAACCCTTTCTACAAAAGCAACTACGGATTGGTTGAAAACTAACTCCCTATTAAAGTTTGCTGATAATTTTTGTCATTACTACTGCGTGTGCATCAAACAACACATGTTGGGATTTTTACAGTGGGGTCATAGCTGTAAACTGTTAAGGAGAGGACATTTTGCGAAGGGTTTTCTGCCCAACTGAGAGAGAGAGAGAGAGAGAGAGAGAGAGAGAGAGAGAGAGAGAGAGAGAGAGAGAGAGAGAGAGAGAGAGAGAGAGAGAGAGCGGGAGAGAGAGAGAGAGAGAGAGAGAGAGAGAGAGAGAGAGAGAGAGAGAGAGAGAGACAGAGAGAACGGAGGCCCTTACCGTAAAAAAACACCTCGTTGGTTAGACGCCGCTGATTGTCGGTGGGGTATATACACCGATCCAAGGTACAAGAGAAACAACTGTCTAGCACTTTGCACTACGGATAGAGGGAAGAAAAAGGGTGGGGGTGTAACTGGAGCAATATAATTATTTAGAGAGTGAAATAGGGTGTGGAGAGAGAGAGAGAGAGAGAGAGAGAAAAGAGAGAGAGAGACAGACAAAGCTAAAGAAGAGGGAACAGGTGTATGACCTTGTGTGTGTGCGAGAGAGAGAGAGGGAGTGCGAGAGAAAGATGGGAAGAAGAAGGGAGAAAGGGGATGAATAGACACTTGGCTAGCACTTTGCAGCAATGTAGCAAAGGGACGCCACCGCCTTCTATCTTTGTGGTCGCTCCGGATCTCTGTGATCTGTTGTCTTCTCTTTGAACTACCATTTTCACACCTTTAGAGAGAGGTGGAGAGAGAGAGAGAGGAGAGAGAGAGAGAGAGAGAGAGAGAGAGAGAGAGAGAGAGAGAGAGAGAGAGAGAGAGAGAGAGAGAGAGAGAAGGATGGCTAGTTTTAGACACTGCAGTAAGGCTCCCCGTCTTAAACGATCATCCTGCTTTGACCTTTGTAGCTTCAATTCGAGGTCTAGAAGACCACAGCAGTTAGGGTTGTTCTAAGCATAGATAGGGAAACTTCTCACTAAGATAGGCCGCGGCATAATCCCACTGACTTATATCCGTCACCCCCGCGCGAGGGCGCTAGGGCTCACGAAATTTCGCGGGCTTTGGCTGACCACAAGGTTAGGTAGAGCATTATTTGTATAACTCTCACCCTCGAAGGAAGCACACGCTGAAAGCTCTCTCAGAAGATTACGCAGGTGACGGGTGAAATTCATTCATCGCAGTATAGCCATCGCCTGACATTGTCGAAAAGACGAGCAGACTTGGTCCGAGGCAGTAGATAGACAACTGAGAGTCAACCCTGACATTCGGCCTGCACTTGAGCATCGAGCACTGCGTTACGATAGCTCAGTAGTCAACAAACGAGACCAGGCGACAACAGCCCCGCACCTCAACGATCAAGTTAAGTGACACAGAAGAAGTGCACAAACAGTGATCTTTAAGGACTGTGCGATCGTCCACTCTTCCTGGAGAAACGAACATTAGGCAAAACCAGAACAAAGCCAAGTGATGAGACAGTAGCAAGTATCGAGAACAGTAGCAGAATAGACCCATCAAAGAGCGAACTACTCGAAGTGAATCTTGGACTGTTAGGTTAATCCTAGCTATATTACGTTGTGAACATTTAAGTTAATATAGTGATTGGAGAATTAGATATAGAGTAGAGGAAATAAATGTGTGATATTTACTATGAACAAGTGGCTGGACTACCTATGTTTCATAGCCGTGCGAGAGCTAGCTAGTGTGCCAGTGAATCTTTACATGGTTTTCCCTATCTCTGTAAAAATATCCTCACACAGACTGTACCAAATAAATAAATGTATTAAGAATAGTGGTTGGAGAACAACATTCGAGAATGGGCTGGTTTGACACTGAGCGAAGCCATCAGGGCTGCTGAGGACAGAGAAAGATGGAGTATGCTGGTTAAACGATCATCTGTGGTGCCCCTACGACCTCCGGGTTACGGGACAGGATAGGATAGGAGAGGAAGAATAGTCATAGGGCGATCGAGCTAGCCAATCCCAGCAAACGAAAGACGAGTGGGCAATAGCATTCCATTGTGCAGAGCCCAGCAACAATAGACCCATCGTCACAGAGAGTGTAGGTACAGGAGAGAAAGAAAGAGAGAGAAAGAGGGTTCCAGAGAGAGAAAGATGGAGAGCAAGGGCTGATTATGCTGTTCATGAGGGGGAGGGGGTTCACTCATTCTTATAACATTACTGGCATGATTGATTGAAAAATAAACAAAAATATCGAAACGACAAAATATCTAAACGTTTGATTAAATGACGCTTCGACTTTTGGTCTAATTAATGTTGTCCATTCGATATATTTACTTCATTCGCTTCGATCCATTGCCTGTTCGATATATTGACGATTTGATTTTAAGACTTTTCTATCATACGATTTAAAGACGTTTCGATCATATGTCGGTTCGATTTTAAAGCGTTTCAATCAAATGTCGGTTTCAATGTACAAACGTTTCGATCTGTTGTGTTTCGATATAATGTCGGTTCACCAACTACGCTAAGCTTTTTAAAAATCGAAATTAATACAGAATTTATTGAATATGATGTCGTCCAACACATGCAAATATGCAATGGACAGAACCCTAATATCCTGAAGTTTTACCGCAATGTTGTTCAAAACATGAGAACTTCTGCCAAATAAAACATTATTTAAAAGTGGGTATGCCATAATGGCATTGGAGGTTTGAGAGGCGGGTAGCGGGGGAGAGAAAGGAAACGTGTGCATGTGTGTGTGTTCGTGTGTCTGTTGGGTTATTTTTCAATTGTTTATCGTACCCGTCTTGTGACCATAGACCCCCTACTACTCCAGGACCTGCTTCTGTATAGGTTTCTGCACCTTGAACAACTTTCACTGATTCAGTATTGAAAGGGTTCAAATATTCTGTGACGGGTATCCCAGTCTACAAATTAACCGATGGTGGGTGTAGACACTGGACTTCAATGTTTATTTCTTTCAAATTTTCTCGACATATAATGTCTAACAGACTGGTCAACTCCAACCACCGTGGGAAACGCGATCGTCTTCGGGCATTTTACGAGGCTGAAGTGGCAACAGCACGGCATGACCGCTGTCTTGGTGGCCACTGTTCTAATTATTGTCCATCGCGGTCAGTACAGTTCTTTATTCACACTTGAGTACCCCAGGCTGCTGACGTCGGGGAACAGGTCTATGTTCCACCATCTCTACAGTCCTTTAGGTTTTTGTTCCCCTTATAGGCATATATCAGATTCAGAAAACTTTATCAACTCACGAGAGAAATTAAAACATGGATTTTGATATGGGTTTGTTCAGGTAAATGTTCCTTCAGGCCTTATAATGTTCCTTCAGGTCTTTGTTCTTCCATGAATCCATGTCTATCTGTGTTCCTCCAAGTCTACATAGTTATTGTGTGTAACAAGCGATCGTGTACGTTGATTGCAGATCGCCGCGCATTGAACCTGATTTAGGAATAAGGCATATACAGCATCTTTTATTATTATTATTATTATTATTATTATTATATTATTATCATTATTATTATTATTATTATTATTATTATTATTATTATTATTATTATTATCATTATCAATATTATTATTATTATTATTATTATTATTATTATTATTATTATTATTATTATTAGTCCCAGGTCTGTGTTTCCCCAGAAGAATGACGTCTAACGTCCACACCCACTATTTGGCCATACGGCAGACGGGGATATTCATCTCAGGGAACCTAAATCAACACTGAGCCTCCAGAGCATTCATACTGCTATCACAAAAATTGAAAAATTTGCCACTTTTTTGTTGCCCACCACGGGGATTCGAACCTGGGTTATTTGCGTGTCAGGCGAACGCTCTACCTGTTTGGGTCCCAGGTCTGTCTGTGGGGAAACAGACTTGAGAGTAAACCTAGACCGTGCCGGTGTGACATCATCACAGTTCCTAGTATCTTAGTTGGGCTGGGAGCGAATGAGAGCATTCTGATTGGTCGACGCGTTACAAAATTCGACGCATGCGCACAGTGCTATCATAGTCTTCGTAAGGGTTAGGGTTAGGGTTAGGGTTTGGGTTAGAGTTAAGAGTTTAGGGTTAGGGTTAGGGTTTGGGTTAGGGTTAGGGTTATGACGCCTAAAAACTTCGTGAAAAAGCCGGCCCGACATGACCTGGCGCATGCGCAAATGCGCTCGGATAAACTAGGAGACCCGGAACTTGAAGGATGTGACACCGGCAAGGATAGCTCAGTGGTCAGAGCGCACGACTTGTTGTGAGTGCGTCTTGGGCGACGTGGGTTCGAATCCTGACTTCAGCAAACTATTGTGTGATTGCTGGATATTACGGGCCAGCGCTTTAAGAAGCTCTCTGAGCTTGTAAGTGCGCTATATAAGAGAAATCTCCTTCCTCCTTCCTTCCTCCTTTAATTAAAATCGCAGTCCTGCGCAGCAATTACCTCATGGTCGCTGTCCACGATCGCCACGCAGCGCCTTCTTTGCATGACAAGCTTACCTGATCAATATGTATTAGGGGAGAGGATTAGGCCTACTACCTACAACTGTTTGTCTTCCTTAGTTGCTAAAGTCAATAGCTATTACAAGCGCTGCGAGGGACAGCTACTGTTTCGGTCATAAACTTACTCCAACAGTCATGGTTGTAGAGTAGTGGCCAGACACTGTCTTTGATCATCATCGCTCCAAGTCGCAACCACCCAGCAGGGTCACTGTCTGGTCACTTGTTCGCTGCAGTCCATCGGCGACAGTCAGTCTGTCACACTTGTTACTGCCTCTCATTGCGTTGCCTAACCCTAGGTACTTCGAGAGTATCACCGTTGCGCTAAGATGAGGTTGCGAGGTGTATGTCTGCAGATGCAACTCCTTTACCTAACTGGAAAGCGACTGCTGCTAATATTGCTACTGATTACTGCTGAATGACGAACCTTGACGTTCGAACCTACCATTGGCCATATAGCATAACCAACCCATGGAAGACACCGAACCGCCAAAACAATCATACTGCTAATGTGGACAGTGAAAAATGGCCATTTCGATTTTGCCCATCACGGGATTCGAACTACGACTACTACTACTTCTACTGTACTACTACTACTACTACTACTACTACTACTACTACTACTACTACTACTACTAGTACTACTACTGTTATTACTTCTACTGTACAACAACTACTACTACTACTACTACTACTACTACTATTACAAACTTCAAATAATACTCAAAGCTTAGTGAAAAATCTGTAAATATTGACCAATCAGGATAAGCCTTTGCATCCACCAATTTCGCTAGTTCGAAAGTCTTTCGCAGACCGAAATAGCGTAAAAAGTACCTATGTCGTCATTACCCTACTAACGGAAAGATCTGACGTGGTCCTCGTCCACCAAACGTAGTAGTGAGCACCGCAAACTCACCAATCCTAATTGATCTCGCGAGGACCTAGCTTCGACAACGACTTTCAAAACTAGTGTGAAATGCGCATGATGAAAGAGTGCAGGAGAACTTCTGAAATCCCGCTGAACTGTGTGTAAAAGAGGAATTTGTGTTAAAAAAAAAAGGTAAAGGTAGTCCCATAGCCTTGTGGCCGTAGGGGAGCGTGATGTTGGAGATCACACTTATCTTGGGCCAGCGTAATGAGGGTGATGCCCAACTCTCTCCTCGCTGCTTTACCTTCCCCACCCTCAAGAGAGTAGGTACTCAATCACAGTTGAGTCAACTGGGGGCGTTGTTGTTTGTCGCTTCACACCTTAGCGGTCACCCATCCAAGTGCTAACCGCACCGGACGGTGCTTCACTTTCGACACAGTAGCGAGTGCTCCAACCACTGCACTATCCGACACCCCAATTTGTGTTGGAATGACATATATCTATGATGCTTGCTATTGGCGGTGTAAACTGTAAAGGCAGTGACGGAGCCCAGGCCGTCTACACTTCTACTACTTGCTGGGTATAATTACCGATCCTCATAAATATTCCAACTGTGATGATTACAGCTGTATTGTGCAGCAGCCATCATGCAATTGTAACTGAAACTGATACACCACTGATCGATGCTCTTTAGATACTTCTTCCTTAAGAGTGGCACTATAAACTACTACTACAACTACAACAACAATAACTACTACTACCGTCAGTACTACAACAACAATAACTACTACTCCTACTACTACTACTACTAATCACTACTACTACTACTTCTACTACTACTACTACTAACGACTACGGCTACACAACTACTACTACTACTACTACTACTACTAATACTGGATGCTATAATTATACACGCTTTTTCCCAAATAACCAATAAGGCTCAAAGTGCGGCGATCTATATCGACATGCCCGCCCACATGTTTCATCCACTCTCACATACACAACACACAAACATCTACCACCCAAACCAGTGGTGTACAGGCAGGGAAATCGATATTAGAAGACGGAAAGAAAATCGAATTTTTATTTTTGAAATTTTAGATTGACTGCTTCCAATACCATTATTGAAGGGATGGAGGAAACCGGAGTATCCGGAGAAAATCCTCGGTGACCTCAATAGTCTCGTACCGAAGTTACATAAGTTCGCCCCTTGCGAGATTCGAACCCGCTACCTTCGGCCTAGGAAACCGGCGACCCTTGCTCCACGAGGTTTTACTACTACTACTACTACTACCACTACTATTACTACTACTACTATTACTACTACTACTACTACTGCTGCTGCTGCTGCTACGTTAATTGAGGTTGGACGTAGAAAAGGGTGCATATTTAGAAGAACTTCCAAAACAGTCATATCCGGATAAATTTGTTTGAACATTATTTTGTATGCACTGTTCACTGTGCAAGGAAACAAGCAGTAAAATTAATAAAAGGAAGACTAGAATTTAAAATGTTGACAACTTTTCTGAAGCCTTTTGAAACAACGTTTCAAAAAATCTCTCACAGAAATCACTGATGCGTGTCCTCCCATCGGGTACGGTAAGGTAAGGTTAGGAGCCCCAGAAGTCTCAGGTAAGGTTGTCTTTTCCCTTCTTGCTCGCTTACAATCCTCCCCCCTCACTACCCACCCTTCCCCCACCCCACACTCCACCCCACGCTCCACCCCATGCACACTCCACACACAGACACATACACCTTTCGGCGAAAGAGCAGGGCAGGAGTCACAAGTTTGAGAGTTAAGCCTGCCTTTACCCTCCCCCCGGCCCCCCCCCCCAATTTCCCCTCGCCCCTCCTTCCTTCCTTCTTCTCCCATCCTCTTACACTCCATGGGAGTGAGGGAGAGGGGGAGGGGCGAGGGACGGGAGCGAGAGAGGGGTGGGTGGATGGGTTGAAGGTAAGACACGAACAGGTAAATTGCGCCACAAGATTTGCACCGCTCTTTTCCGCATCTCCCCACCCCTTCCAACACACACACACACACACTCGCCCTCCCCCCCCCCCACACACACACACTCGTTCCTCCCTCCCTCCCTCCCCCGCCCCTGTTTCTTAAGAAGTGGGGAAAAGCAAAAAAAAAAAAGTAACTAGGAAAGATGTGAACAGGTGAAATACATCTTATTGGACATAGTACATAATTATAAATTGGCTACGACGGTTTGTCTAATATTAGAGATATAGATAATAAATAAATAAATAAATAAATAAATAAATAAATAAATAAATAAATAAAATGGTCAAAGGTCGAAAAAGATTCTTAGATATAAACATCTCATTCTGTCCTTCTACAACCTAGCCCCTAACCTATCTCCAGGAGCAAGCGAGAGAGAGAGGGGCAGAGAGGAGAGAGAGAGAGAGGAGAGGGAGAAATGAGAGAGAGAGAGAGAGAGAGAGAGAGAGAGAGAGAGAGAGAGAGAGAGAGAGAAGAAAGCAACAAATGCCAGGTACGTTCGGATCCTCCCAGCTCTGTACCGCCCTTGGGTGCGATGGAGAAAGCCGAGAAATAGACCATAGAGAGAGGCGTCAACATTGTCACTGCACCCCAAGCGGTAGCGACGGGGGAGCGGCGCCGTCCCAGACCCACTACCTGCCGGCCAGTTGAAGAGAGAGCGAGGATGGTGAAGATGTGGAAGGAAAGGAGAGAAGAGAGAGAGAAGAGAAGATAAGATAAGATAAGATAAGATAAGATAAGATAAGATAAGATAAGATAAGATAAGATAAGATAAGATAAGATAAGATAAGATAAGATAAGATCACAATTTTATTTAACAGCGGTGAAAGAGTAAGCACTGGAGGTGCGTATTTACATCTTGCCTTTTGGGCTTGTAACAATAACTAGTAGTTATAAAAAATAACTTTATAAGAAAGAGAGAGGGTGAGAGAGAGAGGAGAGAGCGAGAAATGGAGATAGAGAGGGAGAGAGAGGAATGGATAGAGGAGAGAGGGAGGGAGAGAGGGACAAAGAGAGAGAATGGAATTTTTTTTAAAGATTTTAGATTTTAATGCTTTATTGTCCCTTTTTATCGGGAAATTCTGGGCCGCCTCCCCATGTGGAAGGCGTAGTCGCAGCCTGTGGCGCGCCCAAACCCAACCTACCTAACATTAGTTGTGATTTTTGAAATTTAGAAATTCTTTAAATTTTTGAAATATTTTGAAATTTTGGAATGGAGAGAGAGAAAGGGTAAGAGAGAGGAAGTGATAGAGAGGAAGGAAGATAGAGGGGGAGGAGTGTGTAGTGTATAGTGTAGTGTAGTGTAGTGTATAGTGTAGTGTATAGTGTAGTGTATAGTGTAGTGTATAGTGTAGTGTATAGTGTAGTGGGAAAAGGTGTATGCGTAGGCCTCATGTTGGTTTTTAAATAAATATGTATTTGGATGCTTGAAAAAAAGGAGATGTGTTGGATGGATGTTGAGGCGAAAAGGTATCGCACGGACTTTAAAAGAACCTGACGCTCATGTCCTAGACGTACAGGCTACACCGGTGAAACACCAGCAAGCACCATGTCCTAGACGTGACGGCTACACAAATACACTCAGCAATCACCATGTCCTAGACGTGACGACTACACAAATACACCCAGCAAGTACCATGTCCTAGACGTGACGGCTACACAAATACACTCAGCAATCACCATGTCCTAGACGTGACGCTACACAAATACACCCAGCAAGTACCATGTCCTAGACGTGACGGCTACACAAATACAGAAAGCAAGCACCATGTCCTAGACGTCACGGCTACACAAATACACCCAGCAAGTACCATGTCCTAGACGTGACGGCTACACAAATACACACAGCAAGTACCATGTCCTAGACGTGACGGCTACACAAATACACACAGCAAGCACCATGTCCTAGACGTGACGGTGACACAAATACACCCAGCAAGCACCATGTCCTAGACGTGACGGCTACACTGGTGAAACACCCAGCAAGCACCATGTCCAAGACGTACCGGCTACACAAACACCCAGCAAGCACCATGTCCAAGACGTACCGGCTACACTGGTGAATACACCCAGCAAGCACCATGTCCAAGACGTACCGGCTACACCGGTGAAACACCCAGCAAGCACCATGTCCAAGACGTACCGGCTACACTGGTGAAACACCCAGCAAGCACCATGTCCAAGACGTACCGGCTACACCGGTGAAACACCCAGCAAGCACCATGTCCAAGACGTACCGGCTACACTGGTGAAACACCCAGCAAGCACCATGTCCAAGACGTACCGGCTACACTGGTGAAACACCCAGCAAGCACCATGTCCAAGACGTACTGGCTACACTGGTGAAACACCCAGCAAGCACCATGTCCTAGACGTGACGGCTACACAAATACACCCACCAAGCACCATGTCCTAGACGTACCGGCTACACAAATACAGCCAGCAAGTACCATGTCCTAGACGTGACGGCTACACAAATACACCCAGTAAGCACCATGTCCTAGACGTGACGGCTACACTGGTGAAACACCAGCAAGCACCATGTCCTAGACGTGACGGCTACACAAATACACCCAGCAATCACCATGTCCTAGACGTGACGGCTACACAAATACACCCAGCAACCACCATGTCCTAGACGTGACGGCTACACTGGTGAAAACACCCAGCAAGCACCATGTCCTAGACGTGACGGCTACACAAATACACCCAGCAATCACCATGTCCTTGACGTGACGGCTACACAAATACACCCAGCAACCACCATGTCCTAGACGTGACGGCTACACTGGTGAAACAGCCAGCAAGCACCATGTCCTAGACGTGACGGCTACACAAATACACCCAGCAAGCACCATGTCCTAGACGTGACGGCTACACAAATACACCCAGCAACCACCATGTCCTAGACGTGACGGCTACACTGGTGAAACACCCAGCAAGTACCATGTCCTAGACGTGACGGCTACACCGGTAAAACACCCAGCAAGCACCATGTCCTAGACGTGACGACTACACAAATACACCCAGCAACCACCATGTCCTAGACGTGACGGCTACACTGGTGAAACAGCCAGCAAGCACCATGTCCTAGACGTGACGGCTACACAAATACACCCAGCAAGCACCATGTCCTAGACGTGACGGCTACACAAATACACCCAGCAAGCACCATGTCCTAGACGTGACGACTACACAAATACACCCAGCAACCACCATGTCCTAGACGTGACGGCTACACAAATACACCTAGCAACCACCATGTCCTAGACGTGACGGCTACACAAATACACCTAGCAACCACCATGTCCTAGACGTGACGGACTACACAAATACACCCAGCAACCACCATGTCCTAGACGTGACGACTACACAAATACACCCAGCAACCACCATGTCCTAGACGTGACGACTACACACAAATACACCCAGCAACCACCATGTCCTAGACGTGACGGCTACACAAATACACCTAGCAACCACCATGTCCTAGACGTGACGGCTACACAAATACACCTAGCAACCACCATGTCCTAGACGTGACGGCTACACAAATACACCTAGCAACCACCATGTCCTAGACGTGACGACTACACAAATACACCCAGCAACCACCATGTCCTAGACGTGACGGCTACACAAATACACCCAGCAACCACCATGTCCTAGACGTGACGTCTACACAAATACACCCAGCAACCACCATGTCCTAGACGTGACGTCTACACAAATACACCCAGCAAGTACCATGTCCTAGACGTGACGTCTACACAAATACAGCCAGCAATCACCATGTCCTAGACGTGACGTCTACACAAATACACCCAGCATGCACCATGTCCTAGACGTGACGGCTACACAAATACACCCAGCAATCACCATGTCCTAGACGTGACGGCTACACTGGTGAAAACACCCAGCAATCACCATGTCCTAGATGTACCGGCTACACTGGTGAAACATCCAGCAAGCACCATGTCCTAGACGTGACGGCTACACTGGTAAAACACCCAGCAAGCACCATGTCCTAGACGTGACGGCTACACTGGTAAAACACCCAGCAAGCACCATGTCCTAGACGTGACGGTTACACTGGTAAAACACCCAGCAAGCACCATGTCCTAGACGTGACGGCTACACTGGTAAAACACCCAGCAAGCACCATGTCCTAGACGTGACGGCTACACTGGTAAAACACCCAGCAAGCACCATGTCCTAGACGTGACGGCTACACTGGTAAAACACCCAGCAAGCACCATGTCCTAGACGTGACGGCTACACTGGTAAAACACCCAGCAAGCACCATGTCCTAGACGTGACGGCTACACTGGTAAAACACCCAGCAAGCACCATGTCCTAGACGTGACGGCTACACTGGTAAAACACCCAGCAAGCACCATGTCCTAGACGTGACGGCTACACTGGTAAAACACCCAGCAAGCACCATGTCCTAGACGTGACGGCTACACTGGTAAAACACCCAGCAAGCACCATGTCCTAGACGTGACGGCTACACTGGTAAAACACCCAGCAAGCACCATGTCCTAGACGTGACGGCTACACTGGTAAAACACCCAGCAAGCACCATGTCCTAGACGTGACGGCTACACTGGTAAAACACCCAGCAAGCACCATGTCCTAGACGTGACGGCTACACTGGTAAAAACACCCAGCAAGCACCATGTCCTAGACGTGACGGCTACACTGGTAAAACACCCAGCAAGCACCATGTCCTAGACGTGACGGCTACACAAATACACCCACCAAGCACCACGTCTTTTCTCACCCTTAGCTGGTCGCCCATGCAGGATTGTGCTCAGTGGTGATCTGAGCGTCAGGCCCAAAGGCTGCAAGTGTGTACCTCGTGTTAGATCTTGTGTCCGCCAGCGCCTTGAGCAGCTCCTACGCTAGAAAAGCGCTATATACAAACGATTCAATGAATAAATAAATACAATTTGCAAATAAACAATTCCATTTCTTCTCCCTTTTCTTCTTCCATCTTCCATCACTCCAACTCTCCCCCACCCCTCTCCTCCCCATCTCCACAACTCTCACCCTACCTCGCACCCCCCCCCCCACCCCTCTGTCTCTCTCTGCCTCTCTCTCTCTCTCTCTCTCCGCTTATCTCAGCGTGTTGTTTAAAGGTAATACGGATGTCAACATTCGGAGGTGCGAATTTCAGTCCCTGTCGACTTGATTACATCTCTCCCCCCCGTCCAATTCTGACGCTTCCTGTAACGATGTCACAATAGAATGACGTCAGGAATGACCTCTCCATCAAGGGGGGGGGGGGAATCCACGGGGAACTGTGTTTAAAATGTTGAGATCTTGTACGTTTGAGTCAAGTACAAACGACGTCAATTGAACAATGAAATAAGTTAGGTTATACGGATCCTAACAACAGTGACATTGAGAACAGGATCTTAAGTCTTTGCTCTTGTGTGTGTTAGTTTAGCAAAAGAGCGGGAAACAGCCACTCACTTTTCACTGGGACAGCTGGGTCAGTACTTGGTGTCCCTAAGGCCATTGAAAACGGGTGGTGGTTTATATTGTACTGTCCGTCAAGGTTAGAAGCGAATCGTGTGCATTCCCAGTCACCACGGCATCAAGCTTTGACCACGTTCTGTTCATTGGGAATGCTATGTAATTCCAAACATGCTTGACTGATTGAGTGAATGAATGAATGAACCTTGATGTGTAACGTCCACCCCCACCATTGGCGATACGGCAGACGGGGATAGCCATCCACGGGTGAAGAAGGGAGAGGGACCTAAACCAACGCTGAACCTCCATACCAATCACATTGCTAAGATGGATAGAAGAAGAAGAAGAAGAAGAAGAAGAAGAAGAAGAAGAAGAAGAAGGTGATGATGATGACGACCATGATGATGATGATGATGATGATGATGATGATGATGATGATGATGATGATGATGATGATGATGATGATGATGATGAAAAAGAAGAAGAACAAAGACGAAGAGAAGAAGAAGTAGAAGAAGAGGAGAAGAAGAAGAAGAAGAAGAAGAAGAAGAAGAAGAAGAAGAGGTAATGATGATGATGATGATGATGATGATGATGATGATGATGATGATGATGATGAAGATGATGATGATGATGATGATGATGATGATGATGATGATGATGATGATGATGATGATGATGATGATGATGAGAGGTAAAGCGCATGGCTACCAGCGCTTTCAAGATACAGTTGAAAGTACCGCTGAGTAGCGTGAACAGGATATATCGTAATATCGCCAAGATAATAATTTGAGTCCGCTATGAGCGGACGAGGCTACTTGCAAAATCACGGAAAAAGCG
>CM072525.1:12526449-12546449 GCA_036898135.1 Oncomelania hupensis | reverse complement strand
ACCACACAACTGGGGATTTTGTTCATGTAAACGTGGTAACAAATGGGTAGTTGAAAAAAAAAAGGCAATCAAAAATCTTCCTCGTTTTTTTGAAACATTTTTTTCCACTCGATAGAGTATAGCACAACCGTACGTATCGAGAAATCGCATCTTCCCAATTTGTCGAAAAATGGGGTAGACAAGTGTGTAAATTATACAAACGTGTATAGCAAGCTGTGCTACGAACAAAATGAAATTTAAAAGGCAGATTACCCCTCAATCCTGGACGTCATTCATAAATCTACTTAATTTTATCAACTACAACATTTACTTTGTAAATATCACTGATAAAAAAAGACCATTCCACAAGTGTACCCTGTTTCGGTAACATTTTTTTTTTTTTTTGGTATCAGTTTATAGTCCCCTCTCTTCCCGATAAGGATTTTCAGAGAGGAGACTAACATTCCTGATTGATCGGCTTATATAGACGTGTGTGTGTGTGCCTGATAGACTGCTTCATCTGATGTGGTCAAAGTTTGTCTCAAAAGTCATTGATATTCTGTGTAAAATCCATTCTGCATATTATTATTCCCCCCCCCCCTCCTCCCCTCAGGTTCCGCCTCGAAAACTAAATTATTAGTCTTAGATCTGTAGTTAATTATTAGTCTTAGATCTGTAGTTAATCATTAGTCTTAGATCTGTAGTTAATTATTAATCTTAGATCTGTAGTTAATTATTAGTCTTAGATCTGTAGTTAATCATTAGTCTTAGATCTGTAGTTAATTATTAGTCTTAGATCTGTAGTTAATTATTAGGAGCAGTGAACAGACAAAAAAAAAGTAGGCGGTGGGAAAAGTGTAGCGGAAAAAGAAGAATGAAGAAGAACGGGGATAATATTCAAGAAGAAGAAAGATGATGACGACAACACAATGATGATGATGAGGAGGAGGAGAAGGTGATGGAAGAGGAGGAGGAGGAGGAGGAGGAGGAGTTTGAAAAGAAGACGACGATGATGATGAGGAGGAGGAGTTAAAAGAGGAAGAAGAAGAAGCGTGCATTTTTCAAAAGAAAGAAGAAAAGAAGAAGTAACGATACTGTTGAAAATTATGCAAACACGTGCGCGTGTACACACACACACAGAGGCGCGCGCGCGCGAACTCACACATACACACGCACACACACTCCTCCTCTCCTTCTTCACCCTTCCTCATCTCCTCCTCCACTCACACCACCACCTCCCGCTATTCTACCGTTCTTATTGAAAGAACAGAACATCCTCCGATTGTCATGCCAAACATTTGCGCCTCCACTGGATCCCCGTGCACCACTTGATCAGACAAACTCCCGTCATTCTCTCCCCCTTCGGCCAATTAGCTCTTTTCTGAAGGAGGTGGGAAAAAGTGAAAAGCTAATTCTAAGTCACGTGAAACTCAGCGCATGCGCGTCAGTGGATTCAGCTTCCAGCCGACACTTTAGGGACGGTTTTGAGCAAATTAGTACCATGACGGGGACCGTTATTGTTGTAGGTTCTTGGCCAAACCCAGCAATTGACGGCGCTGATTTGGGGGTTGGGATAATGGGCAGAGAATAAATGAATCGTGAATGTGTTATTCTTCTTTCCAAACTCCGCAGTGAGGCTGCTTCTCGTCATCATGCTGAGTTTCGTTTCATTCGAATAGGGCATGGGGCACTAGTTGAGTAAAGCAGATTTCGTTGTTGAACAGTCTGTTGTTAAGATAGTTAATATGAGCATGTTCTTTATGGAGTGGTTCTTGACAAATTGGTGGACCTAAATAATTTTGATTGAGCTGTTTTTTTTTTTCTGGCCATTTTACGTCGTCTGAACAGACCTGTTGGAACAATGTTTTACTCGTGAACGTGATCACTAATATTGCGAACTGTGTGCATAGTATCCTGTGTGTTAAAAGTACCCCTCCACCTTAGTTTGGACAAGGGGGTTTTAATTTCATCAAACGTCAGAAGTACGGTACGGAGGCGAGCCTGGATGGAGTCTGGGGGCGGTTTCTGGGAGGATGTTCCACCTGGGCATCAAGATGATGACACTATTTTTCTTGCTGTCCACGGCAATTTGGATTCACGTAACCGCCTTTCATCGCTGCGAGAGCGCTTCAACATACCCGGCTGGACACTAAGAAGATTCCTGAAAGGTTTGGTGAGCGAGCTATCATCGTCCCACTCCGCACGGCCACTCTCAGACAAAAGAGGGTTAAGAGGTCAAATGACGTCATTGATTAGCGGTCAGAGGTTGCGTGACGTCACGGCTACCTGGGTCAGGGAAGATAACTCCAGGTGCAAGAAGCAGAGGGCGGGACTGGCCGCGCTTTTGTCTCCCAGCTGGAACTGCCACTACCCCCCCCTCCCACCCATCCTAACTTTGCACAGATTCTGGGGTAAGAGTGTTTTTTGATTGATTGATTGATTGTTGCTTTAGGTCCAGCGGACTCTTCCGAGCCAAATCAGGACCGGACAACCACCGATCCGCGTAAAAGATCTGCTGAAACAACCCTAGTGGGAAAATTGAATGCCCTCCATCGGCCAGGTAAGAGTGTTTTGCTAACGTTAACCAGCATGACCTTGAAGAAGAAAAAGAAGAAGAAGAAGAGGAAGAGGAGGAGGAGGAGGAGGAGGAGGATGATGATGTTGTTGTAGCACGGCCGTAGCTCTAGTGGTAGAGCGTTCGTCTGGCACACCGATAACCCAGGTTTCAATCCGTGATGGGTAAAATAAAAGTGTTTCACTGTAAATCGCAGCAGCATTATTGCTCTGGAGGTTCAATATTGATATAAGTCCCTAAACCCCCTCATCCCTGGAATGGTTTTTCCCGCCTGCCATATCGCCAATGGTGGGTGTAGACGTTCAGCTTCAATGTTCGTTCCTAGGTCGTTCTTAGTACTAAATTCACCTAGGATGGGGGGGGGGCCACAGCATCACCATTGACTATCAATAACTAAGGACGGATATTAGGAACTGTTACACAGTAGTAACTCGCCTCGATAGTAACGGCCATAACCTTGATCGTTTTCTTAATCTTTTTATGCTGTTGTTGCTTTTTGGACTTTTTCTTGGGTGAAATGACGATTACCTTCAGCTACGACGGAAACGTTTTAGTAAGTGCTGCCGACTAAAGAAAAAAAAAACGCGTTCTTCAATTATTGGCTTTAAAATGCCTATATTTTCTTATTCATCTACGCATTTAATTTCTAGCTAAATATTTGATTCATCGTTTTTATTTATTTATTTATTTCTTTATTTATTTATGTGTATGCGTGTATATCCGTGAAATTATTTACTAAACTTTATTATCTTTATTTTTTTTATTGTTGTATTCTTCTTTATTTATACACAAATATCAGTTGCTTGTCACTTAATCATAATATAGAATTTTGTCATACAGGGTGGGCTTATATCAGCTCGCTTGTTGCTTATCCTGTAAATCATTGTTTTGTAATTATATGTTTTCCATTGAATAAAACATTTGTTTAAACCAAAAAACGCGTTTTTAATCTCTATGGTGGTTGAAAGATACATCCCTATTGAAACATGCTAATAAACTTTGCAAAAGGTAACGCATTTGCATAAAACAAAACATATTGTAATTTCCTCAGTAGTAGAAGTTTTACTACACTTGTATCAGATAAATAAAAAAAATATTTACAAACTGTATATACGATTTTTAATAGGAAAATACCTTTCAACCACACTGTAATAAGCTACAGATTCAATTTTAAAAAATAAGCCAGCGTTTTCTCTTATATTATTATATTATATTATTATTATAAGACTCAGAACCTTGTTCCTAAGTTAAACGTTGAATACTTGCAATGGTAAGTAAAACACCTCTGGTCCAATAAAATGGCGGTAACGGTAGATCTGAAATCGGTCCCGCTTGTGGAGTCTGCAAATAAGCAAGCGTCTTTAGTAGGCTAAGCCTATTTAAGCTTTGCCGACTTAAACCGCTAGTCACTATACTATTGTTGCCAAATTTAACTAACAGTGGTACTAAGTCGTTACGGTAGCACTAAGTCGTTAGTCTAACAAATCCGTTATGGCAGTAATGGCAGTATAGGCCTATGCTACCGGTTTTTGCTTTTGGAGTCGCCCTGGTAAGTAACTCTTCTTTCAAACAGTAGGTGTTGCCGATCAGCTAAGGAGGGAACGTCACTGCAGTAAAGTGGATCTGCATTGTTTACAAAATCAGTCACGCGTAAGGTCTGGTAATGAGGTTACAAGCATCATAGGACCCCTCAGAAAGCCTCAATCAAGATAACCTTCTATACTTAAAAGACTAGGACCAGTTTTATACGGCATTTGTTTATAGTCTACTGCAGTAGCGTTGTTCATTGTTCTGTTTGGACTTTTGATCTGACTTAGGTTGACGTTTAGCTTTAGTAAGTAGGCCTAGGTGATGCTGATTATTTGGCCGACTGCCGTGCCGCCAATGGAGAGGGTGGATGTTAAACGTCGATGTTCATTCAAGCCGAATTTACTATAGAAACTGTATCACGTGCCGTGTTTACGATGTAGGTCCAGTTGAGTACAAAGTCGGCGTCGCCAAATATAGGTCTGCTATAACGATAGGTCTGCCATCTCAAACGAACAGTACCGCCTTCACGCAGCATTAGTATTATATTAGGCAACTGAACAAAAATTATTAGGAGCGGGCGCCTTGAAATAGATCCTGTATTGGCCAGCGTCTTGAGTCGCTCTTGGGCGGTAAAAGCGCTATATAAGAAAGATTAAATATATAAATAAATAACAGTGATTTGATCTGTCCTTTAAAGAGTCCCAGCATGACACATTTTAACGCCGTAGGCACGCTTTCAAATTCACAATTAGTGTCGCCCCACCGGAATACGATAAAGGTGAAATAAGCAAAGCCAAAACTCTTTTCAAAAATTCGGTTTTGATATAACTCGATAAACTCAGTTGTATATGGGTCTATTTATAGCATCAATGAGTCTAAAAATAGCGCCTGCGTAGGACAATTTTGTTTGTATAGTAAGCATAACTTGTTGGTTTGCAAAACAAGGAAAGGACGCCACCCAGGCAGGGGTGCACTAAGGCGTTTATTGGAGTTTGTCACCTACACGTTTGAAGAAAGGCCGGATTCTTTGATTTGCCGCTTTGGCGACACCGCATGGAAGTTTGAAACACCGTGCAACATCTCATAGTGTAGTAGTAAGAAAAAGAGATTTCTCTTCTATAGCGCTCTTACAAGCTCAGAGAGCTTGTCAAAGCGCTGGCCCGTAATATCCAGCAATCACACAGTAGTTTGCTGAAATCAGGATTCGAACCCACGTCGCTCAAGACGCACTCACACAAGTTGTGCGCTCTGACCACTGAGCCATCTCTGTCGCAACTGAGGGAAGGACAAGCAAAGGGGTGAGGAGACTAAATGTTTTGAAAAAAAGAGAGCGAGTACGTTCAAGCTTCTGAGGGAAAGATGTTCCGCCGCTTATGAAGGTGTGACTGTTCATGTCGCCGTGTCTCCCGCGGATGTATATATAACCATGGACTGGCGTGGCACTTTCCCACTTGGAGCTAAAGCTTCTACCAACTTTGCGCTTCCCAACAAATGGTAGACAAACTTTGTCATTAGGTATGTACTCCTTGGTTACTTTAAACTGCTTTGAAGGTCGGCTAATTTCAAGTCATCCTAAATTTATATTCAAGACATTCTATAATCCTGGATGTTCTTTGCCTTTGAAAAATAAACCCTTTCAACAAAAGCAACTACAGAGTGGTTGAAAAGTAACTCGCTATTAAAGTTTGCTGATAACCTTTGTCATTACTACTGTGTGTGCATCAAACAACACATGTTGGGATCTTTACAGTGGGATCATAGCTGTAAACTGTTAAGGAGAGGACATTTTGCGAAGGGTCTTCTGCCCAACTGAGAGAGAGAGAGAGAGAGAGAGAGAGAGGAGAGAGAGAGAGAGAGAGAGAGAGAGAGGGAGAGAACGGAGGCCCTTACCATTAAAAAAAACCACCTCGTTGGTTAGACGCCGCTGATTGTCGGTGGGGTATATACACCGATCCAAGGTACAAGAGATACAACTGTCTAGCGCTTTGCACTACGGATAGAGGGAAGGGGAAGGGTGGGGGGTGTAACTGGAGCAATATAATTATTTAGAGAGTGAAATAGGGTGTGGAGAGAGAGAGAGAGAGAGAGAGAGAGAGAGAGAGAGAGAGAGAGAGAGAGAGAGAGAGAGAGAGAACAGAGAGAGAGAGAGAACAGAGAGAGACAGACAAAGCTATAGAGGAGGGAACAGGTGTATGACCTTGTGTGTGTGCGAGAGAGAGATGGGGAGTGCGAGAGAAAGATGGGAAGATGAAGGGAGAAAGGGGATGAATAGACACTTGGCTAGCACTTTGCAGCAATGTAGCAAAGGGACGCCACCGCCTTCTATCTTTGTGGTCGCTCCGGATCTCTGTGATCTGTTGTCTTCTCTTTGAACTACCATTTTCACACCTTTAGAGAGAGGTGGAGAGAGAGAGAGAGAGAGAGAGAGAGAGAGAGAGAGAGAGAGAGAGAGAGAGAGAGAGAGAGGAGAGAGAGTGAGAGAGAGAAGGATGGCTAGTTTGAGACACTGCAGTAAGGCTCCCCGTCTTAAACGATCATCATGCTTTGACCTTTGTAGCTTCAATTCCACAGCAGTTAGGGTTGTTTAAAGCATAGGTAGGGAAACTTCTCACTAAGATAGGCCGTAGCATAATCCCGCTGACTTATATCCGTCACCCCCGCGCGAGGGCGCTAGGGCTCACGAAATTTCGCGGGCTTTGGCTGACCACAAGGTTAGGTAGAGCATTATTTATCTAACTCTCACCCTCGAAGGAAGCACACGCTGAAAGTTCTCTCAGAAGATTACGCAGGTGACGGCTGAAATTCATTCATCGCAGTATAGCCATGGCCTGACATTGTCGAAAAGACGAGCAGGCTTGGTCCGAGGCAGGAGATAGACCACTGAGAGTCAACCCTGACAATCGGCCTGCACTTGAGCATCGAGCACTGCGCTACGATAGCTCTGTAGTCAACAAACGAGACCAGGCGACAACAGCCCCGCACCTCAACGATCAAATTAAGTGACACAGAAGAAGTGCACAAACATTGATCTTTAAGGACTCTGCGATAGTCCACTCTTCCTGAAGAAACGAACATTAGGCAAAACCAGAACAAAGCCCAGTGATGAAACAGTAGCAAGTATCAAGAACAGTTGCAGAATAGACCCATCAAAGAGCGAACTACTCGAAGTGAATCTTGGACTGTTAGGTTAATCCTAGCTATATTACGTTTTGGACATTTAAGTTAATATAGTTATTAGAAAATTACATATAGGGTATAGGAAATAAATGTGTGATATTTACTGTTAACAAGTGGCTGGACTACCTATGTTTCATAGCCGTGCGAGAGCTAGCTAGTGTGTCAGTGAATCTTTACATGTTTTTCCCTATCTCTGTAACCATATCCTCACACAGACTGTACCAAATAAATAAATGTATTAAGAATAGTGGTGGGAGGACAACATTCGAGAATGGGCTGGTTTGACACTGAGCGAAGCCATCAGGGCTGCTGAGGACAGAGAAAGATGGAGTATGCTGGTTAAACGATCATCTGTGGTGCCCCTACGACCTCCGGGTTACGGGACAGGATAGGATAGGATAGGAAGAATAGTCATAGGGCGATCGAGCTAGCCGATCCCCGCAAACGAAAGACGAGAGGGCAATAGCATTCCATTGTGCAGAGCCCAGCAAAAATAAACCCATCGTCACAGAGAGTGTAGGTACAGGAGAGAAAGAAAGAGAGAGAGAGGGGGTTCCAGAGAGAGAAGGATGGAGAGCAAGGGCGGATTATGCTGTTGATGAGGGGGAGGGGGTTCACTCATTCTTATAACATTACTGGCATGATTGATTGAAAAATAAACAAAAATATCGAAACGACAAAATATCGAAACGTTTGATTAAATGACGCTTCGACTTTTGGTCTAATTGTTGTTGTCCATTCGATATATTTACTTCATTCGCTTCGATCCATTGCCTGTTCGATATATTGACAATTTGGTTTCAAGACTTTTCTATCATACGATTTAAAGACGTTTCGATCATATGTCGGTTCGATTTCACAGCGTTTCGATCAAATGTCGGTTTCGATATAATGTCGGTTCACCAACTACGCTAAGCTTTTCAAAATCCAAATGAATACAGAATTTATTAAATATGATGTCGTCGAACACATGCAAATATGCAAGGGACAGAACCCTAATATCCTGAAGTTTAACCGCAATGTTGTTCAAAACATGAGAACTGCCAATAAAACATTATTTAAAAGTGGGTATGCCATAATGGCATTGGAGGTCTGAGAGGGGGAGAGAAAGGAAACGTGTGTATGTGTGTGTGTTTGTGCGTGTGCTGTGTTATTTTTCAATTGTTTATCGTACCCGTCATGTGACCATAAACCCCCTACTATGCCTCCAGGACCTGCTTCTCTATAGGTTTCTGCACCTCGAACAACTTTCACTGATTCAGTATTGAAACAGTTCAAATATTCTGTGACGGGTATCCCAGTCTACCGATTAGCCGATGGTGGGTGTAGACACTGGACTTAACGTTTCTTTCTTTCCAATTTTCTCGACATCATAACTAACACACTTGTCAACTCCAACTACCGTGGGAAACGCGATCTTCTTCGGCCATTTTACGAGGCTGAAGTGGCAACAGCACGGCATGACCGGGGTCTTGGTGGCCACTGTACTAATTATTGTCCATCGCGGTCAGTTCTTTATTCACACTTGAGTACCCCAGGCTGCTGACGTCGGGGAACAGGTCTATGTTCCACCATCTCTACAGTCCTTTAGGTTTTTGTTCCCCTTATAGGCATATATCAGATTCAGAAAACTTTATCAACTCACGAGAGAAATTAAAACATGGATTTTGATATGGGTTTGTTCAGGTAAATGTTCCTTCAGGCCTTATAATGTTCCTTCAGGTCTTTGTTCTTCCATGAATCCATGTCTATCTGTGTTCCTCCAAGTCTACATAGTTATTGTGTGTAACAAGCGATCGTGTACGTTGATTGCAGATCGCCGCGCATTGAACCTGATTTAGGAATAAGGCATATACAGCATCTTTTATTATTATTATTATTATTATTATTATTATTATTATCATTATTATTATTATTATTATTATTATTATTATTATTATTATTATTATTATCATTATCAATATTATTATTATTATTATTATTATTATTATTATTATTATTATTATTATTATTAGTCCCAGGTCTGTGTTTCCCCAGAAGAATGACGTCTAACGTCCACACCCACTATTTGGCCATACGGCAGACGGGGATATTCATCTCAGGGAACCTAAATCAACACTGAGCCTCCAGAGCATTCATACTGCTATCACAAAAATTGAAAAATTTGCCACTTTTTTGTTGCCCACCACGGGATTCGAACCTGGGTTATTTGCGTGTCAGGCGAACGCTCTACCTGTTTGGGTCCCAGGTCTGTCTGTGGGGAAACAGACTTGAGAGTAAACCTAGACCGTGCCGGTGTGACATCATCACAGTTCCTAGTATCTTAGTTGGGCTGGGAGCGAATGAGAGCATTCTGATTGGTCGACGCGTTACAAAATTCGACGCATGCGCACAGTGCTATCATAGTCTTCGTAAGGGTTAGGGTTAGGGTTAGGGTTTGGGTTAGAGTTAAGAGTTTAGGGTTAGGGTTAGGGTTTGGGTTAGGGTTAGGGTTATGACGCCTAAAAACTTCGTGAAAAAGCCGGCCCGACATGACCTGGCGCATGCGCAAATGCGCTCGGATAAACTAGGAGACCCGGAACTTGAAGGATGTGACACCGGCAAGGATAGCTCAGTGGTCAGAGCGCACGACTTGTTGTGAGTGCGTCTTGGGCGACGTGGGTTCGAATCCTGACTTCAGCAAACTATTGTGTGATTGCTGGATATTACGGGCCAGCGCTTTAAGAAGCTCTCTGAGCTTGTAAGTGCGCTATATAAGAGAAATCTCCTTCCTCCTTCCTTCCTCCTTTAATTAAAATCGCAGTCCTGCGCAGCAATTACCTCATGGTCGCTGTCCACGATCGCCACGCAGCGCCTTCTTTGCATGACAAGCTTACCTGATCAATATGTATTAGGGGAGAGGATTAGGCCTACTACCTACAACTGTTTGTCTTCCTTAGTTGCTAAAGTCAATAGCTATTACAAGCGCTGCGAGGGACAGCTACTGTTTCGGTCATAAACTTACTCCAACAGTCATGGTTGTAGAGTAGTGGCCAGACACTGTCTTTGATCATCATCGCTCCAAGTCGCAACCACCCAGCAGGGTCACTGTCTGGTCACTTGTTCGCTGCAGTCCATCGGCGACAGTCAGTCTGTCACACTTGTTACTGCCTCTCATTGCGTTGCCTAACCCTAGGTACTTCGAGAGTATCACCGTTGCGCTAAGATGAGGTTGCGAGGTGTATGTCTGCAGATGCAACTCCTTTACCTAACTGGAAAGCGACTGCTGCTAATATTGCTACTGATTACTGCTGAATGACGAACCTTGACGTTCGAACCTACCATTGGCCATATAGCATAACCAACCCATGGAAGACACCGAACCGCCAAAACAATCATACTGCTAATGTGGACAGTGAAAAATGGCCATTTCGATTTTGCCCATCACGGGATTCGAACTACGACTACTACTACTTCTACTGTACTACTACTACTACTACTACTACTACTACTACTACTACTACTACTACTACTAGTACTACTACTGTTATTACTTCTACTGTACAACAACTACTACTACTACTACTACTACTACTACTATTACAAACTTCAAATAATACTCAAAGCTTAGTGAAAAATCTGTAAATATTGACCAATCAGGATAAGCCTTTGCATCCACCAATTTCGCTAGTTCGAAAGTCTTTCGCAGACCGAAATAGCGTAAAAAGTACCTATGTCGTCATTACCCTACTAACGGAAAGATCTGACGTGGTCCTCGTCCACCAAACGTAGTAGTGAGCACCGCAAACTCACCAATCCTAATTGATCTCGCGAGGACCTAGCTTCGACAACGACTTTCAAAACTAGTGTGAAATGCGCATGATGAAAGAGTGCAGGAGAACTTCTGAAATCCCGCTGAACTGTGTGTAAAAGAGGAATTTGTGTTAAAAAAAAAAGGTAAAGGTAGTCCCATAGCCTTGTGGCCGTAGGGGAGCGTGATGTTGGAGATCACACTTATCTTGGGCCAGCGTAATGAGGGTGATGCCCAACTCTCTCCCTCGCTGCTTTACCTTCCCCACCCTCAAGAGAGTAGGTACTCAATCACAGTTGAGTCAACTGGGGGCGTTGTTGTTTGTCGCTTCACACCTTAGCGGTCACCCATCCAAGTGCTAACCGCACCGGACGGTGCTTCACTTTCGACACAGTAGCGAGTGCTCCAACCACTGCACTATCCGACACCCCAATTTGTGTTGGAATGACATATATCTATGATGCTTGCTATTGGCGGTGTAAACTGTAAAGGCAGTGACGGAGCCCAGGCCGTCTACACTTCTACTACTTGCTGGGTATAATTACCGATCCTCATAAATATTCCAACTGTGATGATTACAGCTGTATTGTGCAGCAGCCATCATGCAATTGTAACTGAAACTGATACACCACTGATCGATGCTCTTTAGATACTTCTTCCTTAAGAGTGGCACTATAAACTACTACTACAACTACAACAACAATAACTACTACTACCGTCAGTACTACAACAACAATAACTACTACTCCTACTACTACTACTACTAATTCACTACTACTACTACTTCTACTACTACTACTACTACGACTACGGCTACAACTACTACTACTACTACTACTACTACTACTAATACTGGATGCTATAATTATACACGCTTTTTCCCAAATAACCAATAAGGCTCAAAGTGCGGCGATCTATATCGACATGCACGCCCACATGTTTCATCCACTCTCACATACACAACAAACAAACATCTACCACCCAAACCTGTGGTGCACAGGCAGGAAAATCGATATTAGAAGACGGAAAGAAAATCCAATTTTTAGTTTTGAAATTTTAGATTGACTGCTTCCAATACCATTATTGAAGGGAGGGAGGAAACCGGAGTACCCGCAGGACACCCTCGGTGATCGTGACCTCAATAGTCTCGTACCTAAGTTATATAAGTTCTCCCCTTGCGGGATTTGAACCCGCTATCTTCGGCCTAGGAAACCGGCGACCCTTGCTCCACGAGGTTTTACTATTACTACTACTACTACTACTACTACTACTACTACTACTACTACTACTACTACTACTACTACTACTACTACTACTACTACTACTGCTGCTGCTGCTGCTGCTGCTGCTGCTACTACGTTAATTGAGGTTGGACGTAGAAAAGAGTGCATATTTAGAAAAACTTCCAAACCAGTCATATCCGGATAGGTTTGTTTGATCATTATTTTTTATCTACTGTTCACAGCAGCAAGGAAACAAGCAGTAACATTAATAATAGGAAGACTAGAATTTAAAATGTTGACAACTTTTCTGAAGCCTTTTGAAACAACGTCTCAAAAATCTCTCACAGAAATCACTGATGCGTGTCCTCCCATCGGGTACGGTAAGGTAAGGTTAGGAGCCCCAGGAGTCTCAGGTAAGGTTGTCTTTTCCCTTCTTGCACGCTTACAATCCTTCCCCCCCACTATCCACCCTTCCCCCACCCCACGCTCCACCCCACGCACACTCCACACACAGACACATACACCTTTCGGCGAAAGAGCAGGACAGGAGTCCCAAGTTTGGGAGTTAAGCCTGCCTTACCCTCCCCCCCCCTCCAATTTCCCCTCGCCCCTCTTCCTTCCTTCCTTCTTCTCCCATCCTCTTACACCCCATGGGAGTGAGGGAGAGGGGGAGGGGCGAGGGACGGGAGCGAGGGAGGGGTGGGTGGATGGGTTGAAGGTAAGACACGAACAGGTAAAATGCGCCACAAGATTTGCTCCGCTCTTTTCCGCATCTCCCCCACCCCTTCCAACACACACACATATTCTAAACACAACTACACTCGTTCCTCCCCCCTTCCCTCCCCCTATGTCTTAAGAAGTGGGGAAAAAAAAAAAAAAAAGAAAAAGTGGAAGGTGAAAGACATCTTATTGGACATAGTACATAATTATAAATTGGCTACGACGTTTGTCTAATATTAGATATAGATATAGATAAATAAATAAATAAATAAATAAATAAATAAATAAATAAATAAATAAATAAAAGAAATGGTCAAAAGGTCGAAAAAGATTCTTAGAACCTAGCCCCTAACCTCTCATTCTGTCCTTCTAAGCGAGAGAGAGAGAGGGGGGCTAGGAGCAAGCGAGAGAGAGAGAGAGAGGAGAGAGAGAGAGAGAGAGAGAGAGAGAGAGAGAGAGAGAGAGAGAGAGAGAGAGAGAGAGAGAGAGAGAAGAAAGCAACAAATGCCAGGTACGTTCGGATCCTCCCAGCTCTGTACCGCCCATGGGTGCGATGGAGAAAGCCGAGAAATAGACCATAGAGAGAGGCGTCAACATTGTCACTGCACCCCAAGCGGTAGCGACGGGGGAGCGGCGCCGTCCCAGACCCGCTTCCTGCTGGCCAGTTGAAGAGAGAGCGAGGATGGTGGAGATGTGGAAGGAAAGGAGAGAAAAAGAGAGAGAGAGAGAAGATAAGATAAGATAAGATAAGATAAGATAAGATAAGATAAGATAAGATAAGATAAGATAAGATAAGATAAGATAAGATCACAATTTTATTTAACAGCGGTAAAAGGGTAAGCACTGGATGTGCGTATTTACATCTTGCCTTTTGGGCTTGTAACAATAACTAGTAGTATAACAAAATAACTTTATAAGAAAAAGAGAGGGAGAGAGAGAGGAGAGAGCGAGAAATGGAGATAGAGAGGGAGAGAGAGGAATGGATGGAGGGAGAGAGGGAGGGAGAGAGGGAAAAAGAGAGAGAATGGAATGGAGAGAGAGAAAGGGTAAGAGAGAGGAAGAGATAGAGAGGAAGGAAGATAGAGGGGGAGGAGTGTGTAGTGTATAGTGTAGTGTATAGTGTAGTGTACAATGTAGTGTATAGTATAGTGTAGTGTATAGTGTAGTGTACAGTGTAATGTATAGTGTAGTGTATAGTGTAGTGTATAGTGTAGTGTAGGATATAGTGTAGTGTATAGTGTAGTGTACAGTGTAGTGTATAGTGTAGTGTATAGTGTAGTGGGAAAACGTGCCGGCTACACAAATACACCCAGGAAGCACCATGTCCTAGACGTGACGGCTACACAAATACACTTAGCAAGCACCATGTCCTAGACGTGCAGGCTACACCAGTGAAACACCCAGCAAGCACCATGTCCTAGACGTGACGGCTACACAAATACACCCAGCATGCACCATGTCCTAGACGTGACCGCTACACAAATACACCCAGCATGCACCATGTCCTAGACGTGACGGCTACACAAATACACCCAGCAAGTACCATGTCCTAGACGTGACGGCTACACAAATACACCCAGCATGCACCATGTCCTAGACGTGACGGCTACACAAATACACCCAGTAACCACAATGTCCTAGACGTGACGGCTACACAAATACACCCAGCAAGTACCATGTCCTAGACGTGACGGTTACACAAATACACCCAGCATGCACCATGTCCTAGACGTGACGGCTACACAAATACACCCAGCAACCACAATGTCCTAGACGTGACGGCTACACAAATACACCCAGCAAGTACCATGTCCTAGACGTGACGGTTACACAAATACACCCAGCATGTACCATGTCCTAGACGTGACGGCTACACAAATACACCCAGCAAGTACCATGTCCTAGACGTGACCGCTACACAAATACACCCAGCAATCACCATGTCCTAGACGTGACGGCTACACAAATATACCCAGCAATCACCATGTCCTAGACGTGACGGTTACACAAATACAGCCAGAAAGCACCATGTCCTAGACGTGACGGCTACACAAATATACCCAGCAACCACCATGTCCTAGACGTGACGGCTACACAAATACATCCAGCAAGCACCATGTCCTAGACGTGACGGCTACACAAATACAGCCAGTAAGCACCATGTCCTAGACGTGACGGCTACACAAATACATCCAGCAAGCACCATGTCCTAGACGTGACGGCTACACAAATACATCCAGCAAGCACCATGTCCTAGACGTGACGGCTACACAAATACATCCAGCAAGCACCATGTCCTAGACGTGACGGCTACACAAATACATCCAGCAAGCACCATGTCCTAGACGTGACGGCTACACAAATACAGCCAGTAAGCACCATGTCCTAGACGTGACGGCTACACAAATACATCCAGCAAGCACCATGTCCTAGACGTGACGGCTACACAAATACATCCAGCAAGCACCATGTCCTAGACGTGACGGCTACACAAATACACCCAACAATCACCATGTCCTAGACGTAACGGCTACACTGGTGAAACACCCAGCAATCACCATGTCCTAGACGTGACGGCTACACTGGTGAAACACCCAGCAATCACCATGTCCTAGACGTGACGGCTACACAAATACCCCCAGCATGCACCATGTCCTAGACGTAACGGCTACACAAATACACCCAACAATCACCATGTCCTAGACGTAACGGCTACACAAATACACCCAACAATCACCATGTCCTAGACGTGACCGCTACACAAACACAACCAGCAAGTACCATGTCCTAGACGTGACGGCTACACAAATACACCCAGCAAATACCATGTCCTAGACGTGACGTCTACACAAATACACACAGCAAGTACCATGTCCTAGACGTGACGGCTACACAAATACACCCAGCAAGTACCATGTCCTAGACGTGACGGCTACACAAATACACCCATCAAGCACCATGTCCTAGACGTGACGGTTACACAAATACACCCAGCAATCACCATGTCCTAGACGTGACGGCTACACAAGTACACCCAGCAAGTACCATGTCCTAGACGTGACGGCTACACAAATACACCCAACAATCACCATGTCCTAGACGTGACGGCTACACAAATACACCCAGCAATCACCATGTCCTAGACGTGACGGCTACACAAGTACACCCAGCAACCACCATGTCCTAGACGTAACGGCTACACAAGTACACCCAGCAACCACCATGTCCTAGACGTGACGGCTACACCGGTGAAACAACCAGCAAGCACCATGTCCTAGACGTAACGGCTACACAAGTACACCCAGCAACCACCATGTCCTAGACGTAACGGCTACACAAGTACACCCAGCAACCACCATGTCCTAGACGTGACGGCTACACAAATACACCCAGCAACCACCATGTCCTAGACGTGACCGCTACACAAACACAACCAGCAACCACCATGTCCTAGACGTGACGGCTACACAAATACACCAGCAAGCACCATGTCCTAGACGTGACGGCTACACAAATACACCCAGCAACCACCATGTCCTAGACGTGACCGCTACACAAATACACCCAGCAACCACCATGTCCTAGACGTGACGGCTACACAAATACACCAGCAACCACCATGTCCTAGACGTGACGGCTACACAAATACACCAGCAACCACCATGTCCTAGACGTGACGGCTACACAAATACACCCACCAAGCACCATGTCCTAGACGTAACGGCTACACTGGTGAAACACCCAGCATGCACCATGTCCTAGACGTGACGGCTACACAAGTACATCCACCAAGCACCATGTCCTAGACGTGACGGCTACACAAATACACCCTGCAAGCACCATGTCCTAGACGTGACGGCTACACTGGTGAAACACCCAGCATGCACCATGTCCTAGACGTCACGGCTACACTGGTGAAACATCCAACAAGCACCATGTCCTAGACGTCACGGCTACACAAAAACACCCACCAAGCACCATGTCCTTTCTCACCCTTAGCTGGTCGCCCATGCAGGATTGTGCTCAGTGGTGATCTGAGCGTCAGGCCCAAAGGCTGCAAGTGTGTGCCTCGAGTTAGATCTTGTGTCCGCCAGCGCCTTGAGCAGCTTTTACGCTAGAAAAGCGCTATATAAAAACGATTCAATGAATAAATAAATACAATTTGCAAATAAACAATTCCATTTCTTCTCCCTTTTCTTCTTCCATCTTCCATCACTCCAACTCTCCCCACCCCTCTCCTCCCCTTCTCCACAACTCTCACCCTACCTCGCCACCCCCCCCCCCCCCTCTGTCTCTCTCTGCCTCTCTCTCTCTCTCTCTCTCTCTCTCTCTCTCTCTCTCTCTCTCTCTCTCTCTCTTTCTCTCTCTCCGCTTATCTCAGCGTGTTGTTTAAAGGTAATACGGATGTCAACATTCGGAGGTGCGAATTTCAGTCCCTGTCGACTTGATTACATCTCTCCCCCACCCCCTCCCCCGGGCAATTCTGACGCTTCCTGTAACGACGTCACAATAGAATGACATCAGGAATGACCTCTCCATCAAGGGGGGGGGGGGGGGGAATCCACGGGGAACTGTGTTTAAAATGTTGAGATCTTGTACGTATGAGTCAAGTACAAACGACGTCAATTGAACAATAAAATAAGTTAGGTTATACGGATCCTAACAACAGTGACATTGAGAACAGGATCTTTAGTCTAAAAAGTTGCTCTTGTGTGTGTTAGTTTAGCAAAAGAGCGGGAAACAGCCACTCACTTTTCACTGGGACAGCTGGGTCAGTACTTGGTGTCCCTACGGCCATTGAAAACGGGTGGTGGTTTACATTGTACTGTCCGTCAACGTTGGCAGCGAATCTTGTACATCCCAAGTCACCACGGCATCAGGCTTTGACCACGATCTGTTCATTGGGGTGCTGTGTAATTCCAAACATGCTTGACTGATTGAGTGAATGAATGAATGAACCTTGATGTGTAACGTCCACCCCAACCATTGGCGATACGGCAGACGGGGATAGCCATCCACGGGTGAAGAAGGGAGAGGGACCTGAACCAACGCTCAACCTCCATACCAATCGCATTGCTAAGATGGACAAAAGAAGAAGAAGAAGAAGAAGAAGAAGAAGAAGGTGATGATGATGATGATGATGATGATGATGATGATGATGATGATGATGATGATGATGATGATAATGATGAAGATGATGATGATGATGATGATGATGATGATGATGATGATGATGATGATGATGATGATGATGATGATGATGATGAAAAAGAAGAAGAACAACACCAAGCACAAGAAGAAGAACAACAAGCACAAGAAGAACAAGAATTTTAAAAAAAAAAGTTTAAAGCAAAGAAAGTGTACAGAAATGACACAAGGAACACAGATGAAAAAAGGGGCGGGGTCTTGTCTTTCCATTTCATTTGACGGTCCATGTCTGCTTTCTTTACTTACTTTTAACGGTAGCACTCTATCCAACCCTGACGGTTCAGCAATGCGTGTCAAACAAGAAGGAGTACTCTGCAATTATCTACCCTTGTGTTCCGCGTGATTGACTTCGCCTATGTGTATTTGTGGGTCAGAGAAAAAGAGAGAGAGACAAAATACGTGTCAAACTTTTGAACTCGACAGACAGTAAATAAAAGAGAGGATTGAGGCGAGGGGACGGAGACAGACAGACAGACAGACAAACAGAGACAGTAAGTGAGAGATATTAGCTTCAGTGATAGACAGTGGCTTAATAATGTCCACCTTAATATGTCTGTGTCAACAAACACACAACACGCACACGCACACACACCCTCCCAAACACACACCCACCCACACGCACACACACATACACAAACACACACAACCGTGTAGAAACACCGTTGTGATGACTTTCATGAAACTCTACATACGTTACTTTGACATTTTTTACGAATTTGTCCATTTTTCTTAAGCTAACCCTAACCCTAACTCTAACCCTAACCCAAACGCTAACCCAAACCCCAAAAATTACCCCTTAACCTAACCCGAAGCCTAAAACAGCCCTAACCCTAACGGAACACAGCTTTGACGTCAAACTAACAGGGTCCGTCAAAAGAAAGTACGTAGAGATTCAAGTGTATTGTCAGAATAACGACGTTTCTGCCTAGCCACCCACATAAAACACACACACACACACACAACCGTGTAGAACCGCAGTTGTGATGACTTTCAAGAAACTCTACATAGTTACTTTGACATTTTTACAATTTTGTCCATTTTTTAAGGCTATCCCTAACCCTAACCCTAACACAAACCCTAACCCTTAACCTAACCCTAAAGCAGCTCTAACCCTAACGGAACACTGTTTTGACGTAAAAATTACGGGGTCCGTCAAAGGAAAGTACGTAGAGGTTCAAGTGTAGGTCAGAATAAAGGCGTTTCTATTTAGCCACACGCACACACACACACACACACGCACACCCACACACACACACACACATCACCATCAACCAAGGAAAGCAAACGGAATGAAATAAAGCAGACCAACAATCTACTGCAACTCTAGCATTTTAATAACAAGTGTATTTATTTATTTTAATTTTCCCGCCTAGCGCTTTTCCAGCTCAAGAGCTGCTCAAGGCGCTGACCCATATAAGATCTGACACAAGTCGCCCGAGATGCTCATTTGCAGCCTTCAGCGCACATCGTGTGACGGCCTAGCCAACTGAGCACAATCCTGGGCGATTGGAGGTTAGGGAGAATATAGAGACTTAGTGCTAGCTGGATTTTGTTATTCAGCCGGCACCAACAGGCCTAGGACATGAGCATCAGGATCTTTATTAAAGTCCGTGAGATGAAATGCGTACGCGCACCGGGAAGACCTTGGTTTATACTCTCATCCGAAGGATCCGAAAGATATCCATGGTGACTATGGTAGATTTCAACATGCTTTAGTCAGAAGTGCAATTTCATGTCGCCAACCCTGTCTTATCCTATCCCATCCTATCCCGTACCTCGAAAGTCGTTGGGGCACCAC
>CM072525.1:12438949-12521449 GCA_036898135.1 Oncomelania hupensis | reverse complement strand
AAGAGATGTCACAGTATAAGAGATGTCACAGTATAAGAGGTGTCACAATATAGGAGGTGTCACAGTATAAGAGGTGTCACAGTATAAGAGATGTCACAGTATAAGAGATGTCAGAGTATAAGAGGTGTCACAGTATAAGAGGTGTGAAAGTATAAGAGATGTCACAGTATAAGAGATGTCTCGCCTGGAGGGAATGGACTTGAGTTTATTGATAGCATGTTGGATATCATCCGTTTTGGATGCTATCCTCCGCGGATGAGGGAATGATAGGAATGATAGAAAGGAAGAAATGATAGGAATGATAGTAAGGAAGGAATGATAGTAAGGAAGGAATGATAGTAAGGAAGGAATGATAGGAAGGAAGGTATGATAGGAAGGAAGGTATGATAGGAAGGAAGGTATGATAAGAATAATAGGAAGGAATGATAGGAAGGAAGGAATGATAGGAAGGAAGGAATGATAGGAAGGACGGAATTATAGGAAGGAATGATAGGAATGATACGAAGGAAGGAATTATAGGAAATAAGGAATGATAGGAAGGAAGGAATGATAGGAAGGAAGGAATGATAGGAATGATAGGAAGGAATGATGGGAAGGAAGTAATGATAGGAGGGAAGGAATGATAGGATGGAAGGAATGATAGGAAAGTACGAATGATAGGAAGGAAGGAATGATAGGAATGCACGAAAGGAAGGAAGGAATTATATGAATGATAAGAAGGAAGAAATGATAGGAATGATAGGAGGGAAAGAATGAATGAAAGGAATGAACGAAAGGAAGGAAGGAATAATAAGAATTATAGGAAGAAAGGAATGATAGGAAGGAAGGAATGATAGGAAGGAAGGAATGTTTGGAAGGAAGGAAGAAATGATAGGAATTATAGGAATGATAGGAAGGAAGGAATGATAGGAAAGGTCTTATCTCCCCTTTCAAGTTTCTATGTACATTTCATAGACTAATAAATCCTTTTCTGCTGCTAGCAGTTTAGCGTTTGTGGATTTTGTGCCGTAGATTCAGATGGCCATTTCGCTGCGTTCTCTGCTCAGGCAGTGTCTCTGACGAGCTTGCTGAAGATCAAGTGACTGATTTTTCAACGACGCCTGAATGAAGTCATCAGGAGATATAAAAAAAAACAACAACAATATCTTTATGACAATAGAAACGGGAAGGAACTTAATTTACTGAAAGGGAATTCATTTGCCAAAAACTAGTTATGAAAGGCTAGAGTTCTAAACAGTCCGACAGACCGCCACACAAGCCATTGGACAACACGATGACCTGCTCACAGTGGTGGAAAAACGTAAACTTCGATGGTATGGCCACGTCACCAGATCATCAGGTCTTGCAAAGACCATCCTACAAGGCACAGTGCAAGGAGGTAGAAGAAGAGGGAGACCGAAAAAGAGGTGGGAGGACAACATTCGAGAATGGATTGGTTTGACACTAAGCGAAATATTCAGGGTTGCTGAGGACAGGGAAAGATGGAGTACTCTGGTTAAAGGATCATCTGTGGTGCCCCTACGACCTCCGAGTTATGGGATGGGATAGGATAGGATAGGATAGGATAGAGTTCTAAACAACGTGTATCAGTCTTTTTTTTTAAAGACATTGTTATAAGTATTGACGGTGAGACAAATCCAAAATTATGGCTTTTTTTTTTTATCAAGCAATATAATATGTATTGCATTGTATTGAATTATAATGTATTCTGTGGTATTGTATTGCAGTTTAGTGTAGTATAGTATGCTTAATTGTATGGTAATTGTAATTGTAAAGTATTGTATTGTGAATGCGTCAGGGTTTTCAGGAACCTCAGTATGCCTGCTGATACTCTGGACAACACCGCGTGACGATTTGTACCTGCTGTACAGTTCTGGATGGTCCTCTCATTAAATAGCCGTATCAGTCATTCATGCAAACGTCATCATTCATTTCCTCTGCCCACTGAGCGTCCCATTTCTTTTAGGCACCCCTGCACAACTTTCTTTTTTACGCCTTCTTGCCACTTCCGGTTTCCCTTCCTTCGGAGTTGTCTCCCTCTCCTAGGTGCGCATGCGCTGTGACGGCGCCTGCCAACTTCCGGTCTCGGGGAGCGGCAAAATGGCGGGCAGGAAAGTGGTCGTATTTTATTTCTCGCAGAGGAGAGCCAGCTATCTTGGTCGATCTCGGCGCTGGAGGGTTTGTAGGTGGAGTGGGGAGGAGGTGAGGGGAGGAAAAAGGGTTAAATAGAGTTTTCGTTAGGGAAAGGGAAAGAATTGATTTGTAATGATGATTGGTGAGTAAGAGAGAGAGAGAATGAGAGAGAGAGAGAGAGAGAGAGAGAGAGAGAGAGAGAGAGAGAGAGAGAGAGAGAGAGAGAGAGTTACCTTTGATTTTCATCTCTTGACCTTGACCTTGATTAAAATGCTGCAGTTAAATTATCGATCGATCATTCAATCAGTCAATATCGTAATGTCATGCCATGTGCAAACTAACAGTAAGATTATAAATCTTCTCGTTCACTTATTCTCTTCCTCGTTTTCGCTCGTTTTCTTTTTTTTTGGTTTTAAATTCACCTTTCCGTCCTCTTATTTCTTCTTTTTCCTCAGTCCTGATGTTACCCTCCTCCTTGTTATCTCGATCTTCTTTCTCTTTCTCCGCCTTCGCATCATCGTCCCTTGTTCTTCATTATTTTGTCTTCCGTCTTCGCCTTGACTGGCCCACTGCCAAAGCCACGGTTGCTGGAGGTAGCAATTTCACATCCATCGCTGTCCTTCCGCACCAGATCAGGTCATAATTATTGCTTGATCTCTCTCCCTATCTCTCTCCCTCCTTCCATTCTCCATACTCCCTCTCCCCCTTTGTCTTCCAATCTCGCGCGCACCCGTCTTCTCTCCCACTAACTCCCCACACTTCCGCTTTTTCTCTCCCACCAACTAACTTAACTATAACAATCAAAGCTCTCACCCTCTCGAGATTACCATTGTTCTCTCTCTCTCTCTCTCTGTGTCTCTGTCTGTCTGTCTGTCTGTCTCTGTCTGTCTCTCTCTCTCTCTCTCTGTCTCTCTCTCTCTCTGTGTCTCTCTCTGTCTCTCTCTGTCTCTCTCTCTCTCTCTCTCTCTCTCTCTCTCTCTCTCTCTCTCTCATTTGTATAACAAGATTAGTAGCGCGCGTAAGTGCCTATCAGAATTTCTAGATCATTAATATTGTATTAAACTGTTTGTATTGAATGCATGGAACGAAGAAAACGCAGCTTCTTTTAAAGTGTATTTACCCTTATTTTTCACAGTCTCTCAAGCCATGTTTGTTTGTTTTGCCTAAAACCTTTACGGAGGATAGAGCCTAAAATAAACTTGAAAACGTGGAATCAAAAGAAGATCTCAATTTTCTGTTCAGCAACAACCGAACAGAAGAACAATAGATAATTTATTTATTTATTTATTTATTTATTATTTATTTATTTAATCGCCCGTATATAGCGCTTTTCCAGCTCAAGAGCTGCTCAAGGCGCTGGCCGATACAGGATCTAACTCAAGCCGCCCGAGGCGCCAACTTGCAACCATTGATCGCATAGTCTGATAGAGATGAGGTGCTACAGAAGACTTCTGGGTATTTCCTACACCCAGCACATCACCAACGACGAAGTCCGACAGACTTTCACACAAGCCATTGGACGACATGATGACCTGCTCACAGTGGTGAAAAAACGTCATCAGAGCATCAGACCTTGCAAAGACCATCCTGCAAGGCACAGTGCAAGGAGGCAGAAGAAGAGAGAGACAGAAAAAGAGGTGGGAGGACTGTCGCGTCACCCGAGCGGGTTCCGCGACGTTCAGCTCAAAGAACGGGTGGAAGGAATAGAAACTCTAACAAAAAAACACTAACACAAACTGCCAGATGACCAATCACACACTTTTGTTCAACAATGTCACACACACACACACAGAATATGGGATACTAAACCACCCTCAACCCCTATCAAGACCCCCAACCCGGTATTTACTGAACAATTACCTCCCTTGTCTAACTGGAAACCCCAGAACTATACACAACAGAGTACCCACAACAGTATGCAATAACAATGACAATCGGTTAAATTTCAAATAACCACAATTTAACATTAAATCCACAATTAGAAAAATCTTGAAATTCAAACGTATGGAACTAGCTGGCTTACAGTTCAAAGTCAATGTTCGAAACCTAACTATCGATTCATTGAGCTCAACGTAATACTGCGGTTAAATACTCAAGTGAAGAAAGTAATTTACACTAGATATGTTTTTAGGTGTGTGAATGCGAGTCTGTATGTGTGTGGATGCGGTGTAGTTGGGATCCTGTAGCTGAAGGACAGCCTCGTCCGAAGCAATGGCGGTCTGGGCGGTGATGGAGGGTCACTCCCATCAATGGCGCCGACAACAAAAGGGACGTAACGGTGGTGGCGGTGAGCCCAAGCAACATCCACATCCCTCAGAGGCAAGGGTAGAGATCTCAACGCTGACGTCACACGTCACAGTGGTACTGCAGAGCCACGTAGGCGTCGCAGAATTACACCAGTAGTAAGGCGTAACAGTAGTGGTACCAGAAGATAAAACAGGAGAGAATTACAATCGAAGCCCAATCCTGTGGACAAATAAGGAATCTCACTAGCTTGTCCACAAAAACTTAAATACTTCATAACAGAATACGCCTTTCGCCGTCCGCCATCTTGACCTGTTTATACATGCATCTCAAAACACAATGCATTTCTTAATTCTATAATTCTATCTCTTCCATGATACTTGGTTGTTTATATAACTATACATGATTATTAGAATTGCAATCCCATTCACACCATGGCGATTCATCTCAATCCCACCTTCATCTTCATCACTCCTCTTCACGTTGTAATACATTATCTTTTCCCATTCACAATTGTTTCTATCACACTATAATACAAACACGCTTCCCTCATATTCATCTCCTTCATCACCTCTCTCTCTCTCTCTCTCTCTCTCTGTCTCTCTCTCTCTCTCTCTCACACACACACATGCATACTTCGTTGTCGCCCTTTGACCCACTTGGCAACAACAGCAACGACATTATTTATACAAACGTTAAACCAAGAAAATCATATGAAAATCATATAAAATCGATAAACAACTATTTACCAAAATACATCCCTTTCCCCCCTCATTCACCATCATTCATTCACGTACGCAGACTCGGAGCACAGCCACTAATGAAAAGAATTGCAGGATTTACACTTACCCTTAGGTCCTCGGCTTGTGGCACACAGTACACGACACTGCACAACACAACACTATAACACACACACAGCACACTGGTTAGTCTGAGAGTTCAAATCCGTTTCTGGCTAATGCTAGCTATGGCTGGGACATCTCAATACTGTCGAAGTACTTGAGCATTAGCAGGTGCCCAATAGAGGACCACACAGCTTTAGAACAGAACTCTACACCTATATTACACAATAGATGGCAGTCACAGTCCTCCCACTACAGACTTTTTAACATCCTTGTCCCGACGAGGGCAACAAGACCTTGGGTGGTTCGAAACACTTCGAATAAAGACCCTTCCAGACGACGTTACGCTAACCTGACACACAGTCACAACGCTACTTCTGTCAAAAGTCCGACTGCATGCATAAGCAACCAAAATGACTCTGCTAACTAAATCACATACCAGCACACAAGACAACCTCGAGTCGAGCTCAGTAACCCCATTCCTAATTCCGCATATGCCCTATCCGCGTTATGCACGTGAAACCACAAATACTTACATCTTTCATACGCAGTAAAAGAAACTGCTGATATCTATGTACACTGTATATTAGAGATGTGCAACTATGCACAATATATAGCATCTCTAGCACTTGTTGAAAACTCGTGTCGTCACAAGGACAACATTCGAGAATGGACTGGCTAGCTTGACACAGACCCCTTGGGGTCATGCGCAATCTTGTCACTGTAGATTGTTCTAACCTATAAAGGGAACAGTGAAAGCCCCAGTTGAAAACCTGTCTTGCCTTTGCAGGCATGACTAATCCACTGCTCCACTGCGGCAACAGTTCCCCCCGTTGGAGTGCCGGGGGTTTCAGTATAAATAGTATCCCCACTTTCTGGAAATTTAGTGCTTTAAATTCCCACTGTCGCTGTCTTCATCATTTGCTCTTTCCCATTCCTGATCTGTCCTATCACTCTGCTATACTTTCTTCTTCTTCGCTAGATCAATGACCTACCTTTTTTCTTGAAAACTCTTCCTGGACAAGACTCCTTGTTTGTGTATGAGGTCTGTTGGATCAGCTTGGGAGTGTTGGACGCTTTCTGCCGGGTGGTCACTAGGGCTTCCTATGATTGTATTATTTCGCACTATATGCATTTTATATGTATGTGTTTTGTTGATGATTTATAATGATGGTTGTATTCTATTTTGTTTTTGTAACCGGGGTGTTCGCGTAGTTGAGGTCAACCCTCAGCCGTCCCCCGCATGGGATGTCTTTATTGTAAAGTGACTGGCCGGTGGAGGGCATTCAATTTTCCCACTAGGGTTGTTTCGGCAGATCTTTTATGCGGATCGGGGGTTGTCCGGTCCTGATTTGGCTCGGAAGAGTCCGCTGGACCTAAAGCAACAATAAATCAATCAATCAAAGCTTGACACAGAACGAAGCCATGAGGTTTGCTGAGGACAGAGCAAAATGGAGTACGCTGGCTAAACGATCATCTGCGGTGCCCAAACGACCTTCGAGTTATGGGATAGGATAGGAAAGGATATACCGCCCTCACAGCTCAAGAGCTGCTCAAGGCGCTGGCCGATACAGGATCTAACTCAAGCCGCCAGAGACGCCCACTTGCAACCTTTGGACGCATAGTCTGACGCTCAGACGACTGAGCACAATCCTGGCCGACCGGGGACAGAGAGAAAAAGACTTAGCGCGTGCTGGGAGTATGTGTGTATAACCGGCACTCACACGTCTAGGACAAGAGCGTCAGGATCTTTAAAGTCCGTGCGATGGCATGCGTTCGTGCACAGACTAGACCTCGGTTTATACTCTCATCCCAAGGTTCCATCAAGGTGTAAATATACTGTGACATACAGCGAAGCCAAGCTGAGATTTGGACAAGGTCGTATTCTGTAACGAGAGAAGGCCTCCTCTCGTCTCAGTCAATGCTGTATGATACAGTGATTCACACTTAAAGTGACGCCCTTTGACCACGCACTGTGAACAGATCTTTAACTTTTTTCAGATAAGTGTTGCCCCATTTAAAAATAAACTTACAATCACAAGAATATCAAGATGTTATAATATTACTTCATGGCAACGAATATTTGTCCGTGCAGGAGAATAGTATTATTGTGGCTGTTGTCCACGAATTTTTGTCAGGCCGCTTTCACTAATAATAACTAGTTAACTTGCATTTTGGTCTGGTATAATAAAGATAGTTGGTTTTTTTTGTTTTTTTTTTTTGGCTTACCTACCTTCCGCAAACTCTTTGCTGCAACTGTGTACCTAGTGAATCTCTCGCTATTATTTTGTTATTATTTCATTGTGTTTTTCTATTTGTTTCTGTATTTATTTGTTGTTATATTTGTGTATATCTTTTGTAATTCATTTGTATGTTGTTTATGATTATGCTTCCCCTTATCATTGTTATTGTTCTTGTGTTGATGGCAATGTATTTGTATCTCAATAATGTAACTATTCCGCCTAAACTGACACAGATTATTGTAACTCGTCCAGGTATGCACTGACTTAAGCTTCGCCTTTTGTGCATTCCTGTTACTGTATTTGTTATGTATTTGTGAGATCAGAAATTTACTGAATAAGCCATTGTTTAAACCAATCACAAGAAATAACACTGTGGAATATATCATCATTTATAAATGAATTTCGTAGTTTTTGTGCCTATTAATTATTATTAGCAACGGCCTAACCAACATTCTTGAGCTTTGAAACAAAAAAATTAGCTACCGAAACCGGTAAGACAGAACCCGTAAAACCATTGTTAGGTTTGTCGTTTTAGGTTGATGAAATAAACCCTAGCCTACGTCACACACCACCAAAGACGCGCTCTTCACGCCGCGTGGTGCACTCAGAAATAGGGTCAAGGGTCACACGGTACGGCTATGGTATCGATCTACCGTTAACAAAAGAGGGGAGATCACTCCCTGTCAGATCGGAAATGTAAAATTCAAATCTTAGCGGCTGGTTTCATGTAATAACGATGAGAAGTTTAGGGATAAGCCCGTTTTAGCCCAAAGGAATGGGAGCCTTTTAAGCTTACATGTCCACAAACACTGACCACAGCTTGTCAACTAAATCAACAAATCAGTGTCTCCGCCTTCTGACCGTTGTCTCACTTTGTCTAGCTGGACTATCTTTAGAGCATCTCAATTTAAGATATCAATCTCCATCTCTATCGCTAGATATAACCTGTGTGCAGCCGAAAGGTGATTTTCTATGTTATCTTCATGGACGATTAAAGTGTTGCATGCAGTCTCAGTCTAGTCTCAGACTAATCCATGGGCAATGACGACTCTGTTGGGTTAAGGCGCGTCTTCCTCGTGCTTTTAGGGGCTGTGCGGGTTCGAGTCCTGGTAGTATCCCGAAATACTGATACTATCTTTTCGTCTTTGCGGGCGGTCTTATTGCTAATTATTATAATCGATGATGTGTGAGTAGATGGTGGAGTGGTGTAGTGGCCTTAAGGTTTTATAGTAAGGTAAAGGTGTTACCCGAACCTTTCGGTCGTTGGGAGATATATATATATATAGAGAGAGAGATAAGCGTTCCCTTTTCTCTGAGTCAGCTTTATGAGGGCACCGCCCATCTCCTCTCACACATCTGCCTTTTACCTGTCCCTAGTTCCAAAAAGAGCCACGCACCCATTCGCAGTTTACGTGGACTGTCTAGGGCGTGCGTGCACTTGTTTCAATCTTTCGGTCGTTTGGTAACTGTCTTCCAAATATGGCTACACCCATTCCAGTACTAACAAGGGTCGACGATGCTTCACATGCTAACCACTATGTTACTATCAAGCTCTGAAGGGCGGTTTTGTTTTTTATATATATGCAAATTAGGTGGATTGTTATTCCTTTTAACACTGGTTAGCGCAGTAGGATGTAGCTGACGCCTTTTCCTTCAAAAGAAAGCAGATCCACCTTCACCCTAAAGTGACAAATATGTTCTAGATTTCCAGATTTGTGATCTAAACCTTCATGTAAATCCCGGAAAATTGTTCCTCTAGGCCTAACGCTTGATCTCCGATCAACGATGCAAAATCAACATATTAGTGTCATCATTTGGGCATTTGGGTTCTTGGTCTCTATCCCGAAGATCTCTCATATGTAGTTAAACCTCCCCTTGCTCCCTCACACCCCGCGTTTTTCTAGTCATATTCTCCTCCTCATATTCTCCTGTCTTCCTCTCCCCACCTCTTTACCCCTTCTCCGCACTTTTTTTGGTTCTGTATCTTCATCTTTCTCTCTGGCGTGCAAAAAACTAAATCCGCACGCCACGCTCGCATGCACATGCGCATGTGGGCACACAGAGACTTGTATTGGTGCACGCTCACGCAAAGCAAGCCTACACATCTCCATACGCGAGCCCGAGCACACACATGCACACACATGAACGCACACATACGCGCGAGCTCACATGCCCAACTCCAACACACTCTCTCTCTGTGTTAAACACCTCTTCCCCCCCCCCCTCATCCTCCCATCGTCTCCTCCTCCTCCCCCTACCCCCACCCACTGCACAAATCTTTTCGATAGACTAGACAAAACTGGTTTCTCTACGGCTGTACTGTACAATCGACGGTTTACTCATTTACTCAATGTTCTAAGTCGAAGAAGTATTGTAGTGTCCCTTACTATACGTTTTTCCCTCATCAAGCATGCCAACGCCAACAGCCAACTGCGATAGTCCTACACAGACTATGTGTCTGTAGCTTACCGGAACCACAGACTACAAAAAACTCTACAATCGTAAAAAAAAAGGTAAAGGTAAAGGTAGTCCCATAGCCTTGTGGCCGTAGGGGAACGTGATGTTGGAGATCACACTTATCTTGGGCCAGCGTAATGAGGGTGATGCCCATCTCTCTCCCTCGCTGCTTTACCTTCCCCACCCTTAAGAGAGTAGGTACTCAGTCACAGTGGAGTCAACTGGGGGCGTTGTTATTTGTCGCTTCACGTTTTGCGGTCACCCATCCAAGTGCTAACCGCTCTGGACGGTGCTTAACTTGTAGCGAGTGCTCCAACCACTGCGCTATCCGACACCCCATACAGTCGTAAAGGGAGACAAAAATGTGTGCAGAACACATGTGATAAAGGTTTCTCGCCTGAAGAAAACGGACTGATCCTATTGACAGCCTTTCTGGATATAATCCTTATAAGATTTCAGATCAGATCAGATCACATTTTTTAATGTAAAGTCTTCTCATTGATTAAAATGATATTAGATTTTCACAAACATATGTATGCATGGATATACACACAAACACACATGCATAAACATAAACACATATTTATGTACTTAATAAAAAAAATTGGTTTTTTTATTTATTTCAGTATGTAAGATAATGTAAGCGATTTTTTCAATAAGTGTATAATTATATAAAATATCTGTTATACTATGGGTTTCATTGATCAAAAACATTATTTGCTTTATATAATGGTAATAATGTTGTATATACATTCAAATAATAAATGTTGCGCAGCCATTGTTTCCTGGCATATACAATGAATATCAGTAATGTATTTTGTGTTCCATGAATTCAAACGCATTTTATATGTGATTTTTGAAATATTTCTGCTACATGATAAAATGTTATGCTTGTTTTCTGATTTTTGAAATGCCTTTCTACTAATGAAACCAATTTATGCCTAGATAATGTAATATTACAATTTGATCTCGAATTTGTATTTTTAGCTCCAATTTTGGCAAGTTTGTCCGACTGTTCATACCAGTACAAGCCAGAATGAGACGGAACCCAACAAAAAATCAACATTTTTATCATTTTTATTTTCTATATATGTAAATTGCTTAGCCGGAAGTCCTTCTTTGCCTCTACTGTAAAGTTTGTCCGGTATGGACGCTGATCTGGGCAGGTGCTGGGCGCTGCGGATCGGCCTGCTGTGCGTTCAAAACCCGCGAAATCGTTATAGCCGACATTTCCTTACCGAACGTTTAACCGTTTCTGAGATAAATAAATAAACAAAATGTCCACAAACTGCAATAGCCTCATTCCGCGCATTTCTGATTCAACCCGTGTCAAGAACGTGCCGTTCCGTAATACCGCAAATTTTGTTTTATTTCCATTCAAAACACTTTTGCACTCATGTCACCAATCTTACAGCTGAAGGTTATCTGTTCACTTTCTTTTTCATCCATACTTATATGCGCACAAAAATTCATTCGCAAACAATCTTGCAAGAATCCCATTCAAACGCCAAACGTGACGTCACATATAACTTTGCAGACGACATTTGACAACAGCGTCGGCTGTAAGTGTAAGTACATTGCAATAAATATCATGCCTAATATTTTTAAATAAAGGTATGACATTTAAAAATACGTTGCCTAACATAAATACTAAATTAAAATAAAATATTTTAGTGCATTACTCAAACATGCACCTATACTCTGTTCTACAGTACATTGCAATTATCATTTTAAATTAAAATAGTTCAATGCATTGCTCGAGTTGTCTCTCTGTCTACATTTTAAACAGCAACCTGTGTACCCTGGCTTGCCAGGGTACAAAACCACTAGTTTATTATAAGATGCTATCGTCCAGGGAATGTTAGTAAAGATCTATCTCTCATTCTGTGCTGCCAGTGATTTTGCAATTGTGGGTGTGTGCCATAAATACAGACGGCCATATTGCTATGTTCTCAGCTTGTCAGTGTATCTGCTGGGCTTGGTGAAAATCCATTTCCAAAGCACGCTACAGTCATGAAGAAAAGGGATTGTTCATAAATACCGCATTTACAAAGCTCAGAGACCTTCTCGAGGCATATATTATATACAACTTGGTTGTGACTAGACAAAGCCTTCTCTGAGGGTTAACTATTGCAGTAGCTTGACTCGTCGACGCATCTTCCGTTTCGCCTCTCCACTACTGTAACATAAGCCGCGGCCACTCAGCTATGCTGTGTGCACTAGAACGGAGAAGACGTTCAGAGCCGTCGGACACTGACTGAGCTGACGCTCCAGTACTCTCGATATCTTTGTGTATCCTGAAGAGTACAACCCAACCATCACACAAACCATTGGACAACACGATGACCTGCTCGCAGTGGTAAAAAAACCGAAACTCCGATGGTATGGCCACGTCACCAGATCATCAGGTCTTTCAAAGACCATCCTGCAAGGCACAGTGCAAGGAGGTAGAGAAGAGGAGACAGAAGAAAAAGATGAGGACAACATTCGAGAATGGACTGGTTTGACAGTGAGCGAAACCATCAGGGTTGCTGAGGACAAAAGATGGAGTACGCTGGTTAAACGATCATCTGTGGTGCCCCTACGACTTCCTAGTTACGGATAGATAGGATAGGATAGGACAACCCAATGGATTCGTGTTCTGTATTATTGTTCTCCGTTTCCTCCCGCAAAATACAATACAAAAGGAGAAAGGGTGGCTTGGTGGGTAGGTGGGTGATGGGAGTGATAGTGGTGGGAATGGGCAGGGATAAAAGAGAAATGTCTAGATTCCTATCTATAGTCTCGTTCGCGCCTACGTTCACTCGTGGTCACGAACGAACTCTTTATCATGCCCGTGTTCCGTTCCCGTGTTGTCGCCCTTTGTCTCTCAGTAGACGTTATCTGTGTGTGCGCCTCTGCTCCCATCCCGTGCCATCTCCTATTCTTCTCTATACCACCCACAACCCACCTCTCAACCCCACCCACCTCCCCCAATTACCACTCTCACACTCCAGACTTTCTTTCACATGGCCCATGTCCTAACATATCCCCGTAATACGGATCCCGCCGCAAGAATAAACATGCAAGCATTCAACTAGCTAAAAAAAAACCACAACAACAACAAAAAGAAAAACAACACAAAAACTCGGCAACGTTGACTGTTGATATGAAAAACGTTTGTAATTTATTGGATTGAGATGTGTGATCCCAGCTACTTACACCCATCTCATGAACGTTCTCGGCCATGTTAAGCTGGCTTTTTATCATAGCATCGATTGCTGACGCAACTCTCGGTCTATGGCCAATGAATCCAAAGATGGTTGTGAAGAATGTAGAATAGGTCTCTGATGATGAATTGTTACCACAAAAAAAATAGAAACAACATTTTGACAAAATACACGCAAGTTGTTCCAAGAAGAAGAAGGAGGGCGAGAAGAAGGAGGAGGAGGAAAGAGAAGAAGAAGAAGAAGAAGAAGAAGAAGAAGAAGAAGAAGAAGAAGAAGAAGAAGAAGAAGAAGAAGAAGAAGAAGAAGAAGAGAGAAGAGGAGGAGGAAGAAGGAGAAGAAGAAGAAGAAGAAAATAGAGAAGAGGAGGAAGAAGAATGTCACGAACTGGCTAGTATTAACTCTGCTTATTTTAATATTTAGCTTGGTTAGTATATATAATATTAGAATTTCAAAGTTAGGAGCAGACGATGAAAGTAATCAAGCGTAGCGGTAGCATACTGCCGATCACACACACAGCGCAGTGACGTCAGCACTTAAGTTTTGAATCGGACCGTTGGAACCAATGGGAGAGCTTAGGCAAAGTGGTTGGAGCCAGTTTGACTGGGTCCAAACCACGCACAGTTTTGGTCAGTTGGGAGGAATACACCGAAGTGTGAACAGCTAGATAGCTAGAGAAATCTCTACACACTTAGACCAGGAAGCAGGACTTAGAAGCATAGAATTCTATCAAGTCACAACGGGCCTGAACTTGTCAAACAGGTAAATGAACACCCTTCTGTTTCATCGTGATATATTTATATTATTGTTGAAATTATGTTTGTGGAATTTGCTATGCATAAATGTGAATTATTAATCCGAATTTGCGTGACCATGTGGAAGAGCCGACCACGAGGCGAAACACGACCGGTTGCGCCGCCATGTTGTATCCCGTACGGAACCACTGTTGTTTAACTTATATGTATGTTTGCAGACCAGTGGCTGTACCACTGAATGTTTATATTATTATTAATTCTGTATGTGTATAGTTAGACACGATTGATATTTATGTATGTATAGGAATTTAGAGTGAGATTCCAGTGGAACCCGGAAGTAGCAGAATGTTCGTCGCTTATGTATAGAGATGTGGAGCTATCACTGAGGGCTACTTGGCTTTCAGTGAGACGCTCTGCACAAACCGATTATTCAGGGTTGTGCAGAATTTCGTCTCTTATATTCCAGACGAGCAGGCGAGCTATCCTGTGTGCCCCACTCCACAGAAACGACTAGTTGGTCGAGGAGACTCTACCGCACAAGACGGAAAGAGATACCCGAAGAAACACCCTGTCAGACCCCACAGCGTGGCAAGGGAACCCAACTACACAACGACAAAGGTGTACCAGAAGCTACCTCACAGAAGGACTTCGAACACCCCACACATGAGTTAAGTGCATAAGGCGAAGGTGCACTTAAACTGATCATAACAGGACCACAGTAGTCCAACTCTTCAGAAACTGTAAAACGGACCACAGTAGTCCAAATCTACATGAGATATACTAGCAAGTGCCCGATGAAGATAGAACAGCTGCCTAGACTATCAGCGATCGAACTATTAGCAGTAACTGAGACATTTTAAGTTAGATTAGTACTTAGAGAATCTTGTATAGAGTAGAAGAAATAAATGTGTGATTTTAACTGTTATCAAGTGGCTGGACTACATATGATTCATAGCCGTGTGAAAGCTAGTGTGACAGTAATCTTTTACCATTTTTCTATCTATTTCTGTATCCCAACCTTAACACAGAACGAGCTAAACAAATAAATTTATTAAAGTAATTCATAGGGTGACGTACTAGCCGTTCCCACCGAATAAACGTGAGGGTCCATAATTCCATTGTGCAGAGCCCATAAACCCCACGTGACACTTTAATTGGCGAGCCTAGCCAGGATCTGTGTATAATAGGAATTGGTATAACCGGACCTAAGTACAATAAAATTAGATAACAGTAGAAGTAGAATAACTTAGAATAGTGTAAGAGTATAACACTGATCAGTTGTGGTGCACTATTCTTTAGTTAAAAACTTTTTTGCTTCAATTATTTTTGTGCCTGTATGTTGCATTGTTCTTTTGCAGGTTTTGCTTAAATAACTGTTGTATGCCATTTGACTCTTGTTTTATTCTATTATTGATTACGAATTTGATTGTCTTTGCATTGTTGTTATTGACTTGCAATATTGCTAGTGTTTTGGTATTCCACGTGATTCAGAGGTTGTTCATAGACACGTTTGACAATGTCGGACCCCGTGGCCTTGAGATTGCGTTTCAAGGAACTAGGAGAAGCTTTACACTTAGCAGGGGGAGACCTAATTGCGTATATCAATGCAGAGGTAGAGAAACAGGAAGCTAAGGCAGAGAGAGCAGCAGAGAGAGAGGCGAAGAAACTCGAAGCAGAACAGAGAAAAGCGGAACTAGAAGCAGAGCAAAAGAAATTAGAACTAGAGCAGAAGAAATTAGAAGCAGAGCAGAAGAAATTAGAGGCAGAGAGAGAAACGAGGAAATTAGAGCTAGAAGCAGAACAGAAGAAGGTAGCAGCAGAGAGAGATGCAGAAGTTAGGAGGTGGGATTATGAGAGGGCAGAAAAAGAAAAAGAGAGGGAAGAAAAGGAAAAAGAAAGACAGCATGAGTTAGAGCTAAGAAGATTGGGATCAGGAGCTTCAAGTTCTTCCTCAACCCCTCCCCACTCAGATCAGCTAGAGGTAGCCCCCAACCCTGTACAAGGAATGTCATTCCCACTGGGAACATTCAATGAGAGAGAAGAAGGTCTAGATCTCTATCTGACTAGGTTTGAGCGTCTAGCAACAGAGTACAAACTAGATCCCACTCATTGGTCTTTTAAGCTTAGTCAAGGGCTTAGAGGAAAGGCTTATGACATCTACAGTAAGCTACCGACTGACAGAGTGACTGACTATCACAAAGTAAAAGAGGCACTCCTAACGGGATTCGAACTAACAGGAGAATGCTACCGGCAAAAATTCCGCACCAACCGGAGAGTGAAAGGAGAGAGCTATGCGCAGTTCGCGGATCGGTTGTCCACAATGCTGGATAAGTGGATTAGCCAGTCAGCCACGGCTAAGACGTATGATGGACTGACAGAACTGTTAGTATGGGAACAGCTACGGGAAACCATGACCCCCGAGCTGAGAACATTCTCAGTAGAGCAGGGCGCGGAAAGACTGGAAGATCTGGTCAAGTCGCAGATAGGTACGTGGCCGCACACGGAGAAGCCAAGAGCTTCAGGCGAGACCTAAAGCCTAACGGGAAAGAGGCACAGAAACGAAGCCCTAACCGGGAAGAGCGCACCGCGAATAAGCCGAATAACCCCAGACCTGGGCAAAATAAAGGACCCAACACGGAATTCGGGAAAAGAGGTCCCGCAGAACAGAGACGGTATTGCTCGTTCTGCAATAGAAACAATCACTCCACCGCAGAATGTTTCAAGTTGGCCGCACAACGTAGGGAAGAGCGCGAAAGCCGGCCAGCGCACAGAGTTCTAACTCAAAGTAGCGGTAACAAGCCACACACAATCGGAGATCACCCATCGGTGACAGACACGGTCAAGGTCAACGGAAAAGAAGCGAACTGTCTGTATGACACAGGTCTATCATACGACGCGATAGTCAGCGAATCTCTTGTATCGCGCGCGGACTTGACAGACAAGACAGTCGACTTACAAGGAGCAGACTTGACAAAACCGACGACTACTTGCCCAATAGCTTGGATCGAAGTAGAGAGTAGGTACGTCACAGGACGAATCCAAGCAGCTGTTTTACAGAAACCCCTGTATGATCTAGTGCTAGGTTGTAGGTATGTGTTCTTAGGCACGCCCCCTAACACTGTAGAGATAGCTGCAGTGCAAACCAGGGCCCAAGCTAAAACCCAACCACCCCAGCCCGAGTTCGCTCCGAATCCAGGACTCGAAGAGATCAAAACAGCACAGAAAGAAGACACCTCGATAGCGAAGTGCTTCCAGAAGCTACCCAAGGCGCACACACCCCCGCACAAGGGAGACTTCTACATGGAAGAGGGAGTTCTACATCGACAAGGAGATGGAGATCACACCCAACTAGTACTACCAGCCACCCTTCGAGCCCAAGTACTAGAATTAGGCCACAGCATGCCACTCAGCGGACACATGGGAATTGGAGCCACAGTGCAGAGAATCAGCGCACACTACTATTGGCCAGGAATCACGAGGATGTCAAGCGCTACGTGAAATCTTGCCACCAATGTCAACGATATTCCCCGCGACATCACACCGTACCAGTTACCTTAGGACCATCGGTAGTAGTCGGCGTGCCATTCCAGCAAGTCTCAGTAGACATAGTAGGACCACTGCCCATGACCAAGAAGAGGAACAGATTTCTACTCACACTCGTCGACGCATGTACGATGTGGTGCGAAGCAGTCCCGTTGCCAGCGATCGACACCAAGAAGATTGCAGATGCACTCATCGCCATCTTTACCAGAGTCGGATTCCCGGACAGCATTAGAACGGACAACGGATCTCAGTTCACCGGCCGCCTGATGCAAGACGTGTTCGAGTTGATACAAGTTCATCACATTCGCACACCACCATACCACCCAGCCAGCAACGGACAAGTAGAAAGACTGAATGGAACCCTTCTCACCATACTCAGGAAAGTCGCCGACGACAATCCAGAAGCGTGGGACACCTACGTGAATGCGGCACTTTCGCATACAGAGAAACGCCCCATGCAGCCACAGGCTACACCCCGTCAACCTTGCTATTCGGCAGACCTCTAGCAGGACCGCTAGAAGCCCCTACGCAGAAGTTGGACGGAAGCCAAGATAGACGACACACCAAGAGGTGCCACCAAGTACGTCGCAGACCTGCAGGAAACCCTCAAAGCAACGTGGAAGAAAGCTGGTGAAGCACTGAAGAAGGCAAGAGCCCGTCAGGCGAAGTACTACAACCGCCACGCGAAGGACAGAGAACTGCAAGTCGGCGATCAAGTGCTACTCTTACTTCCAAGTGGAACCAACAAGCTGGACATCGCTTGGAGAGGACCGTACCGGGTGACTGCCAAGAAATCCAAGACAGTCTACCAAGTAGAGGTGAACGGGAGAGCCCGATACCACCACATCAATCTCCTTAAGAAGTATACGGACCGACCAGCGACCCCCGGCACACACACATGGATGGCCATCGCCATCGCGGAAGAAGTTCATCCCGCAACTACAACAGCATCGCCGTACCACTGACAAATGGAACCCGGAAAATCGCCCCGGACAAAGTCGTATGGACAGCCGAATGCGAGACAGCATTCCAAACACTCAAGGACAGAATGACATCGGCGCCAGTACTCCACCTACCCGATTTGACTCAGCCATTCGTTCTTCGCACCGACGCAAGCGACTTAGGCCTCGGAGCAGTACTGCTACAGCGCGACCCCAAGAATGCAGAGACGCTATTCCCTGTCGCCTACGCCAGCAGAAAATTGAGACCCGCCGAGACCCACTACGCCACGTCGGAGAAAGAATGTCTTGGACTAGTCTGGGCCATACAGAAGTTTCAACTCTACCTGTATGGGACCCACTTCACAGTTCAGGTGGACCACCAACCACTATCGTTCCTGGCAGCCTCCAAATCCTTGAACTCTCGCCTGATGCGATGGGCACTCACCCTTCAGGCATACTCATTCCAAATCGAGTACATCCCCGGCAAGGAAAACCACGGAGCCGACTACCTCAGTCGCCATCTCGTGGAGGACACAGCAGCTGTCGCCCACCCAACACAACTAAGGGCCACAGCACCAGAATTCGTCCCCGCCCAGTAATACCCTGTCACTAGAGTCCATAGCTACCTGGCACAGCATTGCAGCTCAGGTAGAGCAACTTACTTAGTTTGTAAATAGGACCCTAGGATAGTGCAGCGTTAAACTAGGCTCTGTAGTAGAAAAAGGTCGAATCCAGTAGTCATCGCCTTTTTTCAGTTGAGGGAGCCTGTCACGAACTGGCTAGTATTAACTCTGCTTATTTTAATATTTAGCTTGGTTAGTATATATAATATTAGAATTTCAAAGTTAGGAGCAGACGATGAAAGTAATCAAGCGTAGCGGTAGCATACTGCCGATCACACACACAGCGCAGTGACGTCAGCACTTAAGTTTTGAATCGGACCGTTGGAACCAATGGGAGAGCTTAGGCAAAGTGGTTGGAGCCAGTTTGACTGGGTCCAAACCACGCACAGTTTTGGTCAGTTGGGAGGAATACACCGAAGTGTGAACAGCTAGATAGCTAGAGAAATCTCTACACACTTAGACCAGGAAGCAGGACTTAGAAGCATAGAATTCTATCAAGTCACAACGGGCCTGAACTTGTCAAACAGGTAAATGAACACCCTTCTGTTTCATCGTGATATATTTATATTATTGTTGAAATTATGTTTGTGGAATTTGCTATGCATAAATGTGAATTATTAATCCGAATTTGCGTGACCATGTGGAAGAGCCGACCACGAGGCGAAACACGACCGGTTGCGCCGCCATGTTGTATCCCGTACGGAACCACTGTTGTTTAACTTATATGTATGTTTGCAGACCAGTGGCTGTACCACTGAATGTTTATATTATTATTAATTCTGTATGTGTATAGTTAGACACGATTGATATTTATGTATGTATAGGAATTTAGAGTGAGATTCCAGTGGAACCCGGAAGTAGCAGAATGTTCGTCGCTTATGTATAGAGATGTGGAGCTATCACTGAGGGCTACTTGGCTTTCAGTGAGACGCTCTGCACAAACCGATTATTCAGGGTTGTGCAGAATTTCGTCTCTTATATTACAGACGAGCAGGCGAGATATCCTGTGTGCCCCACTCCACAGAAACGACTAGTTGGTTGAGGAGACTCTACCGCACAAGACGGAAAGAGATACCCGAAGAAACACCCTGTCAGACCCCACAGCGTGGCAAGGGAACCCAACTACACAACGACAAAGGTGTACCAGAAGCTACCTCACAGAAGGACTTCGAACACCCCACACATGAGTTAAGTGCATAAGGCGAAGGTGCACTTAAACTGATCATAACAGGACCACAGTAGTCCAACTCTTCAGAAACTGTAAAACGGACCACAGTAGTCCAAATCTACCTGAGATATACTAGCAAGTGCCCGATGAAGATAGAACAGCTGCCTAGACTATCAGCGATCGAACTATTAGCAGTAACTGTTTTAAGTTAGATTAGTACTTAGAGAATCTTGTATAGAGTAGAAGAAATAAATGTGTGATTTTAACTGTTATCAAGTGGCTGGACTACATATGATTCATAGCCGTGTGAAAGCTAGTGTGACAGTAATCTTTTACCATTTTTCTATCTATTTCTGTATCCCAACCTTAACACAGAACGAGCTAAACAAATAAATTTATTAAAGTAATTCATAGGGTGACGTACTAGCCGTTCCCACCGAATAAACGTGAGGGTCCATAATTCCATTGTGCCGAGCCCATAAACCCCACGTGACAAAGAAGAAGAAGAAGAAGAAGAAGAAGAAGAAGAAGAAGAAGAAGAAGAAGAAGAAGAAGAGAAAAGGAGGAGGAGGAAGGAGGAGAAGAAGAAGAAGAAGAAGAAGAAGAAGAAGAAGAAGAAGAAGAAGAAGAAGAAGAAGAAGAAGAAGAAGAAGAAGAAGAAAAAAAAGAAGAGGAGGAAGAAAATAGAGAAGAAGAAGAAGAAGAAGAAGAAGAAGAAGAAGAAGAAGAAGAAGAAGAAGAAGAAGAAGAAGAAGAAGAAGAAGAAGAAGAAGAAGAAGAAGAAAGAGAAGAAGAAGGAAGAAGAAGAAGAAGAAGAAGAAGAAGAAGAAGAAGAAGAAGAAGAAGAAGAAGAACAACAACAACAACAACAACAACAACAACAAGTAGAGGAGAAAGAAGAAGAAGAAGAAGAAGAAGAAGGAAGAAGAAGAAGAAGGAGAAGAAGAAGAAGAAGAAGAAGAAGAAAAACAACAACAACAACAACAACAACAACAACAACAACAACAACAACAACAACAACAAGTAGAGGAGAAAGAAGAAGAAGAAGTTGTAGAAAGAAGATAAGGAAGGGGTAAGGGACGGCGGCGGGGGTGGGCATGGAGGGGGAAAACAGCGGGATTGGCGGTGGGGTGCAAAAGGGAGGGGAGAAGGGATGGGTAGAAAAGAAAGACAGAAAGATTGAGTGAAGAAACGAATGAATTACAAGGCTGTTACGCTTGCTTAACGTTCATCCACCCGTGACGACAAGGGTATTATGAAACACGATCTGACAACTGACAGCGCCCTCGTCATGTTTCTGTGTAAAAGCCAAGGGAATTCGACAGTTCCAAAACAAAATGTACCTTATATTCCATTCAGTCATCCATTAATGCATTCATTGGCATTCAGTCATCCATTTTGTCGTTCACTCGCCAGTTACTTCTTTCATTTTTGATTATACAAAAAAAAATTCTTTCCCGTCTTCGGGAAAGTGTTTAGATTTTTTTGCTTCTCTCTTTCTTACTACATGGGAATGCATACTTCAAAGTCTTCGTTTTATCCTTTCAGAATTGGTTTTGTACATGCAAACTGCTTTGCTTGCTGTGGTTTCATTTGCAATGATTTTCACATGTTGAATAAGATTTTGGTGTTTAGTGTAAGGTCCTTTTTTTCGGGGGGTGGGGGGGGGAGAGGGGGGTCAAGGTAAGTATAAATTAGTAAGTAAATAACTATAGATAAAAGTAAATAAATACATAAATGCATAACTAAAACAAAATGCGCCAGCGGTCTGCTCAGGAAAACAAAGAAACAAGCACAGACACAGACACACAAACACACACACACACCAACAGACACACACACACACCAACAGACACACACCCAGACATACAAATGCACACACAGACACAAACATACACACAGAGAGACACACACTTGACTCTTCCTCCGTCTATCATACACGTACGTTAGTCATTCACAAATTATGTCTGTCTGTCTTTCTGTCTGTCTGACCCTTTCTCTTTCTCTTTCTCTCTCTCTCTCTCTCTCTCTCTCTCTCTCTCTCTCTCTCTCTCTCTCTCTCTCTCTCTCTCTCTCTCGCCTCTCTGACTTTCTCTCTCATTCACTTACGCACATAGGCATACATAGGCTATACTTATCTGTCTGTCTGTTTCTTTATCTCTGTCATAAGCACACGCACACTTACACATTCACACATTCTGTTTATCTTTTTGCTATCTCTCTCACTCCCTCTCACTCTCTCTCAATTTCACTCTCTCTCATTCACTCTCTCACTCTCTCACACTCACTCTCTCACACACTCACTCTCTCACTCTTTCTCTCGCTCTTTCTCTCTTCCTCCCTTCCCCACCTCTCCCCTCTTTCTCTCCAAACCTCTCCACCCTGTCTCTACCCCCCCCCCCCCCTCACTACTCATCGCACTATAAGATCTGACTCCAGTCCACCTCCACCAGTAAAGAAACAACCATTGATCCGTGACCGTGTACTAACTCAACCTTCGCCTCCCTCCCAAAGCGTCTTTTTACGTCCACGACATTTGCTGCCGATTGTCAGGAACTCCGGAGGGGTTCTCAGCAGACAGAGGGGTTCTCAGCAGACAGACCAGCATAGGATTTAGCCACAGTTAAAGACCAGAAAAAAGCCCTGAAATTTTCATGCAAGCCCACGAGTCCTCAACCTGATAAGAAAGACCTGGTTTGATATGTTGGTAAACATTGAAATGTATTTGTTGTTGTTGTTGAAGATTTGTATGCACGCTGGAAGGGTTTAACCGACAACAGAATGCAGAATTTAGCCACAACTAATGACCAGAAAAAAAGCCCTGAAATTTTCATTCAAGCCTACGAGTCCTCAACCTGATACAAAAGACTGGTTTGATGTGTTGGTAAACATTGAAATGTATTTGTTGTTGTTGTTGTTGTTGTTGTTGTTGTTGTTGTTGTTGTTGTTGTTGTTGAAGATTTGTATGCACTCTGGAAGGGTTTAACCGACAGCAGAATGCAGCATTTAGCCACAAGTAATGACCAGAAAAAAAGACCCTGAAATTTTCATTCAAGCCACCGAATCCTGACGCTGATAGGAAAGGCCTTGTTTGTTAATTAGTTAGTCGTTTATATGGTCCAGCGGACTGCAAGGAGCCGAATCCGGACCACAACTTGGTTGAAAGAGGACTCACCCCCGATCTGTATAAAAGATCTGCTGAAACAACCCTAATGGTAACACTAAAGGCGCTCCAACAGCCTGTCACTTTAAAATAAAGACATCCCATGCAAGGGCGGCTAAGTCTGTACTCTAATTTATCAAACCCCTGCCCTGTTTACATAAACAAATTTAAAAAAAAACTTCATTTTACAATTTTAACCAAACATATCCATATAAACTGCCTACATTGCTAAATACTAATACCATAGAAAGCCCTTAGGCAGATAGCGTCCATTATCACCACGCTGACCCAACAGATCCCATACTCATATGAGGAGTTGTGGGAGAGTTTTCAAGAAAAATTGTAGGTGTTTGGTCTAGCGAAGACGATAGTAGATTGATAGAACAGAGTAGGAACGAGAAAGAACAAAGGAGAAAGAGAGCAACAGTAAGAATTTAAAGCACTAAATTTCCTCAAAGTGGATATACTACTTATACAGAACCCTCCCCGGCACCTCCAAGAGGGAGGCCTGGTTTGATAATTAAGTTGATGAAACATTGAAAAGATTTAACACTGCTGCCGTCACAACAGGATTTAGCCACAGTAATAAAGACCTGACAAAATGCGCTGAAATTATCATTCAAGACTTTAAGAGAGGTCAAGCCGGGCTTGTAAGAAAGTGCTGGATTCGTTTTCCCCAACATTAGAAAGTGGACTTACGCCATTCCGCACGGAATGCAGGATTTAGCCAAAGTTAATTAAAAAGCCAGTAAAAGGTACTGACGTTTACTTTTTACTTCAATCCTAGGAGGCCCTGCTGGATGAAACGTCTGGTTTGGTGTTTGGGATTTACATTAAAAAGCATGACCTTTGCTAATGCACCCCTAACAGCTAACGACCCAAAAGGAAAGATCCTGAATTCATTATTCAAGCCGTCGGAGCTAAGTCCGGGCCCGAAATTCTTACCTGATTTTTTGGGTGTTATCTTGTATCTTGTAAGCGTGTAATTTGTGTGTTCACAGATCAATGTTTTATTAATTCTCGCTGAATTAAAACATATTATTATTATGTTTAAAATATGTAGTCAATGCAACATTAAGCTGCAAATTATTCTTTACATTTCATTATCCACTTTTTCTGACTGAACACGAATTCCCTCTTATGAGCCTTGTCGCTGTCCTAGGTATACAGACTATCCCTTCCTACATGCATCCTACGCCAAATCTACACACACCAAGTGTGCAGGGGATTCAGATACTCCGTACATACACAGTTAGGAAGGAGCTGTTCGCCGTGCCTCGACACCCTGGGGGAGCAAGCCAGCAGACTCGGTCGCCTCAAATATTGGTTTTGGCCCGTTTGTGTCCTGGCTCCTGAAGATCCGCCCCTGCCATTGCGAGCTACAGGCTCCGTGAAGAGCGTGAAGAAAGGACCAGCCAAAGGACTGAATGCGCCCGACTGAGCGTGGCGAACAGCAGTGACGGCCCCTGACCAAGGGGGAGAGAATGGAACAGGGCTTCCGATGATTCTTGCCATACGAGGCGTTTTCTGTTTTCTTTCTTGTGCGGAATGATTCGGCCGTAGTACAGGTTTCTAGGATTTGTCAACTTTCTTCTTCTTCTTCTTCTTCTTCTTCTTCTTCTTCTTCTTCTTCTTCTTCTTCTTCTTCTTCTTCTTCTTCTTCTTAAGAATGATTCTTCCGTAAAGGACTTAAAAAAATCATGTCCATCGTAATGGTTTCTACTTCTAGTTTGCAGTTTTTGCTATTTTATCGAAGCAGTCATAATTATTATGGCCGAATGGTTCCGCCAGAGAAGTGTAGGATCAGAGGATCACTACAGAATTAGAGACTCAACACTTCTCACGTTTAGTTGTGTCCCCTCCCCCCATTTCCTTCCCTCCCCCCTCCGCGTCCAGTCATCTTCGTGTTTTCTATTTCCTTCAGCTCCCTCCACTCCAACTGTTCTCCCAAGTTATCCTGATTTTATTCTCCATAACAGAAAAGTCTTTTTATTTTTGCGTTTTGTTAAAAGCAACAACAACAACAACAACAGCAGGACATTACCAAATACATCTTGGTTTTTTTTGCTTGGTTTTGTATTTTGTTTGTTTTCTTTTTGTTTTTTGTTGTTCTTTAGGGCGAGATACATTTTTTAGGTTTTTAAATAGACATTGACACCTTGTCTCAAGAATCATAGACACATCCTTGCGGAGTTCCACATTCGCGACCACTCCGGATTACCCTGGATACGGAGTGACGGGCCCTGACACAAGGGGGAGAAGACAGGCCGACTGAGCGAGGATAAGGGAGTGGTGACCCCTTGCTGCGCAGTCGCAGTGAAGAGTTTGTCAAGCAGGGCTGTTGCATTGACGCTAAACAAATCGTAGCGTCCCCTTTTCAGAAGACACACAATGTTCCCGTGGGTTGTCCAAGCGAGAACGGCGCAACTTTGTCCAAAACCCTTAATATGCAACTCTTTCTGAAGACTGATTTAGACAAATCTTTGCCGTTTGGGATGAAAGACGCTAGTTCATCTTGTATGAGTGTACTCGAGTCTTGATGAGTCAAGTAGTTTGTGTGTGTGTGTGTGGGGCTGTGTGCAGGAGACTGATAAAACGCATGTGATTGCATGTGTATGTGGTGGGCATAAACGCAGTGTGCGTGTGGGTGTGTATGCGAGTGTGTGTGTGAGTGTCTACGTGCTTTCATTCCATGTGTAAATTCCCATCTCCCAAATCATTGTCACAACAGGTTTATTTTGTTGATAATTAATTATTTATGATCTTGCCTATGTAATGTGTTTTTATATAGTGAGTATCCTGGTGGCAAAACAAATTTTCCTTTTTGATGGAATAAAGAATATATTGACTTGACTTGACTTGATTTATAAGAGAGAACGAAGCTATAGGCTATTTACTCTCGCGATCAGCAGTATTTCGAAGTTAGTTTTAACACTACAACTACATACTTCATTGTCAAGAAAACACAGCTTTATTTTCATACTATTTTCATGTTATTGTAATTCCTATTTATGATCTCTCATTAAAGATTTCTCGTAATAAATGCTTGCCTCGCTTTTCACTGTCCATGTCTTGGAGGTACGTACAACGCGCGTAAATACTTGAGGTTTAGCTGCATAATATGATATAGGGTTTTGGCGTGCGTTTAATTATATATATCTTTTTTAAATTTTATTTGTGTTGTTTTCTAAATGCAAGTGCAGTACCTTTGTAACATTTTAATTCTGCGACAGATAAAATAAAATTAAATAAAAAGTAGACTGTGTCTCAGTCTGACTGTGCGCTTTCATCGTTATCCGTCTGCCAGTGTTGCAGTGGGCGGGTGTGGACGTTCTGTAATATTCATTCTATCGTAATGTACCGGGTGGCTGAAAAGTAACTCCCTGTTACAAATTGCTTACATCTTTTGAAAGCAATAATGCATGTGCACCAAACACAATGCATGGTGATCGTGACAGTAGTGGCATAATAATGACTTCTATCTCTAATTTTATCTCGCAGTGAAGCAAAAGGCCCATAATGGCCTGTCGCCTGATAATAATGTCTTATATTTTACGTCAATGACCACGCTCACGCAGGGGCTATAACTCTCATCACTGTAAGATAAAATTAGAGATAAGCAATTACACTTTAACAACAACGGAGATAATAAAACGTTTTGTTTTATGCAAATACAGTACTAATTATGACAGTTATGAGCAATTTTCTATACGAAGTTAATTTTCAGCCACCTCCAATACCTCAATAACTTGTCTGCTTGGGTCAGTCTCTGGTTCTGATGACATCGGCTATTTGCTATTATGCCTTTCAAAAAGCCGTTACATGATCTTCAAGATGTTGAAGGCGGCGTCACATTGGTAAAGAAGAAGAAGAAGAAGAAGAAGAAGAAGAAGAAGAAGAAGAAGAAGAAGACAGCTTCCTACTGAATGAGATGGTATTGTCATTATTGTAAGGTTGCCAAAAAATGGCTGCTCCTTTGGAGAGGAACCTGTGGAGGCGTCAGGAAGTTCCGTATTGTGCGAGCTTCGCCTCATGAGGCTAATCAGTACAAGGACTTCTTTTTCTTCTTCTTCCTCTTCTTCTTCTTTTTCTTCTTCTCTCGCACACACACTCTCTCTCACTCTCTCACACACTCTCTTTTCTCACTCTCTCTCTCACTCTCTCTCTCACTCTCTCTCTCTCTCTCTCTCTCTCTCTCTCTCTCTCTCTCTCTCTCTCTCTCTCTCTCTCCTCTTCTCCTCTACCCAAACCTCTTTCGTCTCCTCCTCCTCCTCCTTCTTGTAAAGGCACCTGACTGTTTCACCAGACTGTTGGCGCCATGCGTAGCTTTCTCGGAGCGGTTTTCATTGAAAGAGCGGACCATGTGGGAGGGAAGACAGCGGCCATTGGCGACATCAAGAATGTCATATAAGGGATGGTTTCACTGGCGCATCGATTTTTTGGTTTAAAAACAGACTGTTGCCTTGAGTCAATATATAAATTTTTAAGAGCACTAAGAACAGTTTGTGTGTGTATGTGTTGGGGAGAGACGCTTATGTGAGGAGATGGGGGCGTGGGAGCTGGGAGGGGTGACAACGACAATTAACATAAACTTTGACGAATGAAGGAATTTTATTTAAAAAGACAAAAGTTTATATTCACTGAGGGAGATTTCTTTTTTTCTAATTGATACCAAATTGCAACTGGAGTACTTTTAAAGTGGAGAACCTGAACTATACACATATAGATGCACACCACACATAAACACATAGGATAGTTACAACGCGAACGCGCACACGCGCGCGCCCGTACACCCACGCACACACACACACACACGCGCGCGCGCGCCCGATCTCCCCACCCTACTACCACTTATACACAAACACACAATCACACATACACATACTCTTCAAACTGTATTATCCTGATTGACTCACCCTCCGACTGATGACGGATGCCGGTGGGGTGCCGTCCATGGCTTGACATATAAATAGTCTGTACATTTATATCTGAGTATCTAATTATTTTTATATAACTATTTTTGCATAATTATTTTTGCATTAGTTTGTACATTATGTTTTTGATAATATTTTATTTCTGCAATAGTGAGCAGAGGCGGGTCTTATCTTTTTTATCCGATCATTGTATTAATTAACCATTGTTAGATGTAACAAATTTTTAGTTATATTTTAAATCTGTATGGTGAATTTTATTATTATTTAATATGCCATTGTATTAATATTTTTTTGTTTGTTTGTTTGTTTATTTTGCATGTGTAGTGTATTGCATATGTTGTTGTTCTCTTGTATGCCTTTGTGAGTACGGTTGGTGTGAATGCTTGCATACCCTGTTTTATTGTTTATGTTTGTTCTAAAGATATATCCTATTTTAAGAGCGGTGAGCCCAGCCCTGAGCTGGGGTACCGCGCTATATAAGCCTACTTTATTATTATTATTATTATTATTATTATTATTATTATTATTATTATTATTATTATTATTATTATTATTATTATTATTATTATTATACAAAATAGGCACAACACACACACATACACTACAAGCTTACACTCTCTCTTTCTTTCTTTCTTTCTTTCTCTCTCTCTCTCTCTCTCTCTCTCTCTTACATTTACGAGCTCCCCACCCTACTACCACCTCCCCCTCCCTCCTTCTGTCTGCCCGACACGCACACTCCCACACTGAAGTCATGCCTTACATTCTGCAGGACAACGTATCACAAACTCACACTTTACTGCCATTCAAGCAGATTCCTATAGTAGAAACCGCCCGTTAAATTGAAGAGTCATTAAGTCAGTGTTAAGGGTATACACAGTCTTTACGTGACTATATCACATAATCATGTGCTCTAATTATAACAATTTCTATTTCAGGTATACCTAGATGGTGGGCTGATTGTATAGACTAAGAAGCTGAACAGAGATTAAAATGAAGATGTTCTTTTCGTACCTCTTTTCAAGATTAGCACGAACTAACTGTCCTTGAAATTGCGCGCCTAACTGCATGCGCGGAAGAGACTCCAATCCAAACCACCCAAGATTGCCAGTTGCTAATTTGCTGTAAGTCTGCTCACTGTGCAACGCCAGAGATTTGTAGTCAGAAACAGATGTGTGCATCCACCGAAAGAATGCTAATGTTAGCAAAACAAGACAACGTGCCGGGGGTTTCAGCATAAATAGTATCCCCACTTTCTGGAAATTTAGTGCTTTAAATTCCCACTGTCGCTGTCTTCCTCATTTACTCTTTCCCATTCCTGCTCTGTCCTATCACTCTGCTATACTATCTTCTTCTTCGCTAGATCAATGACCTACCTTTTTTCTTGAAAACTCTTCCTGGACAAGACTCCTTGTTTGTGTATGAGGTCTGTTGGATCAGCTTGGGAGTGTTGGACGCTTTCTGCCGGGTGGTCACTAGGGCTTCCTATGATGTTATTATTTAGCAATATAGGCATTTTCTATGTATATGTTTTGTTGATAATTTATAATGATGTTTGTATTCTATTTTGTTTTTGTAACCGGGGGTTCGAGTAGTTGGGGTAAAGCCTCAGCCGTCCCCTGCGTGGGATGTCTTTATTGTAAAGTGACTGGCCGGTGGAAGGCATTCAATTTTCCCACTAGGGTTGTTTCAGCAGATCTTTTATGCGGATCGGGGCTTGTCCGGTCCTGATTTGGCTCGGAAGAGTCCGCTGGACCTAAAGCAACAATCAATCAATCAATCAAACAAACAATGCAAATCTTTAAAGACCAATTGACTAGCCTGATTTGGTGTTTACTACTACTACTACTACCACTACTACTACTACTACTACTACTACTACTACTACTAAATAATAATAATAATAATAATAATAATAATAATAATAATAATAATAATAATAATAATAATAATAATAATAATAATAATATAGCGCAAATATCTGGCGATTCCTGACGCATTTCACACACACACACAAATACACACACAAAACACCACACACACACAAAACACCACACACACACAAAACACCACACACACACAAAACACCACACACACACAAAACACCACACACACACAAAACACCACACACACACACATTACACAAGCAAATAGACAATTTTATGCATAACACATTTACAAAAAGAAAAAGCAACATACAACATGGTCTAATTGTAAATGAATTTGTTTGACAATGCCCTCTGTACAATAAACAGAACGGAATAGTTGATTTTTCTTCAGCGTGCAGGATAAAAGTCATCTAGCAACTGTTTGATTACTGTATTCAGTTTTACAGCGTTTGATTTTTTTTTAATTTAAAGTCTTTGCATTGATAACATTGATTAACTTATTGATTGGGTGAGTGAATGATTTACTCATTTGTCAGGAAGAGGAAGATGTGCATCGCTTTTTTACTGGTCTTTTCTGTCTTCATGTGATTTACGACACGTCAGCTGAACTATTCCACGCAGTGAAGCGCAGAGCAGGAGAGAATCTCCGGGTGGCACCGCAACAATGTGTACACTTTCAGTTTGCAAAGAGGACTCTTATGTGGTAATTACGTATGATGTTTGTGCAAAATCTTGTATCTGTGCAAAAAACCTACGCACACAAGAAAAAATGTGGATTAACTCCTTTGATAGTTTTAACAATTCCTTTTTGCAGTAATTGGTTAAAAACAAAAATGTACAGAATTGCTTAAAAAATAAAAATTCATGCAGCTTTCCTATCTTATCCTATCCCGTAACTTGAAGGTCGTTGAGGAACCACAGATGATCGCTTAACCAGCATACTCCATCTTTCTCTGTCCTCAGCAACCCTCATGGCTTCGCTCAGTGTCATGCCAGTCCATTCTCGAATGTTGTCCTCCCACCTCTTTTTCCGTCTCTCTCTTCTTCTGCCTCCTTGCACCGTGCCTTGAAGGGTGGTCTTTGCAAGGCCTGATGCTCTGGTGATGTGGCCATACCATCGGAGTTTTTTTTTCTTTCTTTTTTTTCTTCAGCTCTGTATGCCCATTCTCCGAGTGGATCTAGATATTTTCATAGCTCGGTATGCAAATAACATCGGTTACCAAATATTATCACGAGCATAAAGGATATTTTCAAACCAAGGTAAGTGCGCGCTTACGAAGCAGAAATAGCGAGAAAGGAAACACGTGTCGTCTGAATGTATCAATAATAACATGTGCATGTAAGCGCGAGGTTGACACAGATCGCCGCGTTTTGAGCCTGCCACTTCCATTTTCGGTGGTCACTGACCTGGTATCCTACAAAATCTCTGTCCCAGTCAGTTATTGAACTCTAAATCTAAACGCAGGTTGTCTGATTTGAGCCGTTTTATAGGGATTATTTTTTCACTTTTCCAATAGTGACGCACAATTCTCTTTTAATTTTATTTCAAACTTCTATTTTCTTGGTTGGACGAATATTGAATCAAATAGCAGGTTGCTCAATTTAAGCCGCTTTATTGGAGTTTGAGTTATGTCACTATTTATATATTGTGCATTCCCCTTTGTCTTCGTTTGTGAGCCATGCGATGCTGTACATTTTTCTTTCCATGTTGAACCAATGTAAAACTTAAAACGGGTGTTTGACATTTCAGAGGTTTGTCTTGTGATGCCTATGGAGCAGCCTTTTTTGTGCCGTTCATTGTTTTTTAATGTCTGTAATTCCCCCTCTTGGGGGGTTCGGGCAAATAGAATAGACCCAACGTTTCCCGGCGTGTCGTAAGAGGCGACTAACAGGGGTGATGTTAGCACGGCATCACTGGGCGAAAGTCTTCTACACAGAAGTCACCGGCCAGGGCGGAGGAACCTCACGTTACTACAGGTTCAACGACCACGTGCTCAGGGCCAAGGCGAGCCACACTGTATTCGTGGATTTCGGCTGTGGCCAACAGCCTGGAGAGGATTGGGCCCTGCCAAGTCTTTTTTTTTTGCCCAAGACACAACACATGATGAGGCTATCCACTAATTCCATGCCGGATCGGTCGTCGCCCGGCTACACAAGGACCGCGCCTTCCGTTGGCCACCAGGACGGAGGTGAAAAGTATGCTACTGATGGACAAACTAGCAAGATCCGCACGAGAAACAACATCGTCATAGGAACCTGGAATGTCAGGACCCTAACTGCGGAAGGAGAATTAGAAGAACTGGCCCACGAGCTGGACCACTATCGATGGAACGTTCTAGGTATCAGCGAACTGCGCTGGAAAGGCCTAGGTGAAACAACGACTGACAAAGGCCACAAGCTCTATTTCAGCGGTAGAGATGACAGGCACGAACACGGCGTTGGATTCTTGGTCCACAAGAACATTCTAGCCACTGTCATGGGTTGCCGCCCAGTCTCCAGTAGACTCATTACCATCCGTCTGAGAGCAACCCCTTTCAACATTACCATCATCCAGGCCTATGCCCCAACATCAGACTATGAAGACAGCGAAGTGGAGGATTTTTATGAAAATATACAGGCGGTCCTTGACCAAGTGCCGAAGAAGGACATAGTCATAGTGCAAGGCGACTGGAATGCCAAGGTTGGCCAAGATGCGCACCACAACTGGGGAGACACATGCGGACCCCACTGCAACAACGAGACAAATGACAGGGGTCTGAGGCTATTGGAGTTTGCCAGATACAACAATCTGGTACTGGCAAACACGCTTGGTCTCCACAAAAAATCCAGACGATGGACATGGCACAGTCCCGGCGGGGAACATCACAACCAGATCGACTACATCATGGTCAAGAAACGCTTCAGATCAAGCATCAACATTGGCAGGACACGCACTTTTCCAGGAGCAGACATTGGAAGTGACCACGATCTCGTGATGATGTCTTTCCGGCTCCATTTGAAGAGAGTAAATACAGCAAAGTGCACTAGGCTGAAGTTCGACCTGGACAAACTGCAAGACCCGGAGGTGGCAAAAATATTTCAGGCCACAATTGGAGGGAAATTTGCACCACTGCTTATTTTGGGGGCAGGCGAAGTAGATGTCAACACCATGACCAATACCTTCAACTCAGCTGTAACAGATGCCGCCACTGAGATCCTTGGCAAGCACCGACCAAAGAAGAAGCCGTGGATCACACCTGAACTTTTGGATCTGTGTGATAAACGAAGAGAGTTAAAAAAGAAAAAGAACACCTCACAGGGAGCTGATGTCTACCGAAAAATCAACAATGACATCCGAAAAGGCATGCGCACAGCAAAGGAGAACTGGATAGAAGATCAATGCCAGGAAATAGAGAACAATCTGAACAAGAACAACAGCAAGAAGGCCTACCAGACTGTGAAGCGGCTGACAAGTGTTAAACAGCCCAAAGTCTCCACTATCCAAAGCAAGTCTGGCATTTGCCTTACAGAAGAACAAGAAGTCTTGGACAGATGGACAGAGTACTGCTCTGACCTTTACAACCATACACCAAATGGAGACCCATCAGTTCTAGCATGTCCCGAGAGCAGAGAAGAAGAAGAAATCCTCCCAATTCTCCGGGAAGAAGTTGAGGCAGCAGTGCAATCGCTGAAGAAAGGGAAGTCAGCGGGAGTGGACAACATACCAGCGGAACTGCTACAAGCAGGAGGAGAAGCGATGACTGATGCTCTCACCATTATCTGCAACAAGATCTGGCAGAGTGGGGAATGGCCTACACCATGGACCCAGTCACTTGTCATCACTCTTCCCAAAAAAGGTAACCTTCAGGAGTGTGAAAATTACCGCACCATCAGCCTCATCAGCCATCCCAGCAAGGTCCTCCTGAAAATAATACTCAACAGGTTGAAACCACAAGCTGAACAAATCATAGCTGAAGAACAAGCAGGATTCATGGCAGGGCGAAGTACCACTGAACAGATTTTCAACCTCAGAATAATCTGTGAGAAATACCTACAGCACCAACAACATCTATATCATGTGTTCATAGACTTCAAGAAGGCATTTGACCGAGTCTGGCATGCAGCTCTATGGGCAACCATGAAAGTTTACAACATCAGCCCTAAAATTATAGAAGTCATCAAAAGCCTGTATGACAAGGCTACCAGTGCAGTCCTCCATAACAGCGTCATCGGGAACTGGTTCAGAACAACAATCGGTGTGCGTCAAGGATGCCTACTCTCTCCAACACTCTTCAACATCTTCCTAGAGCGCATCATGTCAGATGCTCTTGCAGATCACGAAGGCACAGTCAGTATAGGGGGCAGAGCAATCTCCAATCTTCGTTTTGCGGATGATATTGATGGATTGGCTGGAGAGGAACAAGAACTTGAACAGCTTGTACAGAGGCTTGACACCACCTCCAGAGCTTATGGAATGGAAATAAGTGCGGAGAAGACCAAAATGATGACCAACAACACCAATGGCATCAACACGGACATCAAAGTACAAGGCCAATCCCTCAACACAGTGCACAGCTTCAAATATTTAGGAGCCATTGTGTCAGACAATGGGTCTCGACAGGAAGTCCTCTCCAGGATCGCACAAACAACTGCTGCCCTGACAAGGTTGAAGCCCATTTGGAAAGACAGAACCATCAGTCTACATTCCAAAGTAAGACTGCTGCGCTCTCTGGTCATCTCCATCTTCCTATATGCTTGCGAAGCATGGACCCTCACAGCAGATCTCCAACGAAGAATACAAAGCATGGAGATGAGGTGCTACAGAAGACTTCTGTGCATTTCCTATACCCAACACATCACCAACGTTGAAGTCCGACAGACCATCACACAAGCCATTGGACAACACGATGACCTGCTCACAGTGGTGAAGAAACGGAAACTCCGATGGTATGGCCACGTCACCAGATCATCAGGCCTTGCAAAGACCATTCTGCAAGGCACAGTGCAAGGAGGTAGAAGAAGGGGGAGACCGAAAAAGAGGTGGGAGGACAACATTCGAGAATGGACTGGTTTGACACTGAGCGAAGCCATGAGGGCTGCTGAGGACAGAGAAAGATGGAGTATGCTGGTTAAGCGATCATCTGTGGTGCCCCTACGACCTTCGGGTTATGGGACAGGATAGGATAGGAATTCCCCCTCCCCCTTTTCCCCTAGTTTTGGCTAAAATGCCCCCTCGGTTATGAGCCTTGTTTCATGCTTGGAATTATATGTGGTTTTGCTAATAAAAGGACAAAGTTCCAATCTTCAATTCCATTGGACGATAAACACTGCAGATATCCGACCTTGGTTGTGGCGCTGCATTGCGGCCTCGTCTCTTCAGGGGAAAACAGAAATTTCCTTTTCAGTGAGCATCTACCTACATGTAGCATTGAATAAAACGTGTGTACCAAGTTTCAGCTCAGTTGGACCGTTAACACTGGAGATCACCAAATTAACAGCCAAGCACACAGACACACTGAGACAAATATTCAAGCAGGCAGACAGACATAATGCAACATAAGCACTCTAACCTTCAAAGCGGGAGTGTAACATGATAATTATGAAGACAATGTCTGCAACGTTTCAAAACGTTTGGGTTACTTTTTCATTTAAACTGGGGTGTTTTCCAAGAACGGGTAGTTTTGACCATGGGGTGTATTAAGAATAACCTCTATGGATCTTTTTTTTTCGGTGACCAATGTTCTTGTGTTTGCGTGTGTGTGTGTGTGTGTGTGTGTGTGTGTGTGTGTGTGTGTGTGTGTGAATAACACTATGAGAATAATGATTGTGCCTGAAAAGTTTCTACTATTTCATGATTTATTGTAATTTTAGTCTCAGATGGGAGTCAACATTGCAATAATTGGTTTAGTCTTAAAACGTGTGACTGTCTCACCGAAATTCAAATTTCAATCACAAAATGTTCCAAAGTTAATTACAAAGCATTTTTCTACCTCGCTGGTGGTTGTCATGCTGAAATCTTCATTTTCTTTCCATCTGTTCAGTTGTTTACTATTAAACTACGTTTCTCTCAAGTTTTCCACTCTTACGTTCAGAAATTATGCTCTAACTTGAAAAGAAGCACAGCGTGATACACTTTTTTGTGTGCATTTTATGTATTTTCAGGATCAGTTCAATTCAATTAAATTCAATCAATGTATTTAAAGTCTGTTCACAAGTTATGTGATTTTAGACGTTAAAACAAAGAAATAAAATAATATAAATGATAAGGTGGGAAAAGCAAATACTAATAAATAAATAAATAAATCATAAATAATAACAATAATTAAAAGAAAATAAAATTGAAGAAAATTAATACAGCAGCAACAACAAATCCATAAGAGCTTATACTGATTAGACAATGTAACCTACGATTTTTTTATTTTTTTTATTTTATTCAGTTTATAGTCCCCTCTCTTCCCGGTAAGGATTTTCAGAGAGGAGACTACTACCTGTTGATTGATTTTTGTGTCTTCTTTTTTTTTTTTTCAGCTCTGTATGCTCAAACCTAAGATTGGAACACCATCATCTTAACATCTAAAATACATGGAATAAAATAATAATAATAACACTTTTTCTATCTGTTTTTTTCTTCTTCTATTTTCAGGATGTTTGCTTTAAAATAAACCTCATTTTAGGAAATTGTATCCAATTTGATTTTGAACTTACCGGACTACCTTATGCTACGAAGGATTGGCATTGTGTCGGCTTTGTCCTGTCTTTGTCTACATTGGCACTCTTTTGGTTTATCTACAGGTGGAGTTCTCATTATTGTATGAATAACAATGCAAGTGTGTTAAAGACGGAAAAGACAGTCTGCGATCCATCACACCCAGCCAACAGTCTCTTCGAGCTTCTGCCCTCTGGCCGCCGGTTCCGTGCTTTAAGAGCCAAAACTTCTCGATTCAGAAACAGTTTCTTCCCAGACGCTGTCCTCAGTACATCACCAACCGTGGAATGATCTGTATAAACTGAAAACTCACAACCATTGCTTGATTTGTACCTTTGTGAAATAGGAATATGCTATGTTGTGTGTGCGTGTGTGTGCGTGTGTGTGTGTGTGGTGTGTTGTGTTGTGGTGTGTGTAGATTTGGATGTGAAGCTTAACATTCTTAATCATTCTCATCATTTTATGTAATGCTGTTAAATTGTTTTACTCCTGCATTTTGTTTTACTAGCAGGGTGTGTTTGACTTCATAACTTTATATAGACTGATGTATGTTTAACACTGTGTTTACCTATCCTTTAGTGCTGTATACATGTTATATGCCAATGAAGCGTATGACACGATGAATGCATGTGTGACTGTGCAAGAAAGATGTATTTCATTGTCGCCATGCCACACCAAAATCCTTGTAACGTTTTTACTTGGTGAATAAATATTCTTATCTTATCTTACATGCAAAATAATGCAGTAAGATTGACAAACGTTATAAGGCATTATCCATCAGGAGTTACTTGTGAAACCAACACAGTACAGAATGTGCCTCAATATGTGCAATACCTCCTTCTATACACGGCAGTGCAGAACGTGTGCCTGAAGTCAAGCAGCGGGAGATAGTTAGAAAGAGGGGGCTTGTTAAGAACACTGCACAGTCGTCGATGCGTCAAAGTCTTTCAAACTCACTCCTGATGCTTTGTGACAGCTACCTTCCTTTTTTTTGGTTTTCCTCACCGCGTCATAGCCTTCTCCCCCACCCCAATCGCCTCCCCCCTCCCGTCCCCTCTCTTCACTGACCTTTTGTCTTTCTCTCCCTCGCCCTGTACCTGGCCTCCGCCCTCCCCAAACCCTCACCCTCTTCCACACTTCTATGCAACCGCCGGGCCCTCATCTATCTGTCTTTCTCTCTCTGTTTCTATCTGTCTCCCACTCTCTCTCTCTCTGTCTCTCTCTTTGTCTCCTACTCTCTGTCTCTCTGTCACCCACTCTCTGTCATGCCTCTCTTTCTGTCTCTCTCTCCTACTCTCTGTCTCTCTCTGTCTCCTACTCTGTCTCTCTCTGTCTCTCTCTCTGTCTCTCTCTCTGTCTCTCTCTGTCTCCTACTCTCTGTCATGTCTCTCTCTGTCTCTCTCTGTCTCCTACTCTCTGTCTCTCTGTCACCTACTCTCTGTCATGCCTCTCTTTCTGTCCCTCTCTCCTACTCTCTGTCTCTCTCTGTCTCCTACTCTGTCTCTCTCTCTGTCTCTCTCTCTGTCTCTTACTCTCTGTCATGTCTCTCTCTCTGTCTCACTCTGTCTCTCTCTGTCTTTCTGGGTATGTACGTCTCTCTCTCTGTCTCTCTCCCTTTCTCCCTCTGTCTCTATCCCTCCCTCTCTCCCTCTCTCTCGTTCTTTTTTTCGCACACATCATAATTAAACTCCTCCGACTTTTGCTCAAACACACCTCAACTACAGTATTGTCCACGTGCATTTCAGTAGTAGTGTTAAAGAAACCCACCTTCACCGTGTCTCCTCCACAGATCCTTTTGACATTCACAGTGAGTGTTGCCGCCACTAGGAAAAAACCCAAGCTTACAACACAAAAGTAACGTCTTCCAACGTATACAGTTCTTTTATTATTTATTTATTTATTTGATAAATTCCGCACTTCCCCCCTCCCCTCTTACACCCCCGTCCATGCACCCCCCTCCCTCCATATTTTAATAGCAACAACCGTCGGCTAGCCAGCTAACACTCTGAAGTTTAAAGCTACCAAAGCCGGCAAGGAACAGTATCCTATCCTATCCTATCCCATAACTCGGAGGTCGTAGGGGCACCACAGGTGATCGTTTAACCAGCGTACTCCATCTTTCCCTGTCCTCAGCAACCCTGATGGTTTCGCTCAGTGTCAAACCAGTCCATTCTCGAATGTTGTCCTCCCACCTCTTTTTCGGTCTCCCTCTTCTTCTACCTCCTTGCACTGTGCCTTGCAGGATGGTCTTCGCAAGACCTGATGATCTGGTGACGCGGCCATACCATCGAAGTTAACGTTTTTTCACCACTGTTAGAAGGTCATCGTGTTGTCCAATGGCTTGTGTGATGGTCTGTCGGACTTCGTCGTTGGTGATGTGCTGGGTATAGGAAATGCCCAGAAGTCTTCTATAGCACCTCATCTCCATGCTTTGTATTCTTCGTTGGAGATCTTCTGTGAGGGTCCATGTTTCGCAAGCATATAGGAAGATGGAGATGACAAGGGAGCGCAGCAGCCTTACCTTGGAATGTAGACTGATGGTCCTGTCTTTCCAAATGGGCTTCAACCTCGCCAGGCCAGCAGTTGTTTGTGCGATCCTGGAGAGGACTTCCTGTCGGGACCCATTGTCTGATACAATGGCTGCTAAATATTTGAAGCTATGCACTGTGTTGAGGGATTGGCCTAGGACTTTGATGTCCGTGTTGATGCCTTTGGTGTTGTTGGTCATCATTTTGGTCTTCTCTGCACTTATTTCCATTCCATAGGCTCTGGATGTGGTGTCAAGCCTCTGTACCAGCTGTTCAAGTTCTTGTTCCTCTCCAGCCAATCCATCAATGTCATCCGCAAAACGGAGGTTGGAGATTGCTCTTCCCCCTATGCTGACTGTGCCTTCCTGGTCTGCAAGGGCATCTGAAATGATGCGCTCTAGGAAGATGTTGAAGAGTGTTGGAAAGAGTAGGCATCCCTGACGCACACCGATTGTTGTTCTGAACCAGTTTCCGATGGCGCTGTTGTGGAGGACTGCACAGGCAGCCTTGTCATACAGGCTTTTGATGACTTCAAGGGACAGAACCCGTAATAAAACATTGCTCGTAAGGGTTTTGTTTTTACGTTAATAAAACAGACTCTACTCTAACCCGGACACCAAAGACGCATCCTTGAAGTCGCGTGGTTTACTCAAAAGTAGGGTCAAAGGTTATATGGCGATGGTGTCGATGTACCTTTTAAAAAAACAGGGGAAAACACTCCCTTTCAGAACCAAAGATGGACAATTCCAACTGTAGCGGTTGGTTTGAGCAAGGAAAACCCACTTTATCATTGGTTAATGTAATAACAATGCGACTTTTAGGGTCAACCCCTTGTCGTCAAAAGTAAATCAAGCCTTGCCGTTGCAGCCTTTTAGGGAAGCCATGCATTGCCAAGCTGCAGAAATGTACCGGTCAGGGTAAGCCGAAAAGAATCTGTGGTTACAAATGCCTGTTGTAGACCACAATGTCAAATGTTATTTGAAACGTTATGTTTCAAATGTTGTACCGACTGTATCCAATACCATTATTGAGGAAAAGCTTAACATAATCTGTGTTTACAAAATAATACCGATACAATATGACCACTGTAGATTTTAGGAACATAGTATAGTGTTTGTCTGTCGGCCGGTCAGTCTCTGTCCCTGTCTGTCTGTCTCTCTTTCTCTCGCTTTCTCTCTCTGTCTTTCTTTCTCTCTCTCTCTCTCTCCCTCTCTCTGTTGAGTTCAAGCGTCTGAGAACCCATTATCAAACCCAAGTTTTATTGCCTGCATCACACATTTGGCCTAACATAATATATGCCTTCCTTGGAAGTCTTTCACGGGATAACCCCATTAGCTTTTAGCCAATATTTCACACACCTAATCGCTGAAGTAATATACAAAGGATATCTTTCCAGATCTCCAAAACTCACTTTGTTCAGCGTCTGTTGAACGACATGCAAAAATCTCTTGCAAGCAAAAGAGTGGACCTTTTCCAAACTATCAAATTGTTGAAGTCCTCACATTTCTGCTCCGTGCATAAGTACTGGTAAAACTTGAGCATCAAAAATCTGTAATAATATATTTCTACGTATATCCCCAAGCCTGAAAAGACATATTAAAATGTGAATAGTTCTTACTCTGGCCTTGGAAGCTAACTCGCCTACGGCCAATGTCATTGAAAGTTTAGTCGTGAAGTGTAGGCCTAGATATGTGTAACTTTTCACCACTTCTATTGGTACGACCATTTTCCTATTTTAGCCAATTAACAGAGTGTTAGAGATATAACTGCCTTTATTAATTTATTTCGTCAAATGTTAATTGACCGTTTCTAGCAGTATTGAAACGTTGCCTTAACAACAAGAACAGATGTGACTTGTATGCGTCATTTAAAAGGGTTTTCTAAGCTGAACCTTATTTCGATTATCCTCAGTTAAGATGTTTCAGAGACGCCTACACTCAATTCCGTTTTGGTATCTCACCCATTAACACTCACTTCCGTGTTGGTATCTCACCCATTAACACTCACTTCCGTGTTGGTATCTCACCCATTAACACTCACTTCCGTGTTGGTATCTCACCCATTAACACTCACTTCCGTTTTGGTATCTCACCCCTTAACACTCAAAGGAACCGTTACAGGACAGAGTTGCCTGTCAGGTAGTTCTTCTGTCCCGTGTGCAACGTGCGTCCCGAAGATGAGATTCCTATTTTATTTGAATGTAATGCCTATGATGAACTCAGAGACGATGTCCAAGTACTGAAAACGCTGATCCAAGAAGACAACCATGATGCACCAGTTGTGACGTCGGTGGACGATGAATTATCCATAATTGAGTTGTCTCATTATTTGTCTAAAAATTACAGAAGAGGGAACGAAAGAGGTCTGAACGGTGATTAAAATTAGTGTGAATGCTTGCATGTTAATCAGCTTTACATTAATTTTCTTTATTCTGAACAACCCATGTTTTTTTTTAAAATTAAATTCTGTTTACTATTTTGTGTTTCTTCTACGTTATTTTTCCATGAAGAAAGAAAGAAGTGAATGTATGAATTGTTAGCAAAGGGATCGTACCTAACGCCAAGATTTTTTTTCGTTCGTAAAGGGTCATTCGGATCGTTCTCAACTGACAATACAAGCGCATGTCGCGCTAATTACAATATAGATGTACTTTGTTCCTTTAAAGAAGAAAAATAATTATTAGAGCGCAGTTTCCGTTCAGCTTACAACCTGTTAATGTCGCACACAAACGTAGGACGTTTAAACTCGGTATGCACTCCAATTGGTGATACACTTGCTTTAAAAAAGAAAAAAAATGATAAGCTGGTGATAAACAACCAACCATAGAGTCTGTAAGGCTATTTGTGGTGGATCAATGGAAAACTCTAAAGCAAATTTCTTGTTTCAGTTGATCGTTTTGCTCTTGGCCATACTGCGTGTGTATTTGTAAAATATTTTGAGACCTGATAGTTTCGATGAATCCCCTCTCCGCTTTTCCAATTTGAAATGAACGTGTTGTTCATTCAACAAAATGTCAAAGCGTCTGTCTGTCTGTCTCTCTCTCTCTCTCTTTCTCTCTCCCTTTCCCCCCTCTCTATCTCGCTCACACACACACCACAATAAGTAAGAGGTACCGGGTGTTCAACCTAGCGGAATTAATGTTTAATACACCACTATATGAATTTAGTTGTTTTGACGTTTGTGAAGACCAACAGCAGTGGGAAAGTCTTGCAGCGATTATCATCTTCATGACATGATTCTGAACACCGTACACGTTCAAGCCTATGTATCATACTGTTTTGGAGCCTTTCGTCTAGAAAACTCGATGCCTCATATTCGCACGGAACGATCGCATTATCCTCCGCCAAATCAACTGTTTCCCCGCTGCTGATTTAAAGGGACACAATGTCAAACATTTCAGCGTCACAAATCTGTTCTTTTCTTTTAAATTTAAAATGAGTATTGTCCCAAATAATGAAGATAAAAATTTTTTTTACACACTTACAACAATCTGTTTCAAAAAGTACCGTTTTGATAAATATCGATACATTAATTTGAGTATGTGCCTATCAATAGCATTAGAGTTGATTCTAAACACAGCACCGCGGCAAAAGTGTGCATAATAGGTATTATTATTATTATTATTATTATTATTATTATTATTATTATTATTATTATTATTATTACAGGCTATTTGATATAGCGCATATATCCAGCTACAGTTGTTTGTTTACCTAGAAAAGAAGGGACACTTAACATTTACCATAGCTAAGAGGTCGGTTTGAGCTTGAGAGTGGGTTGTTTACATAACAAGGAAGAGACGCCTAACAATTCGAAGCTTAGCGATCAAGTGTGAGCAACGATGATTACAAGGTTATTGCTTTAGGTCCAGCGGACTCTTCCGAGCCAATTCAGGACCAGCAACGATGATTACCCATTGTTTCAACTCTTTTTTTAATTAAAAAAAATAAAGTTTTAATGTGACAACAAGGCATGAGACCTAAGCAGGAGGCGACCGGGACGCTAGGGGCAATGTATCTATCAAACATATCGGCTTTCGTTTAGGCGCATTTACTCCTCACCAGTCTCTGACACTCGGAAGCGGTCAGCGGCATCTTCGGGTCGACTGCCTCCTGCATAATCTTAGCAGCAGCCCGATGGCGGCAGAAGGTCTGTGTTCCCAGTTCAAGGATACAGAAATCTGTATTGTCCAGTGACCAAACACAAGCACTACGCTTCAGTCAACGCTGAAGCGCACGCTGAGCGACAAACCTGATGTGGATTTGTTTATTTAACACTTCTTGTAGGCGTGCAAGAGCTGCCCAAGACGCTGGCCAATACAGGATCTAACTCAAGCCGCCCGAGGCGCCCACCTGCAGCCTTTGGGCGCACAGTCTGACGCCAAGGCGACTGAGCCCAATGCTGTTCGACCGTGGGATGGGAAAAGGGACCTAGTGCATGCTGGGTGTATATCGGTGTAGCCGGCACTCACCGATCAAGGACATGAGCATTAGGATCTTTAAAGTCCGTACGATGGAATGCGCGCGTACACACACTAGACCTCGGTTTGTGCTCTCATCCGAATGAATAGGGGCGCAGTGTCTCAGGGTAATTATTTTTTGTGTTTTATTTATTTTCCTTTATACTTTTTTTTAAAAATCCCGGCCGTCAGCGGGTTTTAAACCACTGCCTGCTCAGGCTGCAATGTTGTCGCTTGACGTTCGAGTACACTGCGTACACCATGTACCACTGAGCCCTCTGAACAAGAAGTAAACTCATTGTCGCTCTAAGGAATTACATTACATTACATCTCTAATACCCAGGCACTGTAAGCACAGCAGAGTGTTGAAGCATCGTGATTGAGCGACTGAGCAGAAGTCGAAAAAATACGAATCAACACCCCACCATGCATAAAAGGCTTTTAACTATATTACCCTGTCAAGCATAAAAGTACAAGAATACGACACCCTGTCCAGGGAGGCAAACACAAGGTACAATAAAATATCGCAGTATATCATGCAAATACAGTCGCGGTCGTACTGTATAATCCATCTATCAATTTGTACGCCCTTTCCGTAAAACCGGGCAATAACATTTTAGCGTGCGGACCTCTCGTTTCAAACGTACGCTCGCTATCTCGCTCATAAAATAAAGCACTTTTGACTGCTTCCGCACTCCATACAACAGTATTGCATTTCACTGCCTGCTCGCTGCGGATCTATGGTAGGCGGCAAGTGTCACAACGGGGATTTTGGAAGGCGACAAGAGACGCGAGTGACTTATGAGCCCGCAGCCCATTGTGATCCTAACACTAAAGAAGGTCAAAAGATTGGCTTCGTATAGCTCTGTGTTACGTGTTTCCATGCACGTGACCAACAGTATAATTGTTTGACCTTTTATTAATCACCATTTGTTCTTTGTACATATCTTTTGTTTTGTTTTTCATGAACATTTTAAATGGTTGCAATGTTAGCTGACTTTCCATTCATTTCATGTCATTTTAATGTTCTAATATAGCGCGTTTTCAGCTCAAGAACTGCTCAAGGCGCTGACCGTTACAGGATCTAACTCAAGCCACCTGTGGCGCCCACTTGCAGCTTTTGCGCGCATTGTCTGACGCCTAGACAACTGAGAACAATCCGAGTCGACCTGGCGTGGGGGAAGAAATGACCCGGGTGTGTGTGTTTGTTTAGCTGGCACTCACCCGTCTAGGACATGAGCGTCAGGATCTTGAAAGTCCTATAGCTGTTTTGACCTGAGCAAAGTGGAACACCATTTCCAGAGTCATTACAAGGGAAGAAAGTGAAACACTGTTTGAAAAGAAAAGTCATTAAAAACACACACAAAAAAACGACTTTAGGGCGATAAATACATATTATATTATATTATATTATATTATATTATATTATATTATATTATATTATATTATATTATATTATATTATATTATAATACTTCAGTGATGGAATCAATCAACAACAATCAGTTCAGTTCAGTTCAGTTCAGTTGAATTCAGTCTTTTATTATAACGTCTCTTCAAATACATGTGATTTTAGACTATATCAATCTCACACATGAAACAAACATACAGTAAAATCTAATAATTTACAGTTGAACTGCAACCATGAAACTAACATTGCTACAAAATTATACTAACTGCGGAACTGTAAATTATACGTGCTATATGTATTATTGCAGGACTATCAATAAAGAAATCTCATCTAGGGTTACTACAATAAGGGATTACTTTCGTATCCCGTAGTAGGCAACATATAAAATTGGCCCTTTTCATTCTTCATTTTAGCAGTATGATTGCTCTGGTGGTTCAGTGTTGATTTAAGTCCGTACCCTCCTCTCTCTCTCTCTCTCTTTCTCTTTCTCTCTCTTCCCTGGGAGGGTTATCCCGCCAATACGCGATACGCCAATGGTGGAAGCAGACGTTAAAGCTTCAAAGTCCAAATCCTTGGTGGCACTTGCGCACTTGGCTTAAAAGGTAGAGCAGGGGACACATAAACTCGATCCCATCTTCTTGTCAAAGATAGGGGATTTTTTTTTGAAGGAGACGGTGATGCGGCTTTGAGATAGTAGTGTTGGAATCCGTCATTTATCATCCCTGGGTTCAAGCCTGTATGAAAGGGAGGAGGCAAGGGGAAAGATTCCGACCATGAATCTTGCTCACCCTCAAGCCGACGTTAAGATCTATAGGCCTGATCGGATTTCCCGATTTTCTTGATGGTTAGGGTCAAGATTCGGTCTAGAGTATCTTTGTGGAGATTTGGAAAGAATTTCATGAATGGTTTGTTGTTGAAGATATATGATTTGACTGCGCCGGTCAAACCCACGCAACAACCAACACAATTTGACTAGCATTGGAAAACAGCTCAATAATGAAGTAAATTAAACTATAATTAATGTGTTTGAGATTGAATTGTAATGATTTGTATTTAAATCTTTTTTATATTCTATCCTGTCCTATCCTATCCCGTAACTCGAAAGTCGTTGGAGCACCACAGATGATCGTTTAATTAGCGTGCTCCATCTTTCTCTGTCCTCAGCAACCCTCATGGCTTAGCTCAGTGTCAAGCCAGTCTATTCTCGAATGTTGTCCTCCCACCTCTTTTTCTGTCTCCCTCTTCTTTGTATTGTGTCTTACAGAATGGTCTTTGCAAGGCCTGATGATCTGGAAACGCGGGCCAAACCATCGGAGTTTCCGTTTCTTCACCACTGTGAGCAGGTCATCGTGTTGTCCAATGGCTTGTGTGATGGTCTGTCGGACTTCATCGTTGGTGATGCCCTAGGTATATGAAATGCCCAGAATTCTTCCGTAGCACCTCATCTTCATGCTTTGTATTCTTCGTTGAAGGTCTGCTGTGAGGCTCCATGTTTCGCAAACGTATAGGAAGATGGAGATATAGCTCTAATCTATTATGATCGGTTATCAGGTTCTGTGCAGAAATTTGGTCTAGAAAGCTATGGGTTTATTAATAATATCCTAAGAGAAAGAATATAAACACACGCCAAAAACGGCGACTTTCTTCTCACTTTCCAAGTGGTATTGTCTTCAGTAAGCCTCCATCAGAGGGAAAAAGAACTCTCAGAAGACAGACGCCAAGAATTCTGTCCCTTTAAAAGTTACCATTATTACCATATCCCTTGTTATGAGAGAAGAAACTCTAAGACATAAAGGAGGAAATAACTTCGGAGACCGACGCCAACGATTCTGTATTTCCAGAAGTTACCATTATTATCTCCTGTTATGAACACATTGTAAATCCTCTCCTTGGAAAAAGAGAAGATACTCAAAGACACAATAATGTAAAGGGGAAATAACTATGGATACTGACGCCAATAATTCTGTCCCTTGGAAACCACTTGAAAGGAGTCAAGTATGACAGCTGCGACACCAGAATCTCGCGCTCAACGAGATCTTGTCTCTCGCAGTGCGCGTGCGCCGCGATCTGTTTGTTTTTGCCAAGGGAGACTATCAAGCTTCTTGATGCCAAATAAACTGTGTGACGCATTTGGATTCTTAGAATAATTGTATTGTCTATTATGTTATGGCATGTTTATGACCTGGAACTACTTTCAAATAGTCGGGAATCAGAACAAGCCCAATGTCGGTCTGTCGGCGTGGTGTGTCTGTCTTTTTGGTCGGTGTGTCTATCTGTCATTACCAAGGTTACTGGTCAGTCTCCCCTGTCATCATATTAGCTCTACCACAAAGGTCGAACTCGTTGGAATCGCTTTGCTGATTAACACATTTTACTCTTTAAAAACGGCTGAACCCATTTTGTTTTTATTGTGTGTGTGTGTGTGTGTGTGTGTGTGTGTGGTTGTGTGTGTAGGTGTGTGTGTGTATGTGTGTGTGTGTGTGGGTGTGTGTAAACGGGCACTCCTTCAAGCATGCAGCTTCTAGCATGCACAATGCTTACCTACTCTGTGGAAAAGTGGACATCAGCATGCAGTCATCACGTGTTGCCAAGCAAACGTTGCACAGTATGCCTTGACAACAGAAGCTCTGTCTCAAGGTGTTGAGCTTCAGCAAGGCGAGATTAATGGTCCAAGCTGTCACGTGACAGCCAGGGCGGCGACTACGACTTTGTAACTGCCCCCATCAAAGACAAAAGCACCACGACACTGTAGACACCTTTCATCTCCTCTGCTTCCTTCATCGTCATCATCATCAGCAGCAGCAGCAGCAGCAGCAGCGATGTTATCGTAGTATCTGCCTTCATCATAATCGTCATCATTAATATTATCATCATCATGGCTAAATATTATCTTTTGACTAAAGTGAGAGCATTAAAAAAACAAAACCTCATAATCGTCATCTTCATCATATCATCACCATCCTCATCGTCGGCGTCGTAATCATCAACACAATTAATCGTGATTAACATAAAAATCTACACCGTCATCGTCGTTGCTGATGGCGCCATCATCATCGTCGTAAGGTGGGATGTATGAAATGGAGACAAAAGCGGACTAGAGAACAGAATGAGCAAGGAGCAGGCAAATAATAGAGAAGAAGTAGTAGAAGAAGAAGAAGAAGAAGAAGAAGAAGAAGAAGAAGATGATGATGATGATGATGATGATGATGATGATGATGATGATGATGATGATGATGATGATGATGATTATGGAGGATGAAAATGGAGGATGAAAAGGAATAAGTGGGAAAAGAAAAGATGAGATTATACAGTAAGGAAAAAAAGAATAGAAACCTGTATGTGTTTGTGTGTGTGTGTGTGTGTGTGAGTGTGTGAGAGAGAGAGAGAAAGAGAGAGAGCGAGAGAGAAAAAGAGAGAGCGAGAGAGAGAGAGAGGGAGAGAGAGAGAGATAACAAGTCACAATGGCTTACTTTGTTTTCACCAACTCCTTTTATTTATATTTTTCCTACAACAGTCAGGCTTTTTATCGGATAAGAACGGACGAACGGACAAACCAACGCACAAACACATGCAAAAAACATCATAGCATTATATTCCAACGGCAAGTGCTTGTAAAAAAAAAAACTCTACCCAAAAAATCTCCAGAAAATGTCACCCTCGAATATATTTTTTTTGCTTGCACTTGAGTCCCGGAAATTACGAAACAAAATAATTGGGGGAAATGTTGAGACGTCATAGAAATGAAATACGCTATTCTGACGTCACCATGTTGATGGCGTTATTATACACAAAAATGACAAGGTCAATTCATCATCAAAAGCATGATGAGACGTCATAAAAGGGATACAATATTCCGACGTCATCACTTTGATGACATCATATTTCAAAAAGTACACAGGCAATGTGTCGTCACATGTAATGACATCATAAAAAACAACACCTGTATTTGAATGTGTTTACACGTTCAACCGCGTAATACATAATGTTGTTTCTCACAGACCGTCACAATATCAATGACCAAAGGTTATATATAATGCACTGACGAATGATGAGTAACAACGTATAAAAACAACGATGACGTCGGACCTCCCATGACGTAAAGAATACCATAACGTATGAAATCTCATGACGTACAACCTCACCTGTACTCCAAGAACAGCGGGTAAATATTCAATCACAAGTTAGGTAATGCAATGAGAACAGAGCAGAGATGGCGTACGCGTAGCGACGACGTAAGAAATGTAATTGCGTCATAATGGAACAACGCTATGACAATAATACGGCAGCAATGTGGTGATCTTACCCATGACTCTGTAAGCTACAAATACATCAACATCAACAGTTAATATTCACAGGAGCAAAATGAACCGACAGGAAACTAACGGTGAGACAAAGCGAAAGAACTAATCGGAGAAAATGGAATGAAATCATTTTGGACATTACGCTGGACAGGACAACTAGGACACTAAAACTAATCATTTCAAAATAAATAAAATAAAATGGAATGCACCCCCCAAAAAAAGTTGCAACTTCATAATTCTTCAGACAATAAACTCAGTTATATAAAAAAAGAAACAAATAAGTAAATAAAATAAAAGCAAAAAAGAAATACTGTTACAAAACCAAAAGCGGCATTTCAAACGTACACAAACGTACAACCGAAATCAAGAATATAATCAGTCACACTCTGTCATTGTTACAGGCGGAATCAACTGCAGGTATCCCACGCGGTGCCGCTACCTACAGGAGGGTCCAACTGAGATGTCGACCAATTAGGAATGCAGACGACAAAAAAACAAACCAACTGAATAATGAATCTCTTTGCTCCACGCGCTATATTAATACTTAAAGGAATAGTTTTGTTTTGTGTTTGCTTCTTCTTTCTTTCTTTTTTTTAAAAATTTAAAATATTGTCTTTTCCTTCTTATTTTCCTTTTTGGTAAACAAAAGCTAATGCAGTGAGTTCAATTAAGCTACTTTATTTAACTAGGAATCTTAATAAGAATCACAATAACTATCTTAAAATACTTAATACATTCCATCAGGTTCTATACAATTGTATAATAATAATAAATAATAATTTTAAAAAAAATGACCCAGTATATTAAAAGAATTCTTATGACAATACTGCGACTCTGATTTACAATTATTTGTACAATACATTGCATTTATTGTATTTATTTATTTTAACCATTTCATTTTATTTTATTTCATAATTTCATTTCAGTGTTTCATTATTTCATTTTATTATTTCATTTTAGTAATTGGAATGTAAACAATTCAAAAAACCGTGATTAGTGTTAACTATTTTATTTCAAGTTTTAAAATTGCCTTTTATTTAATTTCACTAAAACAAATTTTATAGCATGTAATTTCATTAACAGAAATGTAAAACAAGTTAAACAACTTAATTTGCGCGAATTAAACCTGCACACTGTTCAATATAATAACACTTCCATTCATTATTTTTTTATTTTATGCTTCTTGTTCAATGTGTATTTTGGGTCCTGATTTGGCTCGGAAGAGTCCGCTGGACCTAAAGCAATAACCATGTATAGTAATGTGTATTTTCTCTAGTTAGCTTTGTAACATAAAGTTATCACAAATACTTACGTGTCCACTATATAACCTCTTGCTAATTAGCAGAAAATGGAAAATAGCCAAGCTAATAATTGGCAGATCATGGTAAAAACTTATTATACTTCACGGTCGCTATTTCTAGTATCATTATTTTAGTGCCTTTTTCGTTTGTCTCCTAATTTATCGGTATTAGAAATATAACAAATCTCCCAGTAATGTCAGCTTTTCAATCCGTAAACGTATTATATCATAAAATCATTCATTGTATACAATTTTTAGTCTTTTGGACTCTTCTTTAAAACGAAATCTGTTTGTTTCAAACAATGAAAAGCCACATCATAGACATGAATTAGTTATTATTTCACACAACCAACAACTATGCTACAGTTTAAAACAATTCCAACATAAAATGGTAAAAACAGACATAAAACAAGCTCAAGCTCAAAGTCAATAAAATAAAATAATATAAAATGACCCAAAACATTGACATTCGTATTATTCGCAGAGCACAATTAAAAAATTAACAACAAATACAAAATCAAAACCAATCGTTTGAAAACAAATTGCAACAAGATTGACCTATATATCCAAGTTACTTTCGGAATGAGCATGACAACTTACATTATCATTTAAAAAAAATATGCGACTGAATTCCAAACGCAGCATTCACATAAACACGCTGCCTGGATTTCATCCCAACATAAAAGTTGCCATTGGAATCCAAACATGCCAATAAATTTATTATATATATATTTTAAAAAACAACGTTGGGATCCCACCCATCGTACGTGGCTCCCAAAAACAATCAACTTCCAAACGTATGGTGGGTTCCAACTGTACAATCATAAGTTTATATTATTTACAATTACGGTTTTGGATTTTATTAAACCCACAAATTCGTCTTTGGGATATTTGCAAAAAATTAAATTCTATTGTAACCTTCTTCATTCAATTCTTTATTTTTCAAAACTTTTCATTCATTCAAAACAAGTAGGGGGAAAAAGAAAGAACAAAAAAGAAGGAAATATTGGGCCGCTCTGAAAATGAGCTAACATTTCACATGTTACCCTTCTTATTAAACGTTACCTATCTATATTTATTTTAGTTTTATTTCATTTTATAATTTTATTAAATGGTTGATTTTTTCCCCCGTTTTTAAAAAATTGTATTCATTTGATTTCTTTTTTTTAGGGGAGAGGGGGGAGGGGTTATGCAGCAAAAAGAAGAAGAAGAAAAAAAAACATGCATTACTGATTAATTGGGTTTTAGTATTTTGTTTCAATTAGAGATTATCCACATTTTTTTGTGTGGTCAAACACAAAAAACTTTGGGTGTGTTTTTTTAAACAAAATAAAGTGGTGAATCGGTACAACAAAATGAAGAAATATTCAAAAAATATTTAACTTTCATGGATCAACGATCAGAAGAAAAAAAGAGGTCTATTTGTTCTTCTCTCTCTGTCTCTCTCGGTCTTTCTCTATTTAAAAAAATCCTATTTAATTAATCGTTTTCAAGGGTGTTTACTGAAAAAGCACAAGTAATGCTATGCAAATTAAACAAAACAAAACATTAAAAAATAATTGCGTTCGAAATATTTTCCTTCTCTCCATAAAGACGACAAATGAAAACAGCACTCTGTGGTAAAGTACAGTGAGCAGATTTTAATAATTGAAACATTTACTGTAAGCCCCGAATAGACACACATTTTAGATTTATAATTTTTTAACAAAGAAATTACAAAATTCCCTTTTCGCTGTATTAAAACTGTGAGACATAAGACGAAACCTAAAACATTTAAAATCTATTTGGTAAAATGAACTTACAATTATTACAATTTGAAACCACAAAAAATCACCAATATATCCCACATACAAGTTGCTAATGACAAGCATAACAAATTGACATGTTCAACTTGGTGAACGGCGGCTTTTCTGAGAATTGCGTTTAACAAAGAACTCACTCTTTCAATATGCGCACCTGACAATAATTATTGCTTGAATATACTTCGAAGAAAACAGACAAATCCACATCCAAAACTTCGAATAACACACAAAGGCATGCACACACAAAGGAGCGCGCTAGCATACACACATACACAAACAAACAAGCAGAAAAGTCTTGTTCTGTAGGTCAACGTTTGAGATTTTCTTTTGGTTATCCACAACTGTTCAAATAATTTCTACCATAGCTACCATCATTATTACAACACATAATTTAACAATTTTCCAAGCCCCAAAAAATCTACCTTTAAAGAATTGTAATACACAATACATAGACTGCAAACAATAAAGTCTTTATATCAAAAGGTAACGCTGACGTTGCTTGTGGCTGTCATGAACTGTACAACATGATCTTAATAACAAAACACTAGCAATTAAAAAGATAGGGTCAACATTTGACATTAGTCATACAAGGCTACATCTGTGTCAATGTCGTTTCGTCGTTACAACTCGGATTTTTTTTCTAAGAACTCTGTTGCAAATGCAAGGTCTTTAAACACACACACACACACACCTACACACACACACAAACACACACACACACGCGCATACGCAATTAATGACAGTTTGGAAGATGTTTAAAATTGCTTTTAGAATATAATGTACAATATTTGTAGGAAAATGTTTGTTACCGAGCCCCAAGGTAAACATATAGAAAAAGAAACAATAATTCTTTATTGGGTCAAACAGAGTTATACTTCCTTTGTCTACACATACAATATCCTGCGCAGTAGAGGAATATGTTACGCAATTGCTTTCAGTTCAAAGATTCTTCTTGGCAAACGAAAATACCTCACAATGCGGGAGATACACACACACACAAACAAACACACCCACACACACAAACCCACTGTGTTTGTACAAACCCCTAACCATGCCAACACAGCCACCAGTTATGCCTTCGTTTCATCTGTTCACTTTCACAATTTCAGGGCAAACATTTTGATACAGACGCACACACACTTGAAATAAACCCACAAAAACATGGCCATACCCACGCTCTTTGTCCTCTCCCCCTCTTACTCTCACATACCCCTAAACACATTTCCTCCTACCCCCCCCCCCCTTTTTTCACCTTTCACCTCCACTCCTCACCATACACCAGCAACTACAAATTTTATAGTATGCACATATGGCCGAACAGGAATTTTCAATGCAAAATGTCAGATCAGACAGATGGAGTAAAGACCTCAAGCTATCATAAATACTCATATATATATATATATATATACACACACACACAACTATATTGTAAACGCTACGAACGCACGCTTATATCCATTAATTATACAAATCCGTTAACTTATGAACAATAGGTTAAATAATTTAAATTCTGATTCCGTCCACTCCGTTAGTTAATAATTGTTTACAGGGTCCAGCCGACTGCAAAGAGTCGAATCGTGACCACAACTTGGTTAAAAGAGGATTCAACACCGATCCGTATAAAAGATCTGCTGAAACAACCCTAATGGTAACACTGAAGGCAGTCCACTAGCCGGTAACTTTACAATAAAGGCATCCCATGCAGGGGACACTGAGGCTTTACTCTAATTTATGGAACCCACTTTTACAAAAACAAAAACAGAATATAAACATCATTATAAAATATGAACAAAACACGTACATATAAAATACCTATATTGCTAAACAATAATACGATAGAAAGCCCTAGTGACCTTTTGACAGAAAGCGTCCAATATCCCCAAGCTGACCCAACAGACACAAATGAGTAGTGTTCGGAGAGTTGTTAAGAGAAAAGGTAGGTGAATGGTCTAGCGGAGAAGATAGTAGATTGACAGAACAGATTAGGAACGAGAAAGAACACATGAGAATGACAGGCACATTTTGTAATTTAAAGCACTACATTTCCACAAAGAGTGGATACGATTTATGCAGCAAACCCCGGCACCCCAACAGAGGGTGTACACTCCGATGTCGATACTCCTATATATTTTGTTGATAATGACATGCTCATCATATATAAACAATAAACCAAACCAAAAACAATCATACTCATTTTAGACCTATCTTCGCAATCCATGCTTGATCTATGTCATCACTGTACAGAACAAAACAAAACAAGACAAAACAACAAAACAAAATCCACAAACAAATTCACAAACAAACTCCATGCAAAAAGGATGGCCGCGTACTAAAGACAACGAAGAATAAAACTAAAGAATCTAATGAGCTTTCCTCGCCTATCAATGCAAAGTTTTCAACACAGTATGGCTTCTTCTGATTGTGCACAGTCATAATCGCATGCAATGATAAAATCCTTTCAAGCAGTATGGTTGGCACCTAAGGTCGGCTTGAATAAATTGTAGCTGGTCATTTTGCATGCATGCGCCCGATCTTTTTACTTTTATTCGCTACAATAAATACATAAACAGAACAGTATGGACTGACAAAGTGGCATAGTTTTAAAAAATATGTAGTTTGTTTATTAAATATAAGCGAACTCAGCAATACCGGCATAACCTTTTACAGTAATACTATAATTATAACTGAATAGCATGGACTACAACAAGGTGCAGGATTTTGAAAATAAACGTTTGATTTAAAGTATATATCTTATGTAATACCCATTAATACTTGACAGCACTGGCGTAAACGTTTACAGAAAAAAAATAAAATGAAGGATAAAACTATGCTATGCACAATGGTTTAACAATAAGTGAGTTTCGTAACCAGTAGATGTTACCGGATATTTTACCGTTTAGTAATAACATATAAAATAAGAAATGATAGAAGTCAGAGTTATGAACACTGAAACAAATCAGCTATGCATACGTACAATTCTCCCCATTTGTTTCCAAGTCCGTGAATACTCTTACACAAAATAAAATAATGCCTGTCTCAATGTACTGGTTATTCTTTAAAGCCCATAGATGCTGGACAACGAGGTAAAACATTGTCTGATGGTTAGGACATAAATTGTGTATCTTAAGCAAAGTCAAATACATACATTGTATATAAATGTTGACAGAGACAAACAAAATCTCATATATATATAAAGGGGTGCATGCGAGCGTGGGTGTGTGTGGCTTATATCAATAATAGGTGTCTAAAATTAGGTTATCTATCGCAGACAGACAATTAGTATTTTTGCGTTGCAAGTGTTGAGCTAGTGCCTACAATTTTGGAGAAGGTACGCATGAAGGTAGTCCGAACAGTGTAGATAGGTACGTGTAGGTATGAATGTGTATGTGTCTGTGCCTATGCCTAGTTTTCTTGGTGAGCGAGTGTGGATAGATGTGTACGAGCGTGTGCTAAAGTGGCATACATACCAAGTTAGTGCGTTTGTTTCCATATTTATCCACATTCTTAGCCGATAAATCTGTTAACTATCACAGACAATGGAAATTCTTGAGTGTCTGGAATATGCACCTTTGGTGAAAGCGCATGTGATTTTGAAAATACAAAGTATGGATGAAGACATTTCTGAAGTATGGATGGCTGTTGGAAAAAAGGGGTGCATTGATTTTGGTTGTTTGTTTATCTGCTTCAGTAAGTTATTTTGTGTGTGTTAAATGATGCCCTTTTACAATAAACTACATATTTGTTAAAAAGTCCTAAAATGTCTGCGAAACAAGAGCATGGATGTTTATTTGTATGCTTGTTTGTAGGTGCCTGCAAAGCCGTCGGTTAAGTCAAAATGTGTAGAAGTGGAAACACGTTGCTGACTTGCTGTTGAAATCTAAAATAACAACATTACACAAAACTGTGCTATGGTGCTACAGTCATATTTTATTGGAAAAGAAATCGATCCCATCGAAATTTGAGCAAATAATTTACACACACCAAAATCATAAAACACAAAATATGAAATATCTTTTGTAAAAACGATTGATGAACATAATAAGAAAATAATATGGGACAAGGAACAAAAATGAAAATAACAAAAAGATAATTATAAGCATAAAATAATACAAAGAAGATGAAAATATTCGATTTACACCAACATGATGAAACCATGAAATAAAACGGTGTGAACATTTGAAAAAAATGATTTTTGAATGATTACATACTTATATAGCTGCACCTATATGAGCCAAATAATAATACACATAACTTTTTGGGCGAGGCCAAGGACTCGTGTTAGCTGCACGCACGCATTTCAAATAATTTTGATAAATAAGAAGAGACACAACACGGAACTTTGGGAATACAAATTGGCTGTTGCGGTGAAAAGACATGACGTAATGCTAAGAACAATTTAGCAAGATCAGGATCAATGGATAACAACGGACCAATGAGAACCGTGAAAATTATTTATGTATGTATTTATTTTAACGTTCTTATACAGCGCTTTTTCAGCTCAAAAGATGCTCAAGGCGGTGGTTGCTACAAGATCTAACTCAAGCCGCCCTAGGCGCCAACCAAGTTAATTGATTGCTCTGCAAGGATTAGCAGGGCAGATATATTTTTTAAAATTATTTTTTAAACAACAGTTTTCATAATATGTCAAAAAACAAACCTTTTTTTAACGCAAGTTGTCCTTATGTTTTAAAAAAACAAAACCAAAAAAAATAACAAAACATGGCATTATTTTTTTTTGACTTCCAGTAAGTGCTTGGTCGTGTAGTTTTGACTTTAGAAATCAACGATAAGTTTTCAGTTTGTGCTCTATGAAGAACATGAACATCCAACTACCTTCAGAAGGCAGAAAAACAATATTTGCTGAACACGAACTACTGGTCCACAAACTGTAAAATGGAAGGCGACTGTTAATAGAGACTTAAAAGTAAAATGTTAAAATCGTTGATAGTGATAACACTAGGTCCAGTAGACCCAGTGTCAATCTGTGACTATTTGTTATTGCTTGGGTGTTAAGACCATCATCAAGAGTACAGTTTGGGGTAGTGGGAAGTGCATAATCTGCTAAAACAATTTGCAAAAACAGGGATTGTTTCCGAATTATATATAAACAGCACACAGTTTTAGAATGGTGGCCCTGTCTTTATCAATTCAGAAAATACAATAAAAATCGCCAAACCATGGAATTTCTTTGGACTTTTGAAACAATAAACAAGAATTTTTTTTTACATTTGTGATTGTAAAAAGGGTACTTTATTTTAAACAAATTGTACAATTATATAGCATCTGAACTAACTGTAGAATAATCAATAAAAGACTTCAACAGGAGCAGACTTCTACCTTTGACTGTAGTTAGAAATTCAGGAAAATAAAAATCTTGTCAGTATAATTATTGCATCTATTTAGTAAGTTAGTTACCGTTTATAGGGTCCAGCGGACTGCAAAAAACAGAATCAGAACCACAACTTGGTTGAAAGAAGATTCACCCCCATTCAGCATAAAAGATCTGCTGAAACAACCCTCGTGGTAGTAACACTGAAGGCACTCCACGAGCCGGTCACTTCACACAGGGACGCTGAGGCTTTACTTTTATTTATCGAACCCCCCGTTTACAAAAACAAAATAGAGTATAAACATCATTACAAAATATTAACAAAACACACACATATAAAATACCTAAAATGTTAAATAAAACAACCACAGAAAGTCTTAACCATTTGGTAGAAAGCGTCTAATATCCCCAAGCTGACCCAATAGATCCCATACACAAACAAGAAGTTTTGGAAGAGTTTTCAAGAAAAAATGTAAGCAATTGGTCTAGAAAAAAAAGATAGTAGATTGATAAAACAGATTAGGAACGAGAAAGAACAAATGAGAATGACAGAAGCAGTGGTAATTTAAAGCACTGAATTTCGATAAAGTGGGGATACTATTTATACAGAAAACCCCGTCACCCTGTTTTATTAACATCTTTTCTTAATCAAAATGATAAGCCATTACATCTCAAGCAATTACTAGAATAACTAATAAAGAATTGACTTATCAGCAAGCCTCTTCCTCTTTCCTGTCAGAAACTCAAACGGAAACCCTTGTCAGATTCAATTCAATGGCTACACAACATGGCTGCTGGCTGCTCTTGAGTAACCTCCATTATTCATTATAAATCTTGAGAGAAAAATAGAGTTCTAACAGTATCAGAAGTAATTTACAATAATTCAGTAATACTTAAGTGGACAGAATGAATACCTACATTATACCTGTAGCAGGACTGACAAGGTGGAGATGGATGTGGGGTTTGGGATAAAACATCAATTTTTAAAAGTTACCATTTAAAAAGATATATTCTTTGTGACAGATTGGACTATATTAAGTGCCAGAAATCAGTTTAGCATTAACCAAAAAAAACACACACACTAAAAGAAAAATTTAAAAAAAGAAGACACTTTGTCAGGTAAGAGCAACTCTAGTATATAGTTTAGCAAAACCGATTGGAGAGGACGGGTGTAGCAATAAGATAAAATCACCAAAATAATAACAATAATTATTGTTGAGGAACAGGGCATTTCATTTGTTTCAGTAGTAATTTGATTTCCAACGTAACATTAAACTGAAAATCTAAACATAAATTGATTATGAGGACACAAGGTCTACGATAAAACTATCTGACAACATGTTTGCGAATTTGACACAATAATTTAGACTACGTAAACCTTGTACCCAAAACTAATCTTCTGACAAGCATACACATACTAATGCAAAACATTTCATCAATCTCACAAAGGAATATATACCAACCACTCCAGCCAAATACACGCATGCCATAGATATACATTTAGTCAAGCCTACACCAACAACATACTTATGAACCCGCCCAATCAAAACAAACGCAGGACAGTTACACGATGACGTCACAACAAGCTCGTGACCTTCAAATGACCTTGAGCTTCTGCTGCGCGCGGTAGCAATGTGGCAATGTGCGAAGAAGATGAAATCGAAAATACTGGTGTATGTTTTATGAACAGGGACAGAAACAAGACTGAAGTCCTCAACATTTTTAACCTCAGAAAGAACACAACAGAATGAACTGCATCGAATTAACCATCATATTGCGTCAAAGCCATATGACGTCATATACATATTTTTTTGGTTGTTGTTGACATCACAAGGAGCACAAACAAAGCACTGTTCATAGGATGGAGCGCGCGACGTCATATCTTACAGGCACACACATTCAGCCATTTAAATAATATATATAGCAAGACCATTCCCTAGACACAGATAACATATTAAAGTGGAACAAACATCAAATTAAAATAACATCGCACACGTTCCACATAGTCACATCACTTTAAAAAATCGTTTTGGAATGTGAAGGATAAATTTTTAAAAAGTTATCCGTTGTGATTGGCAAGGAATGTTTGTTAGAGTTCACACTTCTGTTGACGCCACGCTTCGACACAGTTACGTCATATCTAATGACGTCACGCCGTCACCAAGGCTGGAAGGCGCATGCCCTGACCACACCAAGTTCTGTTTATGTTTGTTTCTACAAACCAAAACAATTTTGTTCCTTTAAAAAAGTATATATATAAGAAAATAGCTTAGCATTTGATCTTGTGTAGAGTTGAAAAAATATATATATAAGGTGCAGAAAATTCTTGCGTCATCATGACCGTTTCATCCCCATGACGTCATTGTTCCCTTCAATGTATGGTTATCAGATAAAGAACATGTTTGAGATTTGTTTTAAAAAAAACTATGACTCCTCACATCTGGTATCTGGCATCATGTATCCTGTATGACATAAAGAGTTTGTGAAGTCAGAAAAGCGCGGAATTTCGCCACACGTCTTTTTTGTCATCTTGCATGACGTAATTGAGAAAGAAATGTTGTAAGGGGGAAAAATAGAGTAACCGTCACATGTTAAATAAAATATCATCACAAGCGATGCACGACGTCACTGGAACTTTAAAGTTGTATGTCATCACCGCTGGTGCGTGACGTCTGCCACGCTAGTTCATAACATGACATCACACTGTTTGTTGACGTCTATTATGGTGCCAAAACATAACGCCCCCAAGACAAGGAGGTGCTGAGATACGAAAGTTTTGTTATTGGTTCCTGACATCTAACTTGACATCACACTGGTAAATGTGACGTCAAATATGACATCGCACTGTATGTATCATGACGCTATTTCTTTTGACGTCAAGGAGATGGGAAAACACATACATACATGCATACACACACATACACCACACACTGAAGCTGCGTAAAACTTGGACACAATCATGTTTGTGGTTGCTGAGGTCATTGTGTGGGTTGTTATGGCTGAGGCTGAGGTCATTGAGTGGGTTGTTGTGGCTGAGGCTGAGGCTGAGGTCAGCAGTTGCCGTTCATGTTATTGTGGTTATAGGCCTGCCAGGCTTGGTACGCTGAAGCCATGTAAGGGTTGTGGTTCTGGTTGACGTGGGGGTGGGGCTGGCTGTGGAGGTCCGACCACGCCTGTTGGGGGACGGGGCTCAAGCTAGAATGCGACACCGGCAGATGCATGGCCTGCGGGGTGCCGGCCGTCGGCGGAATCACGTGACCTCCCCCCATCCCTCCGTGGGGGCCCCCAGCCATGCTGTGAGGGGTGACGGACTGAGGCGGCATGTCTCCTGGCGGCGACAGTTGCTGCTGCTGCTGGTGGGGGTGCTGCGGCGTCTGCGGCGCTCCGTGACCTTGGGGCGTGTGCGGGTGCGTAGGCGACCCCGTCATGGACCCGTTGGGAGGTTGCCCCCCTTGGCCTGGAGTGCCCAGTGGAGGTCCCGGAGGAGTGCCACCCTGCTTCATTATCTTCTTGTACTTTGAGCGACGGTTCTGGAACCATATCTTCACCTGGAATCACACATAGTTGAAACGGGTGAGCATTTTTGTAACAAGTGAGCATTTAGGTAACAAGTAAGCATTTAGGTAACAAGTGAGCATTTAGTTAACAAGTGAGCATTTATGTAACAAGTGAGCATAACAAGTAAGCATTTAGGTAACAAGTAAGCATTTAGGTAACAAGTGAGCATTTAGGTAACAAGTGAGCATTTAGGTAACAAGTGAGCATTTAGGTAATAGGTGACCAATAAAAGAGGTAAGCTTTAATTTAAAAAAACATTTAAACAAGTAAATATTAATAACACAGATGAGCAGACTGACAATGCTGATCACATTCAAATGTGTAGGTTGAGCATGATTAGTAAACAACATTACAATAAACAACCTAAAAGAAAAAAAACACTATATTAATAATAAAAATAACAACAACAACAACAACAACAACAACAACAAACGAAGTCAGATAAACTAGATAAGAACTTCTGGTGAGTGATTGTGTGTGTGTATGTGCGTGTGAATTGTTGGTGTGTGTGGTGTGTGTGTGTGTTTGTGTGTGTAGGTGTTTGCGTGTGTGTGTTTGTGTGTGGAAAATTGCGGCATTGACGAAAATGACTGGCAAATGTGATGTTAAAACGGAAAAGTTGACAAAATGCTGCGCGCTAGAACAAATTACAATGCCTGAATAACATAAGAAGTTTGAACAAAACCAAGGAACACTACAATAACTAAACTTTTCAAATAATTATTGTACAGTCAATCATACGCTCTAACGTACAAAGAAACAATGCAGAAGAAAATCCAGAAATATGACCGCTCGAGGGCGGAGAGGAGCGCAACATAATACGGGGTAAAACCACCCCAAACCCCTCACTACACATCTCCTCCTTCTACACCCCCTACACCCCACCCCACTCGCCCCTTTTATCCCCCCTGTCATCCCTCCGCCCCTCACCCCCACACACTTCAACACAAAGTTAAATCATTTATTACATCAACAGTCCTTAAAATTCAGAACTGAGCTTGACAGTATGAGAAAACCCGCGCTAGACAAATCGAGGCCCACCCCCTCCCTCTCCCCCTCTCCAACCAAAAAACAAAACAAGAAAAAAAAAACCCGTTAGTCAATAAATTATAGCTTCTCATTCTAGAAACATCTCCTTGACATTTCAATGACCCCCCTAAATTATCATTTTGACGTCTCCATTCCCAGTTGACTCAACTGTGACTGAGTACCTACTCTCTTAAGGGTGGGGAAGGTAAAGCAGCGAGGGAGAGAGATGGGCATCACCCTCATTACGCTGGCCCAAGATAAGTGTGATCTTTAACATCACGCTCCCCTACGGCCACAAGGCTATGGGACTACCTTTACCTTTACCATTTCCCAGTCCCTCGACAATCGACAGTCAAATATAGCAGTACTAACGGCGTGCTTTGCGGTATCTGTACAGTTTATAGATCTTCAATAGGGGACTAAAATACACAGACTATGCTATCAATATAAGAGAATGGGTATGAATATAAAAACTGATAAATGAAATGTGAGATAAGAAGCGTACTCGTATCCGTATGCCCAAGAGTAGCGTGGACCGGTTGCATGAACAAGAAGCTAGTGAAAAGAAAAAAAAACAAGAAAAAAAAACACCACATTTACAGGGTGGTTGAAAAGTACCTCCCTACTGAACATTGCTGACAACGTGTGTACAGTCCTGCATTTGTATGAAACAAACTGTATTGTGGTCCATAGAGTAGAACACTGTACAAACTGATATTTGAATCCAACTCGCAGTAACGAGAGCAGCTCAAAATAGCCCCTTAGGCCCCAGTCTACATACTCTCGCTCGAAGTTCTAACCAAGGCAAAACAAAACCAAACAAAAACTTTCGAAATGGAAATAACCAATAAGAAAGACGAGCCCAAAGGTTGAAGGAAATGAAAACACGCAAGATTAAATGATTTTTTGTGTGCATGTAGGCTTTATTTAGGTAAACTGTTTTGTCATGAGTAACGGGCAGAATTTGTGAGCCTTGGATTGAAACAAAATCGTTGGCGTCCTTCGTCTCTCTCTCTCTCTCTCTCTCTCTCTCTCTCTCTCTCTCTCTCTCTCTCTCTCTCTCTCTCTCACTCTCTCCCTCTTCTTCTTCTCCATCCTCCTCTAGTGACAACCCACTGACACATCCCGTACGGTGATACGTCAAAGCCCAGACTTTTTGAGTGTCACGGCCTGATGGGGAAAAAGTCACATTCCCACACTCAAACTGTCTGAGATTGGGGTATCGGGTGCCGGTTAATTGGGACCCACAGCCTTCTACCCTGAGACTACTGTGGCATCGTGTTGCAGTAAATAAGGGGTGCGAGGGTTTCCTGGGAGTCCACCCCGGCCTGCGTCGCTTGTCGGTAATTTTCGTCTTGGGTTTTGGGCTTTAAGAGAAGAGGAGAGGTTAGAGTATAAGAAGTAGGAGTACTTACCTATAGGCTAATTTACAGTAGTTGAGGGGTACTGGTCAATTTGAAAGTGTGTGTATGTGTGTTTGTATGTGTGTGTGTGTGAGTGTGTGCGCGCGAGCGTTTGTGTGTGTGCTTGCGTATTCGTGTGTGTGTGAGAGAGAGAGGTTGTGTGTCTGTGGGTATGCGCTCGCGTTTGTGTGTGTGTGCTTGTGTGTGTGTGTGTGTGTGTGCTTATTTGTTAGTTTAAAAGTTTCCTACTGGGAATCCATCCATCTTGCCTATCACTTAACACAGAGAGAGAGAGAGAGAGAGAGAGAGTATGTGTGTGTGTGTTTGTGTGTGTACTTGTGCACGCGTGCGCGTGTGTGTATTCTTCGAGAATAGAACAGCTGGGTCGCTTGTCAGTATGAAAGTTTCGGCTTTCGTAGTTACTTTGAATGGTAGAAAGATCTTTTAAACTGTCTAAAATAGGCAAACTCTGAATTTTCCTGTCTTGGATTTTAGCTTGAACATGGGCGTCCTTCGCAGAATATATCCAACTCTGATATCTAACATAATCAAGGACCAGAATCACAATCTGTTTTGTCCCACAAACAAGGAGGATTTGTTTTTTTCTCGCAATATGCAGTAGGCCTACAACGAAACTAACTTCAGACAATAATAATCTTCCCGTAACTAACGTCAAACAATAACAACTGCTCACGACAGTAATTGTTCTGCCCCAAACTTCATTAATTAAAGGTTGCGGTCTATCGGACGACATTTAACACCAGTTGTTCTACTTTCACACTTTTTTAAAAATCAAACAGTAATACCATACAGTTGTACATTCAACCCAGCAAATAAACCTTGATTGACGAACCTTCTGCCTCCACCCTCTTTCTTTTCACCACCCTCCCCCAGTTCCTCTAACCCTCCCCCCTCCCCCAATTCCCATCTAACCGCTCTCCTCCGTTTTCCACAACATTTTCTAACCTCCTCAAGTTTCGGTTTTTCAAACAGTAATAAATGAGCAAGTGCAAAACCAACGACAGCCCACTTCCGGCGCGCGCGATGTAAAAAAAAAAACAAAAAAACAACTGAAACCGGATTCTGTTAACTCTCCCCTTCGTCTTTCGTGCTCCAATGGGTCACACAAAGGCAATAAGAAGACACAGCGGCAAACGAACAACGCAACGATATCACCCAACAACATACTACTGTCATGATCATCGACACCTCCAGCAGCAATAACAACTCCAGTATCTATATTATATAGCTCCACCGGTGAACAAATATTGAAACCAAGTTACAAGCAGAACCACAGTGAACACCAAATGCAACACCATCAACAGCCGACAACAAATCTCTGTACAACAGCTGTCGTCCCTAACTTCGGAGATTAAAGAGTTTGAGGGAAATGTTGTTGTTTTTTTGTCTTTTTTAAATAGTATAGATTTAAGTTTGATGAGAGTGTGTGTGTTCGTTTAAAATGTGAAATCTAGTTTACAGGAGTGTAAATAAAATGTCAAATGTACAAATCTAGTTGAATTCTTTTTAATAAAAGTGTCAGTAAAATGTTTAAGGATACGAGTTTAAAATGCAAAATTTAGCTTTAACTTTAATAAGTATATGTGGAGTTAAAAGGTAAAATCTAGAGTAAGATTTGTAAGAGGGCGTGCGAAATTTTAAATGAAAAATTTGGCTTAGACTTTCATAAGAGTGCGAGTGAAATTTAAATTGCAACATCTAGTCGTTTTATGGGAGTGAAGTTTAAAATTATATCTTTTAGCTCTGACGTATAATAAGAGTATGCGTAAAACTTCAAATTTGCCAAATCTAGCTTTAACGGAAAAAACTCTAAACTTCACTTTTACAGGTGTGCGAGTGAAAACTCTAGTAACGTTTTAACGTTGATCAGAGTGCGAGTTAAATTTAAAAGGCAAACTCAAGTTAAAGAGTTATAGAAGTGCGAGTAAACTACAACATGCAATCTAGCTTTAAAATACAAAATCTATATCTTTAACGGTTATAAGAGTTCGAGCAAACGTGAACATGGAATCTAACTTTCGCGTGTACAATTTAACATGCACAATCTAGCTTTGACGTTTGCAGGAGTGTCAGTGACATTTAATAAGCAATGTAACGTAGCTTTACCTTTTATTTGTCGACTATTTGACACATATTAATTTTAATGGAGGTGGAAGTACAGTCGAGATCTCCGCTTCGTCGCCACGCGTCTGACAGATTAGGATTAGACTGTAAGTACTGTGTTTCGCACCGAAGATCAAATAGCCAGAAGGCATTCGTCTTTTACGTAGCAATTTTGTTACATCATGTATGGTGTGTAGTTTTTTTTTTAGTGTAGCCGATTTTTATTTATTTATTTATTTATTTTTGCGTAATGGTTTTATCTACAAACACAGCGGTGTATGAAATGGAATGGAAAATAAAAATGTATCGATTTAAAAACAGGTCTTTTGGAACAAATAAAGATACCATTTGTATACAAGAAGAAGAAGAAGAAGAAGAAGAAGAAGAAGAAGAAGAAGAAGAAGAACAACAACAACAACAACAACAACAACAACAACAACAACAACAACAACAAGACAACAAGACAACCGTAAACTGAATACGATAGCGCAAAATCCTACACAAAAATGTACTTCTTATGCAAAGTCGGTCTCTCTCTCTCTCTCTCTCTCTCTCTCTCTCTCTCTCTCTCTCTCTCTCTCTCTCTCCAATTTCACCCATCCACAAGATTTTTTTTTAATTTTTTTTTACAGTATTCATCCTACTGCTTGTAAAAACAACAAGAGCGTGTGCATGCAAAGACCAACCGCGAATCTCCGCACGCCAAAGGAAGCGCTTGTGTCAGTTTCCGTAGCCCCGGGCAAGAAAGGCACGTGCATGCCAACCGACCAATGGCGGCCGAGCTAGCATCCCCGCGCTCTGCACGCGCTTTCTCATCGATCCATCGATTGGTCCTTGCCAGAAGCTGTCAGTTTGTGATGAGAGGCCTCACGCAAACTGACAACCGCCCGTAGCGCTGTCTGTTCTTCAAACAAAAGGAGGAGAAAAAAAATCCCCGGATATACTTTTTGCAAAAGAAGGTGGAAGAATGGAGAAAAGAAAAAGAACCCACGAAACAAAACTTTCTCTTTGGTAAAAAAAGCAAAACAAAAACAACCCAAATAACCAAAAAACAGCAATTTTAAAACAATTATAGTTTGCCGTCGCTGTCTTTCGTTTATCTTCTTCTACGACCAGACAAAATCGAACGAACAATTTTTGTTTTTAACAAAACTACTCTTTTGGATTTCCTGCTGCTGATCGCTTAGCCGGAGAAATCTTAGTGGCAGAATTTCATCCACTACAAACAAAAATCTATCGCTCTTTCTTCTGGGTGAATTTAAATTTAAAAAAAAAAAAGGTTGCGTCGCCGCCAGAAGGGGATTTGGAGTGCGTTCAAGCGCATGTTTCCGAACAAAGACTTACAAGCCGGACATGCACACAGATCATGGCCGTTCTTGAACTTGGTGTGACAGGCAATCAGTTGTAGAAAAGATGGCTGTACAGAAATGTTGGAGTGGGGACAAAAACCAACCCATCACATCTGGAGTTATCGTGGTGTGTTATCAAAGCGTGAAAAGAGACAGAATGATACACGTACACACAGACTGTGTCAGACAGTCCCACACGCATACACAAAGGCCTCAATTCTCTCCCTCCCATGCACACTCAACACACACGTTATACACACACGCATGCACATATACACACGCACGCACATCCACTCGCACACAAACACGCACGCACGCTCACGCGCACACACACGCAGGGAGGCAGGCAGGCAAACGCCGAGCTTTGGAGCAAGCACAGCAAAATGATAATTATATTATGGACGTCCTCAAAACTCCTCATCCTTTCCGCTTCACCGAAGGGTTTCTGTCTGCCTCTCACCCCCGTGAAAACAAATCCCAAGCAGTGCAAATGTACTCTACCACTGTAAACATAACATTGCCTTTCTGCTTCATGCTCATGCACTAGTACTCTTTGGAAAAGGTGGTCCCCTAACTTTTCGGTCGTTGGGGAGGTCAGGGATGAGTTGGGGAGCTCCCTTTTCTCTAAGCCAGCTTAATGAGGGCGGTGTCTATATCCTCTCTTTCGCTGCTTTACTTTCACCCGGTTGTAATCAGATCCAGGTACCCGTTCACAGCTGGGTGGACTAGGGTGTGTCGTGCTCTTGTTTCATTTTTATTGTTGGTGTCCTTTGATGTTTGCCTTCAATGAAGGGAGGCACGGTGGTCTAATGGTAGTGCTTTGGCTTGCGGATCTGAAGGTCCCGGGTTCGAACCCTGTCCGGGCCATTGTGTTGTGTCCCTGGGAAAGACCCTGTACTCCCCGTTTCCTACTCCTTCGGGTGAGAGTATAAACCGAGGTCTAGTCTGTATGTCGCATACATTCCATCATCACGGACTTTAAAGATCCTGACGCTCATATCCTAGACGGGTGAGTGCCGGTAACAAGAACACACCCAGCATGCACTTGGGCCTTCTTCCCCCATCCCTGGCTGGCCAGGATAGTGCTTAGTTGTTCGAGCGTCAGACCATGCGCCCAAAGGCTGCGGGTGGGCGTCTCGGGCGGTTTGAGTTAGATCTTGAATCGGACAGCGCCTATAGTCTGGTCAAGTACGGCGAGATAAGTGCGCTATAAAAATCCTTAATAATAATAAATAATGACTGGTCGCCCATCCAAGGACTAACCCGTCCCGACGCTGCTTAACATGAAACATTGCTAGCAAGTGCCAAGACCACTATATTACTGCGACATTCAATTTTTTTTAACGAATTTTTACGAAAGTTATAAGCAATTGTCAATAGAAGTTACTTATCAACCCTCTCCCCCTCCCCTTTCTCTCTCTCTCTCTCTCTCTCTCTCTCTCTCTCTCTCTCTCTGATTATACATGTCTTTCTGTTTCTTCTTTCTTTTCTCTGGGACTGCCCAAAACACCGTGTGTGAAAACTTGCACGTGCATCGCTAATTACGAGCCACAGGAACTAATGGCATGCTATGGCGACCTTTTGGAAACAGCTTTTAGTCTCCCTCTCTCCCCTCCTCCCCCCCCCCCACCATCCCCAGCCACTCCCTACCCTACCCCACATCCCTCCCTATTAAGATCAAATGCACGCTTCCCTCTAAATAGGAAAACAAAATGCATGCTTCCCCTTGAGCACCCAAGCTCCGCACCACATACAACCACAAAACCAGAATTTTCTTCACTGAAGCTTTGTTTTGCGTCTGTTATTTCTGCAAATCTGTTACCTCCCCACCCACCTACCCACCCCCTCTCTCTCTCATCACCTTCTCTTCACTCCTCTACAACACACACGCCCACCGCTCTCCTAACTGCGCCATAAACAGGAATATAAAGCGAAGTATTGCTGAGTTACCTTATGTGTCCGGGGACGTTAATCTATATAACTAACTAACTTCGCTTACCACTTGGGATGGGGACTGTCAGTACGTTGGATGCCCAAAATGCTGAACCATACAATGAATGAATAAAACAGCGCGCAACACATGCACACCCCAATCTATCCAGGTTGTCAATGGGTACCTGCCTCTGTTTAGAACTTGAGACGGTAAAGCAGCGAGGGAGATGAAGGACGCCGCTCCTCATGCAGCTGGCCCTTCGAGAAGGGTTCTCCTTTTATCTCTACCTAAAGAGAGAGGGAGAGAGAGAGAGAGAGAGAGAGAGAGAGAGAGAGAGAGAGTGCGTGTGCGTGAGTGTGCGTGCTGGGAGTGTGTCCGCGCGTGCGCTTGCGGGTTGAAGTCATTTAAAACACACTCTTATCTCCAACGTGCAAGAATTAGCACCTGCACAAAGGGAGACAGCTTAATCAACTATTAACTCTCCTTCCTCGCTCCGACTGGTCCGGGCTCGACAAGTTTAGCTCCAGAGCGGAAGTGAACGCAGAGTAATTTCCCTTCTATTCAGAATGCAGTCGAGGGCAGCACATCCGCCATCAATATGACTGTGCTGTTCGCTGCTACTTTGGCGTGACTCCATTATGCAAGATTTATACGCCAGAGACAGATCTATGAACGTGGACAAAAGGAAAACGCACAGCTACATAGTGGCCAAGCTCCGTCTTCTAATGCTGGCCTATATATCAATCGGATTTATGCTAACCTACCAGCAATAATACTGGGATGTCCGACACTGTGAGAGAACAACCACTATAAGAACTGAAACAACGAAGGTTCCACAACAGTCAACAACATTGGGGATGGCAGCAACAAGTCACCCCGTCGATGTATTTATTTATTTAATCGTGTTAAATATAGCGCGCTTTTTCAGACCAAGGACTGCTCAATGTGCTGACCGACACAGGATCTCATCCAAGCAGCCCAAAGCGCCCACTTGGCTGCTTAAGGCGCATCATGGTCTGACTCCCCAGAGGGCTGAGCACAACACAATCCTGAGCGACCGGCCTGAGAGGGGAATGGACTTCCCGTACTGGCCGGGCCCAAAACCGAAGCAGGCTGTCGGCAGCTACGGATTCTCTGACTTTAACTGGCGCATTATTCAGATTGATTTGTATCCCGCTGCCATTCTCTCATCTTTGTCTATGTCTGATCCGTAAGTGTATATACGGCTGTAAATATTTATACTGTTTTTCTTCCTGGGCCTAACCGGGCATATAAATAGCTGTGAATAGGTTTTTGCTATTCTATTTTTGTCTTTTTTTGTCATTTGTGTACATAGTTGTAAATAGTCTATTTTTGTCTTTTTTGTGTAATTTATGTACATAGTTGTAAATAGTCTGTACCTTTACTGTTCCGTCTTTTGGTGTATTGTAGCAAAAGTGATGTTTTATCGAGTGCATGTATGTATATGTAATGACTATGTAAAGCGTGGTGAGTCTGGTCATAGGCCGGAGTACCCGCTATATAAAAATCCGTTATTATTATTATTATTATTATTATTATTATTATTATTATTATTATTATTATTATTATTATTATTAGTGTCGGTCTCCCAGAGCATGCGCACCTAGTAACGTAAACCTCGGCAAGTCCCAGCTACGCAGCAGAATGTCTGTCGCTCTCTCCCTCTCCCTCCCTCCCTCCCCCCTCCCTCTCTCTCTCTCCTCTCTCTCCTCTCTCTCTGCAAGTGTGTACAAGCGTCTTGTAATGAAGTGAGGCTAATAACACACTGTTGACACAAGAGACGCCATCTTGTTAGCGCCATTCTTTTCTTTCCTCAGCCTTTTTTCACGGGTCCCTCCCTCCCCTGGAGGCGTCCTCAAACACAGCCCTTTGTCTTAAGGCTCCGTCGAGGGCTCTTCTTCCCCGTAAGGAGGATTGGCGAATGCAAGGGGGGAAAGCAGGCCAGCTAGTGAAGGGATTGTGTCAACAATCGGTGCCATCATCCTGTCTGACTGTGTGAGCAATCGGTGATTGTCTTTGGAAACCACTAACGAGAGCGTAGTTGGCTCCGTTTATAACTGCTGAAATAAGCATTGTACCCAAACACACGTACGGACAATGTTTGGGTCTTTTAGTCTGCTGCGTTTAAATCTCGTTTTCTTCTTTTATGTTATCTTCTACGACAGTCACATACTTGACTTACAATGCAGTACGTTGAAAGGTACAGACTAGCCCGGATAATGATCGGCTCACAGACCCGCGATCGTGCGAGGACGACCAAGCGTGTGACAAGTGTCGCGTTGTTAAAACAAAAGTATCGATGAAACTAATAGTTCGTTAATAAGATAACTTGGGCGCCATGGGCGCCTTGGGCTTAAGCTGATTCATTTAGGTGCTGCAGCGACCAGCGCCTTGAGCGGCTCTTTAGCTGGGAAGAGCGCTATATAAGAACAGTAAACCGATTTTTTTTTGGGAAAGCAAGAAGCAGGGAGGTATAAGAACAGTAAAGAAATAAATTAAGAAGATTATAATTATACGGTAAGGATTGTTAGAGGAAGAAAAACAATTAGCTGATTTTAACAGAGGAATCCATTGTGACACTCTCTCAATGAAAACGGCAGATGTATGGACACGCACTCACTGCACAAAACAGAAACAGGAAATACCCAAATGTCTAACTAAAATTCTAAATAAATTACCAGATGACGAAATAAAAAAATAAGTAAGAAAATAAATAAATTAATAAATAAACAAAAATAAATAAATAAATAAATACACTTTTTCATACGATGAGTCGTCCAAACGATTCTTAAAATGACTCACACAAATTTCTCATTATCATAATGTATGCAAAGCAGTGCCTCGAACCTTGAACCCAGTATAGACGTAGGGCCTACCCTTAAATGCCATCATGATGACAATACTCATTCATTTAGCGCTATCGTACTCCATTACTAAACTAACAATTCTTACCCATGAACGTAAACTATTAAACAGCATAGTACATCCCACGGTACGAAATTCCGCAGTACTAACATCCAGACGCACGATTCCATGCACAGAAAAAATGAAAGCATGAGCCTAAACTACAGTCTCTACTCGAGGCGCACTATACAAGACACCAAAGAACCCAGGAGAGGCCAATACAACAGCATTACCTGTTTAAATAACCTGCAGATATTTCATCCCAGATTGATATTTCCAAAAGCTTAACGGTCACATGAAACAACAAAGGGAAGTAATATAATAACGGAGCATGGAAACGTATGCACCCAAAATACCTGTAGACGTTTAGCCGTGAAGATAAAATCAATCTGACGCACGGGTATTATACCAAACACGAATAATTATGAAATTAACATTCCAGCTGTGCAATAAAAAAAAAACAAGGAAGAGAGGAGAGATAATTAGTACAACCACAATTACTTGTATAACGGCAATTATAAATGACAGTCTTTCCAGTGCATATATAACGCAAAAAACGTGAGATTGAAATCCATTTAAGCGTAAAAACTAGAGAGAGGTGGGGACGGGAAGGGGAGAGAGGGAGTGAGGGACGGGCTGGGGGTGGGGGTAGGAGGGGGAAAAGATGGAGAGAAGAGGGTAGGAAAGGCGGAGATGAAGCGGAGGGAGGGAGAGGTGGGGGAGGGCGAAAGAGAGAGAGAGAGAGAGAGAGAGAGAGAGAAAGAGAGAGAGAGAGATTGGGAAATTTATATTTTTACCAATCGATTGTTTAATGTTAGCTATTCAGCGTAGAAAGGCGTTTGAATCAATTTACCACATGAGAGGAGGAGGAGGAGGAGGAGGAGGAGGAAGAAGAAGAAGAAGAGGAAGACCAGCAGCAGCAGCAGCAGCAGCAACAACAACAACAACAACAACAACTACAACTACTACTACTACTACTACTACTACTACTACTACTACTACTACTACTTTGGATAAGAGTATAAACCGAGGTCTAGTCGCACGGACTTTAAAGACCCTGAGGCTCATGACCTACACTGTTGAGTGCCGGCTACGAAACTACACCCAGCACGCACTAGGTCCCTGCTCCCCATTCCAGGTCGCCCAGGATTGTGCTCAGTCGTCACTTCGGGGCGTCAGACTATGCGCCCAAAGGCAGCAAGTACGCGCCTCGGGCGCCTTCAGTTAGATCCTGTATCGGCCGGCGCCTTGAGCAGCCCTTGCACTACCTCATAGCCTTCTTATCACATGCCCACATTCCCCACAACAGATCACATTATCACATGCCCACATTCCCCACAACAGATCACATCTAATGAGAAGCCTAGCCTAGGTAAGGTTGCTGCTCTCCCTTGTCATCTCGATCTTCCTATACTCTTGCGAGACTTGGACCCTCAAAGCAGACTTAAATGAACAATAGAAAGCATGGAGATAAGGTGCTACAGAAGACTTCTGGGCATTTCCTATACCCAGCACGTCACCAAAGATGAGGTCCGACAGATCCTCACACAATCCTCACACAAGCCATTGGATAACACGAAGAAGAAGAAGAAGAAGAAGAAGAAGAAGAAGAAGAAGACATTACATTACATAATTGTTGCTTTAGGTCCAGCGGACTCTTCCGAGCCAAATCAGGACCGGACAACCCCCAATCCACGTAAACGATCTGCTGAAACAACTCTAGTGGGAAAACTGAATACTCTCCACCAGCCAGTCACTTTACAATAAAGACATCCCACGCAGGGGACGGCTGAGGCTTCACCCCAACTTATCGAACCTCCGTTTACAAAAACAAAATAGAATACAAACATAATTATAAATTATCAACAAAACACATACATATAAAATGCCTACAATGCTAAATAATAACATCATAGGAAGCCCTAGTGACCACCTGGCAGAAAGCGTCCAATATTCCCAAGCTGATCCAACAGACCTCATACACAAATAAGGAGTCTTGTCCTGGAAGAGTTTTCAAGAAAAAAGGTAGGAGACTGGTCTAGCGAAGAAGACGATAGTATAGCAGATTGATAGAACAGAGCAGGAATGAGAAAGAGCAAATGAGAAAGACAGCGACAGTGGGAATGTAAAGCACTAAATTTCCAGAAAGTGGTGATACTATTTATACTGAAAACCCCGGCACCCCAACGGGGGTAGAAGAAGAAGAAGAAGAAGAAGAAGAAGAAGAAGAAGAAGAAGAAGAAGAAGAAGAAGAAGAAGAAGAAGAAGAAGAAGAAGAAGAAGAAGAAGAAGAAGAAGAAGAAGAAGAAGAAGACGACGACGACGACGACGACGAAGAAGAAGAAGAAGAAGAAGAAGAAGAAGAAGAAGAAGAAGAAGAAGAAGAAGAAGAAGAAGAAGATCAACAACAACAACACACTGCCTTACTTTTCTATATCTTCATATATTGTCTTCTCCACTCCGTTCGGATCACTATAAAACTAACATAAGTTCAACGCGGTTCCTTCAAAGCTGCGGTGCCTTGTGACACTAGTGCCCACTGTCCAACACTAAAAACACTGACCAATATGATTGTAGGCTAATTTGAATAAATTATGAAAATGTTACGCTAACGTTTGGAGCATGAGGACTCGCCTTGAGGTTTTGAAGAAGACGAAAATTGCAGCCAGTAGGAAAATTGCAACCCATTGTAGCCAACAGGAACACTTTCAACAACGACAAAGCAGTTGACCTACATCCCTTCAAGGGGGAAACGTTATGGCAGGGCACAATCATTCATCCTCAACGCTTCAAACGGATTGTTATGATTCTTGCGCAATAGAGTGTATGAATGATTAATTACGTACATTTACGACTGTATTAACAGCAACAACATTTGAAGCGTTTCATGCGCTTGTCTGAAGAGGTGCCCAAGGTCGACAGAACCTTCACAATACGCAAATTATGAAACCCCATAGATTTGGGCTCACTGACGTCCGAGTCTTTGCTGCCTCTCTGTTTTGTAAATCCGTGTTTGTGCTGCGGTCTTGTAGAACTTGGATGGTACTGTCAACGTCGATGAGAAATCTTCATTGGGACGTACACAGGGTGTTAGTTTATTCTACAGTAATTGGGATATTCCAGTGTTGTAGAAGATTGCCATTCGTTTGCGTTCACTTGGTCACATGCGCGGGGGATGCGCGTGCTTGCGCTCGAGGGGATCCTTATAAGTCTGAGAGCGCAGGCATCCATAACAACGCTTCTGTATATAACGTCGGTTTGTACGTGCGTTCAAGCGATCGAAGCATCCATTGTGTGTGGCTGTTAGTGCCAAGCATGTAGAGATTTATGTTGGTTTTGTTGTTGTTGTTGTTTTCGTGAAACACATATTTAGATGATCTTTTAATCTGGGGTGTGTTATCTTCTTCAACTCTTTTACCTGTTTTTTTTTCCCTTCTGATTTATGTGTATGCGTTGTGGTTAGGCGGTCCATGCTCGGGCCGGTATGTCAGTGAGTTGATATAGGCGCGTTGGTGCCTACATGTGTGTGTGTGTGTGTGTGTGTGTGTGTGTGTGTGCGCGCGCGAGCGTATGCGTGTGTGTGTTAGTGTGTGTGTGCCTGTGCTTGATTCAAGGGCCTCTACCACTAGCTTAGCACTTTGGCAGGGCACCACGCAGACAGGGGCAATTACTGTCAGAGCAAGTGTGAACGCTGACAATAGTCTCCCTTGCCCTCCTACGACACATTGACAGGCCTAGCGCTAACACAGAGCCTCTGAGACTAAAAAAAATTAAAATAAATAATTTAAAGAAACCTTTCGTTGTTATATTGTGTCCCTCCGATACGTATGTATAAAATTTAGCTTTTCATAAAGACTGGGATTCGTAAGAGCTATTGTAGCATCACAACATAATCATTTTGGCGCTAGGACGTAGTATCGGAGACGGTCCACATGTTCTATAATTGCAACCAAACTATTCCCCCTGGCTAAACCCTGACATACCTACACAGAATGTGTGTAACTGTATTATTACATTATTAATAATATTCCTGCAAAAGAAAAGAGCCTGTGAAGGAAGAAGAAGAAGAAGGAGAAGAAGAAGAAGAAGAAGAAGAAGAAGAAGAAGAAGAAGAAGAACAAGAACAAGAACAAGAAGAACAAGAAGAACAAGAAGAAGAAGAAGAAGAAGAACAACAAGAACAAGAAGAACAAGAACAAGAAGAACAACAAGAAGAAGAACAACAAGAAGAAGAACGAGAACAAGAAGAAAACAAAGAAAAAAACACCATGCATATAGCAGCGATCATAATCAAAACCCGATCTTAATGAAGGGTGCTCATGCAATTCTATCGCCCTTTCTACTGTGGAAAAGCCGAAGGTTCTTTGATGCTCTGTACGGGTTTCTACATTACGTTCAAAAGCTTGTTTTACATCCAATAAGCTACAAAGTCTCATTACAGCAAAATGTTGACTCGAGCTTGAGAAAGCGTCGGGAATGCAATACTGTTTACACAACACGGAATACACAACATTCTGATACAGTCCAGTCACTGACAAATATCCGCCACCCCCTTCACCTCTCTCTACCTCTCTCTCTCTCTCTCTACCTCTCTCTCTCTCTACCTCTCTCTCTCTTTCTCTTACCCACATCGCCCCATCTCTCTCCTACTCTCAAACACATTACCTACCTCCCTTTCTCGCTCTCCACTAGCAGACACAAAAGCAAACAAGTCTTCTTCTCCTTCATTCTTTCTTTCTCTCTCTCTCTCTCTCTCTCTCTCTCTCTCTTTCTCTCTCTCTCTCTCTCTCTCTCTCTCTCCTATCAGTACAACTTATGTTAATCTGATGAATAAAAATTGAAACAACAACTCTCTTTCTCTCTCTCCACGAGCAAACCCAAATGATCTCTATCTCTCTCATACACAATCTCTCTCTCTCTCTCCCTCTTTCTCTCTCTCTCTCCCTCTTTCTCCTTCTCTCCCTCTCTCTCTCTCTCTCTCTCTCTCTCTCTCTCTCTCTCTCTCTCTCTCTCTTCTCCACTGGCAAGTCATGATGAAGTGGTAGAGACGTCCTCTCTCTCGTTAGCGCCTATTTTCAGCGGAGCAGTTCTTGATGAAGGGAATTCAAGTGTATTTGCCGCCGTCGTTGTCTGTTTGACCGAGGCTGTCGCTGTAGAAGTCTGTTTGAAGAGGAACAGTTGATGACGTCAGAAAAAGAAGAACAAGAACAAAAAGAACAAGAACAAGAACTAAAACAAGAAGAACAAGAAATCTTGAGGGAATAAGGGATTCTTATTGCTTTGTGCATGGAAGACCATGGGTTAATTAATTAATTAATTAATTAATTTTTATTTTATTTTATTTTGGGGGCAGGGTCAAAATTCATGAATGGGTCCGTACTTGGAGGTTATGAAAGGACCACCAACATTTTCAAATGGTTCAAATTTTCCGTACGGAAGCGAGCTGCGCCCCTTCGAATTTTGCGTATGAATATCAGCATTAATTATGACCCTTTGTATATGGTATTATCATCCTATTATTACTTTTATCATCATACTCTCTCCCGCCTTAGTAACATGGCTCCAAAAACCATGCTTCTCCTTCATGGACAGTGGGCAAAGCGAAACTTCAAAGGGACTGCACCCCTCTACGAGACGCCAGATTGGGGCTGATTATTCCCCTTTTGAGTTGCTACGCCTATGACAAATACTGCACTCTGTGTGGTTTTTTTTTTCTTTCTTATGCTAGTATAAAGGAACAAAAGACGTGTATGCTCGTAAAAATAGTTGGAGGGTGGGTAGGGGAAAGGAAAAAGAGAGAGGGAGGGGTAAGTACGAGATCGAGAGAGAAAGAGAGAGGAGAAGACAACGACAACAACAGCAACAACCAAACTAACAACAAGACAACATAATATCATCAAAAAGACTCAAATAGAGGCGAACTCTACAAAACGAGAAAATAATAAATTCAATGAATCTTCACGGTCTACAATTCAATTTTCTTTTTTAAAAATGAAAAGCAATTTGCAAATTTATCCACCACACTTTAACACTATCTTATGAATTATTCACGAGGTAGCTGAGCGATAAATACACCTGTGTTTGATAATAAATTACAGCTGGTGATACGCATATTGATAACATACCAGCAACAGGAAACACATTTAGAAATATAATATATTACCACTAGATCCATGTTTTAAGGGCAGCCACACTTGCAGAGACCCATTCTGAACACGCTGCCTCGGCAAATCCTTCTTTTAACATTCACAGTGAGTATTGTCGCACAAAAAGCCAACATTCTAGAGCTAAAAATAGCATCTACCAAAACAGGTAAGAGATAGAACCCGTAAAAACAAATTGCTCGTAAGGTGTTTCCTTTTAGGTTGATAAAGTAGACCCTACCTTAGCCCAGACACCAAACACACATTCTTTAAGCCGCGTGATTCATTCAGAAACAGGGTCAAAGGTCACACAGCTGTACCGTTTACAAACAGGAGAAACAACTCCCTGTCCGAACCCAAAGTGAAAAGTCCAAATTTAACGGTGGGTTTGATCAACGAAAGCACACTTTATCATTGTAAAAACAATGCCAAATATAGCGTAAACTTGTTTTGATCAAAAGTAAACAAAGAGTACGCTGGTTAAACGATCATCTGTGGTGCCCCTACGACCTGCGAGTTATGGGATAGGATAGGATAGGAGGATAGACTCCAATCCATCAGTCATTTACAGTTGTTATAAAACAGATATGAGATAGAGAAGTATATAGCTTGTTTACAACTGACACAAGAAAAATTTATACAAGCATGGCCTCCCTATATCCCGCTATTTTAACGCTTATAATTCATTTATTGGTTTGTATGCCTCAATGGTTGTTCATTAAGAACTTCTTAAAATAGTACTCTATGCCCCCCCCCCTCCCGTCCCTCCTCTCTCTCTCTCTCTCTCTCTCTCTCTCTCTCAATATTCTACCTCTTACCGACAGACTAAAATTCAATAAAGGCGTTTTCATGCGCAAGGTCCTTTCTGGCAATGCACCTTCCTATCTTTCTTCTCTTTAAAAAAAAAAAAAAAACAACTGCCAGATCGTCCACAAAATTAAATGTTCCAATTCCAAGAATTGATCTCTACAAAACTAGTAATAATAATAATAATAATACAGTACATTTATATCGCGCGGTACTTCGCAAACGGTAAGGAAAGCGAGCTCACCGCGCTTGACAACACACGTGCAATCACACACACACACATACACACACACACACACCCACCTACACACACACACACACACGCACACAGAACACGTATACACTTATCAAATGATTAAATAATTACAGTTTAAAAAAAAAAAAAAAAAAAAAAAAAAAAAAAAAAAAAAACCACACACACACACACACACACATGGCTATGCAAAACAACAGATAATATGAATACCAAGAACCGAGCAGGTGCCGCCACCATCCATGAACAGATGACGTGACTTGGTAGAAGATTACATATGGGGATGGAAGGGAGGGGGGGGGTGAAAATTATTGAGTTTGCATGTTAAAAAGGTGGGTCTTTAATTGGCGCTTGAAGGAAGAAAGTGATGGAGCATGTCGGAGTTGCATCGGTAGTGAGTTCCAAGCAGTTGCAGCAGAGAAAGAGAAAGATCGTTCACCATAGGTCTTTGAGTGAACACGGGGGATAGAAAGCAGTCTTGTATCAGAAGAAGAGCGGAGTTGTCTTGTAGGAGAGTAGACAGAGAGAAGGTCAGTAAAGTATGAGGGGGCAGAACCAGTGAAGAATTTGAAAACAATAGTTGAGAGCTTGTAAAAGATGCGAGCTCGAACAGGGAGCCAATGAAGAGATCGGAGTAGAGGGGTGGCATGGTCTCGTTTTTTAGCTTTAAGAACAAGGCGGGCGGCTGAGTTTTGGACTTTCTGAAGTTTTTCAAGAAGGTAGAGAGGGGAGCCAGAGAGAAGAGAGTTGCAGTAGTCAAGTTTAGATAGAACAAATGCACAGACAAGAGTGTTGGTTGTTTCGGTTGTAAGATATTGTCGGATGGAGCTAATGCGGTGAATTTCGAAATAGGCAGAGCGGCATATGTTGGAAATGTGTTGGTCAAGTGACATGTCAGAAGACAGAATGAAACCTAAGTTGCGGGCATGGTCAGAAAATGAAATGGATGAGGTTCCTACTGTGATGCTATTTGGTAAATCAGATTTGTCGGATTTCTTTTTGATCAAGAGCGCTTCAGTTTTGTCATCATTGAGCTTTAGACGGTTTTCGGACATCCATTGTTTGACGTCAGTGATGCATGCCTGCATGGACTGGACGGAGGCGTGTGCCTGTGAAGAGCTGAAAGAGGTGTGGAGTTGTGTGTCGTCTGCAAATGACTGACTGTTGACAGAGTGAGAATAGATGAGATTAGAGAGAGGCTTAGTGTACAGAATGAAGAGGACAGGACCGAGGACAGAACCTTGAGGGACACCAAAGGAGAGTGGGACAGACGAGGAAGAGTGTTCACCAATGAGGACAGACTGAGACCTGTGAGAGAGGTAGGATTGAAACCAGGAGAGACAAGTTCCAGAGATTCCATAGAGAGTGGAGAGTCTTTGAAGGAGAATGTTGTGGTCAATAGTGTCGAAAGCAGAAGATAGGTCTAAGAGAGTGAGGAGGGACACATCGCCCACGTCCAGGCCACGCAGTATGTCATTTGTCACTTTGATGAGGGTGGTTTCTGTGCTATGGTTGGGGCGGTAAGCAGACTGTGATGGAGGAAGGAGGTTGTGTTCAGTGAGGTAAGAAAAGAGTTGCTGAAGGACTACTTTTTCCAAGACTTTAGAAAGAAAAGACAAGTTGGACACAGGTCTATAGTTTTTGAGATTGTTCTGATCTAAAGATGGTTTCTTGAGCAAGGGCTTTACCACACCAGATTTGAAAATAGAAGGGACGGTGCCAGATTGTAAGCTCGTGTTGATGATGGTTGTGAGAGTAGGAAGCAGGACATCTAGGCATTCACGGAGAAGGGGGGTGGGTAGGGGATCTAGCTTATTCCGGTTCCACTTTGTGGAATAACTTTCCCGAAGATCTCCGCACTCCAGCATCTAAATTTACATCATTTAGAACACGTTTCCTAAAACACATTAAAAATTAAATACACATTAATTGTTAATGTTGTTGATTGAGATTAACAACATTAATTTGATTTCAATTGTTTGAAAAGGATTTTATCTAATGATGACTTTGTTTATTTGTTATTGTTCCATGATGTGAATGTTATAACCTTGAGTTGTATTTAATAGTTATTGTTAAAGCCCCAAGGGCAAGATGTAAAAAAGCGCATCCAACGCTTATTCTTTTACCCTTGCAAAATAAAATTGTTATCTTAAATAAAATTGTTATCTTCTCTCTCTCTCTCCCTCTCCCTCTCTCTCTCTCTCTCTCTCTCTGTGCGTACGAAAACGTAAACCATTCCTGCATGAATAGTATATTGTAAAATTATAGTAATTATCGACAGACTTTAAGTTTTCTTTATATATGTTTTTATGACTCATCCAAATTATGGAAATAAGCCAAAAATGTTCCAGTTTACTTTCAATCTTGTATGTGTAATAGCTATAATTATATTTATCCATGTTCTGTATTAATAATGTTTTGTATTCATCCATGCTTTGGAATTTAAACAAGTTGATTATTTTAAAAAAAAATTATTAAAAATAAAGCACACGTGACACAACGAATACACTGGAACTAGAAGTCTGGCCTTGGACAAAGAGGACTAGGGCCAGCCAAAATGCCGAAGACATCACTTACGTCATGCCACATGTTTTCATCATAAACAGATCTACAAGAGGACTTCTCACAGCCTGTACTATGGGGACAAGACAGGACATGCTAATGTATACGCTAGGTTGGGCTTTTTCCTAAAAGACATCAAAGGACTTGTCAGGTCTCTGGAATGGCCGGCCATATCTTGATCGCTGTGCCAATGCGTCGACGTACATTGCGCATGCATCAAACACTCCAGCACAACTGCATAAACATTAAAAAAAAAATTTAAAAAAAAAAAAAAAAAAAAAACACCTCTCACCGCTGGCCGTGAAATTTTGTCTTTGGTCATTGACCCCAACAGTCGTCGACAATTCAAAAAAGAGATCTACCATAAATGCATAACAGACATCCCTCACCCCCACCACTACCCAAATCTAAATCAACTTACTACCTCCTTCCTTCCTTCCTTTCCTCCCTCCCTCTCTCTCA
>CM072525.1:12336449-12433949 GCA_036898135.1 Oncomelania hupensis | reverse complement strand
CAACAACAACAACAATAACGCGACCCTGATGCACAAGGCAACTGCCCTTCCCCCTCCCACCCCTTCCTTCGAGTGAGAGTATAAACCGAGGTCTCAGTCTGGTCTGTGCACGCACGCATTCCATCGCACGGGCATTAAAGATCCTGACGCTCAAGCTCTGGACGTGTGAGTGCCAAGGTACAGAGCATAAATTATTGACGGCGATCCCTAAGGGCTTTTGTCCCTCTTCTCCGGTCGCTCAGGGCTGTGTTCATTTGGCTGGGCCGTCAGACCACGCGTACACCTAACACTGCAAGTTGGCGCTTGGGCAGGTTTGAGTATCGGTCAGCGCCTATTGCAGCTTTTGATCCGGAAAAGCGCTATATAAGAGCAATACATTTAAAGTGAAATGACAATTAAGTCCTCTATATGCTCTGTGTCCGAGGACGTTAATCTACTCACGAATGAAATGATGACTGAGCCGTCTTCCTTTAGAGTGTTACAGAAGGTGGGTTATCGACATTAACAATACCATGTATGACAGCCCGTCACTTGCTTAGGCTTTTTGATACCAAGGCAAGCAACTGCTTGACTCGTTCAGATGTGATGTGATGTGTGATGTGTGCAGGAGAGAGATAGAAGAAGAAAGTTGGAATCATGTTTTGGATTAATGTGATGTTAATCAAAGCGGATTATTGAATTCTGGATGTATATAACTTTAAAATGTTATTATTGTTTATTCTTAACGTATATAAACTTAATATGTAATTATTGTGAATTCTTTACGTATATGAACTTAATATATGATTATTGTGAATTCTTACTGTATAGGACTTTAAAATGTTATTATTGTGTATTCTTAACATAATGAACTTAATATGTGAATATTGTGAATTCTTAATGTATACGAACTTAAAATGAATAATTATAATAGCGTATAATTATGACTTTAAAATGTGATTCTGCGCCTTCTGTAATTTCTTTAAGGGTAACAAAGATGTATCACATTGTAATACTAATTTTTAGGGGAAAAAATATAATAATAAGAGAGAGAGAGAGAGAGAGAGAGAGAGAGAGAGGGAGGGAGAGAGAGAGAGCATGACATGTAAACTGGATGTTAACAAAAAACGACTACTATGAGAAATTAAGAGTGTTCATGAGACAAAATGAAGAGATATAGGTATGCACTCACTTAAGCTTTGCCTTTTGTGTATTCCTGTTACTGCATTTATGTATTTGTCAGATCAGAAATTTAACTGAATAAACCATTGTTTAAACCAAAATGAAGAGAGAGAGGAGAGAGAGAGAGAGAGAGAGAGAGAGAGAGGGGGGGAGAGAGAGAGAGAGGGAGAGAGAGAGAGAGAGAGAGAGAGAGAGAGAGAGAGAGAGATCAAGTGTATAAGTGGACAGTGAAAAGAGAGCTCCCCAGACATTACAAAGTGTGGTACGGCTGGAAATACAGGGTAAGAAGTTAAGAACATAGATTATCAAAGACTAAACAGCACACTTAAGGGAACATAACGTGTACACTCGGGGAAGGGACGAGGGGGTGGGGAGGTGAGTATCAAAGACAGAGTTCCCAAATGTAATGAGGCAGCAAGGGACCAATCCAATATGCAGCGAGCCGGCCGCGATTGCAAGGTAGGGTCCTCGGCACCAGCAGAACAGGTCTTGTCAAATAAAATGAAGAGCTGCACGACTGTTAAAGAGCGGGCTAATCAGGGCTCATTACGACATTTTTAAAGCCTCGGCGCCGCGGAAAATTGCATGTATTTTTCCTTGTCAATGGAAACTTGTGTGTGGTTTTCCGTTTAAAGAAAAAAGTGTATGGGTCTCCCATCTCTCATCACCCATATCCCTCTTCCTCATCTCTTTCCTCTCTCTCTCTCCTTCTTCTTCTTCCCTTCCCCTCCCTCTCCCCCTCCTCTTCTCCCCGCACCCTCCTTGAGAAAGACAGAGAAAAAAAAATCACTCCAATTTTTTTTCTCTCCCTCGCTTCTCTCATTCAAAGGAAAATGGCGTGTAATCAGTGCAAATTTGCCTGTTGACAAAACTAATACTTTGGAGCAATCAGCCGCGGTAACTGCCCGTCTAACCAGCACGAAATGACTCCCTGCTCCAAATTGACCAATTTCAGTCTTGTGTATATAAGTGGCAGGCTCTTTGGAGACGGGCCCAGTTGTGCCAGGGCCCAGTAGAAGCTGCGGAGTCTGTGCGAAAGACGTTTGCTTGACGGGAAACGGGACCTTTTGGTAGTCAGCAGGTCGAAAGGTTGAACCTTGATGGCTTTTGTCAGTTGTTTTTTTTTGGACGGCAAAAGAATTTAACTGGATTGTGCGAAGGTGTTTCAGCGAAAACAGCTTCTATACCGAAGAGTTTGATTTTGTGCTACAAGTAAATCTTTCAGTCTTTTCCCAGCGGTGTTGCAACTATGACGTTCTGCGGAGGAGGGAGTATTGTGCAGGTGGAAAGGGTGATGTTCGTTTGACCTCTTGGGACGTCCTTTAGTGTGTGCTTTGTGTGTGCTTTCGGATCGACACGACGGTTTTGCGGAGGTGATTTGTTTTCTTGGTACGGATATATATTATATGGAGGGTGTAAAGTCCTGTATCCGTGGATGCTTACAAGCCTTGACCTGGTGTGCTGTGCTGAGTTGCGCCTTTGTGGAACGTCAACCTTAGCGTTCTGTTAGTGTTGGGCTACTGGGGGATTCTACTTAGGGTATTTGTTCAGGTACGGACGAAATATGTGCGCTATACAAATCCTCAATAATAAAAAAATAAATAACATTACTATCGCTGCCTCTGGCCTTTGAAGACAATTCATTTCGTGACCTCTTGCATTTGAGGTCTGTGCTTGCTTTTGGAATGAAATAATTAACTTGTGTTCAAATTGACGTGAAATGAGAGTTTCTCGTGTTTAAAAAAAGACAAATCGTCTATAAGAAAAGGTTTGTACCTGATGTGCTCTTTGATCATTAAATCCAGTTTCCACTAATTGTTGTTGGTCAATGTGTGGTATCTCCATTTTTCTCCACTTTCAAGCTGCATCAGATACCGTCGCTACACATATAGTATAACCATCTTTTGGCGACTCTCCCTTTCTCTCCATCTCTCTCTCCCTCTTTCTCTCTCTCACACACTCACAAAATACAGGGGCGCGCGCGCGTACACAAACACGCACGAACACACACATACACCACACCACTCCACTCACTCTCTCTGTCTCTCTCTCTCTGTCTCTCTCTGTCTCTCTCTCTTCTTCCTCTTTCTCTCCTCCTAATTTCCATTCATTTCTCCCCACTCCCCTCCTTCTCTCTCTCTACCCTTCTCTCTCTCTAATATGAAATTTCTTGCTCTCTCTCTCCCCCCCTCTCTCTCTCTCTCTTCTTCTTCCTCTTCTTAGCTTTCTTTCTTTCTCCGTTTTCTTTCTGATTTTTTTTTCTTTCTTCATCGTCGTCATCATCTTTATTTTCTTCACACACTCAAACACACACGTTGAATTCATTCCTGCCTTTCTCTGTCAATTTCTCATTCTCATTCTGTTCGTCTGTCGAAGGGGTCTTGTCCCTTCTGTCTTCCTTCTCCCTTTTCTCGCTCTTTCCTGGTGTCGTCAAGCTTTCAGCGCCCAAACGCCTTAAATTGCAACTTGATATTTCCTTAATTAAAATGCCCGCCCCTCGTCCCCTCCTTCCTGTCCAAACAGAAGCAACACCCTTTCAACACACACCACCGCACACAAACACACGTCCACACAGCAAGGAGAAGAAGAAAAAAACCAACAACACTAGCACAACACCCAACACGACCAAACATGGCACAACTCGCCATAACGAAGCAAAAACACAGTTGACATTTGAAAACTGAACTGCTTGGAAGACTCGAATCAACAGATCACAGCAAACAAAACCAAATAGATTGATAGTGGGGGTTACATCGAAAATGGTTTAGACTCGACGCTCCTCTCTGAAACTTATTCATAACACTGCAATGCAATGAAATACAATACAATACAATACAATACAATACAATACAATACAATACAATACAATACATAACACGTTTTAGAGTAGCCTTAGTTCAGACTGCTTATATATGTGTTTATGTATGTAGTATGCATTTATTTATATCTCCTATGTATGTTGTACTTGCTCGTTATTTATTTATTTATTTATTTATTTATTTGAAATCCAACTTCCTTCTGAAATCTATGGATGACATTAAAAATATTTTGGTTAAAATGACAGGACACTTTCATACTATACATTACATTACATTACATGGTTATTGCTTTAGGTCCAGCGGAATCTTCCGAGCCAAATCAGGACCAGTATACTATACAAATAAACAAATAAATAAATAAATAAATAAATAAATAAGTTTTACGAAACTGCATAGACTACCACTGATAACCACTGACACAGTTCCTTCTTCTTCACATTTCCTTCTTCTTCTTCTTCTTCTTCTTCTTCTTCTTCTTCTTCTTCTTCTTCTTCTTCTTCTTCTTCTTTCTTCTTCGTCTTCTCTTCATCCAGCGAAAATGGACGATCCCAATATAATGCATCAGCTGATAGTCGTTTGTACACTCGGGAATGAAGTTGAGATTTAATATTCCCGAATATCGGACACTGAAATATGTCTGAATATATAAACAATCTGCCCTCTCTTAGCGTGATTTCTACATAAAAAAATAATTAATACGGGTAATCATTCTTATATCACGCTTTTCAGCTCAACAACTGCTCAAAGGCGCCCACTTGCAGCCTTTTGGCGCAGTCTCACGCCCAAACGACTGAGCACATTCCTGGGCCACCGGTGATGGGGAGAAGGGACCTAGTGCACGCTGGGTGTAGTTCTGTACAGACGGCACTCACCCGTCTAAGACATGCGCGTCAAAATCGTTAAAGTCCGTGCGAAGGAATGCGTTCGTGGACAGACTAGACCTCGGTGTATACTCTCATGACCTCGGTGTATACTCTCATGACCTCTGTGTATACTCTCATGACCTCGGTGTATACTCTTATGACATTGCATACCTGTCTGCGCCGTTTCGATCGCGACCTAAGACATTTCAAAAGCAAATGGGAATCGAAATGCAAGTATACTTCAAAATTGCTGATGTATCCAATTTTTTTATTCATCACATTAAGGTAGATTGCACTGATAAACATGACAATAGCTCATCTACACTGCACTCTACAAACATATCGTAGTGGCCTACTACTCTAAGCATAATTCTACTATTATATTATTATTACTACTACTTGCAATATTCAGCAGCCGAAAGCAGAAGCGTCCGGCAGAAAAGTGGGAGGAGACCCGTCACAAGTGACAGCTTGTGTTCAAAGCCCTCCACACCAACCTCCCCTCCCCCCTCTCCCCCTCCAGTCAGCCCCTACCATGAACCACGGCACAGAACATGTGAGACCACGAGAGGCTACTCCAGATGCTCACACAGAGTTTCCGAACAGAGTATAGAGCCTGTCCAACATAGCCTTTATCAGTTCCTTAGCGATAATTGCGTCACTATTTTGCTTGCCTCTGTCCGTTCGTCCATTTACTTTTTTTTTTAAAATCATCATTATTACATAGCGCTTTTCCTCCTCAAGAGCAGCTCAAGGCGCTGGTCGAAACAGGATCTAACACAAAGCCGCTCGAAGAGCCCGCTTGCTGCATTTGAACGGACGTATCGTCCGAGTCCCAGACAACCAATCAACATACTGGGAGACCGGCTATGCGGTAGAAGGTACCTAGTGGTCACTGGGTACATTTGTGTAGCTGGCACTCAAAGCCTGTTTATGCCTGTGCTTAACAACAACAACAACAATAATAATAATAATAATAATAATAATAATAATAATAATAATAATAATAATAATAATAATAATAATAATAATAATAACGGATTTTTTATATAGCGGGTACTCCAGCCTATGACCAGACTCACCACGCTTTACATAGTCATTACATATAAATACATGCACATGATAAAACATCGCTTTTGCTACAATACACCAAAAGACGGAACAGTAAAGGTACAAACTATTTACAACTATGTACACAAATTACAAAAAAAAGACCGAAATAGACTATTTACAACTATGTACACAAATGACAAAAAAGACAGAAATAGAATAGCAAAAACCTATTCACAGCTATTTATATGCCCGGTTAGGCCCAGGAGGAAAACAGTATAAATATTTACAGCCGTGTATACACTTACGGATCAGACAGAGACAAAAGAGGAGAGAATGCTTACAATAGTAACCTTTGAAAAAGTTGTCCTTGCAATCTTTCAGTCATTCTAAAAAAAAAAAGAAAAAGGAGCGTGAGAACCTTCTTTTTTCTCCGGGCCAGCGTGGGGTGGGAGTGGGAGGTGGAGGGGGGGGGGGGGTGTGAAGGGTAATTTTAAAGGAAAGCGCTAAAAAAACATTAAGGTTGAAATAGGGAATAACAAATAGATAGAATAGAGAAATGGCACGGAGAAGGAGAAGATGGAGAAAAAAGGTGGAGGCGGAGGAGAAGGAAGAAAGAAGAAGAAAAAGAAAGAAGAAGAAGAAGAAGAAGAAGAAGAAGAAGAAGAAGAAGAAGAAGAAGAAGAAGAAGAAGAAGAGAAAGGAGGAGGAGTAGAACAAAAAGAAGAAGAACAACAACAATAACAACAACAATGACAACAACAATAACAACAACAATAACAACAACAATTAACAAAGAGGATGAAAAGAAGGAGGAGGCGGAAGAAGAAGAAGATGAACACGAAGCGGTGGAAAAAAAAGTGGAACAAGAGGAATGGGGCAGAGAGGGGGATGGACGAGGGATAGGGAGCAGTAAAAGAAGGAGGAAAGACCCACCAATACTTGTTCAAGTAGCTTCAGGTTTAAATAAGATGTACTCCAAATCACTCGACATTAAAGAGCTAAACAGCAAATAAAAGAGGAGGAGAAGAAGAAGAAGACACAGGAGCAGAATAACAGAGGGAGGAGATGAGAAAATTGGCGGAAAAAAACAACAACAACAGAAGAACCCGAAAAGAACTACCAGGTTCAGTAGCGTTAAGAGAAGTTGAGAGGCAGCAAAGGAAGACATTTTACACAAAAAATGCAAGTAGCAAAAGTGGACAAAATGCATCGCCATTTTGTAATTACCCAAGGGCCATTAGCCTGTCTTACAGCAGATGTTTCCGACACAGTTATCTCCCACGCAGGCACTTTGTACGGGAAAATTATCGAACTGAAAATTATTTAGCAGAAGTATGAGACAGGAAAGGGAGAAGAAGAAAAAAGAAGGAATGATAGAAGTAGAAGAAGAAGAAGAAGAAGAAGAAGAAGAAGAAGAAGAAGAAGAAGAAGAAGAAGAAGAAGAAGAAGAAGAAGAAGAAGAAGAACAAGAAGAAGAAGAACAAGAAGAAGAAGAAGAACAAGAACAAGAACAAGAACAAGAAGAAGAACAAGAACAACAACAACAACAACAACAACAACAACAACAACAACAACAACAACAAAAAGGCGCTCTCTGTGTGGAAGTCTCTGCGTCTGTCTGTCTATCTCTCTCTCTCACTCTCTATATCTCTCTCCATTTCCCTCTCTCCTTTGCTTATATTGAAAACACTCCACCGTGCAACACCTATATATGCAAGTTGTTCGGAGTTGAAATCAAACGGACGCCTTGCACGCGAAAACTAGTATGCTACAGTTGATACTTTCTAACTCAGTCCTTTATCTTTTGATCACGAACATGCACATACACCCCCTAATACGCAGTGCAAAATGAGTTGAACTGTAAAGGCGTACATGCTATATTATTATTTATAGGTAATGCTTTGGCAGTACTCACTGAACTGCTTATATATCTATACTGTCCTTGTGTGTTGATTATTTATTTCTGTCCGATTTCTCGATTAGCGCTTTTCCAGCTCAAGTTCTGCTCACGGCGCTCGGAGAGAAAAAAGGTAGAGGAGTGAGAGAGAGAGAGAGAGAGAGAGAGAGAGAGAGAGAGAGAGAGAGAGAGAGAGAGAGAGAGAGAGAGAGACAGACAGAGACAGAGACAGAGAGACAGAGAGAGAGACAGAGAGACAGAGAGAGGCAAAGAGTCGGAGACAGAAAGGGCAGCCACTAATGATGGTGTTATCCAAGACGCTATCTATAAACTCCAACACATCTCTGTAGACGAGTCCCCCTTTATCACTTGTGTTTCACGCGAACTTTTTGGTTCCCCAGAGACAGAAAGGAGTCACAGAGAACGCGACAGACAGAGAGGAGAGAGCGACAGAGACAGAGATAGATTGAAACAGAGACAGACAGACAAAACAAAACAGGCAGAGAGTGTCCTGAATAGTTTTTCCTGGTTTTTGTTTGGGCTGTTTGTTGTTGTTGTTAATGTGCGTCGTGAACTAATTTTGCTATGTGGAATACCATATACTTTAAAAGTAAGCCAACAAGGTCGGACAAATCTGTGACGCCAGTCAATGAGGTTGGTCAGAACACTCACGGTGGTGTAAAAACAAGGAACTCGTACGGTAGTAAAGCCTCTGTCCTATTACTTCTACTGTTGAAAGGTCGGGACTCTAATAAAAACGGTGATAGGACAAGCTTAGCAATCTCCTGTTTATATAAACAACAGACAGTACAATATTTATATAACAAAACACGTGACCAACGTAGTTTTAATGCTGCTGATGTGCGTGTGAGTGTTAAATATTTGCGGGTGGAAGAGAGAGGACGAGGGAGGGGAAGGGAAGGTTACGCGATTTTTATCTCAAGAGTACAAAGTGGTATTGGGTCTGTGCGATGAAAGTAGATTGTGACTTATCGTGTTTAATAATAAGCTTACCGAAAGACGCGAGAACAAGAAGATAAGAAGACAAAACCCAGCAGACTTTTAACAACAAAAGTTCTTAATTTGCATTTCGCTAAAATGATTCTTTAGAGTTACACCTACACGCCAACACTGGACGCCTATAGACTATACCATTGCACACAAAGTCTAAGTATTGTGCAAGTGGATTTAGAATATCCGGAGATTAAGAACTGACTGCATCGTCTGTGCGAAATACATGCCTGCACATTCACCCTCTTCAAAGTACAAAACATTGAGAGAAAAAAAAAGTGGTTTATTCCGAGTGGAGTCGAGTTTAGGGTGGGGTTCCAGGGTAGACACAAAACGGAAAATCACCGTGTAAATGTGACTAAAAGACTTCAGAATTGCGACAGACAGAAAAACGACTCTTCTCTTTTTATGACGATGGAGCAAGGGAGGTACTTCATTTTGTTTCAAGTAAAGAGACCCTTGGTAGTTTTTTAGGCCCGGAACAAGAGCCTTTTTACAAAACGAGGGGAACGGGCTTCTATATTCGTGTATGGAGCTAGCGAAGCGTGTCCGGGTGTTCTTTTTTAGAAGAGGGGCTCGAACAGGGCTGTCACATGCCTGTCAAAGTTTTTGTGGTTGACGAGCGCCAAGCACGGCGCCGCGCACCGGGTGACTCCAGAGCTTTTGACACCCCTTTCAAACGTACCCTTCGGACAAAAAATATGACAGCACTGTCAAAAGCGTGTACTACATGGTTCTAGTCTATGTACGAGGTTTTTTTTTCTTGTTCTTTGGTTGTTCATTGGAAAATGTTTAGCCATTCCCTTCTTTCTTTCAATATTTTGTTTCCTTCATCACACTCTTTACCCCCACCCCCACCCTAATCTCTCTCTCTCTTTTTTTTTTCTCTCTCTCCTCTTCTCTTCATTTTGGCGAAGTAAAAAAAAACAAAGCTACATTAATTCAAATAATAGGATCTGTTTTTTCTACAGCAAACAAAACCGAAAGACCAAACAAGAGCACAAAATACGGCACCAGAAAATTAGCAACACAGCAAAACGTCATACAATAAGAAATTTAAAAAAAAAAAAGCAATGAATGAACGTCAATTATCCTTATCTTTAAAGAGGAGTGCAAGGATGAAATGGGTTATGTGTGTGTGTGTGGAAATAATGAATGAACCATGACCTTGAATGAATGAAAAAAAACGTGAATGAAAGAATAAAAAGAAACAAGAAACAAGAAAGGAAGGAAAGAAGGAAGTACAGAAGGAAGGAAGGAATGACAGAAGGAAGGAAGGACGGAAAGAAGGAAATGACAGAACAAAGGAAGGACAGAAGGAAATGACAGAACAAAGGAAGGACAGAAGGAAGGAAATGACAGAACAAAGGAAGGACAGAAGGAAGGAAATTACAGAACAAAGGAAGGACAGAAGGAAGGAAATGACAGAACAAAGGAAGGACAGAAGGAAGGAATGACAGAAAGGAAGGAAGGGAATGGTGATATCTTGGGAGCCAATAAACAAATGAACCCACAAAATAAAAACAAACAAAAGAAACAAATGAATTTAAAAAAAAAATCAAAGTAGAGCAACAACAACAAGTAATTAGACCTTATTCCTGATCTAAAACACATACACATACACACACACACCACAGACACACACATACACAAACACGCCCCACTCACTCACCCACCCCAAACACACCGCCTTGCAATCGTACCTGAGTCTGAGTGAGTCCCAGAGAGGCAGCGAGTTCCGCTCGCTCGGGGAGCGCCAGGTACTGCGTCCTCTGGAACCGCCGGTTGAGCTGCTGCAGCTGCAGGCTGCTGTAGATGGTCCGCGGCTTGCGCATCTTCTTCCCCTTCCCGTTGATCCGGTGTAGCTGCTCCTCCACCTGGCTCTTGTCTGCAAGATAGGACAAGCAACAAGGTCGCGGTTTAGTGTTTTCATAATCTCATCTTTTCTCTGAAATATCGGGCAGTTATTAAGCTTATAGAAAGGCAGTTACTAAGCTTATAGAAAGGCAGTTACTAAGCTTATAGAAAGGCAGTTACTAAGTTTATAGAAAGGCAGATACTAAGCTTACAGAAGGGCAGTTACTAAGCTTACAGAAGGGCAAATACTAAGCTTATAGAAGGGCAGTTACTAAGCTTATAGAAAGGCAGTTACTAAGCTTATAGAAAGGCAGTTACTAAGTTTATAGAAAGGCAGATAATAAGCTTACAGAAGGGCAGTTACTAAGCTTACAGAAGGGCAAATACTAAGCTTATAGAAGGGCAGTTACTAAGCTTGTAGAAGGGCAGTTACTAGGCTTATTGAAGGGCAATTAATAAGCTTATAGAAGGGCAGTTACTAAGCTTACAGAAGGGCAGTTACTAAGCTTACAGAAGGGCAGTTGCTAAGCTTATATAAGGGCAGTTACTAAACTTATAAAAGGGCAGTTACTAAACTTATAAAAGGGCAGTTACTAAGCTTATAGAAGGGCAATTACTAAGCTTATAAAAGGGCAGTTACCAAGCTTATATAAGGGCAGTTACTAAGCTTATATAAGGGCAGTTACCAAGCTTATAAAAGGGCAGTTACTAAGCTTACAGAAGGGCAGTTACTAAGCATATAGAAGGGCAGTTACTAAGCTTTAGAATTAGAAGGGCAGTTACTAAGCTTACACAAGGGCAGTTACTGAACTTATAGAAGGGCAGCTGCTAAGCTTACAGAAGGGCAGTTACTAAGCTTATAGAAGGGCAGTTGCTAAGACTACAGAAGCGCAGTTACTAAGGTTACAGAAGGGCAGTTGCTAAGGTTACAGAAGGGCAGTTACTATCTTACAGAAGGGCAGTTACTATCTTACAGAAGGGCAGTTACTATCTTACAGAAGGGCAGTTACTATCTTACAGAAGGGCAGTTACTAAACCTATAGAAAGCGGTCCGCCCGAATATGAGCGTCGGGCTGTTGAGGACTTACGAATATGAACACAGAAAAGGCTTGATAGACCTCTGAAACTCTGCTAGCGTGTCAAGGTCTCATGTTTAGTGCCCAATTGAAGAAATAACTATATTGTGTGGGTTTTTTGTTGTTGTCGTTTTGTTTTTTGCTAGTATGTTTGTTGGTTTTGGTTGTCTGCCCATAGCGGCTTGTTAGTTGGTTTGATCTCAAGTTAGAAATATTCCCACAGACATAGACATAACCATTAAACATTTTATATTTTTCTCGAAGGCGCGGATGGGGATTGTTGGAAGGGAAAATGGTATTATTTACAAACTCAGAAATGCCAGACATCAACACAACCTCATTAAAAAAACAGAAAATCACATTATTCTTTAAAAATTGCAAATCTCTCTCTCTATAAATATACTGTTCTAAATCTTTTCCGATATAAGCGTATTGTTCTAAATCTCTCCATATAAGCATATTGTTCTAAATATATCTCCATATAAGCATATTGTTCTAAATATATCTCCATATTGTTCTAAATATTTTTTTCCATATTAAGCATATTGTTCTAAATATCTCTCCATATACATACATTGTTCTAAATCTATTCCATATAAAAAATATATAGAAATCTCAGATCTCTTAACTCTCTCTCCAAATAAACATATTGCTCTAAATCTATCTCCTTATAAACATATTGTTCTATATATCAGCCCATTAAAATAAATCTCAGCCCCTCCACTCTCTAAAAACTCTTTCTAAAAATTAAAAAATAGATTTTTTTTATTTTTTAAAGCTAAACGATTGTAGTAACAGTGTCGGTGCTGTATTCTTCGGTTTCCTCAATTCTCTCAACGCCTTTGAACAAAGAAATCCTCCAGGATTGACACAAGAAAAGAGCCGCAGCATCCACCCAGGTAGCGGATCGATTTCTGACAATTTTTGTTTTTACCTCATCGTTTCCGCGGTTGAGTGAATTCGTCACGGGGCGAAAACACAAGGTGCTTCTGCGTTCAAAAGGCCGCCGCATCGACCATCAAAGAACTACTAACAGTAGGCACGCAACGCCAAGGTGAAGGCGACTGTGTAACGGCAAAGAGTAGAAAAACAAAAGGTGACTCTGTAACATGCCACAGAATCACATGCAACGTAGTCTACACTACATAAACGCTCCACTGTATTGTAATTTCTTCCTGTTAGATAAGTACAGTAGCTTTGTGTATTGTATTGTATTGTATTGTATTGCATTGTATTGTATTGTATTGTATTGTATTGTATTGTATTGCCTTGCATTGCGTTGTACCATCACTTCACCTTTTAAAGAAAAAAGTCCACCTCGCCTAAGTAAAAGATTCCCTTAGTAAAATAATGTTCTAAAGCAGGATACATCAAACTTTAGGCCTGCTGCTTATCCTTAATTAGTTCAGTACTACTACTACTACTACTACTACTACTACTACTACTACTACTACTACTTTATTATTATTATTATTATTATTATTATTATTATTATTATTATTATTATTATTATAAAACAAATCGACGAGGGCCAATCACCAATTTTTTTTTTAGGTACAAAAACATTTATTTTAAAAGTAGTTGACATCACATTGGTAAAACAATAAAGCTAAAAATAAATGGTACCCTTTTTAGCCAATGACAACAATATTAAATGTCTCTAGCGAACAGGAACAATGCAACAAACATAATATATTAATTAATTAATATTCCAAAAAGAGTACAAACGAATTTCAGCCTTTATCCCACTCATGTATTTTCCTTATTATTATTATTATTATTATTATTATTATTATTATTATTATTATTATTATTATTATTATTATTTGAATTCGATGTCGTAGTACGTTGATTCTTATGCTTTATTCGTTCGTATGTACCATATATCTTTATTGTCCAACTTTCACAGCTGCAGCCCATACAGTATCACTTCACGTACAGAGGCAAAATGGTTTCCGTCAGTCAACGGAGATTTGATTTTTAAAAAAAAAAAATCAGTTCCTGCTAAATTCCAGATTTACTGATTCTTCTAACCGCCCGAGGGTTCAGTTTTTTTTTAATCGATAAAGTGGGGCCACAGATGGTCGTTGTGTTTGTTCTAAAGACACAGATATAATGAGTGGGATGGGATGAGGGAGAGGCCGATGGAGAGAGAGAGAGAGAGAGAGAGAGAGAGAGGAGAGAGAGAGAGAGAGAGAGAGCGAGAGAAAAGAGACAAGAACAAGAAGAACGACTGAACATTGAAGTTTAACGTCTACACCCACCATTGGCGATACGGCAGACAGGGATAATCATCTCAGGGAAGAGGAGACAGGGATCTCAATCAAAAAGAAGAACAAGAATAAGAACAAGAAAAGGAAGAAGAATAAGCAGCATAGGAGAAGGAGGAGGAGAAGAAGAAGAAGAAGAAGCATAGCGACTCGACCAAAGCTTGTTAGTTTTGAGGTTAGATCAGCCAGGCTAGCTATCAATAGCTTCGCCGATGCTTCCTTTCCTTTCCTTTCACTGGAAGGGAGGGTGCAGGCAAGCTATAAATAGCCCGCAGCCAGCAAAATGTGGAGGCACGAAACAGTGCTGCTCACATAGGCATTGAGCTGATGTGGAAGAAGAAGAAGAAGAAGAAAAAGGAGGGCTTTTTTTATATTTAGTTTGTAAGTTGTGAGAGTGCTATATTAACATTCGACTGAGGTAACGTTAGCAACTCGCTGAGCGGTCACATTATATTCTTTTCAGGTGTTTGTTTCCTTTTTTGGCGGAAAACGCAGAACGTAGAAAAAGAAAGAAAGAAAAAGGAAAAGGAGGAGGAGGAGAAGAAGAAGAAGAGGAAGAAGAACAAGAACAACAAGAAGAACAAGAGGAAGCAAACAAATAACAGAAACCCATTTGAAGATGGCAAAACAAACAGACTGTATCGACAGTCTTTAGGTTCAGTTTCTTTCTCAGTTGAATCGATTCAACCCCGCCCCTTCCATTTGCAAAACAAATTGTATAGACCTCTTCTTCTTCTCCTTCTGCTACTACTTCTTCTTCTCCTTTTCCCTTCTTCTCCTTCTTTTACTTCTTCTTCTCCGTCTCCGGGACACACTGCATATAACAAAACTCAGATGGGGTGGTGGAGGCTAAGGTGAAGGAGGGGGAGAAAATGGGGGAGAAGGAAGAGAGAGGAAAGCAGGAGGGGAGAATTAAAAACAAAAAGAAAAAAAGACGCCCATGAAGACAGAAGACGAAGTGTCGGGGGACAGGCCATCATGGGTTGCTCTCGTCACAGCGAGATGAAAACAAGACATCAGCAATGACCTCACTTACCTGCTAACACTGTAAGGGTCACCATGCTGTTTTGTTATGCGCAAATACAGTGATATTGACAAACGTTATCAGCAATTGTCGATAGGGAGTTACCTTTCTACCACTCTGACTTTTCCACTCCCAGTCTAGTATGGCATAAAATTCATTCTTTAAAAATAAAAATAAAAAACAGTGTACACACACTGAAGTTATTAAATTTATTGCTTTATTTATTTATTTATTTATTATTATTTTAATTTATTTATTTATTTATTGGAAAACTTCCAACCAGTAAACAGTTCATCTATGATTCGCTCCAATTAGTCCCTCCCTCCCTTTGATCCTCCGTCGGTTTTGGCAATTTCTTAAATGCATCATTTGAATTTTATCTGATTTGCGTGCGATGTTTTCAAATCCATCAGACCCTTCTCCTTTTGATTTGTGGTTGTGTGTGTATGTGTGTGTGTGTGTGTGTGTGTGAGAGAGAGAGAGAGAGAGAGAGAGAGAGAGAGAGAGAGAGAGATTTTGAAGACCGCTATAGTTGGCTTGAACGCTTGAACTGTCCTGTCTCTTTATAAAAGTTTGTTTTGTTTTTTAAAACAGTAATGTAATCAAATTTACATCTATTCAATGTAACTTTGCTTGATCTGCTTTTGAAGGTGGTTTGTATTACAATGCATTTTTTTAAAAAGACATATACACCTGTTTAAATCTAAAAACAGCGGGGGTGCTCTCTCTCTCTCTCATTCTCTTTTTTTTCTCTCTCTCACTCTCTCTCTTTCTGTCTCTCTCCAACTTTCGCCCTAACCCCCCTTTCCCCCCCCCCCTTCTTCCCCTTTTCCTTTTAGCGCTCCAAAGGCTAGTAGAACACGATCGCCTTGCACAGAGAATTTCATTTCACAAAACCGACAAACCGGATGACACCCTTTTACAACAGAGAAAAATCATAAACATTTCACTCCATTTGTTCTGAGAGGGCGGGTGCGAAAGACCACGATCAATTCAGAATATCTAAAGCTGACGACCCAGACTATCCCTACAACGTGGCTAACAAATTGAAAAAGAAAATCATAAACAATAAAATTGTCACCATTAAACATTTCACTCCATTGTTTTCCCCACTACGAGGGCGGGTCGGTGAACACTAACATTCGGATTATATAAAGCTGTCGACAATCATTCCAGACACGGCATTGTATAGGATGACGAAGACGATGACGATGATGATGTTAAAGAAGGATGATGATGATGATGATGATGATGATGATGATGATGATAAAGAAGGGTGATGATGATAAAGATGATGATGATGATGATGAAGTTAATGATGGTGATGATGATGATAATGATGATGATGATGATGATAAAGAAGAAGAAGGATGGTGATGATGATGATGATGATGATGATGATGATGATGATGATGATGATGATGATGATGATGATGACTTCACACAAACAGGTTCGATGTCTCATGGCGCTCAAAGCTCAAAACCCCCTCCTCACACTCCTTCCCCACCCTTCCCTCCTCATCCACAACTCCCTTCCCCACCCCTCTCCATCGCCCATCACAGTGGTCTATGACGACAGGGACAGTGCGCAAGCTTATCAGGCGAGTTGGCTATCTGGAGGGCGAGGGCTGACTCGGTAAATCGCCCTTCAGTACATCTATCGGAGCTGGTTTAGGTGCGATATATAAAGACAAACTACTCTTCATGTGTATACTGTAACCCCCCACTTTTATACATACGTCTTGTATTGTATCTTGTTTTCCCGTATTGATGTGACAGTGTCCATGCTGCACTATAAATCGTGAACATTGTCCCGTTGTGAGTGACATTTGTGGACCGTCAATCCATGTGCAACTGCACGCTAAACTATGTAAAGGTTAAGGACGCAGTTGAAGGGCAGTTGTGGAAAGCTTTCGTAACGCTCTTGCTTTCCACTTGTGGAAATGTGCTTTCCTCCCATTTGCCCAGAACTGGGACGGCAGTATGATAGCTGTGACCTGCGTTGATTTCCAAATTGTTGTAGCTGTGTACAGCCTGATTTACCACTTGTAATTCAGCTTGTAGTTTGCGTTGATTGCAGCTGTATTATGTTGTGCTGCGTTGATTTGTATTGTATTATGTTGTGCCTGGCGTTGATTTGTATTGTATTTTGTTTTGTTGCGTTGATTGTGTATTGTATTATGTTGTGTTGCGTTGATTTGTATTGTATTATATTGTGTTGCGTTGATTTGTATTGTATTATGTTGTGTTGCTTTGCTTTGTATTATGTTCTGTTGTGTTGCTTTGTACTGTATTGTGTTATGTTTAGTGTTGGGTTGTATCTTTGTATTGTATTATGTTGTGCTGCGTTGCTTTATACTGTATTGTATTATGTTGTGTTGCTTTGTATTGTATTATGCTGTGTTGCTTTGTATTGTATTATGTTGTGTTGCTTTGTACTGTATTGTATTATGTTGTGTTGCTTTGTGTTTTATTATGTTGTGCTGCGTTGCTTTGTACTGTATTGTATTGTGTTGTGCTACGTTGTATTGTATTGCATTGCGCTGTATTATGTTGTGTTGCATTGTACTGTATTGCATATCATTGTACTGTATTGTATTATATTGCGTTGCGTTGTAATGAATTGCATTGCATTGCATTGTATTGTATTGTATTGTATTGTATTGTATTGTATTGTATTGTATTGTATGTACTTATATAACTAAGGCTGAGCTCAGTAGCAAACAAAAAACAAAACACAAACTAACATAAACAAATGCAATTTTAACGCGCCGACTCTCCAAAAGTCAGTAATACTCCGTAAAACAAAAGAAAACAAAAACCAGGCAAGTCCTCAAAGTTTTCCGACCCCAAACCTAATTCTGTCTCAAAACCACAAGTTTGTTGTTTTACAAGGGGCTTCCTGCCTGCAAACTGGCTGGGCGACAGATCTTCTGAAAGCACAGGGGGGGCGCACCTGATACTGTTCAGCTTCCTACCCCATGACGGGAGGGGCGGGGTGCAGGGGGCTACGTTTCCAGTCTTTACAGTTCCCTCCCACCTCTGAGTGCTGTTGTCAACACACGCGGGGGTGTTAAAAAAACCGCTGTCTGGCAAAAATATATTATCGTTCGAAAATTAATAGCTCTACGCTGCAATTCTCAACGTTTAAAGCAAACATCGGCGCGGGAGAGCAGGAAAGACAGAATGAATTGAGTGTGTTGCTCATGTTATTGTCTATTCTTCACCCAAATGACTTAAAATCCCATTCCCCACATTTAACACTCTCTTGGCTAAAAATGCTTCCCCCCTCCCCCTCTCTCCCCCACATCTTCTCCCACACCCTTTCCCTCCCGGGCTACGAGCCTTATCTCATTTTGACATTGTGTGTGATCTTGTTAATAAAAAGACACATTAATAAAGGACAAAAAGTTCAAAAGAAAGAAAGAATGAATGAATGAATGAAGCTTTAAGTCAGCGTATAAACATTTCCATCCAAGATGCCTGACCACAGCGTGGGGATGGGGTGAGGGGTGGGGCGGGGGTGGAGATAAGGGAGTCAATGACTGAAATAAACAGAAAATAAAGTCTAAAGAACAGTAGATCTCGTATATTATGTTCTAAGAATCTGGAGTGGTCTTACTAAGCATAGGCATTACCTTGACTCAGGATCTATGATTCGCCTTGGATTCGACAGCAGCGCGTCACATAGCTATCTTTCAATACGACGCTTCTCTGCGGTCTTTGGCAAATTATTCCTTCATACAACAAGGCGACACAGCCCGAGCTAAAAGCCAAAAAGAAGGTAAAATGCCCACCAGTTTTAAAAAAAAAGGTTAGGTTTTCTATACCTGTGACTGCAAAGGGTCGCCTGGGCGGTTTGAATTAGACTAGATCCTGTCTCCATCCAGCGCCTATAGCAGGTTTTGAGCTGGAAGAACGCTATACAAGAAGGACCAAATACGTGCATTTTGCTAAAAGCTTTCGTCATGAGTTTACAAGCCAACACTAACAAATGAATTAAAACACTAAACAAATACCATTTTTTAGAGATTGAAGAAGTATAGCTGGATCTAGATATAATGTCAACGTTGTAACATGGGAATACACTATGCATTCGCTTGAGACACAGGGGAGGCGAATGTACCTATGACACTATAACATAAACCACCACCACCCCACCCTGCGCTCTCTCCCTCCCCCCCCCCCTCTCTCTCCTTCTTCCTCCTACCGCTGACGTCGTGTCTGTCAATGTCGACTGCAAACTTCTTAGCCGAGACCACCGATACCTATGTCTGCTTCTCCCTAGTGGGAGTACTCGTCGGGTCTCAGCTACGCTTTGTGTTACGATTGACGGCACGCATCGCAAGATGGACGAAATCCTGACCATGACATGACCTTCTCCCACAAAGTGCGATCACCCCCCCCCCCCCCCCCCTTGCCTAACAAAACCTAAATAGCCGGCACCACCGCACTTCTAACAGAATGTTTTAAAGTAGCCAATTATTATTAAAAATACCAATAATACTAACAATAACAACATCAAAGAAAAAACATTTAAATAATAATAATAATAATAATAATAATAATAATAATAATAATAATAATAATAATAATAATACTAAAAACAAAACGAAGAAGACACGATGCTTCAATCAAACTCAAAGCCCGGCGATCTGAAAACCTCGTAATAGTACGAAAGGCGGAAGAGAAAACTTTTTTTTTATAATTTTGATCGACTGCCTCCACTACCATTATCGAAGGAAGGGGAAGGGAAACCGGAGTACCCGAAGAAAGCCCTCGGTGTCTAGAAAAGTCTCATACTTAAGCCACGTAAAGTTCGTCCCATGCCGGGGGGTTCGACCCCAGCGACCTTCGGCACAGAAAACGAGCAACTACACCCAGATTCTTACCCACCTTCAAGATGAGGAAGCCGCTGACCTGTACAAACAGAAACCACCTTGTCCTATCAAGTCTAGATAAGCCTATACCCTCCCCCCCCCTTCCCACCTCACCCACCACCCACCCCACATACCTCCTCCCCCTCTCACCGCGTCTCTACCTATTTGAAGTAGTCAATTATCCAGCTCCTTTTCGCTCTGTACCGCTTCATTCATAGTGACCGGCGGATAAAACAGTGTTCAAGACTACACAATGACCCCATGACCTGTCCAGCTTCACCTGCCCTTCTTCGGCACTATAGACCCAAGCCCACTGCGTAGCTGGGATCCGCCGAAGCTTACGTTCCCCTATGTTCCCTAGTATAGAAGGCCAACTTAAGCATCGGAATGTCTCTATTCCGCAGTGTTAGAGATAATAGCCACATTTTCAATGACATCCTTTGACTGTCCATATACCTAAAACACTTGATATTCTCCAGTTAAAACCTGAAACTATATCATGTTACATTTACAACGCTTAACGTTAACATAGTTACTCAAAATGTGGATATTACTACTACACCTACGAATATTTCTATCTCTCAAGAGAATGTCCTAGCTCTTCCATTCAGTGCTAACAGAAAGAGATTGCTCTTACAAGCTCCGACAGCTTCTCAAGGCGCTAGCCACTAATACCCAGCAATCATACAATAGTTTGCTGAAGTCAGGATTCGAACCCACGTCGCCCAAGGCGCACTCATACAAGTGATGCGCTCTGACCACTGAGCTATCTCTGCCGCCATAATACTCGAACGGGACCTCGTTAGTCCACAAACGCCAAATCATTAGCAACAGAGAGGTGGAGACGGGGAAAGATGGAGTGCGCTGGTTAAACTATCATCTGTGGTGCCCCTACGACCTCCGAGTTACGGGATAGGATGGGGATAGGATAGGATAGGATAGGATAGGTGGAGACAGGTCTTTCCTATCGTTCCCTCATTCCTCATCCCCCGAAGACAGCTTCTAATAAGTTGTATATCCAAGATCCTATCCTACCCTATCCTATCCTATCCTATCCTACCCTATCCTACCCTATCCTATCCTACCCTATCCTATCCTATCCTATCCTACCCTATCCTATCCTATCCTATCAATAAGCTCCTGTCGCTTCTCTTCAGGCGAGTCACCTTTTCCTTGTTTTGTACATACACTTTTGGTACATGGTCACCCTTGGTAAATGTGGTCATCTAGCGCCGAGCTTCTTCTGATGCAGTCGTGTGCTGGTAGTCTTATGCTGCTGCTCTTGCTGCTGCTACTACTGCTAGTCCTACTGCTGCTACTACTACTACTACGAGTCCTACAGCTGCTACTGCTGCTACTATTTATTTTAATTTAAATAATCAAGGGGCGAACGTATGTGACTTAGGTACGAGACTATTGAGGTCACCGAGGGTTTTCTCCGGGCACTCCGGTTTCCTCCCTCCCTCCCTTCAATAATGGTACAGGATGCAGTCAATATAAAAATTTCAAAAATAAAAATTCGATTTTCTTCCGTCTTCTAATAGCGATCTTCCTGCCTTTACACCACCTGTTTGAGTGATGTATGTGTATTTGGTGTGTGTGAGGGTAAATGAGACAGGTGAGCGTGTATGTTGGTATAGATCGCCGCGCTTTGAGCCTTGGGGAAAGGCGCGTACATAGCATCCTGTATTATTATTATTATTTATCTTAAATAGCGATATTTTCAGTTCAAGAACTGCTCAAGACCTTGGTCGATTCTGAAGCTAACTCCAACGCGCCCGAAGCGCCCACCTGCAACCTGTGGCCGCATAGTCTGACACTCAGGCGACTGAGTACAATTTTGGGCCACCGGTGAGGGGGAGAAGGGACGTAGTGCCTGCTGGGTGTATTTGTGTAGCCGGCACTTACCCTGTGTAGGGCATGAGCGTCAGGATCTTTAAAGTCCGTGCGATGTAATGAGTGCGTGCACAGACTACACCTCAGTTTATACTCTCATCCGAAGGAGTAGGGGCGCAGCGTCTCAGCTGTTTTTTTTATTTATTTAGTTTTTACTCCAGGCCGTTAACGGCGTTAGAACTACTACTACTACCACTACTACTACCACTACTACTACTACTTGTACTACTACTACTGCCACTACTACTACTACCACTACTACTACTACTACTACTACTACTACTACTACTACTACTATTACTACTACTACCTGTACTACTACTACTACCACTACTACTACTACCACTACTACTACTATTACTACTACTACCTGTACTACTACTACCACCACTACTACTACTACTACTACTAGCTGTACAGGCTGCAATGTTATCGACTGACACATCACTGCTTAACACCACTGAGTTAACTGCGCTCCGTTAAACCTTTTACACATAGAACTACCCGTCAAAATCTTGTCCAACATTAAAAAAATACTCGTTAAACCTTTTACACATAGAACTATCCGTCAAAATCGTGTCCAACATTAAAAAATACTCGTTAAACCTTTTGCACATAAAACAAGTCGTCAAAATCTTGTCTAACATTAAAAAGAATCATACCCGGCTATCCTTTTACACCTTAAAAATAAACTACCCGTTACACTTTGTGTACATAAAACGAGCTGTTAAATGTACAACCTAGGGTGAGTGTGTGTGTGTGTGTGTGTGCGCGCGTGTGTGTGTGTGTATGTGTGACGATACCTCGACTTTCTCGCGTATCGGGCGGTCAGGTTATCCTATACCGGGTAGATCTAATCCGGGTAGATGAGGCGTTGTCGCGGTCCTCCCAAGCGTACCTTGTTAGGAACTATAGGGAGGGTCACTAAGGGACATAAGCGGATCAGAGTTGAATGAGCCGTTTTACACCAGCCTCGCTTTCACTCTTGTTTTGCTGTTTGGGGTGACGGTGAATGGAGCACGGTCAAGCTGTTTGGTATTTTGACTAGCAGCTCTAAAGCACTTTTTTAAAATGATGTTTAAGAGTTCCAAGTCCATGATGGATGCCGCCTAAATGATGTCAAGAAGGCCAGAAGAAGAAGACGAACACATTTTTTTAAAATTCTTTGCTGACTGTGTTGGGTGTAATGTAATTGTCGAATGATTATTGCTTTACAGGGACTTTTTTTTTTTGGAAGAGGGGGGGGGGGGTGGAGAGGGGCTGGTACAATACTGATTCTGATTGTGATGCTGATTCAATCCAGTTACGCGTCCAAACGGATGGAAGAATGTACATTTTAAGAAATTCTGACCTTCTAAGAAAACTTCAATGAGTTAAGACTCAGAATCCGTTGTTGGGCAAAGCGCTTGACGAGCAAATATTCACAACTTTCCGGCACCTCTCATAAAAACTCGTGGGTATCGCCATTATAAATTAAAACGAGGTTAGAGTGAAACCAAGTTCCGGTCTGGCTTGTTTTGCTTATATCAAAGCTTGATGCGTGACTTTTAAATATGGCAAATTGCCGAAAACGACGATTGTTAGAGCCAGAAAACGAGGAGGTGCGTCGATCATCGACAGAAAGTGAAACAGGACCTGAAGACTCTTGTAGTTTTCCATAGCTTCGCCGTCGCAACCTTCACAAAACACGAAGTAGTTGACTATGTTAGGCGAGCGTTGTGGCCAAGTGGGCTAAGGCGGGACTAACTTGCCTTGTCCACAAGCCAAAAACCAATGGCGCCTGACAGGTGTGGGTTCGAGCCAGCATCTGGGCGTTATGTTTTTCCGAATATTTTTCAAAAATTCACAAATAATGTTAGGTAGGTAGGGTTTAGGCGCGCCACTGGCGATAGAAAGGGATAATAAACTGCAGCCCAAAAAAAAAAGTGAGGGTACGATACTGGTGGCCAGTGACACATGTTATTATTCTTGAATATTTGGAAATAACTCACTAAAGCACGCGGAGAAAGAAACCGGAAGTATGTTTAATTGAGGGGATTCCCGTTGGTGCATAGGATAGCAGAAAAGTGTGAATGGTCGCACGTGTGATATGGGTACGCTTACATGTATTACATGTAGAATGACCTAAAACTGTGCTACGTATCAAACTGTGCTACGTATCAAACTGTGCTACGTATCAAACTGTGCTACGTATCAATTCCCCATTGAAGGGGAGGAGGAAGATGAAACTGGAGTACCTTGGGGGAAAAAAAACCTCGGGGATCCTAGAAAAAAAAGAACAAAAAAAGGTCTCGAACCTAAAATCACGCAAGTTCGCCTTTGGCGAGGATTCAAATCCGCGACTTTCCGCATAGTAAACCATGAGCGTCTCAGCAGGTGCGCCACTAGGCCACTATAGGTATCTGTGGCTACTTGTGGAATCATTCCCAACCATAATTCGTCGCCCAGATCCGGATTAGTACGATGATACACACATTTCATATCACGACCAAAACAAAGTATATATAAAATCACACAGACACAAAAACATAATTTTATATATTTGTTAATTTAATTTATTTTAATTTATTTATTTATTTTATTTAATCGGTTTCATAAAGATATTGCTTCTTTTGTCCAGCTCAAGAGCTGCTCAAGGCGCTGGCCGATACAGATATTAACTCAAGTCGTCCGAGCGAAAACAAAAATCACCGTATCATCTCTGCAAAGGTTCCCCGCTGCACCCAACCTTTACTTGTGGTTTGATCTGCGCCACCACCCTTTTCCGCTATACTCCTTCCTCTCCCCCACCCCTCCTTCATTCAACCTACTCTCTCACTCAACCCCGCCTCCATCTCTCCGAATCCAAAGTTGCGTTCGGCGACAGCAGCAGTACTGCGACTGTCCTTCTGTTCATACCGCTTGCAGAACACATGCATGCACGAGGGGTAGCCCAAACACACCCATTGCACGCTCATCAAATGTCCCAGTGCGGCGCTGCGTGCAGCGCACATTTTCCATCCGATTACACTGACATGGTCGCCAACCTGTTAATGATGTGCGCGAGGAGGTTTGGAAACCGTTTCCTAGGTTGGGCGTGATACACAGAGTATATCGCGACGCCTATGTCAGCAGTCACCTGTGGTAACACAGTACAGCCTGCGCCGGTTGTCTATGCCGAAGGTCACGGGTTCAGACCCCCTAATCCCCCCCCCTTCCTCTTCCCCCCTGGATGCGGTCGGTCTAAATTTTTAAAATAAACATCGATTCCGCTTCAGCCTTCTGCAATAGCCATATCTTGAGATCGCTGCGTTTTGTGTTCGATTGAAGGAAAAGCGCGTGATAGCCTCCTTGTATTATTATTATTATTATTATTATTATTATTATTATTATTATTATTATTATTATTATTATTATTATTATTTGATATCATTTTATATGTCTCATATGTTGGAAAGTGTATTAAGTTGTTGTTGTTGTTGTTGTTGCTTGTAGATTATAGTCACACGACACTTTCGCATATAGGTGACTACTGGACCGATTTATACTGACACCAGCGGGCCAGTTGTTGGTAAAGGGGAAAATAATATGATCACACGTTGACCAATCCGGGATTCGAACCAGCAACCTTTCGGTTACTAGCAAGACGCTCTTACCAACTGAGCTACCCGGCCCCATAAGTGTATTAAAAAAAAACGTGTTTTTATATAGGGCTCTTACTAGCTCACGGTTCATCTTTGTCCAATGTGATGAGGAAAAGGGAAACAATTCGTTTCAGATATCACAAAAGGGAAATAACCGTCAACAATATATCCAAAGGAATTGTATAGCGCGACAACCAGCTAAAGGGTTAATATATATATATAATGGTCACTATAGACTGCATAATTATGAGGAGGAAAGATCTCTAGCTCCTGCTACCCGTATTGAGGCTGAACCTTGCTGTACACGAGTACACGAGGTGATAAATATTTGAATCCCACGACGACTCATAAACGACTTGCTCTCCCTCCCTCCCCCTTCCCTCCACTCTCCCCCCTCCCCCCTCTCCCCCCCTCCTATCCCCCCCCCCCGAATCATCGCCGCACTCCAACAAAACCAACAAAACGTAACTAGACCATCCCACGAAATCTGCTTAGCACAGCTGCGCGGCCGCTCGCAAAGCCTCAGATAACCTCCTCCTACCGGTCATATCATGTTATTCTGCCCATCCAAGCTTGAAAACAGATTTTGATTTTCCACGATGTGACCTCTTTGAAAGGGACGCCTTCTTCCTTCTTCTCACCCCTAACCCTTAAAACCTGTAGGGTATCACAGGCTGCTGATACATAGGCTTACGCCGATCGTTTCAAGAGTAGTACCTGTAGAAGTAGTAGTAATGATAGCACGCTCGAACTCTTTTGCCCGAAAGGAGTGGTTTCTCGGGTTACTGTCAAGTTAGGGTAAAATGGATGTTGCGTGAGTTTATGAAATGAATCAACATAACTTTTTTTTTCTAACTTGCACCACTCGTAAAATGCTTTTCTGCTACTCACCTATTCCAGTGAACACAACTCAGGACTCTGTGACTATTGTGTTGCTTTTCTCGCACCTTTTCTCTTAAACCTAAACACCCTTCTAAATCTCCATTCTAGTACCTGCGTGCGTCCTTCTCTCCTCTCCTTTCCTCCTCTCATCCCCATCCCCATTCTATCCTGCCTCCTCTCTCCCGCTTTTTATTGTCTTCTCCGCCCCCACCTCCATCCCTCCCAACCCCAACCCCCACAAAAATGGAAAAAAAGGCAGGGTAATTACGAAACGAACACCTCTTTTCTCATGCAGAAATGTCCACTCCACTGGTTCCTGGTTGCACACCACATTAAGTGTAAAATCTCTGATTGTATCCTATTGTTTGGTGAAATCCGCTACTACACTGTCCGGGTTAATGAGCTGTTTTCACTATTCTGCCGTGTCAGGGTCGTTCGGGTTCCACTTATTATTTTAAGGCTGACTTGTGCTTGTCGTGATCCTTACAGCGGAAGTCCGCAAAAAAGTATTGAAGCGAACGTGTGCGAAAGTGAGATTAACGAGCTGAAAATGCAACAAGGCAGACACGAAAAACAGGAAAACGTATCTTCGTTTACAAAGACGATGACAGTTCTGCATAAATTTAGGACACCCTCCATACACTCATCGACCCCGGTTTAGGATACCAACAGCACACATTTAGGACATCATTTGGTTAAAACAGAAAATATTAGTTATTAAAAAAGCACAAATCTAGTCGCGTGGGCATAATGACAGGGTCGACCAACAGACGGACCGACGGGCGGACATATAATAATAAATAATAATGATATTTATAAGGCGCTTTTCCTACTAAGGAACAGTTCACAGCGCTCCCTCGTGCATTGACATACTCGCCAAACATTAGACAATCCATTTAGAGACGGTTTGATAACAGGAGATATCAATGCGGGTTGGAGCATAAGCAGTAATAAACAAAGCAATTCCCTGCACATGCACACACGTACAGGCACACACAAACACACACACACACAAGCTTACACACACACACACTATGGACGAGGCAATATGAAAGAAGCAGTTTTAACAGTTCGGGAGAAGACTTTATAGAAGAAATGAGCTTTGAGGTTTGCTTTGAATGAGATATTTGGTAAAGTGGTAATGAATTCCAGGCAGTTGGTCCAAAGACAGAAAAAGATCTAGAACCAACAGAAGACAGTTTGTGGCGGGGTATTCAAAGAAGGATGAAGAGCGCAAGTTGCGAGAGAAAGTGTAGCGTAGGACATCGTCGGCAAGGTATGAAGGAGCGGAGCAATGGAGATACTTCAACAGAAAAGACAGGTTTTGTAAAGAACTCTTTGCGGCACGGGAAGCCAGTGGAGTGAGCGAAGAAGTTGGGTGATGTGATCAGATTTTTGTTCTTCCTGAGAATGAGACGGGCGGCGGCGTTTTGAACACGCTGCAGTAGTAGGCAGACCAGAAAGAAGAAAGTTGCAATAGTCAACTATGTCGAGAGAGAATTATAGAAATCTTAAGTTTAAAAGCTGCATCAATTGTAATTCTTAAAAAATAGGAATTTGTTAAATTTCAAAACAAATTAACGCCTTTCCCTCATGAAGAACCTCAAAGCGCAATTGTCAAGTAGTTACGGATATCTCCGATGAGGCGAAGTTGCAAGAACAGGCTTGACACGTTTATGTGGATGAAATCTGACATATCAACGGTATTGTTCAGGATAACACCCAGGTTCTCACAGTAGGTGAGGGAGGGATGGTGTTATGACCTAGAGCTAATTATGTTAGTAGGGATGGAAAATAGTTTATGCATACTGCTATTGAGCATGACTTCTGTTTTGTCTGCACCGAGTTGTAATTTGTTTTCTGTCATCCAATTTTGTTTCTCTGAGAAGCAGACGGATGAGGTTTTCAGAATGGATGGGAAATTTTCAAGAGTGTTACTGCTACTAAGCTGGGTGTTATCGGCATGATCTGAGACTGGTGATGTGTACAGAGTAAAATGAATTGGTCCTAGAACTGAGCCTTGCGGTACGCCACAGGTAAGCTTTGATGGTTGTTGTTGACAGAGACAGCTTGAAAGCGATCATTACATTACATTACATGATTATTGCTTTAGGTCTGAAAGCGATCAATGTGGTAGGAGCGGCGACAGCTGAGAGCAGCATCTTTGATGCCCAAACTGTTTTCAAGTCCATTAAGGAGAATGGAATGGTCTATTGTATCGAAAGCGGCAGAAAGATCAAGAGGGGTCAGAAGAGAACGTTTTTCCGAATTGGTGGCTGAAAGTATATTGATATGCAGAAGGACAGTTTCAGTAGAGTGGACAGGATGGTAGGCAGACTGGAAATGGCAGAACTAGAGGACAGATGGTGATTGAGCTGCTTCAGTACATGGTTTTTCTAAAAGTTTGGATAGGAAAGGGAGGTTGGAGACAGGACGATAGTTCTTAGGGTTTTCTGGATCAAGGTTGGCTTTTTTTAAAGAAGATGGCGGATGATTGCAGTCTCGAAGCATAGTGGGACAGAGCCAGATTGAAGAGAAGTGTTTACGATTGTGGTTATAGAAGAAAGTAGATCAGGAAGGCAGTCTTTGAACACAGTGGCAGGAATAAGGTCTAATTCGCATAATTTGAAAGGCATAGTTTTAAATATTTCTTCGCCGTCTTTTTTAGTGACAGTAGGAAAGTATTGCCAGAGAAAGACAGTTCTGGAGTTCAGGGCGAGAAAGGGGTCTGGTCGAGCTTGCTGCGGATGTTTTCTATCTTTGAAGAGAAGAAATCAACGAAGGCTGATGGTCGTTCTGAGGGAGCATTAGTTGAAGGCAGATGTACCATTGGCTAGTTGTGATTGCAGACCAAACCAATGTGTTTCCAAATAGGTCTTTTATAGTCTAGCAATTCCGTCGGCTAACCCAACTCCCGCTGATTAAAAAAAATCCTCTTTTGTCTGTCCTTCAAAACTTCGTTCTGTTTAATCCCCTTTCCAATTCCAAGATTCCACCCCAAAACCCGTCATTAAACTCTCTCTCTCTCTCTCTCTCTCTCTCTCTCTCTCTCTCTCTCTCTCCTTCTCTGTCTCTGCCTCTCTCTATGTGACCTAAAGCCTGTTGTCTGAAAGTCGTATTGTTCCACGTCATGCATCAACGCTTCACAAAAGCCACCGGAGCGCGTAAACGGCAAAGACAAAACCTGAATGGTTGCCTAATGAAGCTGAGTGCAAGCAAAAAACACAAAACACACTTGCATGTGAGATGGGGGTGGGGAGGGGGAGCGAGAGACAGACAGACAGACAGACAGAGACAAGAGACGAGTGGAAGATCAGAGAGAAAGAGAGAGAGAGTGAGAAAGAGAGAGTGGGGGAGAGGAAGAGAGGGAGAGAGAGAGAGAAAGACAAACAGATAACCAGTCAGACAGAGACATAGAGAATAAAAGCGCGCTTTGGGCGCCTTCGGTTTAATTCTAACCTGGAAGAAGAAGAAGAAGAAGAAGAAGAAGAAGAAGAAGAAGAAGAAGAAGAAGAAGAAGAAGAAGAAGAAGAAGAAGAAGAAGAAGAAGAAGAACAACAACAACAACAAGAACAAGAACAAGAAGAACAAGAACAAGAAGAACAAGAACAAGAAGAACAAGAACAAGAAGAAGAAGAACAAGAATAAGAAGAACAAGAAAAAGACAAGATTTCCGACCCTTTATTTTATATATTAATGCTATTCCATACTTTCCAAAACAGATCTCAACACTGGTCTTACAATTACCAGAGTGACAAAAAATTGACACAACACTACTTGACACACGACGACACGTTTTGTGCCGCTGTCACTTCTCAGGTTAGGCGCCCAAACATCTAGACCACTGTCAACTACTTAGATTAGATCCAATATTATTTTGTTTCACATATAACAATAATAATAATAATAATAATAATAATAATAATAATAATAATAATAATAATAATAATAGTAATAATGGATGCTATACGCGCTTTATTCCTAAATGATACTCAAAGCGCGGCGATCTGTAACCAACATACAACCTCACATGTTACAGACACTCCTACATACAACACAAACAAACAAACAAATAAATAAACACACACACACACACACACACACACACACACACACACACACACATTCATCACTCAAACATTGTAGTGAAAAGACAAATCGCTGTTAGAAGACGGGAAAAGGAAACCGAATTTTATTTGGGAAATGTTTAAACACACTGCAGCCAATACCATTACTGAAGGGAGGCAGGAATCCGAAGTACCCGGAAAAACCCATCGGTGACCTCAAAGTCTTGAACCCGCCACCATCGGCATCCTAACCCAGCTCACTACCCACTGGGCTGCCAGGCGACACACAAAAAAGCTGTTTACTTGCTCAAAGAGCTACTCAAGAATATGACCCAAAGCAGGACCTAACTCAAGCGCACGAAGGCTCCAACTTGCTCCTTGAACTGCACAACTCGAACGCCCCAGACAACTAAGTCATCCTGACCCTGAGGGTATGTCAGGTTCATTTGATCTCACCTGCCTATTCCGACAGCAGCTTGGCCAGACCCAATGTGGTTGAGCAGAAAGCTCAAATATTATCATTTCAAATATGAGGATCTGGGGAGTACAAATATAAACGACTGATCGTCTTCCATAGTAAACAAAAAAAGGGGGAAATAATAAATAAACAATAAAATAATACCCTGTCTCACCTTCTGTTCCACAAATAGAAATGTACTTCGACACTTTTAACAAAATTTTTATCGTTCAGACTTTGGAAGTGGTGGGTTCGTGTGACAATGGATCAGATGTTCGGTATTTATAAAATCTGAACGAAGCACTCCATTTCCGTTACTCCTCCCAGCCCCTCTCCACTCCTCCCCCCCTCTACCCCCTCTCCCCCCCAAAAAAAAAGTCCCCTTTCTCCTACTATTCAAACTATTTCACAAAGACGGAAGGGTGATAATGTCAACCAACCACTTGTTTACCTCCCTTTAAAAAAATATCTCTTGCTGCCCAACAGCAGTGCAGGTACTCCGCTCTTTGGCTGTGTGGCATGGGAAAGCACACCCTAGGGAAGGAACAAGAAAAGTGTGTAGACGAATACTACTGGTCGCAAAAAGGGTGTTGCCGATTATTGTACCTAATTGCGTATACTGTGTAATCAAGACTACTCCAACACTCCGAGGAGAGACAATGCCGACCCAAAGATTAGGCAACAAGCGGAATTCTGGTGAGCCAAGAACCAACCAGACTCAAACAACAAAAAACAGTATCTCAACAGCAGAAATGCATACTTGAATTTGTCGCCTGTTAAACAGTGGTAATTTTATTTACTGTCGTAGTAGTGGTGGTGGTAGTAGTAGTAGTAGTAGTAGTAGTAGTAATAATAATAGAAGTAGTAGTAATAATAATAATAATAATAGTACTAGTAGTAGTAGTAGTAGTAGAAGTAGTAGTAGTAATAGTAGTAGTAGTAGTACTAGAAGTAGTAGTAGTCATAAAAATAATAATAGTAGTAGTAGTAATAATAACAATAACAATAACAACAACAATAATAATAATAATAATAATAATAATAATAATAATAATAATAATAATAATAATAATAATAATAATAATAATAATAATAAAAATAATAAAAATAATAATAATAGTAATAATAATAATAATAATAATAATAATAGTAGTAGTAGTAGTAGTAGTAGTAGTAACACTAGTAGAAGAAGTAGTAATAGTAGTAGAAGTAGTAGTAGTGGTAGCAGTGAGAATGCCCAAGGAAATAGGTCCACAATTGTCTGTCAGGTCTGCGAGAGTTTCTTCCCGGTACTCCGGTTTCCTTCCTCCCCTAGTCACCATCTGGCATCATTGTGGTGTGTGCCGTTTCTGACCCACAAACACGCGTCTGTCAATCAAACGCGTCTGCTTAACCTGCCGTTCATAGAGAGGCGAGAGAGTCCTAAGTTGTGTACACGGAGGCCCTTCCAGTGTCCCAAGAACGTGTGAAGTACGTCATCATAAAGTGTGTCCACCAGGTGTGTCTACGTAACGTTTGTTGCTGTCTTTCTCAAACACCATATGGGAAGGATTCCAAATCTGCGAATGAACGAACCTTTGGACAGATGTACACTATGTGTAAATATATATATTTTTGTTCGGATTTACACATCAAAAGACTGTTCTTCCTCATGGATTCTTCACAGAGAAAATTAATAAAAATAGTTATTGAATAGCGCACTTACCAGCTCCAACAGATGCTCAAGGCGCTAGAAAACACAATATAAGTCAAGCCATACCCTGGTTATTTAAAGTGCTGCTTTGGCGACACACTCCTACCCAGCATTATGCTCATCACACTTTCATTACGAACGTCTAAGCAATACAATGCATTTTAGCAAAACAATACAATACACTTTGAGTAATAGCCTACGATACAATACATACAAAGCAATAAATACATTGCTATACAATACAAGTTGGTAGTATGATACAATACAATGCATTTTATCAATATAAATACAATACAATAAATCTTAATCGTCTAATTCCACCTTAGATCAAACTCAAAACAGTCTGAACTTCTGAGCTGTCGTTCGTCGTGCGTTCTCTAAACCTCTCTAATACTGTAATGAACGATGGACACACCCTACTATATACTGCGTCACTTGCAATAATCGTACCGCATAGCTGAAACTTGATGCTCTTTCCCCTTGATCCCTTAATGTGGAACTTTGGAACTTTGTCCTTTTATTAAACAAACAATACAACAGTCAATATTAAATTAGGTTCCTAGCCCAGGGGTGGGCCGTAGGATGGAGCATAGTCAAGTCTCAAGTACGCTACATGGTTGGGTGTACTATAAGCTATGGCGCGAGTGCAGTGGGTCATTTCGCTCTTAGCGTAATTTGAAAATATTTGGACGGAGGGTTTCCGAGGAGTGTGTCCGACCGAGTATTAAAGAAACTATTATTATCTATAAATGTGTATAGTAGTAGTAGTAGCAGTAGTAGTTAGTAGTAATAGTAGCAACACCAGTGGTAGAAGTAGTAGCTGTGGTAGAAGTAGTAATAGTAATAGTAGCAGTATAGGGGTAGTATAGTTGTAGTATTAGTAGTAGCAGCAGTAATAGCAGCAACAGCAGCAGCAGCAGGAGCAACAGCAACATCAGCAGTAGTAGAGTAGTAACAGAGTAATATAATAGTAGCAGTATAACAACAGCAATAGTAGTTGTAGCAGCAGCAGTAGTCTTCTTCTTCTTTGTCTTCTTATGTTTCCTCTTCTTCAAAATTCAACAGATGTCTTCAAAACCTCTCTCACTATTTGTTCCAGGTAATAAAGTTTGTTATTTTCACAAACAATCAAAACTCCAAAAGTTCTAGGCAGGGTTGCCCGACCGAGCGAAAGAGGAAAACATACAGGCGCCTTATCTGTTCATGCACAAATGTTAGACACACTTCTCCCATCTCTCTTTCTATATTTGTAGTAATTTTGGCCGCCACAGATGGCCGTGTTTGTATTTTGATAGCAATTTTCGAGCACTTTCGACAGTACTAGCAATTGTGAGCCATTTACATTGCGTCACTGTTGTTCCTCTCACAGCGTTGTTCCTCCTTGCCTTAAGTACGCAACACATTCCCCGAACATTCAAACTGTGGAGGTGTCAGACGATAACAACGGCGCCCACAATACGACGCCTCTTCTTAAACCTACCACCACGGATGACGACGACGGGTTTCTACTACGACGATGTCGAAGATGACGACGATGGTCAGCTAGTAGTAGTTGTTGTTGTATCAGTTTTTATTCATCAGATTAACATAAGTTATACTAGTAGCAGTGGTAGTGGTGGTGATGGTGATAGGATTCGAGGTGTAGCCGCAGTGCTCGCCATCGTTATGATCCTCCCGGTCTGCAGTATCGACCATGATGGTGGACGTAGGCGATAAACTTCTATGTTCGTCCGTTCGTACACCTGCTGTTACTCCTGTAACACCTCACAACACCCACATATACACTCTGGATAACAAACAGTAGCAACACCTGCGGGAGCTCCGAACGTCAAGAGATACTCCCAAGTAGCCTACCTTGAAGGACCCGTACAGTGTAGCTGTGGCGGACGAGGTCTAACTCTCTGAACCTGAACAGAGGGAGTTGCTTCGAGTAGTCCCAACTACGCTGCATGACATGGTCTCTAACACCTGATCGCGCCGTCCCCTCCCCCCCCCCCCTTTCTACCCACCTCCCCCCACCTCTCTCTCACTTTGATCTTGACCGCATTGTGGATATAACGTAGTCAGTCGAGCATGACTGACCGAACTAGGCGATGGTCACTCACCATGAAGTACTATTTCAATCTCCACCTCTGCTGCCATGCTAGTCCAAACATACCTAAGCAACGTTAGCCCATAGTCACAAACGGACACGACGTCTCACGTTATTTTATTATTAAATTTCGCAAATAACCACACCCCTCTTCCCCTCTCTCAAATGTATAGAAGAAAAAGAAGAAGAAGAAGAAGAAAAAGAAGAAGAAGAAGAAGAAAAAGAAGAAGAAGAGACAGACAGCTAAAACACTAAAAAGGTTTCGTCAGGAGTTCCAAGCTAACTCAAAATACAAATGTAAACATCACTCGCACGAACTACACACCACAAGGCACGAATCATCAATGTCCCGACAAAACAGTTCAATACAATAAGCACCAATTACATATTTTATCAGTGAAATTTCGCTTCTTTTAAAAGAAATCTAAACATTAGGCACATTTTGAAAGAAAACATCATCATCATCAACAATAACAACAACAACACCGGCAACACAACATACGCACACACGAAAAACAGTGATGATAAAACGCAGGAGATTATCTTAATTCGAACGTTAAACTGTTCACGACGATGACCAAAATGTAAAAATAAATTAATAAATAAATAAAAATTAATTAAAACACCGGTAACACACACACACACACCTACACACACATGCACACACACACACACACAGAATGATGAGAAAACACAGGAAATAACCAAAATAAAATAAAATAAAATAAAATAAAATAAAATGCAAAATGTAATAAACTTTATTGTTGCCCAATGGAGAAAACAATACACGATATCTTAGTTTTAGCGAATGGAATACGCTACGCAAACACACCCAAATTTAAACCGCGCCGAACTTAAGAACGTTAAAGGTACCAGACCACACAGTGTACTATTTGTTCACTACCCTAATTTTACAGGGTGGGCGGCTAACGAGCTGACCCTTGAGTCGGCGCGTTTGTGTGGTGCGAACGACGACCCTCCCCAAAGCAAGGCGATTTTCTAATTTGACCATTTTAAGTGGCGATTTTCCAATTTCTTCCTCAAGGCGTTCTGAGAAGTGGCGACGGCGGCAACACCTTTCTTACAAGCAAATCTTCTTCCACTTTTGTGCGGTCATAGTGCTTGTCACATTGCGTAGCAAAGACTGGCCGAGGCTGTTGATGCCAACTTAAGTCCCATCCACGCAGTTTGTGTGCTAGAAGGCCTAATCTCTCCCCGTCATGAGTCAAACACGTATTTGGTTTAAACAATGGTTTATTCAGTTAAATTTCGGATCTGACAAATACATAAATACAGTAACAGGAATACACAAAAGGCAAAGCTTAAGTGAGTGCATACCTGGATGAGTTACAATAATCTGTGTCAGTTTAGGCGGAATAATTACATCATTGAGATACAAAATACATTGCCATCAACACAAGAACAATAACAATGATAAGGAAAACATAATCATAAGCAACATACAAGTGAATTAAAAAAGATATACACAAATGTAATAACAAATAAAAACAAAACAATTAGAAAAAGATAATGAAATAATAACAAAATAATAGCGAGAGATTCACTAGGAAACAGTTGCAGCAAGGAGTTTGCTGAGGGTAGGTAGGTACCACGGAAGAAACAAAAAAACAAAAAAACCAACAACAACTATTTTTAATATACCAGACAAAAATGCAAGTTAACTACTTACTATTAGTGAAAACGGCCTGACAGTCGCAAAAATTCGTGAACAACAGCCACTATAATACTATTCTCCTGCACGGACAAACATTCGTCGCCATGAAGTAATATTATAACATTTTGAGATTCAAGATTCAGAGTATGTATTGTCTTGTTCTTGCATTAATAAATAGTGGACAGGAGAGAAGAAAGTGTTCTGATGTCTCGGCTGGATAATTACATTTACAAGTTGGATCGTCCAATAGATGGCGGCGGAACAAGTCATAATTATTAATTAAGGTCGCTCATACCGAGCCTCATTCTACAGTGTAGAGCCTGTTGGTCGCGTTGACCATAATCAAACACGTATTTCTCGAAACGGTATACTATGCGCATAAGCATCGCATACTGTTTATGTAAGATAAATCCGGAAATCCTGGGGGAAGACAACGTGCATAAAGACAGTCACAGCTTTGACTGAAAAGTTTTGTTCGCTGAAATAAATAAAACAGGAGTGAAGAGAAAAGACTATGAAAAGCCTACAAGCCTAGTTCGGTTGATCTATGAAAAGCCTACAAGCCTAGTTCGGCTGATCTATGAAAAGCCTACACGCCTATTTCGGTTGATCTATGAAAAGCCTACACGCCTAGTTCGGTTGATCTATGAAAAGCCTACACGCCTAGTTCGGCTGATCTATGAAAAGCCTACAAGCCTAGTTCGGTTGATCTATGAAAAGCCTACAAGCCTAGTTCGGCTGATCTATGAAAAGCCTACAAGCCTATTTCGGTTGATCTATGAAAAGCCTGCAAGCCTAGTTCGGCTGATCTATGAAAAGCCTACAAGCCTAGTTCGGTTGATCTATGAAAAGCCTACAAGCCTAGTTCGGTTGATCTATGAAAAGCCTACAAGCCTAGTTCGGTTGATCTATGAAAAGCCTACACGCCTAGTTCGGTTGATCTATGAAAAGCCTACAAGCCTAGTTCAGTTGATCTATGAAAAGCCTATAAGCCTAGTTCAGTTGATCTATGAAAAGCCTACAAGCCTAGTTCGGTTGATCGATGAAAAAAGCCTACAAGCCTAGTTTAGTTGATCTATGAAAAACCTACAAGCCTAGTTCAGTTGATCTATGGAAAACCTACAAGCCTAGTTCAGTTGATCTATGAAAAACCTATAAGCCTAGTTCAGTTGATCTATGGAAAGCCTACAAGCCTAGTTCAGTTGATCTATGAAAAGCCTACAAGCCTAGTTCGGTTGATCTATGAAAAGCCTACAAGGCTAGTTCGGTTGATCTATGGAAAGCCTACAAGCCTAGTTCAGTTGATATATGGAAAGCCTACAAGCCTAGTTCAGTTGATATATGAAAAACCTACAAGCCTAGTTCAGTTGATCTATGGAAAGCCTACAAGCCTAGTTCAGTTGATCTATGAAAATCCTACAAGCCTAGTTCAGCTGATCTATGAAAAGCCTACAAGCCTAGTTCGGTTTCCTATGCCCGGAAGGTCGAGGGTTCAAACCTTGCAGGGAACTAACTTACGTGACTTATCTACGAGGCTTTCAGGTCACCGAGGGTTTTCTCCGGATACTCCGGTTTTCTCCCTCCCTCCATCCCTTCAAATGGAGGCAGTCTGTCTAAAAATTTCAAAATAAAATTCGAGTTCCTTTTCCGTCTTCTAAGAGCGACTTGTCTTTACACCACAAGTTTGAATGATGAATGTGTGTTTGTCGTGTTTGTAACAGGTGAGCATGTATATTGGTTACAGATCGCCGATCTTTGAGCCTGATATAGAAACAAAGCGTGTATAGCATCCATTATTATTGTCATTATTATTATTATTATTATTATTATTATTATTATTATTATTATTATTATTATTATTATTATTATTATTATTATTATTATTATTAGTATTATTATTATTACTACTACTACTACTATTACATAGAACGAGATGGACCTGGACAAAGATAGAATGACCGTGCTTTGTTTAATTAAACAAACTTTACTTTCAAATCATGACCACATCCTCAACTATCTTGGAACAATCCTTGAACAAACTTCTCTCTACCATCATCACACAACAATCTCTTGTTGCGTTGTAAACATCCCCTGTTTAGACTTCCAAGTCTATCCAAACCACCTTGGATAGCTTGGAGCTTACTTTTTAAAATAGAGTGACTCTAGTTGTTGTTGTGTTTGTTATTGTTGTTGTTGTAGAAGTTACAAAGTTCCAAGTTGGCGCTGTCGGTTGACAGACCAACCAGCCAGCAGTGAGAGTTTTTGCTTTCATACTATCATAGTCTTTCCTGTTCTAGAAGCTTTGCGTTCACAGTCTTTCCTGTTCTAGAAGCTTTGCGTTCATAGTCTTTCCTGTTCTAGAAGCTTTGCGTTCATAGTCTTTCCTGTTCTAGAAGCTTTGCGTTCATAGTCTTTCCTGTTCTAGAAGCTTTGCGTTCATAGTCTTTCCCGTTCTAGAAGTTTTGCGTTCACAGTCTTTCCCGTTCTAGAAGCTTTGCGTTCATAGTCTTTCCTGTTCTAGAAGCTTTGCGTTCATAGTCTTTCCCGTTCTAGAAGCTTTGCGTTCATAGTCTTTCCCGTTCTAGAAGCTTTGCGTTCACAGTCTTTCTTGTTCTAGATGTATAGTTTTTATTTCTGCGCACGTTCCAGTTAAAGACGTACCCTCTCCATCCCCCACCCCCACCCCATCCCCTCCTCACCCTACTCCACCTCTCTTGGAGATCCAACATGCACAAAACTAGCTGCTTGCTGAGGTGAGGATCCAAGCTGCATCGACCAAAAGGGTAGACCTTACCCTTTTGTGCCACGGACCACTGAACCCGCTGACCACCAATGCTGCACCGAGGAGGATCGTCCACAAGAGGGCCCCCGCATCACATCGATGACTTGCGGTGGCATGTCTTGCTCTTTTGGACGCCAGTCTAACGTCACAGACGGGTACCCTTTCGCCCTTAATTGTTTTATGACCTCTTTCTCTCTTCGTAAGCTTGACATTGAAAGAGTGACAGTGAGAGAGGAAGGACATAGAGATTACCACAAATTGAAAGGTGGCAGTGACAGAAATGAGAAGGAGACGAAGGGAAGAAGAGGGTGGGTGAGAGAGGGGGTCCCGCAAGCAAGTCACAGACGAGTACCCTAACTAATAGTTTTATGACCTACAAGCTTCAAATCGAAATTGAATTTGTTGGCAAGGTGATGGGTGCAGTGCGATGGGGTGTAGGTGTTAGGGGGGGGTGGAGTGTTAGGAGAGGGGGGTAGACAGGTACACGTGTGAAAGGGGGAAAAAATGGAGGAGTGCAGTGAGACAGAAGCCAGTACCCTAACTAATCGTTTTACAATCTGACTAAGCTCCCTGTTGGACATTGAACAGGTACGCAAAGGTGTTAGCATCTTGTCGCAAAGTGGAAGCAATCAAAGACAGACCCATCTCTCCCCTTTCACCTCGCCCCACCCCCATCCTCTAACCTATACACACATCTACACACGCACATTCACACACACATCAACACACACACATCTTTCCCATCAACCCCATCATTGTTCTAGATATCCTGGAGGCAACCACATCTGTCGCCGGACAGGTTTATTGTTTCAAGACAAAGTGTTAGATTCCTCTAAAGGCTAACATCGTCTCGGAAATTTTAAACAGAAAAATTGAGTTTAAAAAAAAACCCAAACGCTTAGCAAGGAACAGCGTAAACTGTTGCGCCTCCAGCAGAGCAAGCTGGCGTCTTTGGGGCGGGCTCGCGTTAGATCCTGTTTTATGTCTGCGCCTAGAGCAGCTACTTGAACTGGAAAAGCGCTGTATCAGAACAATTATTCCCCTCTCCACAATTACTTGCAGTTCAACACAATATTATAGTAGGAAAGGCGAGCTCCAAACGTGTCGCCGCCGATATACGGGAAAAGACTTACTACCATGACTACCAAGTCGGCATCCGACAAAGAAAAGTCGCAACTTGCCACGAATTGGTCCCATCATGACAACACAAGGGTCAGCCGAAGAACTAGACAATTTTGTTAAGTGTGCGAACAATCTGTGGAACTCCGCTTAGCTTTATGACGAAACGAAGACATTCCAAATGCAGTGAAATACGGATGATGACATAATTCGGCGATAATCCGACGACATTTTTGATGGCATTACAACTCTTCTTCTTCTTCTTCTTCTTCTTCTTCTTCTTCTTCTTCTTCTTCTTCTTCTCCTCCTCCTCCTCCTCCTCCTTTTAGTTTACAAGCAAACTATCCCCATGAAACGGAATTGCCTTCTATCATCATCATCATCATCATCATCATCATCATCATCATCATCATCATCATCATCATCATCATCATCCTATTTCTGCAGGCAGACTTCATGTCATCTAGAAGGCAGACACGTTCTATAGGGCAGGTAGATGCAGGTCAAGACAAGCCATTTATATACAAGGAATGCGCCTTGAGATCTTCTTTGAGCAAAATAAGAGCGCTATACAAGGAAAAAAATTAGTAAGAGCAAAAGCAAACATCACAAAGCACTACAGTACTAATGCATCGGGCGGCTTAAGTTAGAGCCTGTATCGGCTACAGCCTTGAGCCGTTCTAGAACTGGAAAAGCGCTTCTATCTCTGTATGTAAGTACCATTGAATAACATGAAATAAAAACGATTGTATAGCGCGCACATCCCTCATCCTTTCAGCGACTCAAAAAGTACCTTTCCTTTGCGACTTTTTTTTTCACACGGAAGTTTGCTCGTGTGCGGACTTCATGTCGGGTATGCGGGGGCTATACATTAGAACAGGGGTAGATGGCAAGGGGAGATAACGTGATCTATTTACGGGTATGTGTATGCGACTTTAGGACGAAGAGCCACAGCTTGCAAACTGACGTCAATATCAGTTCTTTTCGTTGGCCCTGCTTTACCGATGCGTTCATCGACTCCAGTTAAATCCTGGATCCTGGATCGTCCAGCGGCCAGCCTTGAGAAGCTCTTGAGTTGAAGAAAACCCGCGCTAGATAAGAAGTTCAAAGAACGATAAGTGAAATAAATGACATCGAACCGACCACATCCGCACACAAAACAAAATAAGCGGATCCAGTATTGAGCCAACTTCACTTTCCAAGAATAGCTCAACCCCCCCCCTCCCCCCCCAAAAAAAAAAAAAAACCCACACACACAACTTACTACTTACAAGTATTACGATGTAATCATTATGGTCTAGACAGAGAGATCTTACACTCTGTAATGACAGTGCAATTCCCAGATGTAAATCATTGCTTTATAGATATTAATTAATTAATTTATTAATTAATTTATTTGATCATTCTTATATAGCACTTTTCCAGCTCAAGAGCTGCTCAAGGCGCTGGCCGATACACGGATCGAACTCAAGCCGCCCGAGGCGCCCGCTTGCAGCCTTTGGGCGCATGGTCTGACGCCCCCAGACAATTGGGCACATTCCTGGGAGACCGGTGATGATGGCAGGAACGTACCTACTGCATGCTGCCGGTATTTTGTGCCGCGGGCGCTCACCCGTCTAGGCTGTACAGTGTGCGTCACAATCCTTAAAAGTCCGTACGATGGATAAATACCTAAATAAATAGGTTACATTACATTACATGATTATTGATTTAGGTCCAGCGGACTCTTCCGAGCCAAATCAGGACCGGACAACCCCTGATCCGCATAAAAGATCTGCTGAAACAACCCTAGTGGTAAAACTGAAGGCTCACTACCAGCCAGTCACTTTACAATAAAGACATCCCACGCAGGGGACGCTGAGGCTATACTCTAATTTATCGAACCCCCGTTTACAAAAACAAAATAGAATACAAACATCATTATAAATTATCAACAAAACACATACATAGAAAATGCCTACATTGCCGCCAAATAATAACATCATAGGAAGCCCCAGTGACCACCTGGCAGAAAGCGTCCAATATTCCCAAGCTGATCCAACAGACCTCACACACAAATAAAGAGTCTTGCCCCGGAAGAGTTTTCAAGAAAAAAGGTAGGTGACTGGTCTAGCGAAGAAGATAGTATAGCAGATTGATAGAACAGAACAGGAATGAGAAAGAACAAATGAGAAAGACAGCGACAGTGCATGGAATTTAAAGAACTACATTTCCAGAAAGTGGGGATCCGGATACTATTTATACTGAAACCCCCGGCACCCCAACGGTGGTAAATAAATAGGTGATACAATATAAATAAATAGATAAATAAAACGGTAACAGACGGACAGATGGATAGATAGATGGATAGATAGATAGATAGATAGATAGATAGATAGATAGATAGATAGATAGATAGATAGATAGATAGATAGATAGATAGATAGATAGATAGATAGATAGATAGATAGATAGATAGATAGATAGATAGATAGATAGATAGATAGATAGATAGATAGATAGATAGATAGATAGATAGATAGATAGATAGATAGATAGATAGATAGATAGATAGATAGATAGATAGATAGATAGATAGATAGATAGATAGATAGATAGATAGATAGATAGATAGATAGATAGATAGATAGATAGATAGATAGATAGATAGATAGATAGATAGATAGATAGATAGATAGATAGATAGATAGATAGATAGATAGATAGATAGATAGATAGATAGATAGATAGATAGATAGATAACAGAAGGTTTAAATACATAAACAAATACATAAATCCGGTCCTGATTTGGCTCGGAAGAGTCCGCTGGACCTAAAGCAACAATAAATCAATCAATCAAATACATAAATAAATACATAAATAAATAAATAAATAAATAAATAAATAAATAAATAAATAAATTGTCTCATAATAATCCATGTGCTCATTCACCCAAGCTAGCCCTGTCCAAACAATACAATATATACGTACTGGTATGTATTCGCACATGTGACAGCGGACAAAGGGTAGGTAACACGAGTAGGTATACCGCTGTAGTGCTGAGTACTGTATGAAACCCTAACCCTGACACTCCACATTTGACACAACCCAAACCGAGCCAGGGTGCTTATGACAACGATGGTGACGATGATAACAATGAAGTAACTTTATAGCTGCTGCAAGTGGAAAGGAAGAGCAAGCCGGCTTTTGTTTTTCGGGTATGTGTGTTCGTGCTCGTTTCAATGTATTGTATTGTATTGTATTGTATTGTATTGTATTGTATTGTATTGTATTAGAGCGCTTTTCCAGCTCAAGAGCTGCTCAAGGCGCTGACCCATACCCACATTTTGTTGTTTTTAATTACTTTTATTATTTTGTCAGTCTTATTAGGCTATTAGTACACGGTTTTAATGCGATTATTGTGTGCGTAAGGTTTACGTCCAACTTCTTACTTTAAATTTGAATGAATTTTGTTTTTAATTTTATTTATTGATTGTATTCTATCTATTGTATTGTGCGTGTGACTGTGTTTGATGCGCCTTGAGTAGACTACTGTTTGATAATGCGCTTTATAAATATTATTATTATTATTATTATTATTATTATTATTATTATTATTATTATTATTATTATTATTATTATTATCTCACTCGAGTCAAACCGCTCGAGGCGCCATTTGCTGCGTTGGGGAATCGTCTGACGTCCCAGACAACTGCGAACAATCCTGGGGATGGAGGTGGGTGGGGGTGGGGGGGAGATAGCTGCAGAGAGCTTGATGATAGTATTGACATAGCAAGGTCACCCCCAATATCTTTATGAAAGTCGGTGCCATGGAGTGCATGCGTGCCGTCCACAGACTAGACTTCGGCTTAAACTCTAAGTGCTAGCTGGTGGTCACAGTAGCACTAAGATGGAAGAAAAATTAAGCTCGACGAAAAGAGGCGGCTAAAGAAGGAGGTCGAGGAGGAGGAGGAAGAGGAGGAAGAGGGGGAGGAGAAGGAGGAGGAGGAGGATCAGAAGAACAAGAAGGCACAAGCTAACAGAATTCCCCATCTCCTATAAAGTTTGTGCCTAAATCAATAATCATACCACTCGCAAAACATAACGGCTTACCGCAATCCTACTTCCGCACTGCACGTGTCCAGTCTTGACAGTGTTATACCCAGTTTTGCCTCTGTCGATATCATCATTAAAATACAGGTCCACTTTGTTCACACCCTCTACACTAGGACAAGAATCTCTACCATTACCATTATCGCTACGACCTCAAAATACCACGTTAACTGATCCTCAAAACCACAAATGGCGTGATTATACCACTTACTGACAAATTACTTTGGGCAAATTACACATAATGGCAACAATCTACCGAGTTATGAATACCGCAAACTTAAAGCAGAAATAATAATAATAATACGCCGTAGGCGAGTAAGTGTTAGGAATGCCACAAGCTAAGTGGCCATGTTGCATTTATCGTAAAATTTTGCGGTTGGCATACCGATGGGTCAAATGAACGAGGAGTAAAACTCAATCATTATATTAACTGCGAAATAGACCTAACAGCAAAGTTAAGAATCTAAATTGTGGCACGGAAACACAACGGCACTTGAAACGGCGGATCAATTGTCTACAAGTTGAGATCTCTTAAAAAAAATATTTCCAACGAACTTACTGCCTACTTTCGAATTGTCTGGCCGTCGTTTTGAACACGGACCTACCACCGCTTCCAGACAATACTTATTAGAAAATGATTAGGGTTAGAAAAATGTTGAGACATGATAAGAAAACATTATTAAGGAACGGAAGAAAAACCCTATTCACATAAGCCAGCCCTGCCCTCTCTGCCCGCAAACGCAAATTAAAGAGAGCTCACTGGAGGAGAGTCTCATCTCGCTTTGTCCCTGATCCATCCAATCTCATACCTGACGACCTCATAGGTCAATGGACTAGATAAGCACATTTGTGGATAACGACGGAAGACTAAAGAGCAACAACAAAAAAGTGTAAAAAACACGTGGGTGTCAACGAAAAAAAAAAAGTAAAACCACTTGGGTTTTTAACCTTCAAGTGGATACACGCTCGATAAAACTGGCCCCAAAAATGATCGCTTGTTAATGTGTTAGAAAAATAAAATTAATGTTGTGATTGAAAATGACATTTAACTTTGCATGCATCATCAGGGTGAAAGTGAGCGTGACATTTTGCTAAAAGGTCATGACATTAAAAGGTAGCTTTTTGTTTGAATTTAGTTAAATTTGATATTTCTTTAAAGTTGAAACTTATTACTTTGAACATATTTGTTCCATTTGCTTTTAACCTTAGTTAAGTTTGTGTACACACCTCCTCCCTCCCCATCTCCCGCCCTCGCTGTCTCCCACTCTCCTCCTTGTTTGTGCCAAAGGGCAAAAATATTACGGTTCAGGTACAAATAAACTCTAAATTCAATTCAATTCAATCAATTTATTTAAAGTCTGTTCACAAATTATGTGATTTTAGACTAAAACTCTAAATTCAATTCAATACGAAGGGGTACTTTCACGCTTACAATATTTTGAATATTTTGACTGTCATTCGCTTAGTAGTAGTAGTAGTAGTATAGTAGTAAAAGTAGCAGCAGCAGCAGTAGTAGCCTAGTAGTAGTAGTAGCAGTAGTAATAGTAGTAGCAGTGGTAGTAATAATAGTAGTAGTAGCAGTAGTACTAGTAGCAGTAGTAATGGTAGCAGTAGTAGTAGGCCTAGTAGTAGTCGTATTGCTTCTTCTTTTTGCCTCCTTTCTAAGCATTGGAGTTGTGATGGGAAGTCTTGTTTTGTTGTTTCTGCTGCGTTGTCCGGCTGACGAAGAGCTCCCAACTGTGCATTGTGTGGTGTTGTCTTTGTGTGTGTGTGAGTGCGTGTGTGTGTGTTTGTGTAGGTGTGGGTGTGTGCGTTTGTGTAAATGAGCATCCCTTTGTCTTATGTACACGTTTGTTTGTGCGCAGTCGATGACGATGCTATCGAATGCAATCAATAAATTCTAGCTAAATTCACGAGCCTTCCCATCAAATCACTAAACAAAACAGACCAACCACATAAAACCTGCAGCCCATAATGACGTTTGTGTACAAAAAGGTACACTGTAATAAACCGATCAATCAACCAACGACTCAGCCATAAAGAAAAAACATTATATACATCTATAACATTACACACGAAGGTGCAAAGATACATGGATATATGCAAATCAAACAAAACAACATTATACACACACACCAGCACGCACACACAGTACACACAAACATGTACACACACACACTAAACAGTACACAAACACACACACACATGCGCGCGCACTTACAAAACAGCACACACGAACACACACGCACAAACAAACAAACAAAAAACCAGCACAGCCAATCAACAAAGAAAGCAACTAACCAAAGATCACCAATAAACCACCCAATCAAAATGAAACAAACCAAACCCAACAAAACCACAAAGCTGCACTTACCATCTCGGAGTGGCGGGGAAGGAGTGGTGCCATAGGGAGGCATGGCAAAGTGGGAAGCTGGAGCGCTATAGCCACCGCCCATGTGGTTCATAGGAAAGGGATACCCGAGGGCCGAACCCCGATGCTGCGGCGTGGAGAACATGCTGTCTGGATGATGATGATGTTGGGAAGGGTAACCGGTCCGGATGGAGGAGTACGGATGCATGGGGCCCATGGATTGCTGCTGTTGCTGCTGCTGCTGCTGCTGCAGGTCCATGAAGGCGGACTTGGTCAACCCAGCCTCCTCCAAGCCTTCCAGGCTTCCGTTCATCCCGGCGGAGGAGCTTAGTCCGTTCATCATAACCATGTCTCTGCCTAGCCCCGGCATTTTCATATCTTCCATATCGTCCTGAGGCTTCCTGGGCTCCGAGTAGTGGTCACCGAAGTACGACATGCATAAAAGAGGGGGAGAAACCCGTCTACGTGACCGCTTGAACAAGATTAGTAGGCGAAGTGAGTGGCATTCATTGGATATCGAAAGTTGACAAGAAAAGGGACAACAAGCCCCTTTCTCATAGGTGTCTACGGATCAAAGTAAATTCACAAAACGGGGAAAGAAAAATAAAATATCCGATTGATTCTTCCCCCAAATTATTATCTTTGTTTTTGTTTTCAAATCCTCGTAGTTTTTCTTGACTAAAATTCCACTATTGAAATCCACTTCTGTAAAGAAAATCCACTTCTGTAATGAAAATCCACTTTGGTTTGCAATCCACTTAATTTGCGTAGAAATGTTCACATAAATTACAATCCACTTTCTTCGTGTAGTACAATTTCACAGTAAAGAAGGCCGCTCATCTGCAGACGCGAACGGAATCCATTGTTAATAGTATGTTTTCTCTCCTCCTATTGCATTGCAGGAGGAAGAGGAGGAGAAAGACGGAGAGAGGAAGGAAGGAGGATTATTCCAATCGGTAGTTCTGGGATTCCACAAGACCTTGCTGCGCTGCAATCGCCCTTAAAAGCGAAACTCAGCGCTCTTCGCCAAGTAAAAACCTGAAGAAAATGTTAAAAAACATATAAGAAATTTGGATTTAATAATTGAATAAATAAATACATTACGTTACATTACATTACATAAGAATGAAGTATTTATTGAACATATGAGCGGACAGTTATTTCAGTACTAGGAACAATCAACATTTAAATATAAAATGTTTACACAGTACCACGAGCAAAAGAATTCTTATAACAAACACAATTTACCTATAAATAATAAATAAACAAAGAAACAATTAATTAACCAACATTAATTAAAAAAAAATATAGTTAAAGCTGTACGCGAAGTTTCCATTTTTACATTGAGCTTTAAACTATTCTGTTTATAACATTTAATATGTGTATGCATAAGTTTATGTTGCAAAGTCCTTTTTTTTTTAAACTAACATCGAAGCTCTACTAACTTAATTACAACAACTAATTAATTCACTAATGTATTCGCCTAAATCATAATTAAGTTACTAGAGAGAGCGAAGTTAATGTTTCATGCAGGTTACCCCATAACGAACATACACTGAACCACTTGGCTATCTTCTACCAAGTCATTCTATACCTCGCTCCCTCTCCATAATTTTTTGCTGCTGTTATCTCGGTAAGCGCACTGATCAACGTCGCCAACATCAACAGCAATGGTTATTTTATCCTATTGATCACACTTATAACAAACACACAGTTGAAGGCTAACCATCGACAGGAAAAGGAACGATAACCATGCACACACAATAACTACTACTATACACTTCATGAACGGTAGTTGTCCCCGCCTGTCGGCACCAAAATGCACAAAACTGGTCCCTGATGAGCTCGCTTGCCATTAGGCCACTGTCCCTTGATGGGTCACTAGTGAGTTAATTAATCCCCTAACTCTTGTCCTTTTTGTTGAGGTTAACACGTTGGTTCAGAGTCAGTTAATCTATCATCGCTTCCTTTCTGCCAATATTCACCACTCATTTGGCCTGCTCTCAACCACACGGATAAGGTTTTAGATCTAAACTAGCGCTTTTGTAAATAACTCAATACGAAAATGAGCGCTCACACACCCGGAACCCTCGCGCATGATCCCAAAGCGCGCAGGGGATTGTATTCATGAGGCATTGTTATTGTTGTTGTTGTTGTTGTTGTTGTTGTTGTTGTTGTTGTTGTTGTTGTTGTTGTTATTATTATTATTATTATTATTATTATTATTATTTGTAGTAGTAGTAGTAGTAGTAGTAGTAGTAGAAGTAGAAGTAGTTGGATTCTGTGTATTAAGCTTTGGAGCACACAGGAATGCATTACTTAGGTCTTATTAGTTTGATTGGGTGTTGTAATTAGGCAGCCTTCGGATGCTGCATCACCAATGGTGGGTTGTAGACGTAATTACATTTCAACGTCCACTTTTCAATTAGCCGTTTTGTGTGAATTAAAGTTAGCCTGTTATTATCTTCGGAGAATTAGCGATCGATCTAACTAAATTGTTGGTTTTGACCTGAGATAGTTTTTGTATTTTTTACAAAGCAGTGTGTGTGTGGCTAGGTAGTAACGACGTTACTCTGGCATACACTTGAAACTCTACGTACTTTCTTTTGACGGCCCCGTTACATGTACTTTGACGTCAAAATAGTGTTCCCTTAGGGTAAGGGCTGTGTTAGGCTTAGGGTTAGGTGAAGGGTTAGGGTTAAGGTTAAGGATAGATTAAAAAAAATGGCAAAATGTCAAAATAATGTCACAATCATGGTAAGTGTGTCAAAATAATGTATGTAGAGTTTTATGAAAAGCATCACAACGTCGTTTTTACAAAAATGTGTGTGTGTATGTGTGTTTGTGGGTGTGTCTATGTGTGTGTTGTTAGGTTTTTTGGTACACCACAAACGCCCTGAGTATCTCTTTGTGCTGAGAAGTAACAAACTTCTTCAGTTAATTGTCTTAAATAAATGAATAAGCCTATATATATCAAATCGTTCCTTCCCCTCCTTCTGGTACTAAGACAAAAACACGAAGATATCCATTGAATAGTTATAGTACCGCTAAAACAATAGAAAACAATTAGGAGGACACTGATGATGACGATGATAACGATGATGATGAAGATGATGAGGAGGAGGAAGAGGAGGAGGAGGAGGAGAAGGACGATGAGGACAACAATACTGACGACGAATTTATATGATGAAAAAACAGATGAAGTTTGTTAACAATAAAATTATTTACTTACACAGAAATCTAGGACGGAAATTAAAAACATGTTTTAATGCTAAATCACTGTTGTTCACTTGCTAATTCACAAATAACATCTTGTCAACTCTCGTCTCGTTTCGGTGCATTTTGTCTTCGAGAGTACACTTCCAGCAATTTGAAACACTGAAGCATCTACAAAACGATTTCCAAAAAAGTCGTACATTAACATTATTTTATTCTAAAAACAGCACGCTCAAAACAGTTCATGTACAAATGTAATAGTGTAGTTCACAAGCCAAAATATTTGTCCTGAAAAACACACAGCTTCTTCCCATTGCAATTTCATGTACTCCTTGATCTGTTTTTTGATGTATGTTATTCTTAAACTTGTCGCCTAAGCTTCGCAGGTCAGTAAATGTCGGAGTCAACGGATCAACAATACCGGATAGGAAGTAAGAACTCCAATATGTCTTACATAATACAAGTTTGATGAAATAACTAACTAAAATAAATAAATAAATAAATAAATTAAAGTCCCATCTCTTTAATGGCCTTAATGTAGAATCAATCCTTCGTTCAAAGTTCCAGGGGACAAGCCTGATTCATAAACATTAACGTGTAAGCTATTGGCATCTATCTCAAAATAAATTTTCGCATAGAAACTGGAAGATTCTAGAACCATTTGATAATACCGGAAATCCAACCTGTTTCTGACTGGTTCTCGCAAAAAAACAAACACACTCTTTTACACTTACGTACTAGTTTTCATAGAGCACTTTTCCAAACCAAAAGCTGCTCAAAGCACTGACCGATAAAGGAACTAACTCAAGCCTCTATAGGCGCTAACAAAATATAAGGTTTGTCAATGTCAATGGCTAATCTGTTGATAGTTAGTCAATGGGTTTTCTCTCTTTCCAGTAATTCTACAAATATTGTCCGATTAATCGATCCTTCTTAGTTTTATACACACAAAACATCAATGAACGTCATACCAAAGGCAAGTCGTGCCATAGCTGCGCTCCAGCGCGAACACAGACTCGTTACGAACTGTGAAAACTTTGGGTGACCTGTGAGAAAAGTATTACTTCTGACTACAGTTCACCCAACTTCGATCGAATGTATGCCTCGACAAAGGTAAGCTTACTGAACACTATTTACAATGCAGGAAAACATAAACGTTGACTATTTATTTCTTTATTTAAGATTCTTATATAGCGCGTTTTTAGCTCAAGAGCTGCTCAAGGCGCTGGCCGATATAAGATCTAACTCAAGCCGCCCCGCCAAAGACATTTTAATGTAGAAAAACAAACAGGCAAATAAATAAATAAATAAATAAATAAATCAATATAAAATGAAAACACACTGCTGAGTTTAGTTTAGAACATTAAACCTTGTCTCTAGATAAGTCTCGATTTTCCATCTAAATTAGCGCATTTAATAAAAATCAAAGAAAGAAATAAAACTGTGTCAATCTCAAATAGATCTGTATTGAGAATTAAACCAGTGAACACTGTTCACACACTAAAAAGTCACATTTTCCCATACAGTACAACACCAGCCCTATTGGACTACATCAGTCCTACATTATAGCCATTATTAGATCGAGATTGTTATACTGATACAGCACAACTGTCATGATGAGCATAAACTTGACTTAAATACACCTCAAACTGGTAGCTTTAATTTGCCAGTATAGTAAATTGGCTACTTACTTTGGCAATAATGATAGGCCTAGTCACTCATTCATTTTCACTGCACAAGAGAGCACAATCGTCTAATCGTCTTTCTCACTGCAAAGAGCAAACAGTCTAATATTCTCACTGCAATGGCACACAATCTAATCTTCTCACTGCAAAGAACTGTCTAATTTTTGTTTTTCCTCACTGCAAAGAGCAGTCTAATCTTTGTTTTATCACTGCAAAGAGCACACGCCGTCTAATTCTCTTCTCGTGGCAAAGCACACAAAAACGTCTAATCCTTCTTTCTGCTGTTTGTGTGCAGCCACAATCATAATCACTGTCGATTCACGTGTGTTCACTACACTAAAATACCCTCAAACACGAGACAAATGTAAACACGACGGCGAACGAAGAGATTGGTCAACATACTCCACAGTGATTTCAACACAAACACAGTTAGCCTCGCTACGCTATAGAAAATAAGAAAGGGGCACAGTTCTTCTTCTACTACTGCTACAACAACGAGACGCGAGTACAGAATCAAGGGGTATCCAAGCCCATCCACCCGTGAAAGAGACAAGCGTACCCGCGCTGAAGCGGATGGAAAGAAAGAGTACAGCATTGAAAGACGAAACTCACGGCTCCTCCTCGCTTCTTTCTTCTTCTGTCTTTCTTCTTTTGCCGGCCGCGACGGGAGAAGAGGAGAGAGAACTTGAGACGTTTGAGCCTTTGACTGACTGTGGGAGTTGAAATCGCTACAGTGTTTGCTTTTTCTTTTTTTTAAAAGTTGTAAAGTCCAAAAAGTTCAAAAGTTGAATAGTTAAGCGGTTTTAAAAGTTAAACATCAAAACAGTTGACGCAATGGGTTTAAAAGTTTGAGTCGAAACAGTTCACAATTTATAAGTTGAATAGTTGAGTGGTTTTAAAAAAAGTTAAAAATGGAAACAGTTGAGCGCCATGGTTTCATTAGTCATAGTTCAAAAGTTAAAAGTTGAATAGTTGAGTGGTTTTAAAAGTGAAAGATCGAAAAAATTAAGAGCAAGGGGTTTAAATGTTAAAGTCGAAATGGCTCTAAATTAAAAGTTAACTAGTTTAGGTGTTTTAAAAGTAACAGTCGGAACATTGTTGTTGTTGTTTTTTTTTAAAAGACGTGGGTTATATAATATGGTGTCAAATTAAAATTGGATACTTTGCGTTTTATTGGTAATTATTTGTGAAAAATCGACCCTTTAATTCTTCTTTTCATTTAGTTGATGCTAGAAGATACAAGTTTAGTTGTGTGCGTACATCATCTAGAAATTATGTTGTTGTTGTTGTTTCTTTAATTTAACGTCTGTTCACCTAAGTGATTTTAGACTTCTCTCTATCTATCTAGAAATTAATAAACTATATTACTGTAAATTTAAAAATAAATAAATAAAGAAATAAATAATACCTGCTTTGAATTGTGTGCAGTTAAACGGCAGTCGAGTGAAGCGGTAATCACAAATTCACAAGTACATCCATATATTTGTTTTTACTTCAGCGCAGAAAACAAATGACAAACAAGCCAAAGAAAATAAATAAATAAAATCCACATAAAGCCGCACGCACTCACATACACGCACACACACGCACATACTCACACACACACACAAACACACACGCACACACATACACACGCACACACAGCCGGTACGTTCTCCTCTCCATACAGTCGAACGTTGTGGCTGAGTGGTCTAAGGCGGGACTACCTTGCCTTCTCCACAGGCTAGAAACCAATGGCGTCTAACAGGTGTGGGGTCGATCTCGGCTCTGTGCGTTATGTTTCTCCGAATACTATTTACTTTCGACTCGGGCAAGGTCTAGGGGGTTTTCTCCGGGTACTCCGGTTTGCTCCCCCAGCAAAATTGCAAAAAACACACCTTATTGGGTTTGGTCGCACCATATGCTGCGACTGCGCCTTCCCCAGGGGAGGCGGCCCAGCCAGAATTTCCAGATAAAAAGGGACAATAAAATGTCTCACAGTACGACTACACTGAAGAAGTTTTCTCTCTCTCTCTCTCTCTCTCTCTCACACACACACATACACACACACAACCGATAACTTGCTATGTTGTGATACAAGCGAAGCGTGCTACGCCCTTCTTAGCGACCGAGCAGACAACGGTGAACAAACCACCAGTACGTACTTCCTTAAATAATAGGCCAGGTCCAACAACAACACAACCTGGACAAAAAGGTGTCAACGTCCAGTCCAGCGTAAACTGACCACTATATCTGTAGGCTACTTCTAAGCTATACCTGTGCATATAAATATGACTTCCTAAACTATACCTGTGTCCATAAATATGACTGCCTAAACTATACATGTGTATATAAATATAACTGCTTGATATCTTTTTGTCCAACATGAACTGACCACTATCTGTAGGCCGTGACAACTATGAAACAATATCTGTGAAAATAAATATGACTGCTTAGTATTTGATTTCTTGTTTATAGGGTCCAGTGAACTCTTTGCGGCCATAGCTGGACCACGCCGCTTGAAATATTTTATTTTAAATACTTTGGCAGTGTTTTACACTTGAAAACGGTTTATAATACACCCAAAATGTGTGCTTTTAGTGGTTTGCCTTCAAAGTTAGGAGATATATTTTAAAAACATTTCTTTTTTAAAATGAAAACTACACGATAAGTCCATAATAGGTCAGGAACAAAACTTAAAATTGACTTGTTTTAATTAGGCCTAAGCCAAAGTCTGCAGATTAATCTTCCTTGCAAAATATAACATCAACTGGTCTCATTCAGACTGATGTTTAAAAACAATTTATTCAGCTATTGTTTTATTTCTGTTTTACTAGACTATTTATGTATGATTTTGTTGTTGATGATGATGATTTTATAATCAACAGCTACAACAACAACAACAACAACAATAATAATAATAATAATAATAATAATAATAATAATAATAATAATAATAATAATAATATTGTTGTTGTTGTTGTTGTTGTTGTTATCATCATCATCATCATCATCATCATCATCATCATTATTATTATTATTATTATTATTATTATTATTATTATTATTATTATTATTATATACAACCCGGGTAAAGTATGCAAGTTCTAGTAATAAACCTTCGGCCCATTCAAAACCAAGTTTACACCTGACATGACAATTACTGAAATATAAAATAACATAAAAATTCCATTACCTCTTTATAAATAGAATAAAATCCAGAATTCCAAACTTGTTGAAGACAGAAAGTATCCACAAGCCTCCGGAAAACTGACGAACTGAAAAAGGAAGATGAAAAATAACACATTATTATTATTATTATTATTATTAGTAGTAGTAGTAGTAGTAGTAGTAGTAGTAGTAGTAGTAGTAGTAGTAGTAAATTCATCACCATCATCATCAGCATCAACATCAGCAGCAGCAGCAGCATATCACCCCTACAAGCAAGTAAGTGCCTATGTAAAAAGCTATACGATGAGTATGGAAATGCTTTGTTTTTTAAAGCAGCCTTAGCGTGTGCCTATTCGCAGCAGATAATAACATTGATTATATCAATCAAAGATAATCACAGATAATGACAAAATTGTAAACAATCACAGATAAACGTATTTACGTAACCATTGTCCTTGAAACGGATCAGAGAAAAAGCAGACAACCGCTGGTTTGAAGAAGAAGAAGAAGAAGAAGAAAAAGAAGAAGAAGAAGAAGAAGAAGAAGAAGAAGAAGAAGAAGAAGAAGAAGAAGAAGAAGAAGAAGAAGAAGAAGAAGAACAACAACAACAACAACAACAACAACAACAACAACAACAACAACAAGAATAACAAAAATAGGAATAACAAAAAGAAGAAGAACAACAAGAAGAAGAACAAGAGAATGAAATCAAAAATAAAATAAGAACTGTTAGATATAAGAAATGCGGTAGAAAATCAGCATGAAAGAAAGACGTATAAAAACATATACATCGGAGAAGACCCTGATGGTGAATTACAACATAACACACAACTTACAAATAAGAACAGAAATATTTATTTAAATAAACGACAAGACATAACTTTGCAGCTAAATGCCTTAAAAGGCTAACACAAAACTAAACAGCTAGCTGGACCTACAAATAGAGTAATTAGATTACCCTATAATTATATATATACGTAAACAGAACTTTGAAAAAAATAATACTAACTAGAAGTCAGAAACGGATGAAAAGAAATAACTGTCAGAAACAGGGAGAAAAAGAAAAAGAAATGAAAGAAAACGAAAGCCACAATAAAACTGAAGAGAAACGGACCTAAAAACAGGATAGATAACACGAGAAATAACGAACAGATACTAGCAGAACTGTCAGAACTGAATAAAGTCCAACCGTCAGAAACTGATGAAAAAAAAACTACACTAGAAGACGAAAACAGGAGGCAGGCAAAAACCAGATAAGGAGAAGCACAAGACTAACTTAATACTGCGAATAAATATGCCGAGAAAGTAGCGACAGAACAACAGAGGGAAAGAAGAAATTGCATACGAGTTATAAATAAACAGGATTAAGAAACAAAAAGCTAAAAGTCAGAAACAGATGAGTGGGAAAAAAAATCACTTCCCACAAAAAGTCAGAAACTGGAGGCAAACTGAAACATATGTATAAGAGAAACAGAAAGGCTTTAATAAAACCTTGGAGAAATAGGCCTACAAATAAACAATAGCGGAAAGGCGAAATTACAAATAGACATAAACAGAACTTCAGAAGCCAAAAAACAAAAAAAATCTAAACAGAGTTTTAAAGAACTACAAACTAGAACCAAATTCAAAAACAAAGATGTAAAAACAAAAGTCAGAAACAGGAAACAAACAAAAAACAAAGATAAGAGAAACGAGAAATAGGCCTAGAGACAAGGGGGACAGAAAAAACAGAGGAGAAAGAAAGAGACTAGAAAAGAGCACAAACAGCAAAGTTATTGATCAAGGCGAACTCAGAGGCCACTTTAGAGGGTCTAAATTACGACAAAAAGTTAAGTGGCAATCAGCTTCCCCACCACCCCCCCCCCCTGTCCTATAAAATCGATCTCTCGCACCAAGCTCCAATGGAAATCAACGCCTAGGCAAATTGGGTGACAAAATTATCGATAACAAAATTTCAAAGTCCAGGCACAGTGTGTAATAAGCAAAAGCGGGGCCGGCAGCTGTAATAAGTCTCAACCTGAAACAGATTGTCGATACTGAAAATAGTCGGTTGCCGCAAATGGGCCAATCGAGGAAAAACACACACAAATTAGGCACATCAAGAGATAAACGCTATAACTGCCCGTGTGCTACACTAAACGGTGGAGCTACAGACCCCCACAAACGCTTCCAGCATGCAGCAGAAACAGCGCGCTTGCTTAGTAGATCGTCCGTCCGTCCGCTCGTCAGTCCAACTCCAAGTTGTAGCTTGTGTGACTGTGATTAGGGGTAATTTTCAGATAATATAGGCCTGTTCAAATCGCTCCTGCCTGGGCCCAGCACACACACTTTGGCTCTCACGGGTCGCTTGATAACCACTACTTTCAAATCGCACTGAATCGCTGCCTGGCTCGGAAATAAACATAACCACTCTCCGCGCGCGCTCACTCGTCAGTCTCCAGCTCAAGCCCCGCCTACCTCGTCCCCCAGCCGCGCGCGTTCATTGGTCCGAGGTTTGTCCATAAGAGTAGAGGGAGTGTAAGTTTAAGGTTAGGTTGACGCAGGGAAGGCGACGGACGACAAGGCGACAGTCCTCCCTTCCCCACTCCCTCTTTCTCCCTCTCTCTCTCTCTCTCTCTCTCTCTCTCTCTCTCTCTCTCTCTCTCTGATCGGCTAGCGAAATTCGGAATCCTTCGCATAAAAAAGGTAACTTTTCGGTCGTTGGGAAGAGAGGCATTAAGGTCCTCTCTTTTTTCTAGGCCAGTTTAATGAGGGCGGTGCTTTACTTTCCAAAGTTCTTAACCGATCCAGTGAGTTACCCCTATCCACAGCTGGGTGTGTCGTGCGCTTGGTTCAGTCTTGTGTGTGGGTGTGTGTGTGTGGGTATGTGTGTGGGTGTGTGTGTGGGTGGGTGTGTGTGTGTGTGGGTGTGTGTGTGGGTGGGTGTGTGTGTGTCTTTTGGTAGTTGTCTTCAAAGTACGGTCACCCATCCAAATACTAACCCGGCCCGACCTGAAATATTGCTAGCGTGTGGCCTAACCACTGCACCACTGCGACACACTTCGCATACTAGTGCAAAATAGTAGTCTAAGAAACTGTAGAAAAAAAAATTAAGCGATATTGTTTATTTAAAAAAAAAAAACTTCAGCCAGAAAAGAGAGAGTGAGAGAAAGAATAGTCCTAAAGAATAGTAGTCTGAGAATGGAAAAAGTGTGAACAGAATGTAAACGTTAAAAAAAAAAAAAAAAAAAAGAAATAGGCCTACTATTCCAATGTCTCCAGTAGGCCTAAATTACGGCGAGCAATGACAGAAAATTTTATAAAGATAAGATTATGAAATCAAAGTCAAATAACGGCACTAAATTTTTTTTAAACGCAAGATTGAAGGCGCATGCTTCAACCGAATGACTGAAGTACTATTTATGGGTTTCTTTTCCCAACGACCTTCGAGTTACGGGATAGAATGAGATAGGATATTTCTTCAGGATACTATTTATATTTATGAAGGCAACCCGTATATTGTAAACTAGGCATACAACGGTGCGTTTTAGTGCAGTCTACTAAATTGTCAGTCATGCCACGTCAAGAAGTTTTCATTCACAAATAAAAAGCAATTAACGGTTTGCTTCATGTGCTATTCTTTAGTATGTAATGCTTGTTTGTCTGTCGAATAAAATTTTGTTTAAACTAACTAAATGTTAGCCATACTTTGTTAATATAGTACGTGTAGGACTAACCCCCTCCCCCTCCCAACCTATCCGCCCCCCCCCCCCAAAAAAAAAATAGTTTTTCGATAATATTTTTGCTCCTCTTCTTCTTCCTCCTCCTTCTTGTTGTTGTTTTTGTTGTTGTTGTTGCTGTTGTTGTTGTGGTGGTGGTTCTTCTTCTTCTTCTTCTTCTTCTTCTTCTTCTTCTTCTTCTTCTTCTTCTCCTCCTCCCCCTCCTCTTTGTCCTTCTCCTCTTCCTTCTTTTTCTCCTTCCTCATCCTTCGTCTTTACTTTCCTTCCCACTCTTCTCCTCCTTCTCCTCCTCCTCCTCCACCACCTTCTTCTTCTTATCCTCCTCCTCCTTTTTCTGCCACTCCTCCATTTCTTTTCTCCCTATAGAGACAAACACATTCTCTCTCACTCACCTCCACCTCTCTCCCCTTCGCGCACACACAAACACACACACACATACACCCACACACACAAGTATGTAGAACACCAAGACTGGGTTTTACTAAGAATGTAGGAATCGGAAAGTGTTTTTATTTACGGAAAGAACACAAACTTCTTCTAAAAATGTAAGAATCTAATGCAAAATTGGTTCTTTCCGTCTCAAAAGTTGACCTAGTTCGTCTCCTATAGGCGACGAAAAAGGTCGAACGTTCATCAAAATTTTCCCCCAAATTGACTGGATTTTCTCCGCTTGGATAGAGCACTCCCTTGTACTTAAAACACTCTCATGCACTACAACTGCACTGCCATGCACTAAAAGAGCACTGCTGTGTACTTAGAAAAAAGTGGGTGGCTGGAAAACACTGGGTGGCTAATACACTCACCCATTTTCTGTATAAAAAGCAAGGTTAGTCACCCATTTCAAGGCTTATGTCTCCGCACACCCACCCCCCCATTCACCCTCCCACACACACACACCTATAATCTTTCTGTTGATGTTTTCTTCAGACTTTTCATCCTTTTGTAAGAACCTTCACAACATTTCTGCAACCACTCAAAAACTCGCCTCCTCTCGGAAGTTTGAGCAACCCTTGGTTTAATCTTCTATTAGTGGCATTGAACCCTATTTAGCAGCCCTGCCTACTTTCATCCCATACTCACCGACCTCCACTAAAAAGGTGTTTCCGGGGAAAAAATTGGGTTAATAAGAGTTAGCAGATCTGAACGGGAGGTAATTGCAAGAAGTGGATCACAGCAGTCGCAAGTGAGTTAATCTTGTTTTAGGAAGTTGTACCATTGTGGCGGTGCTGGTTTGATGATTGGCAGTTGAGATAGTGGAGAGCGCGGGTCATTATGTAAGTGGGTGTGTGTGTGCGTGTGTGTGTGTGTGTGTGTGCGTGCGTGTCGTGTGTACGCCTTTTATGTGTGTGTGTGTGTGTGTGTGTGCGTAGTGTGATCTCGGGCAGGCACGTGTGCGCGTGTGTGGGGTTGGGTGGCTGTGAGCGTGCGGGGGTTTCTGTGCGTGTGTTGCGTGTGTGTTGGGCGCGAGAGCGAGAAGCGCGGTTTATTGAGAAGACAAATAATGAGATTTGCAAAACCTAAATTAACCAATTACGATTTTAAAGAATGAATAATCGATTTTTTTAAACCTCCTCTCCCCCATTCTCTCCTTCTAAGCCCTTCCAATTCCCTCTATAAGATCTCTGACCTCCCTCTCCCGTTCTTGATCTCCCCAAAGATCCTATAAGATCTCTGACCTCCCTCTCCCGTTCTTGATCTCCCCAAATGTCCTATAAGATCTCTGACCTCCCTCTCCCGTTCTTGATCTCCCCAAATGTCCTATAAGATCTCTGACCTCCCTCTCCCGTTCTTGATCTCCCCAAAGATCCTATAAGAACTCTGACCTCCCTCTCCCGTTCTTGATCTCCCCAAATGTCCTATAAGATCTCTGACCTCCCTCTCCCGTTCTTCATCTCCCCAAATGTCCTATAAGATCTCTGACCTCCCTCTCCCGTTCTTGATCTCCCAAACATCCTATAAGATCTCTGACCTCCCTCTCCCGTTCTTCATCTCCCCAAACGTCCTATAAGATCTCTGACCTCCCTCTCCCGTTCTTCATCTCCCCAAATGTCCTATAAGATCTCTGACCTCCCTCTCCCGTTCTTCATCTTTCCAAACATCATATAAGATCTCTGACCTCTTTCTCAGTGAAAATCAGATCATGATGATAAAAACAACTGTAATTTTATGCGTGATATGTTTAACTAATGGCAGTCTCAATGTGTTTCCTTAATTTTTGTGTGTTTGTTTTTGAATAGTTAATGTTAAAAAAAACAACACTTGTATTGAACGCCAATCCAACGCCGAAGAATGTGTCTGAATTTTTATTTATTTATTTATTTATTTATCACCAAGTTCATTCGTCCATTTATATATAACGTTTGCCCCCTTGTTTTTCGCTGGTTAGGCGGCACCTGCTAGTTGGGGTAGCAGTACCCATGAGCTACAGAGGATCCAGAAGTTCCTGGGTTCACTCGAGCGTAATAATAATCGTTTGCTCGGTCTCAGCTGGTTGACGGGACTCTTTCTTTGTAAGGCGCTGCCCGCATTGTATGACGCATTGTACATTGCTTGTTGGGTTTGGGGCAAAGTTTTAACGCCGAAGCTCCTTATGTATACAACGCAAGACCCAGGTTCAAAATGAAAAATATGGTACAGACCGTAAAGCACCCACCTCGCATTTCAGAGGTCGCGGGTTTGAGTCATACCACGTGTGTTGATAGTAGTAGTAGTAGTAGTAGTAGTAGTAGTAGTAGTAGTAGTAGTAGTAGTACATTACATTACATTATTATTGCTTTAGGTCCAGCGGACTCTTACGAGCCAAATCAGGACCGGACAACCCCTGATCCGCATAAAAGATCTGCTGAAACAACCCTAGTAGTAAAACTGAAGGCTCTCCACCAGCCAGTCACTTTACAATAAAGACATCCCATGCAGGGGACGCTGAGGCTGTACTCTAATTTATCGAACCCCCGTTTACAAAATCAAAATAGAATACAAACATCATTATAAATTATCAACAAAACACATACATATAAAATGCCTACATTGCCAAATAATAACATCATATAGGAAGCCCTAGTGACCACCTGGCAGAAAGCGTCCAATATTCCCAAGCTGATCCAACAGACCTCAAACACAAATAAGGAGTATTGTCCCGGAAGAGTTTTCAAGAAAAAAGGTAGGGGACTGGTCTAGCGAAGAAGAAGATAGTATAGCAGATTGATAGAACAGACCAGGAATGAGAAAGAACAAAATTTAATGAGAAAGACAGCGACAGTGGGAATTTAAAGCACTGAATTTCCAGAAAGTGGGGATACTATTTGTACTGAAACCCCCGGCACCCCAACGGGGGAAGTAGTAGTAGTAGTAGTAGTAGTAGTAGTAGTAGTAGTAGTAGTAGTAGTAGTAGTAGTAGTAATAGTAGTAGTAATAGTAGTAATAGTAGTAGCAGTAGTGGTAGTAATAGTAGTAATAGTAGTAGTAGTAAATGTATTTATTTATGTAATCAATCTTATATAGGGCTGTTTTCCCGCTCAAGAGCTGCTCAAGGTGCTAATGGATACCGCATCTGACTCAAGCCGCCTGTGTCACCCACCTGTAGTGGGTTTGTGCACAGTGACATAATAATAATAATAATAATAATAATAATAATAATAATAATAATAATAATAATAATAATAATAATAATAATAATAAAAATAATAATAATAATAATAATAATAATAATAATAATAATAATAATAATAATAATAATAATAATAATAATAATAATAATAATAATGATAAGTAGAAGAAGAAGAAGAAGAAGAAGAAGAAGAAGAAGAAGAAGAAGAAGAAGAAGAAGAAGAAGAAGAAATCATAATCATTATCATCATAATCATAAGGGTATTTATATGGCGCTTTTTCATGATGACAGTTCGGTTCAACTAACACAAGCTCTGCTGATAGTTAGGCTACTGTAGTCTATATATCTCATTCTCTCATTGGGGGATCTCTACCGCTTTGCTTTGCTATAGAGCTACAGGCACTCAACTTGCGTAATAAATACCCCTTTGTGGTTTGCGGATGGTGAATCCTGTTCCACCCTGTGCTGGTCCCGCGCTGCACTGTGGCTGTCGTGCTTTCTTCTGACAAATCTGAAAAAAAAAAAAAGCGATCCACCTCATCTCGCCTCAGTCCCTCCACTTTCCAGGCCTTGGAGGGGGGGGGGAGAGGAGAAGGGGTGAGGGTGAGGGGTGTGATGAGGGTAGAACAAGCAGGCATCCTATAACTCCTCCACAGCGTTCTTTCGGGAGCCGTTTGACAGTAACACTGGCCTGGTCATGTCCGTCCAGTTCTTGACATTGTCATACTCCACCATCCGACCTTTGCCTGCATGGATGTACATAAAAGAGATGACGTTGAAGGACCTCAAGTGGAAGAACGTGTATTAATTTTGGGCCAAAACGGGTGGACCCTCAAATTGGCGTTGTTGCTACACGAAACAGTGGCTTTCGTCGCTCCAACCAATCCCTAAAGTTTGAATTTTCAATTTCTGTTCTAATAAAGAGTGATTTCCCCTGTTTAACGGTACACCAGCGCGCTCTACTACCTACTAGATCACTTTTTTTCCTTTTGCACTAGACTGGTCACTAGCGGGTTGCAATTAATAAGCATACCAAATAAGGAATTTCGTTATTTAAGTCAATCTCTATACTTTTCAGAGTTATTTTTTAACTTTTTTGTTGTTGTTGGTTGCAAAGTTTTTGTTTGTTTGTTTTTTTAGCCGGGGCAACATTCACTATGAATGTAAAACGGATCTGTCGAAGGGTGGGGTGTGGTTGGGGCGGGTGAGTGAGAGGGGTGGAATGGTAAAGGGGGATGGGGGGAGGGTGGTGGCCAATATGAGTGGCAATAAGCAGAACAAAAACAGAAAAAGACTATGATAAATGACGTCGTTTAACTATTGCTGTTCGAAAATCCGAAACTCCATGAAAACTAACGATCTTTCGCTATAGAAGCAGGTTTACGTTTAGTGGAAACTGGATCCATCGTGCAGAAAAGGGAGTGTAACTCGGTCTTTCCAATGAAGATTTCCCAACCAAGTTAGCCTACCTTCAAAGCAGAAAGCAGATTGCTGTCAAATCCGGCGGGAAAACGTTTCATTGCATGGTGAAAAAACGGAAACTCCGATGGTATGGCCACATCACTAGATCATCAGGTCTTGCAAAGACCATCCTGCAAGGCACAGTGCAAGGAGGTAGAAGAAGAGGGGGACCGAAAAAGAGATGGGAGGACAACATTCGAGAATGGACTGGTTTGACACTGAGCGAAACAATCAGGGTTGCTGAGGCCAGGGAAAGATGGAGTACACCGGTTAAACGAAAATCTGTGGTGCCTCTACGATCTCCGAGTTACGGGATAGGATAGGATAGGATAGGCATGGGAGCACTTGAGTTAACTGTTCTTTCCATATACACACCGTCCCCTTCCTCGGCTAGATCTAGTGTTATAGATTTTTGTTTTGGCTCTGAAAACCATAAGCAGAGGTGGCGATGGAGAGAAGAGATGAGCACCGCCCTCATTAAGATGGCTCAGAAAAAAGAGAGGTCCTAAACGCTTCGCATTCTCCCCAGCAACCGAAAGGTTAGGGGACAATCACGATACCTTATTTCGCTCCTCAAAATTAAAATTCTCTCACAGTTTAGTCCCAGTAACAAAAATAAGTTCCCCCCTGGTTCATTTTCAACTTGGTATTCTATAGTAGCGACTCCTTCCTGTCCCTGATACTCCGATTGAAAAGGTCTCGTGTTTGTCACAGTTCAAACGGCGCCACTCTGGCTAGCAGCGACTACTCCAAACCGTGGAGTTACGCCCCTTTGGCCATAGTCCTGGGGCTCCCAGACAGTACCAGGCGTTAACCTCCGCATTGAAGGAAAAAGTTAGTCAGAGTCGCTCCCCTTGGAATGCCCTTTGACCTCGTGACGTCATCGTTACAGGTAAGCTTGTGGGAGGTCACGGGAGATTGGAATTTTGAACTTTTAACACTACTGTGTGGGGTGAGATGTCTCAAAGGTTCTAGACGCCGCAATTATGGCTGAAAAAAAAATGATGTAAGTGTGCGTCTTCCATCTGGACTTCTAGCATATTCAAGACACTATTAGTGCCATTGTGATCTTTCTGCTGCTGTTGCTGCTGCTGATTATTATAATTGATGCTGCTGCTGATAATGATGACAATGATGATGATGATGATGATGATGATGACGATTATTATTATTATTATTATTATTATTATTATTATTATTATTATTATTATTATTATTATTATTATTATTATTATTATATCTCCGACGGTGGCCAGTTCTGTGAGCTGGTCTTTGAGCTAAAACGTGCGCTAATAAAATACCACGTCCAATGCTTTTTTTTGTGAGGGGGCGACAATATTGTTAAGACGGAGATTGTACGAAGAGTGTACCAGTGTGGCAGCGGATAGAAGAAACAAGAACAACAACAACAAAGGTGGCAAGCCAAAAAACTGTATTTCCAGACGCACACACACGTAACTGAAAATCAGCACGGAAATACACCAATTTGCAAAGGAAATACACCAATTTGCACGGAAATACACCAATTTGCACGAAAATACACCAATTTATCCCTAAAGCTGTAGGTATGTTCACCAATAAAACACGATGCCCCCTCCCCCTCCCCCTCCCCCTCCCTCCCTCTAAAACCAACCAATTTGCCAAAATATAGAAAGTTAAATATCTATTCTATTGATGCGTCATAAAGTAGACGCCTTGGGCGGCTTAAGTGAGACCCTGTATCGGCCAGCGCCTGAAGCAGTTCTTGAGCCCAAAGCGCGCTATAAAAGACTGCATAAACTAACTCATTCACTCACTCACCACATAAATAAATAAATACATAAACAAAGGACTCACTACATTACATTACATTATTATTGCTTTAGGTCCAGCGGACTCTTCCGAGCCAAATCAGGACCGGACAACCCCCGATCCGCATAAAAGATCTGCTGAAACAACCCTAGTGGTAAAACTGAAAGCTCTCCACCAGCCAGTCACTTTACAATAAAGACATCCCATGCAGGGGACGGCTGAGTAAGGGGCCGGGTAGCTCAGTTGGTAAGAGCGCCTTGCTAGTAACCGAAAGGTCGCTGGTTCGAATCCCGGATTGGTCAACGTGTGATCATATTATTTTCCCCTTTACCAACAACTGGCCCGCTGGTGTTAGTATAAATCGGTCCAGATGTCACCTATATGCGAAAGTGTCGTGTGACTATAATCTACAAACAACAACAACGGCTGAGTCTTCACCCCAACTTATGGAACCCCCGTTTACAAAAACAAAATAGAATACAAACATCATTATGAATTATCAACAAAACACATACATATAAAATGCCTACATTGCTAAATAATAACATCATAGGAAGCCCTAGTGACCACCTGGCAGAAACCGTCCAATATTCCCAAGCTGATCCAACAGACCTCATACACAAACAAGGAGTCTTGTCCCGGAAGAGTTTTCAAGAAAAAAGGTTGGAGACTGGTCTTGCGAAGAAGAAGATAGTATAGCAGATTGATTGAAAAGAGCAGGAATGAGAAAGACAGCGACAGTGGGAATTTAAAGCACTAAATTTCCAGAAAGTGGGGATACTATTTATACTGGAACCCCCGGCATCCCAACGGGGGTAGGACTAACTAACTAAATATAATGAAGCTGTCTTGGCTTTTGATCCCATAACATGTTCACAACTGATCTTGAAAGACTTGACCAATGGTCACTTTGTCCCAAGAGTCCACTTCAGGGCATGATAAGCCGCGCGTTGCATTGTGGTCAGCAGGTGTTGGCCGATGCTGGCCATTGTCCTCAACACACGATGACCGCTCGTGGCCAGTTAGTGTGACCGCTGGTTAGCGATTTCACGCCCGTATGCACCGCCATGGCGGCACGTGGTCATTTTTGCAGCGTGTCGCGCCTCTGTTTGTGCGGATCAAGCGCGGAGATCTGTTTGAGATTATTTGTGATTTGTGACCCACAGGTCACAGATAAAGATGTTTATCTATTCTTAAGCATTAACAAGAAAATTGCGTGCGGCACACATCATGCACGTGAATGTGGAGATCTGTATGACATTGGGACACATTACTGAGGTAAACAAATAACAGTCACTAAAATTGTAAGACCAACATCTAATATATACTTACAAATACTGATTAATGGGGGGGGGGGGGGGCCTGGGGTTTCAGTATAAAAATAGTATTGATAATTCCCACTTACTGGAAATTTAGTGCTTTAAATTCCCACTGTTGCTGTCCTTCTCCTTTGTTCTTTCTCAGTCCTACTCTGTTCTATCAATCTACTATAAGCTTACTATCTTCTTCTTCGCTAGACCAGTCACCTACCTTTTTTCTTGAAAACTCTTCCGGGACAATACTCCTTATTTGTGTATGAGGTCTGTTGGATCAGCTTGGGAATATTGGACGCTTTCTGCCAGGTGGTCACTGGGGGCATGGGGCTTCCTATGATGTTATTATTTAGCAATGTAGGCATTTTATATGTATGTGTTTTGCTGATATTGTATAATGATGTTTGTTTTCTATTTTGTTTTTTTTTTGTAAACGGGGGTTCGATAAATTAGAGTATAACCTCAGCGTCCCCTGCGTGGGATGTCTTTATTGTAAAGTGACCGGCTGGTAGATTGCCTTTAGTGTTTCTACTAAGGTTGTTTCGGCAGATCTTTTATGCGGATCAGGGGTGAGTCTTCTTTCACTTCTCTGGTCCTGATTTGGCTCGGAAGAGTCCGCTGGACCTAAAGCAATAACCATGTAATATATATACACACACACACAGTCACGCACACACATGCAAACACACGCACAGGCAACCCTTGCCCTGGACTACAAGTACTAGTCTTGTGTACCTGAATCTACCTGTTTGTGTTTGTGTGTTGTGTATCAGTGTGTGTGTGTGTGAGTGTGTGTAGGGTGGGAGGGTGGGTGGGTGTGTGCGTGCGTGTGTGTTTGAGTGGTGTGTGTGTGCGCGCTTGCTTACTTGTTTGCTTTTTTCATTTGAAGTCTCTATGCCAGTGTAGGTCTCCGTGGTGTATCTGTGTTGGAGTTCACTATCACGCCTGTTATGTGGTGATAGTGTCAGCTTGCTCCGTCTGCCTATGCTCCAGCATGCCGTGAGAGTGTTTAAGTTTATGAGGGCGGAGATCGAGAGGGGCTTCGAACTCGCAACCACCTACTGCTCAGCCAAAGGCCAGGCAGTAAAGGTCGTGATGACGCACGCGCCATTTTGGCGGCTGCTGGTTACGGGCCCTGATGACGGTCGTGTCAGAGTTGTCTGTCCATGACCTCGACCTTTGACCCGACCTTCTATGACATTTGCAGTCTGACCTTCTAAATAACGGCGGTACCAAAAATGTGCGTGTGATAGAAGAGATGGTGCTATACAAATGTGTATGGATTGCAGTAATTACCGTTCTAAATAATATTGGACACAGCAATATTTGCGAAATTGAACCTGAAGAATATTTTGAAATAACAATTCATATTATTTAAAAGCCAAAAAAATAATGCTGTCACTTCCAAGGAACCCACTGTGACCGCGCCTTATGGACAAAGCCTTTTAACATTCACAGTGAGTGTTCCCCCACGGGGAAAAAAAGCTCACAACAAAAAAAAACAGCGAAAACTCTTTCAAAGGCATAGTTATTTTTTTCGCTAATAAATAAATATTGTAGTGTTTTTTTTTACCTATAAATAGCAACAGCCCGTTAGCTTGCCAGCCACCATTCTGGAGCTATAAATAGCATCTACAAAAAACCGGTAAGAGACCTATAAAAACAATTGCTCGTAAAGGTTTTTTTGTGTTACTTTGACAAAATAAACCCTACCGTACCCCAGACACCAAAGACGCACACTTGAAGCCGCTTGGTTCAGTCTGAAATAGGGTCAAAGGTCACACAGCTGTACCGTAAAAACAAATAACTCCCCGGCAGAACGGACATTGGAAATTGTAATAAACGTTTAAAGCCGAAGTCTATCTATCTATCTATCTATCTATCTATCTATCTATCTATCTATCTATCTATCTATCTATCTATCTATCTATCTATCTATCTATCTATCTATCTATCTATCTATCTATCTATCTATCTATCTATCTATCTATCTATCTATCTATCTATCTATCTATCTATCTATCTATCTATCTATCTATCTATCTATCTATCTATCTATCTATCTATCTATCTATCTATCTATCTATCTATCTATCTATCTATCTATCTATCCTTAGAATTCAAGTCCTGGTCGTCTCATTGAAAATGATGTTGATGTTAACGGTGACAATGAAGTTGATGGTAATGAAGGTGATTGTGCGGGTGGTAGCTAGTCTGCTAGGGCCTAATTGTAGCCTAGTGATGATGACAACGATGACGCCGATGAAAAAAAAAAAAAAAAAACTGAAGAGACAAAAACAAGTAGACCAGCAGATTGATGAAGCGAGGGTAGTGCGTTAGGAAGAGTAAAATCAAACTGAATATTGTAAATATTTGGTGGGAGATTGTGGGTGTGTGGGTACATGGGTGTATGGGTACATGGGTGTGTGAGTACATGGGTACATGGGTATGTGGGTACATGGGTACATGGGTGTGTGGGTACATGAGTGTGTGGGTACATGGGTACATGGTGTGTGGGTACATGAGTGTGAGGGTACATGAGTGTGTGGGTACATGAGTGTGTGGGTACATGAGTGTGAGGGTACATGGGTGTGTGGGTACATGAGTGTGTGGGTACATGAGTGTGTGGGAACATGAGTGTGTGGGTACATGAGTGTGAGGGTACATGAGTGTGAGGGTACATGGGTGTGTGGGTACATGGGTGTGTGGGTACATGGGTGTGTGGGTACATGGGTGTGTGGGTACATGTACATGAGTGTGAGGGCACATGAGTGTGAGGGTACATGAGTGTGAGGGTACATGAGTGTGAGGGTACATGAGTGTGAGGGTACATGAGTGTGAGGGTACACGGGTGTGTGGGTACATGGGTGTGTGGGTACATGAGTGTGAGGGTACATGAGTGTGTGGGTACATGAGTGTGTGGGTACATGAGTGTGTGGGTACATGAGTGTGAGGAGAAGGGGTGGGGGATGGATAGGAGATAATAATATTAGTACAAAAGAAAAGAACAGATGCAGGGAGGGAAGAGAGAGAGAGAGGGAGGGAGAGAGAGAGAGAAAGAGGGAGGGAGAGAGAGAGAGGGAGAAAAGAGAGAAAGAAAGAGAGAGAGATCAAACGAAAGAGAGAGAGAGAGAAAGAGAGAGAGAGAGAGAGAGAGAGAGAGAGAGAGAGAGAGATCAAACGAAAGACATCAAACGAGAGAGAGAGAGAGAGAGAGAAAGAGAGAGAGAGAGAGAGAGAGAGAGAGAGAGATCAAACGAGAGAGAGAGAGAGAGAGAGAGAGAGATCAAACGAAAGACATATCAAACGAGAGAGAGAGAAAAAGAGAGAGAGAGAGAGAGAGGGAGAGAGAGAGAGAGAGAGAGAGAGAGAGAGAGAGAGAGAGAGAGAGAGAGAAAGAGAGAGAGACAGAGACAGAGACAGAGATAGAGACACACGGACTCCGACGCAGACAGAAAGAGAGAAATCGAACGAATGAATGATTTGATTGATTTGATTTATTGTTGCTTTAGGTCCAGCGGACTCTTCCGAGCCAAATCAGGACCGGACAACCCCCGATCCGCATAAAAGATCTGCTGAAACAACCCCAGTGGGAAAATTGAATGCCCTCCACCGGCCAGTCACTTTACAATAAAGACATCCCACGCGAAGGACGGCTGAGGGTTGACCTCAACTACGCGAACCCCCGGTTACAAAAACAAAATAGAATACAAACATCATTATAAATCATCAACAAAACGCATACATATAAAATGCCTATAGTGCTAAATAGTACAATCATAGGAAGCCCTAGTGACCACCCGGCAGAAAGCGTCCAACACTCCCAAGCTGATCCAACAGACCTCATACACAAACAAGGAGTCTTGTCCAGGAAGAGTTTTCAAGAAAAAAGGTAGGTCATTGATCTAGCGAAGAAGAAGATAGTATAGCAGAGTGAAGGACAGAGCAGGAATAGGAAAGAGTAAATGAGGAAGACAGCGACAGTGGGAATTTAAAGCACTAAATTTCCATAAAGTGGGGATACTATTTATACTGAAAACCCCCGGCACTCCAACGGGGGTACTGTTGCCGCAGTGAATCTGTCTTGCCTATAAAGGAAAGACAGGTTTTCAACTGTGGCTTTCACTTTTCCCTTTATAGGTTTGAACAATCTACAGTGGCAAGATTGCTCATGACCCCAAGGGGTAACGAATGAATGAAGAAAGCCATAAAAAGAAGGACGAATGAACAGAGCGCGAGTAGGTCATCACCATAGCGTGAGTAAGAAAATAGGGGATAAGAGAGGATGGGGATGGGGTAAGCGAGAGAGAGAGAGAGAGAGAGAGAGAGAGAGAGAGAGAGAGAGAGAGGGTGGAAAGGAAGTTCTGCTCAAAGAGACCCCAAGGCAGTGCAGTTATAAACGTCAGGAACGTGAACTTTATGAGCTGCAGCAACTAGAGAGAGCCACCCACATTACCTCCAGCACGCACAAAACTCGTCATCCCGATAGGCCTACACTACGGAAATTCGTCAAACTGTATAAGCACCATTGGTCCCCCCCAAAACAACTCGTGTGCGGATCAATTTTAGACTACACATATTCCCTTTCGGCTATAAACAGTTGCCATCCATATAGCTCGTTTTAGGAGCCAACAATCTGTCGCGCTCTGTGACTGACGTGCCTGATCTGGTTAGGTCAAAATGCCAGCCAAGGAGAAACTCAAAAAAAGGGGCGTGGACCAAAAGCAGGCGTGGTTTATGAGTAGAAAAAAGAAGAAAAAAACAAGACCGACAAGAGCCGCGGTGTTTGAAGCTTTAGATTTATTGTTTGATAGCATGGAGGGGTAAAAAAAGAAAGAAAGAATGGAAGATTTAAAAAAAAACACGAATTTGATGCAATACTATGAAGTTAAGTTTTGTATCAGTTAACTTTCTCGTTTACTACTACTACTACTACTACTACTACTACTACTACTACTACTACTACTACTACTAATGCGATCACACGCTTTTTCTTCAATCGGTCTCAAAGCGCGGCGATCTGAAGAGATCACTAGTACAGAAGTCCGAATAATAATTAGTTTTTATTTAAGAAATTTGAAGTTTAACTGCATTTATCCAATAGCACTATCGTTTTGGGTTTTAGAGGTTAATATAGTTGAAGTCGTTTGTTCGTTTTTATTCCAATTGGGTGCAGGAGGTTTGCGTCCATCTAAACTGCCCTACATATTAAAAACATAAAATGACGACTGACATAGTTATTTGCAGCATACTATAGGATACCAATGAACGCACATTTTTCTGTACATTTAACAACTAGTTGCAAAAGCGGAGAGGACTGAGAGACAAAATATTGTACGAAAACAGTTTTTCTTCTTCTTCTTCTTCTTCTTCTTCTTCTTCTTCTTCTTCTTCTCTTGTTGTTGTTGTTGTTATTGTTGTTGTTGTTGTTGTTGTTGTTGTTGTTGTTGTTGTTGTTGTTGTTGTTGTTGTTGTTCTTCTTCTTCTTCTTCTTCTTCTTCTTCTTCTTCTTCTTTTTCTTCTTCTTCTTCTTCTTCTTCTGTTTCTTGTTTTTCTTCTGTTTCTTCTTCTGTTTCTTCTTCTTCTTCTTCTTCTTCTTCTTCTTCTTCTTCTTCTTCTTCTTCTTCTTCTTCTTTTTCTTCTTCTTCTTCTTCTTCTTCTTCTTCTTCTTCTTCTTCTTCTTCTTCTTCTTCTTCTTCTTCTTCTGTTTCTTCTTCTTCTTCTTCTTCTTCTTCTTCTTCTTCTTCTTCTTCTTCTTCTTCTTCTTCTTCTTCTTCTTCTTCTTCTGTTTCTACTTCTGTTTTTTCTTCTGTTTCTTCTTCTTCTTCTCATTCTTCTTCTTTCAATATTTTATTAGTATGATTCATCCTAGAAGACTTTGCTATCAAAACCATGGAAGTAAGCTTACAGCGCTGTGGTGACAATACAATCATTGTTGTAGTTATCTTATCGCTCACCCCCGTTGTGGTGCCGGGGGTTTCAGTATAAATAGTATCCCCACTTTCTGGAAATTTAGTGCTTTAAATTCCCACTGTCGCTGTCTTTCTCATTTGCTCTTTCTCATTCCTGCTCTTTTCTATCAATCTGCTATACTATCGTCTTCTTCGCTAGACCAGTCTCCTACCTTTTTTCTTGAAAACTCTTCCGGGACAAGACTCCTTGTTTGTGTATGGGGTCTGTTGGATCAGCTTGGGAATATTGGACGCTTTCTGCCAGGTGGTCACTAGGGCTTCCTATGATGTTATTATTTAGCAATGTAGGCATTTTATATGTATGTGTTTTGTTGATCATTTATAATGATGTTTGTTTTCTATTTTGTTTTTGTAAACGGGGGTTCGATAAGTTGGGGTGAAGCCTCAGCCGTCCCCTGCGTGGGATGTCTTTATTGTAAAGTGACTGGCTGGTGGAGAGCTTTCGGTTTTACCACTAGGGTTGTTTCAGCAGATCTTTTATGTGGATCGGGGGTTGTCCGGTCCTGATTTGGCTCGGAAGAGTCCGCTGGACCTAAAGCAATAATAATGTAATGTAATGTAATGTAATCTTATCGCTCTTATATTTGAGGCTTTCCGGCTCAAGACACTGACCCATACAGGATGCAACCTTGGTGCGCATAGTCTGACGCCAGGGTGACAGGGGATGAGGAGAAGGGACCTAGTGTGATCTGGCTGTAGGCCCATTGGATGTATCCGACACTCACCCATCTTGGACATGAGCGCCAGGATCTTTAATCCTTGCGATAGAATGCGTGCGTGCGAAGAGTAGACCTTGGTTTACATTACATTACATTACATAATTGTTGCTTTAGGTCCAGCGAACTCTTCCGAGCCAAATCAGGACCGGACAACCCCCAATCCGTATAAAAGATCTGCTGAAACAACCCTAGTGGGAAAACTGAATGCCCTCCACCAGCCAGTCACTTTACAATAAAGACATCCCACGCAGGGGGCGGCTGAGACTTTACCCCAACTAATCGAACCCCCGTTTACAAAAACAAAATAGAATACAAACATCATTATAAAGTATCAACAAAACACATACATATAAAATGCCTACATTGCTAAATAATAACATCATAGGAAGCCCTAGTGACCACCTGGCAGAAAGGTCCAAAATTCCCAAGCTGATCCAACAGACCTCATACACGAACAAGGAGTCTTGTCCCGGAAGAGTTTTCAAGAAAAAAGGTAGATGACTGGTATAGCGAAGAAGACGATAGTATAGCAGATTGATAGAACAGAGCAGGAATGAGAAAGAGCAAATGAGAAAGACAGCGACAGTGGGAATTTAAAGCACTAAATTTCCAGAAAGTGGGGATACTATTTATACTGAAACCCCCGGCACCCCAACGGGGGGACTGTTGCCGCAGTGAATCGGTCATGCCTACAAAGTCAAGACAGGTTTTCAACTGGGGCTTTCACTTTTCCCTTTATAGGTTAGAACAATCTACAGTGGCAAGATTGCTCATGACCCCAAGGGGTTTGGTTTATGTAGGCTCACAGCGTCCTGAGGACAATAAATAAGTAAATAAATAAATAAATAAACAAATAAATAAACAAATAAATACACTACTGTAAAGGGTAGACCAGGAAATGGATAAACTGTGTGTGCGCGCGTGTGTGTGTGTGTGTGTGTGTGTGTGTGTGTGTGTGTGTGTGGTACATATGTCCGCTAATTACATTACATGGTTATTGCTTTAGGTCCAGCGGACTCTTCCGAGCCAAATCAGGATCAGAGAAGTGAAAGAGGACTCACCCCTGATCCGCATAAAAGATCTGCCGAAACAACCCTAGTGGTAACACTGAAGGCAATCTACCAGCCGGTCACTTTACAATAAAGACATCCCACGCAGGGGACGCTGAGGCTATACTCTAATTTGTCGAACCCCCGTTTACAAAAACATAATAGAATACAAACATCATTATACAATATCAACAAAACACATACATATAAAATGCCAACATTGCCAAATAATAACATCATAGGAAGCCCCAGTGACCATTTGGCAGAAAGCGTCCAATATTACCAAGCTGATCCAACAGACATCACACAAGAATATTAGCGGACATATGTACCACACACACACACACACACACACACACACACACACACACACACACATCACCGCCGACAGTTAAACAGTTAAATCAAATAAAAACATGAAGGTAAGAAAATAAGGTAAGAAAATCATCAAACAATCATAAAATCAATCAGTCGATAAACAATCAATCCTATAAATACTAAATCTAATCACTAAATACTAAATACTACACACTAAATATTAAATCTAATCACTAAATACTAAATCTAATCACACTACACTGATCACAAATACTAAATCCAATCACACTACGGCACAAATACTACGGCACGCCTCGAGCTGTTCGACTAATCTGATCTAATCACACTATGGCACAAATACACAAAAGTTGGGCATGGCATCATTCAAAATGCATGTATTCAGTCTTGTAATATCATAAAATAACCAAGGCATGACCATTTCTTTCCAATTTTCTTCATTAAACGCGTGAAATAGCGAACGTAAATAACCTTCGTACAACTTGCCTTTCAGGCGAAGAATTCGTAAGGCGTGTTCGTAGAAAGGCGGCGCGCGCTCATGCAAGTGCGTCACACAGCTAAAAAATAGGCAGGGAAATCCTTTCCTTACGAAGAAGTATGCACCTGCAAACTCTCCCTATGTCCTGGAAGAGTTTTAAAGAAAAAATGTTAGTGACTGGCCTAGCAATTCATAATGAGTAAATTTATAATTTTGGTCTTGATGCAAACGAAAACTTATTGTTCGTTTTTATTTATTTATTTCAGCGTTTCCCATTACGCACATATGTGCGTAATTCACGCATAAAAATCGGAAGATGACGCAAAGATTTTGATTAAGAGGGTCCCACGGACGCACACGTTGTTGCGCCCAGCGAAAGTGTCGTACCCAGAGCTGCCAACCACTACGGAATTTCCGTAGTTTACTCCGGAAATGAATACGCGGCAAATCGAAAATTTACTACGGAAAGTCAATTTTCGACGATAGTATTACAGTTTTAACGAGTTTTATTGAGCGCCTGTGCCTCCCGTAGCACCTCAAGGTCACGGTCATTCGGTTTACGTGCACGGAGTAATAGATCACGCTCCCAGTGCATGTTAGGAAATTCGACCAATCACCGTGAAGTGGTTTTGCAAACGGCCAATCGCTGCACAAAACCTCGACCTTTCTGTGACACTTTCGTTTCCGGGTCACTTCTACACTGCGAGAAGAAAAGTTTGTGTGCGGCTTATTTTGAATCCGTGATGCCAAAAAGAAAGAAAACTAGCGATGAAAGCCCAGAAAAAAAGAAGAGGACAGCAAATCAAGAGTACAGGAAAGAGTATTCTGAAAAATTTCAGTGCATCACTGCGTCATCGAGATCAAAACACAGCGTGTATTGTACAGCGTGCTTGGCAGATTTTAGCATACAACATGGCGGCTTCCACGATGTGACGCGACACGTGAATGGCAATCGTCACAAAAGTCGTTGCCCTGATCCAGAAAAGTTAGTCCCTGTTCAGTCTGTAGCCACCTTCTTTCAGCCCGATATGGATCTCTCAATAATTCGTGCGGAAACACTCTTCACGACCTTCGTTGCAGAGCACAATTTGCCTGCGTCGGTAGCAGATCACTTCAGTAAGTTAGTGAAGGCAATGTTCCCGGACTCCCAAGTTGCCAAGAGCTTTGCATGTGAAAGTGCAAGGCTGCCACCAGATTGGGCCTTGCTAAAGACTAGACATGTTCCCAGAGAGAGAATAGAGCAAGTTCAGTAAATGTGGAGTATTGTATGAAGTGTGTCATCTTTCCTTGCAACTGTGCTTGTTTAGTAGTGTGTGTGTATATGCATGTCTTCGTTAAAAAAAAAAAAAAGCGAGGACGTATGGCTACTGAAAATGTCATAAAACTACTGAAATTCAGAATTTTTGCTACTGAAAACTTTTTTTGGGGTTGGCAGCTCTGCGTACCCCCACGTTATCACAGTGGACATCGCTCACACACACACACACACACACACACACATGCCTACCTACCCAACGTTGTGTGGTAGGCACATTTTTAGCATCGTTGTGGGGTACATACACTGCATAGCATATTTCACGTAATATTAGCTTATGCTGACTTTGGGCAGTTTTAACATAATTGCCGAGCAGTGACGAATGTTTTTCATCAAGAATGAGGCCAAACCGGTTACTTTGAAAATGGGAGCCTTGTGCTTATGTTGTGAGGTATAACTGCATGAATATTCATGAGGTCAACAGGAACTACCTCACAAGTACGTTACAGTGTTTCCAATTATGAAAATTATCTGTTGCAATACTCATTATGTAAGATGGGGGTTTTTTGGTAATTAAATTATATATAAATGATAAATAAGCATAGCAGCATTATATAGTGTATGTACATGTAATTTGAAAATAAACACCGAGCAGATGTGACTTTTAAACAGTTAATTTTTCTACCTATCTGAACATATCATAGCATCATTCTTCCCCCGCAGATTGATATGATTAATTATTATTAGTCTCTTCTAACACAATGTTCTGTGAGGATTGTTATTGCTGTTGGTTAGTTATTTTGCGTCAATGTTTTACTTTTGTTCATAATGTTGCATAGCAGTTGTTTCATATTATCAAATTGTTGTTAATGTGCTTTAGTTGAATCTATTACATTGGAACCTCCAATATGTGATCTTGCAAAATGCACTCCAAATGTGATCTTATAATAGAAGGGTATGATAACTTAAACAGAGAGACAAAGCACACATACCACTTGTTCAGATCAAAAGTAAATTATTTCAAGAGAGAATTTTATATTAAAGGGATTACATTACAACGGAAACAGAGAGGCAAGGCACACATGCCACTCATTCAAAAGCAAACTATTTCAAACTTTTATTAACGAATTGTAAACGAATCTGTAGTATCTTTTTTCCTTTGTTTATTTTGTTGTTTTTGTTTGTTTGTTCAATTTAGCCTATACTCTATAAACCAGTCGGAAAGGATCGCTCCATTACAAAGGTGTAATTCATATTATAAGTAAACTTATCAGTCATAAATACAGGTCACACAATAGGCGAGGTATACTGGAGAGACAACAGACATTGGAGGTTTTACAGTATGTAAATTGTTTGTGGGAATACAGGATACAGTGGAAGTAAAATTCTGAAAGTAAAAGGTTGTGATTTACTTTAATATGTTTGTCTTGCTTGAATGACAACATATGTTGATTCACCACCACCATTACATTACAAACAACAAACAAGCATAAGTATTCAGTGCCCGAGTCAGCATGTTAGTGTCTGCGCTGTCATACAATTGATCTGGTTTGTGTTATTTTGTTTCTGTATAAACACATCATCAAACAATTGACATACATTTCCTCTTTTATTCAGATGAAACAAAATCAACAGGCGATCTAAATTTACAGGTCAAGTACTGTAACTTTGAACAATGAATAAATGCTAGAAGCAACAAGAACAATATGGAAATAATTTCAAATGTTTTTTTTTTCCAGATACAGTTATATATTTGCAAATCTTTAAACTACATTTGTGTTCACACATGAAAACAAGAGCAAAAAAGTGTACTATTAATTGTCATATTTGACTAACATTGTTGACACTGTGAACTTGACTGTAAGTCATTCAATCACTGATACATTTCGACCACTCGTAGCTCTAAATACAACCTACCAGGTATAAAACAGACAGACATTACATTACATGACATGATTATTGCTTTAGGTCCAGCGGACTCTTCCGAGCCAAATCAGGACCAGACAACCCCTGATCCGCATAAAAGATCTGCTGAAACAACCCTAGTGGTAAAACTGAAGGCACTCCACCAGCCAGTCACTTTATAATAAATACATCCCACGCAAGGGACGTTGAGGCTATACACTAATTTATCGAACCCCCATTTACAAAAGCAAAATAGAATACAATCGTTACAAAACAGCAACAAAACACACACATATATATATATATATATATATATATATATATATATATATATATATATATATATATATATATATATATATATATATATATATATATCTATATATATATAAAATGCCTACATTGATAAATAATAACATCATATCAAGCCCTAGTGACCAACTGGCAGAAAGCGTCCAATATTCCCAAGCTGATCCAACAGACCTCACACACAAATAAGGAGTCTTGTCCCGGAAGAGTTTTCAAGAAAAAAGGTAGGTGACTGGTCTAGCGAAGAAGAAGATAGTATAGCAGATTGATAGAACAGAGCAGGAATGAGAAAGAACAAATGAGAAAGACAGCGACAGTGGGAATTTAAAGCACTAAATTTCCAGAAAGTGGGGATACTATTTATACTGAAACTCCCGGCACCCCAACGGGAGTGACAGACGGCCGGACGGACAAGGATTTGTTTGGATTTCATTTTTGGACTGACTATTTCAGACGATATCGCGCAAATTTGCACAAATCGAGACACTTGAGTTTTGGGTTCATAGACTCACATTGTTATACATGTGAGTCAAAAATAGGTTTCGTGTAATTAGCCAGGTTACAGTACAAAAACATAGGTTCAGCGTAATCAACTAGGTTACAGTATTTGCACAGAGGGGATGCACCACAGACTTGTATCTGGACACACAAAAGACACGTCACAGGCATAGGCATTCGCAAGTCAAGGTACAAGCGCCTGTGGGATGGAAAGACCGATATTTCTTTGGATATCATTATTATTATTAGACTATTTAAGATTTATTTCGCACAGATTTGCAGAAATCTAACTAGAAGGACAAACCAAATATGACTCACATGTTCCTTTAAGAACTCACAATATCTAACATGAAAATGAGTGCCCAGAAAAACAAAATGATACGTGGCATTAAAATTCAAAGTAATACCGACTTTGATCTTTCTATCATGACTTTGAGATGGTAAAGGTAAAAAGCTAAAGGTAGTCCCATAGCCTTGTGGCCGTAGGGGAGCGTGATGTTGGAGATCACACTTATCTTGGGCCAGCGTAATGAGGGTGATGCCCATCTCTCTCCCTCGCTGCTTTACCTTCCCCACCCTTAAGAGAGTAGGTACTCAGTCACAGTTGAGTCAACTGGGGGCGTTGTTATTTGTCGCTTCACGTTTTGCAGTCACCCATCCAAGTGCTAATCGCACTGGAGGGTGCTTAACTTGCGACACAGTAGCGAGTGCTCCAACCACTGCGCTATCCGACACCCCGACTTTGAGATGACCGGCTCCAAATCAAATAAACTACAGCAAAAGTTGTATTATGCCCAAAACAACGGTGACCTTGGGATGACCTTGACCTTCATGTGACTTCATGCAAGTCTGATCAAATAACCCAATATTGTTGCATACTATGGGTTAAATAAATAGCCATTCCACTGTACAATGACCTAATTTTGTATGTTTTTGCGAGGCCTAAAATTACATTGACCTTCAAGATCAAAGCAAAAAGGGAACATGTATACCAGATTAATCTATCATCTCTAAATTTAACAAGTCTGGACTTTATATCTCTCATAGTCCATGGTCGTTGATATCTATTATGCATCAAAGAATCATAAGTTCAATACTAATAACCTAGAAAAAAAAAGAGTAAACTGTGTGAACAATTGTCATTAAAAAAACAACTAATAATTGTTGACCCTGTGACCTTGATCTTGAGGTGAAGTCATTAATTCACTGATCCTTTATAAGGTCTCATAAGTATACACCATTTTAACAAGTTTAGTTGTGATAGTTGAAATAGGTTCTTAGAATAGATATTAATCCACTTGCAAGTTTTGCACAGATGGCGGACAGACAGACGGACCGACGCACACACAGACGGACCGATGGACACAATTTTTATTAACATGTCATAGTTGGACTAATTTAGGACACATTTCGCACAGATTTGCAAAAATATAGACTTTCTTCTTTTTGGATGGGGTGGGGGGTGGGGGGTAGTGGGCAGGGGTTGCGGTGGGTGAGTGAATATGAATGTGAGTCAAAACATAAGTTGTTTGGGCAAGTACAGTAACATCAACATACATTTCAATGCATTTGAGTCAAAAACAATTTATTAAATAATTTCACTAAGAAATCTATAACACTGCTACCAGCATATTTAAAAAATTCGCCAATAAGCCCGTCTGGTCCAGGAGATTTACCACGCTTTAACTTCCAAATAGCTTGTAAAACTTCATCTCTTGTAATTAGTCTGTCTAAAACTTCTTCATAGTTTTGAACAAAGTCTGGGTCCCCACCTAAATGTTCATCATCCGTATCTAAAACAGCATTGAAATGTTCATACCATGCATCGATAGTAATGTCATTTTTTGGCTGAGTTCGTCTGCCAAACAACCTACTAATTTCTTGCCAAAACACCTGCTGGTTGCCTATCGATGAAATCAATTTATTGAACTGAGTATCATTAAACAACTTCTTTTTTCTACATATGAACTTCTTATATTCCCTACGTGCTCTACAGTAGCTTTGTCTCTTTTCACAAGTAGGATGTTTTTTAAATTGTCTAAGTAATTTTCGTACATTTCTCCTTTCATCCGAACACTCCCTATCAAACCATGCACAATAGCTCGTCTCGCCAACAATAAGTCTCCTCTTCATACAATCAGCTTTCTGCTTGACAAAATTATTAAACACTCCAATCGCTTCATTTATATTAAGATCAAGCAAGTTCAAGGCTCTTTGAAAAACAGACTTTGCTTCATGAGAGAGAGATTGATTGATTGATTGATTGATTGATTGTTGCTTTAGGTCCAGCGGACTCTTCCGAGCCAAATCAGGACCGGACAACCCCCGATCCGCATAAAAGATCTGCTGAAACAACCCTAGTGGGAAAACTGTATGCCCTCCACCGGCCAGTCACTTTACAATAAAGACATCCCACTCAGGGGACGGCCGAGGCTTTACCCCAACTAATCGAACCCCCGGTTACAAAAACAAAATAGAATACAAACATCATTATAAATTATAAACAAAACACATAGGCTACATATAAAATGCCTATATTGCTAAATAATAACATCATAGGAAGCCCTAGTGACCACCCGGTAGAAAGCGTCCAATACTCCCAAGCTGATCCAACAGACCCCATACACAAACAAGGAGTCTTGTCCAGGAAGAGTTTTCAAGAAAAAAGGTAGGTCATTGATCAAGCGAAGAAGAAGATAGTATAGCAGAGTGATAGGACAGAGCAGGAATGGGAAAGAGCAAATGAGGAAGACAGCGACAGTGGGAATTTAAAGCACTAAATTTCCAGAAAGTGGGGATACTATTTATACTGAAACCCCCGGCACTCCAACGGGGGTACTGTTGCCGCAGTGAATCGGTCATGCCTATAAAGGAAAGACAGGTTTTCAACTGGGGCTTTCACTTTTCCCTTTATAGGTTAGAACAATCAACAGTGGCAAGATTGCTCATGACCCCAAGGGGTGAGAGAGAGAGAGAGAGAGAGAGAGAGAGAGAGAGAGAGAGAGAGAGAGAGAGAGAGAGTGAGTCAAAACATAAGTTTTTTGGGTAAGTACAGTAACATCAACATACATTTCAATGCATTTGAGTCAAAAATACAATCAAAAGTTAAACTGATTTCCCCAATACACAATATAAAGTTAAACTTACTCAAGAATTAAGAAGTACATTATGCAACATACTTGTCACAAAACAAATATTTGGATTTATCATCAGCAACAGTATGGTTGTCTTTACCATTCTAATCATCATCAACAACAAAACAATTACAATCCATCCAAAACAATTAAATAAGGTGTACGAGTCCTTTTCTAAATTTTGAGATTCCACAATTTGGTTTGTCAGGGAAGGAAAACCATTTCAGCAGCGATATAAATGCATACTGGAAGTACACATTGCTCGCACCTTCGATTTTAAAGGACAACAACTCGCGATACAACACTGAATGGTCGGCTATGGAAGTCTTCGATGTGGGCTTTGCGTGAATTAGTTGGACACTCATTTATCACGATTGCTACTTCAGCGATTTGGAAAAAATGTGGACGCACACAAACAAACTTTTCTGCATCAGTTTTCGTATTTGGTGCGTAATTGATGCACCACTGTGCTTAATCGGGAACATTGCTAGGAGCACTATACAGAAAATGCTTACAGGTAATACAGGGTCTAGCGGACTACCAAGGCGGAACCGAATCAGGACCACAGAAAACCAAAATCTGTTAAACCGTCAAAACGTTACACCATTATAACTAGAAGGGTAAAGCCCCCATGAATCCATGCTTCTTATTTAACTTGCAATATTTAACATAATATGAGCAACAGAAAAGAAAAAGAAAATGAGACATTAAACGCAAATACCGACTTTGATCTTTCGATGCTCTTGACCTTGAGATGACCTTAACCTCCTGTTCCAAATACACTCATGTACAATCAAATAAACTATAGCAAAAGTTGTATTATGCCAGTAACGCAGTTGGCTCCGTGGTTTACGCGATGTACTCGAATGTTAGACAATAACAGCCTGTACAGCCCGTGATTCAAAGTTCGTTAACGGCCAGGAGTAAAATAATAATAATAATAATAATAATAATAATAATAATAATAATAATAATAATAATAATAATAATAATAATAATACGCGATGTACTCGAATGTTAGACATTAACAGCCTGTACAGCCCGTGATTCAAAGTTCGTTAACGGCCAGGATTAAAATAATAATAATAATAATAATAATAATAATAATAATAATAATAATAATAATAATAATAATAATAATAATCATAATCATAATAATAATCATAATAATAAGTTTAAAAATAAATTACAAATAGTATTAATAATTTAAAATTAGAAGGACAAAAACCCATATGACGCACATGCTCCTTATGGAACTTGCAATATTTAACATTAAAATGAATGCCCAGAGAAAAACTAAATGTAACGGTGGCATTAAAACGCAAAGTCATACCAACTTTGATCTTTCTATGCTTTTGATCTTGAGATGACCTTGACCTCCAGCTCTAAATACACATGTAAGATCAAATACATTACAGCAAAAGATGCATTATGCCAAAAAAGCCAGTGACCTTGGAATGACCTTGACTTTCAATGGCATTGACTATAATGTGGCTTCTGATGCTCATATATTCTCAATTAACCAGAGTTTCCTACCCCCAAAATGAATTTCAAGAACAGCACAGTGAAAAATAGGAACTATCCTATCCTATCCTATCCTTTCCCGTAATTCTAGGACACTCAGCCCTCTATCATTTGTCTCACCGACGCCATTCACATTGGCATTCCCAAATACTATCCTATCCTATCCCGTAACTCAAAGGTCATAGGGGCACCACACATATGCCCACGTACCCTACGTTGTGAGGTAAGCACATTTTTAGCATCGTTGTGGTGTACATGCAAACATCCGCGCGTGTGTGTGTAGGTGGTCGCACTCCAACGGTTTTGTGAGGTGGTTGAGATAAATGTATAGGCGATATACTTGGTAGCTCAGCACGTGGTTTCTAAGGTGGGCACTGTGGAGCATGGGAAAATGAACCTAAAAAAATTTGGTACCTCACAACCCCGTCAGAAAGTCTTACACACAACCTCATTACGTACGGTACGTAAACGCAGATGATTGTTTAACCAGCGTACTCCATCTTTCCCTATCATCGGCAACCCTGATGGTTTCGCTCAGTGTCAAACCAGTCCATTCTTGAATGTTGTCCTCCCACCTCTTTTTCGGTCTCCCTCTTCTTCTGCCTCCTTGCACTGTGCCTTGCAAGATGGTATTTGCAAGACCTGATGATCTGGCGACATGGCCATATCATCGGAGTTTCCGTTTTTTCACCACTTTGAGCAGGTCATCGTGTTGTCCAATGGCTTGTGTGATGGTCTGTCGGACTTCGTCGTTGGTGATTTGCTGGGTATAGGAAATGGCCAGAAGTCTTCTGTAGCACCTCATCTCCATGCGTTGTATTCTTCATTGTAGATCTGCTGTTAGGGTCCATGTTTCGCAAGCATATAGGAAGATGGAGATGACAAGGGAGCGCAGCAGTCTTACCTTGGAATGTAGGCTGATGGTCCTGTCTTTCCAAATTGGCTTTAACCTCGCCAGGGCAGCAGTTGTTTGTGCGATCCTGGAGAGGACATCCTGTCGGGACCCATTGTCTAATACAATGGCTCCTAAATATTTGAAGCTATTCACAGTGTTGAGGGATTGGCCTTGGACTTTGATGTCCGTGTTGATGCCATTGGTGTTGTTGGTCATCACTTTGGTCCTCTCTGCACTTATTTCCATTCCACAGGAACATTGCACAGTTTCCAGGAACAATTATCATCGCACAAAGAGCATAATGCAACAAGGTCAAAACTACTTTTATACTCATCGTAACGGCATACCACACAACAGCAGCTACTAGTATAACACTTACACACTTTTGCTATAAAAATAATTGATCTAGATTAAACATTTAGGCTTCATATACCACGCCCTCAAATTTGTTCACAATGACAGTGTTGAATTTATGGTCCTGAACAGTGAATCAATAGTAGTATTTAATTTGTGCAGCCAAATCATGAATGTTCTTTGACTTAAACTCCTGAAGGGACTTGTATTTGTAGTATGCACTCTTCCGTTGTTTGTAGTCTGTCTGGCTGTATTTTCTTTCTAGTATTTTTCCTGACCTTGATTTGTTCACCAGCAGTGCTTCAGGTGTGCCTCCGTCTTCATGTTGATCCTCCAAAGTAGTAATGCTACTTGTACTAGTTGTAGAATGTCCCAGCAAAGCCATCTGTTCGGTCAGTCTTTCCAGGTCCTGAAGAAAGAAAAGCACAAACTCCCTATAATTATAAGGACAATATAATTATTTGAGGTTTGAAGAAACATATCAAAAGTCTACGTCATTAATTCCGATTTAGGTGTGTTAGTAGGAAAGATGGGGGGACGAGGAGAGAGAGAGAAAGAGAGAGAGGGGGGGGGGAAGGAAGGGATAGTAGCTGTGTGTAAAATATCCTGTATTTATTTCGTTAGGTACAAACATTAATATAGACTGAAAGGGCAAAGCCAATAATTCACATGCCCCTTAGTGAACTTATTCACAATATCCTACATGAAAGTGAGTACCTAGTATGGATTTAGTTTGTGAAAAAAGAAAAAGAAAATAAGAAACAAACCGGCTGTATTAAACCATTTCTTATGCCTACCAAAAATGCAGAGTTTGAAACAAGGCTACTATTCATGAAGTCATTGTGAGAATAACAGGTTAATTCACCGCATGCACGCCTACTCAACAGCGTGAGGTGGTCATTGTTATACAATCATTGCGAGCTTCACAATACTTCATAACAAATTTGACGTAATAGTAGGCTATGCTGGCTGTGCAATTTTAACATAATTACTGAGCAGTGATGAATGTTTTTTCATCAAGAGAAAGGCCAAAACTGTTACTTTGAAAATGAATGCCCTTTGGAAATGTTTGCCATGAGCTACCCTGGAGAGGTATGTGTGTGCGTGTGTGTTTGTACTTTTGAATATGTCAGCAGTATTGTGAGGTGATTGAAATAAATACATAGAAGACATAGTGGTGAACTCCGTCAGTGGTTTGTGAGGTCTTCATTGCAATGTCATAGGAAAATGTACCTCATAAAACTGTCCACCTCTCAATCCCGTTAGAGATACCAACCTCATATATGTACATCAACGCAGCTGATTTTGAAGTGTCTGTAATACTTTGCTCTTCACTTGATCAAGCAATCATATCAAACTACATATCGGTTGGTTAGGAAGAAAAAAAGATATTGCAAAATAAAAACATCAATATTGCATGCAACGGACCAACCCACAGACTGATATTAAATGTATGCTCTTTAAAAATGTATGCCCTGTGCTACCCTTGCGTGGTATGTGTGTGCATATAGTAAGTATGCCAGCGGTATTGTGAGGTAATATAAATACATGCATACATGCATAGGACACTAGAGAATTTGGCAAGGGGGGGTTTGAGATAGGTGCTGTGAGGTCATATGAAAATGTACCCCACAAAACCGAGTCTTCCACACAACCTCATATTGCTATGTACATAAGTCTTAGAGTTGGCCGGTGGTTTACTGTACGTCCACTTCACATACACACTCCATCGACACAGTGCAAAACATGGAAGCTGATGGACAAGCATGCATTGGATTTGGATAAAAAATCTAGTATTTGTAATTAATCAATTGTTATGTTTTATTGTATTAAGATTACTTGAAATCTAAATGATTAATTTGTAATAATAATTATTATTAAATTTATTTAAAATTATTGTATACACGTTATGTCTTAGTTCAATACATTTATAAAATAACATGCAGTGACCAAGAATTGCTGAAAATTAACAAGCATACTCTTTGCTACGTACTATATCAAATGTAATAAGCGTATTTTCATAAAATGGCGTATGCCTGTAATTATTAACCCCGCCTGTGTACATGGGTTTTTCACTCTGTCTCTCTGTCTGTCTGTGTGTGTGTGTGCCCAGCAATATCTCTGGTAATTACAATCCCGCTGAATTCAAACTTAGCATACAGGTTTCCTTCAATGACTGGTCGATGCACAATTAAAATAAAAATAACATTCTTAACTTTTTCTGAAGGGTCACAGCCTCAATGCAGAGCTTAAATCAATAATATAAAAAAAATCTTTGCTGATTATTGCTCGATGGAGCTAATTCTTCAAGTCCCAGGAATGTGTGCAATAAAAAACTGGGTGGATGGCGATGTACGGAAAGTGATGGTTTTTTTGGTGTGGAGTGTGAGTGTATAATGGTCACGTTAGTGTCCTGCACCTGTTAATAATTAACATCTTTAACATAACTTAGGTACACTTTTAATAACAAAGGTCTAGAAATATGTGTAAGTAATGGTGAAAGAGTGTGTATAACATTCTAGCGCGTATGTTGGTATAGATCGCAGCACGAGCTCTACCAGGCTGAATAAAAACGCTATATATGTCAAATTAGATTATATTACTTCATTATCTTTTGATCCCCATAACTTCTCGCTCTATTCACGTCATTTTAAAGTCATCTTAAAATGAACATGAAAGCAAATGGCGAGGGTTGCGGTCGAGTGGTAAAACGCGAGACTAACTTTCCTTGTCCATAGGCTAGAATCCAATGGTTACTGACGGGTGTGGGATCGATCCAGCATGGCGTTATGGTTTTTCGAATATTATTTTCTTTCGACTCGGGCAACGGCTCGGGGGTTTTCTCCGGGTATTTCGGTTTGCTCACCCAGCAAAATAAAAATAAAAAACACAACTAATATTAGGTAGGTTGAGTTTGGGTGCGCCACAGGTTACAACGACACCTTCCCCAGGGGAGACGGCCCAGAATTTCCCGATAAAAAGGGACAATAAAATGTGAAAAAATGCTCACGTCAGAAATGAAAATGACAATCCCGCAAAGGGGGAAAGGGGAAACTAGCTGACAATGTGACACTAGTCAATGATGATTCTCCTAATTAATTTGATATTCTGCAGACTGCTTGACTAAAATTATTCCAACCTATTTGGAAGATCTACAACGAAGAATACAAAGCATGGAGATGAGGTGCTACAGAAGACTTCAGGCCATTTCCTATACTCAGCACATCACCAACAACAGACCCACAGACCATCACACTTCCATTGGACAACATGATGACATGCTCACAGTGGTGAAGAAATGGAAACTCCGATGGTATGGCCACGTCACCAGAGCATCAGGCCTCGCAAAAACTATCCCACAAGGCACGGTGCAAGAAGGCAGAAGAAGAGGGAGACAGAAAAAGAGGTGGGAGGACAACATTCGAGATTGGACTGGTTTGACACTGAACAAAGCCATGAGGGTTGCTGAAAACAGAGAAAGATGGAGTACGCTGGTTAAACGATCATCTGTGCTGCCCCAACGACCTTTGAGTTGCGGGATAGGATAGGGTAGGGACAGTATTAAAAAATAACTGTGTAACTCTTATACATTTTCTGAAAAATTAGTACATTTTCTAAACAAATAAAAGGACATTTTAAAAATATTTTTACTAGTATTTTTTAATTTTTATGTTTTATGTTTTAATTTTGTTAGTTATTTTTTATTTACTTAAATATTAATCTACTTACCTGATTTATTGTTTGCAGGACACTTGGCTAATGCAGCCATTAGCTGCCCTCTTCCATAGTGACAGTAGAGAAACCTTTTTTCAAATCCATTGGTGCAACTGGAAAATATAGAGAAAAAACATGTGTGATAGTAGTTTATAATTAGAACCTCAGCTTCATAAATTAATTTAATGCATCCAATTGAGAGTAACAGCAGAAGACCGTGCTACCCTAAGCAGAACATGTTTAAAGCTGCAAGGCGTCCAGTGCGGTAGCAATGGAGTTCGCATGTGTAAAATAATGTTTGCTTTCAGTTATGTTCTTGTGAATGGCATAATTAGGTGTTACAAACAAGCGTCTTTCTCGCTGTTCCTTTTGACTATTTTAGCCTCTACTAGCGAGGCACCTCCACTTATCAACCAGGCTGAGTCGATGGCTGTGGCGTGCGAATACGATTCCAGGTCTCGTGGTCGGCGGTGGCAGTACAGAAGTTGAAACCGCGGCAGTCGTCGTCTCAGCTTGCGCAGAAGCGCTTTCTGCTCCGTCGGAGGACTTGTCCACAGTTCTTGCCATTCTCTGAAATCGAGACGATCGGGAGCCCAAAGATGGTGCAGCTCTGCTTCTTGCAGAAGTTAATTCCAGGAGACGTTCAGACGCGCGGACACTGCGGCGTGCCGATAGGAGGAGGATGCACCGTCCCGTGGGTGGCACGCCAGAAGTTGAAGCCACCGCAGCTGTCCGCGAGAGATTCCGACACGACTCTCCACTTCACACTACAACTTTCATCTTCTCTATTGTTGGGCTCCTCTGGCCGGGCGGCGGTTGCTCTGCGTGGAAGGGCCCTCCTCGTTCCGTCTCCGTCTGCCCGGCCTCTGGCTGCCCATTACCTTTTTTTAACTATTGGGCGACGTGGAGTTCCCTGTGGAGAGTGGCGACCTCCGGACAACAGGTGTTTTCACCGCCAGCGGCATTCTGCGTTTTGCCTACCCTCCTTCACGTGGCCTCTACTTGGTCATCTTCTTGCGGCTCCATCGGCCCATTCTTCTACGGCCTCTTCGGCACCTTTCGTCCGGCCTTTCCGTGGCGTCCTGTTTGGCACCCTTACAGTCATTTTCGCAGCTGCTTCGTGCGCTCCACACCCATGCATTCGCACTTCACTTTCCGTCCTGATTCATCGTGCCTTCATCATCTGAATGTCGCAGCTAGCTTTTGAAGTCACCATCCTACCGCAACACGTCTTCTTACATCATACTGCCTTCACTCATCCAGTCCCCTATACGCTCCGTTTCCGGGAACGGTAATCTACTTAACGCAACGCACCTCCACTCACTGCCACAACGACCCGACAGCAGGCGCAACATCATGCCAGTCTCTCACATGCCTCACAAACTGTTGGTGTTGGTTGTTGAATATACTATGCAGCAAATACATTATTTTGAGTGTCTACCTATTGTAGGCCTGTCAATATTGGTTTGTAATTACATACCCCAGGTATGCTACTACAATTGATAAAGTCAGAAATACAGTGATAATAATGATGGTGGTAATGCTCTAAAAAATAATACAAGACATGCTTACAAAAATATGCATAACACAGTAGCAGGGCTTCTGAAAGACTTTTTTTTTCAACTAGCCCGCCGGGCTAGTTACTTAGAAAAGTTACTAGCCCGCAAGAATTTTGACTAGCCCTGCTGAAATGGCAAAGCATCAAATAAGCTGTAAAATGGAGTGCTAGGGATGTGCTTGCTTGGAAGCATAAATTAAAAAACAAAAATCATACATTTGCAATCTATTACTATCTAAACACAATCATTTCCGTGTAAACAGCTGTCAAAATCGCCTGCTCAACTAATTTTGGAATAGAAGCGTAACATGTGAAGAGAGAGGGAGGGAGAGAGTTTATGACTTAATGGCAAATCCAAGGAAAATCAGTGAATGGACGAGCATGTTTTGCTAAAGCATGGGCATTTCTGAACAGAATTATCAGCTTGTCCATTTGTGCCTTGTCCAACGATGTCAGGCACTTTCCTGCCTCTGTATCTTCAACTTTCTTTTTGCTGTTAGCATCGCATGGTACACTCCACTTGTGTCCTTCTGAACTTTCATGGGACTTGATGCTCTCAAGTTTAAAATTGGTCGATCCTTCTACAAATAGTTTTTTTTTCCTTCTTTCGGTTTCTGGTACTGTCTACACGGCGTACAAAACATTTTGGAGCCATCGTAGTGGAGCCACGTTCGCTTTTTGCCTTCGTGATCAAAGTACCATTCATCTTTAAATTCGCGCTTTCTTTCATTTTTATCATAGCATCTATCCTTTTTGATTTTTTTCTGATGCGATTGTTTTGCTTTTTTAGCCGGTGTATCAGATTCGGCAGAAGTTGAACCAATTCTTTTTACAAATCGATCCATACTACCATAGCTAAACCGAAAGCGCTAACAAACTAAGCTGAGCGATCATGTAAAGCCTTCTCTGATTGGTTCATATCAATCAATATTACGCGCTACGAGCCAATCATACAGAGTATTTTTTGGCTTGCAAGTAATTCAGGAAATGAGGCACAGTAAGGGATATTTTTCTCCTCTCTTACCGATGCGCTTATTATCGAATGATATGAAATGAATCATCACCCATACGGTCCCTCTTCAGTGATCGTTCTTGGCGAAACGCACACGTGTAGAGCTGCGCAGTGTAAACGGTTCGTATTCAAGCCGATGTTTTTATTTTCATCGGGGATTGACAAACTGAAGAGAGAAAATCAACTAGCCCGCCGGGCTAGTAGACTTTGAACTTAAACTAGCCCGTGGTAATTTTAACTAGCCATTGGCGAGCGGGCTAGTGCATTTCAGAAGCCCTGCAGTAGCATGCTTATCTCATTGACTCCAATCAATGTATACATCCAATGAATAACACACGGGTAAAACTCACAACACTTGTGACGATCTTCTAATGTATACGTGATTGCTTTGCCTCTGAATGTTCTAAAACTTTGTTTGATTAAAAGAAATGTTCAACAGATTTATATCTAAGTCTTCAAACTTTGTGGCTTCAATATTTGGTCCCAAATATACTCAGACCACTCAGCATTAGAACCTACCACGTCAATCAAAAAATCGATCAACATTTTACAATTAAAGTCGGTAGATAAGAGCACCACACTCATAAATATCACTCTTATTATCAACATTTAAGTCCTGAAGTCCTGAGCATGATATATCACTAATTCGTCTAATAAATCTGTAAAACCATCAACACTATCACTGTCAAAGTCCGTCAAAACGATCGCGAAAATGTGCGACAAATATCCATTCATAAATCGAAAGAAATAGATCTAGAACGCTGATGCAAATCAAACATGTTCAATGACACCTTACCTCTTTCTAACTCCAAAGTGACAGAAACCGACTGCAGATTCATCATACATTGTAGGCTGTAGACTCACGACTGTAGATTTGCCATAGTTGCCATCTAGTATAGATGCATGCAGAGCATTTCTGAAAGAAAAATAATAGAAATGTGTGCTATAACACAGCAAAATCTGTGGAAAGCAAAAGTATTTTTTTCTTCTTCATTCTTGCTCTTTCAAAACTGTTTGCTGACTGCCTGTAAACTTCATGTAGTACCTTGTAAACTGAAAGAATGAAGTAAAAAAAAAAAAAGAAAAACAACAACAGAAATAAATATATTTATTACTAAAGATATGTAAGGGTGAATCAAAGGTGCATGATGCTCGCCAATGGCGAAATAGGTCACATTTGGTGATTCCGTGTTGTGTTGTGTGGTGGCTTTGTGTACCTTACAGATACAAAGGTATCATGAAAATGTCCATGGTAATAAATTACTCAATCTAGATCTACCTATACTACAAATGAATCAACCAACTGATTATGGCTGCTCAACCCAAGAAGAAGAAGCAAATTACATTTTCAACACATACCTGAAGTATGGGTTCCGGCAATGAAAAATCTTGAAAAGACGCTCGGTTGCGCATGCGCATCGCCTGATAATTTCAGAGCCAATCAAAAAAGCGGCAATTTTAGAGAGAGAGGCAGGGTCAAAACTGAAAAGTACACACAGGCTCCCAGCAAAAATCCGTGTGTGTGTGTGTAGGTGGTCGCTCTCCAACGGTTTTGTGAGGTGGTTGAGATAAATGTATAGGCGATATACTTGGTAGCTCAGCATGCGGTTTCTGAGGTCAGCACTGTGAGGTCACGGGAAAATGTACCTCATAAAATTTTGTACCTCAGAAGCCCGTCAGAAAGTCTTACACACAACCTCATAACCTACGGTACGTAGACGCACACACACACACACACACACACACACACACACACACACACACACACACACACACACCGGCATAGAGTTCTTGTGCTGTTTATTGACTGGTCAGCTGATATTGCACTATAAGACATTGTATAAGCACTACACTTTATCTTATTGACTTTAGTCACATTTGTATGCACACATGGAAGGGACCCTCAGAATTTTTAAAAGGACCCTCAAAATTTTCAACAGAGGGTCCCTTGGACCCCTTGATTTGAAGCTTGTGGGAAACACTGTATTTATTCCTTTATTTATTTATTGATTTAATTTACAGTTCTTTTTCTTGATCTATATTTTCGCCGCAGTTGTCGTTTGTGCGCGGACGTCACTGAGCCGAGGTCGGCTTTCTTCGTAAGGAAACCGGGAGGGTGGAGGGTGGGGGGGGGGGGGTGTGTGCAGCGCATACTAAATATTATAACAGGTTTATAATGTACAGGTTTGGGGCGGGGGGGGCGGGAAGGGGCGGGGGGAGATTAAAACTTGGATTAAAATGCTGGACCGGTTGCTGGTTTAGTTTGGCTGGTGATATCTCCCACGCAAGCGCAGATGTAAAGGGTGCTTCGGGGTTATTCTTAATACAACGGGTATCTAACATTAAGCGTTGCTCATAATCTAGTGTGCTATTTCGGAGACCCATAACCTTTCATTTATTTATTTATTTTATGATTTTATTTAATTTGATTTCATTTATTTTGTATTTAATTTGTTCATTTATTTATTTATGAATTATTTAATGAAAGTATGCGTTTATTTATTAATATTTATTTAAAAACTTTTTTTTAAAAATTATATGCTGCACGTCTATTTTCTTATCAATTTCCGAGCTGTAAGGCTTTGGGAACTACTTGTTTTTTGGCTTTGTCCGTCCGTCCGACGCCCGTCTGCATTTTTCTCTGAAACAAGTGGACGAGTTTCTTTAAAACTTGGTATTTAATTCTTCTTCTTCTTCTTCTTCTTCTTCTTCTTCTTCTTCTTCTTCTTCTTCTTCTTCTTCTTCTGCTTCTTCTTCTTCTACTTCTTCTTCTCCTCCTTCTCGTCGTCCTTCTCCTCCTCCTCCTTCATCATATTCTTGTTCTTCTTGTTCTTCTTGTTCTTCTTCTTGTTCTTCTTCTTGTTCTTCTTCTTGTTCTTGTTCTTCTTCTTCTTCTTCTTCTTCTTCTTCTTCTTCTTCTTCTTCTTCTTCTTCTTCTTCTTCTTCTTTTTCTTCTTCTTCTTCTTGTTGTTTTTCTTTTTTTTCTTCTTGTTCTTCTTCTTCTTCTTGTTCTATTGTTCTTCTTGTTCTATTGTTCTTCTTGTTCTTCTTCTTGTTCTTCTTCTTGTTCTTCTTGTTTTTCTTCTTCTTGTTATTCTTGTTCTTCTTGTTCTTCTTCTTGTTCTTGTTCTTCTTGTTCTTGTTCTTCTTGTTCTTGTTCTTCTTGTTCTTGTTCTTGTTCTTCTTCTTCTTGTTCTTCTTCTTCTTCTTCTTCTTCTTCTTCTTCTTTTCCTTCTTCTTCTTCTTCTTCGTCCCCATTGTTTTATTTTTTTTGCCGTTTTCTTACTGTAATACCACACACAAAAAAATTGTGCCTGAACTTTGAACAGAGATGGGATGGAGAAAGAAGAAAAATACGGAGGAAATTAAAGGTTCTGGAAGACAATGTAATTTCACGTCTTCGATTTCCTGTCTTCCTCAAATCGATCGTCACGGTCGGAGGACTCTGCGGGAACCCCATCCCCACCCCCAACATACCCAACTACCCCTCTCCGTCTCTCCCACCCTCGTCCTTTTTATTTATAGCTCTCGCCTCCTCCTCCTTCTCCTCCTCCTCATCCCACGTCCACACATACAAACCGTTCTCTTCCATACAACCGCCCAGATTCTCCATTTTGACCCTGTATTTCTGTTATTTCTCGTAGTTTTATTGAAGAAGAAAATTAAAGACAACAAGAACAAAAACAGCAACAACAACTACAACAACAATAACAACAGCAGCAGAACCAGCAACATCAGGTGCAAATCTCGTTTCACGGAAACACATCTTTTTATTCTTCCATCCTACCCATTTCACCCCCCCCCCCTCCTATTCTCTAAACCTCCCCTTTCCCCCCACCCCTCCTCCCATCTTTTTTCTTCTTGATATTGTTCAACCAAATCGAAAAAAACAAAACATGATCCTCAGGTGCACATCTCGCTTGACTGAGACCGCTAAACCTCTCTCTACATGTATTTCATCTGCTCGCTGTACTTCCTCCCTCTCCTCCCCCCATCCCTTGCACATACACACTCTCCTCCTCCCTCCACACTCCCTCAACCGCCTTGCACCACCTCTCCTCTCTCCTCCCCTCTCCACGCTCTCCCCCTTCTCTTCATTCTTTCTTCTTCCATCTTTCTTCTTCCCATAAAAAACCACCAAGTCGCAGGAACCTCAGGTGCATGGTCTCTCGCTCCACTGAACAATTGGAAGCTGAAGTAGGCGCGTATTGCAACGCAGATCGTTCGATTTTGTAATCAGCTGGTAACAGACAGGGGCACACACAGGTGGGTGCTTTGTAGCGCGATGGAGGAGAGGATGAAGGCGGGTAAGATGAGTGTATGTGGAAAGGGGTGGCAGGTGGGGTGGGGGTGGGTGGGTGGAGGGAGGGAGTGAAGCGTGTTTTCGTGTGTGTTGGAGTGTGGGGAGGTTTGTGTAAGGTTGGTGGAGATGGGGGTGAGGGGGACGGAGGGTGGAGGCAGTGATGGAAGTGGCGATGTGAGAGGATGACAATGAAGAATGTTGGCGTGAGTGATTTGGGTTTGCGTGTGTGTGTTTGTGCGTGCGTGCGTGAGTACGTTACTTGTCCTTCGTTGAAACTGGAGACACGCGAGACGAACGACTCAATGAGTGTAAACAGATAGCACTGAATACAAGAACCACCTGATCAATGTTCCTCTAACCTCCCCCTCCTCCTACTCCTCCTCCTCCTTCTACTCCTAAAGCTCCTCCTTCCATTCCTCCTCCTGCTACTGCTACTACTTCAACCCCTTATCTATCCTGCTCATTCTCCGCCTACTACTACTACTGCTATTACTGCCTCATCCACTACTGCTACTGCTACTGCTATTACTGCCTTACCCACTACTACTACTGCTACAACACAACCTATAAATAGTTTACCTAGATGATACTAAATGATCTTACTACTACTACTACTACTACTACTACTACTACTACTACTACTACTTCTACTACTACTACTACTACAACTTCTACTATTACTACTGCTTCTTCCACTACTACTACTACAATTACTACCTTTACTACTATTGCAACACAACCTATAAAAAGTTTACCTAGATGATACTGAATGATCTTACTACTACTACTACTACTACTACTACTACTACTACTACTACTACTACTACTGCTGCTACTACTACTACTACCTAAAGACAGCTAACCTAAATGGTACTGAATGGTTTTACTGCTGCCGCTGCTATTACTACAACAACAGCAAGTACAACAACAACAACAACAACAACAACAACAACAACTACTACTACTACTACTACTACTACTACTACTACTACTACTACTACTACTACTACTACTACTGCTACAACCTAGATGGTATTGAATAATCTTGTCGACATACCAACTAGAAAGCCGAATATTATGGAACCCAAGGTTTAAAGATCTTGGTCAGATCCGATAATGAGATATTGAAATGCACCCTCTAGTGAAAATGGGAGAAACGACGCGCCAATGGTCCTCCTGTAAATTGATTTCAGCGGGGTTCGAACCGATCATCACCGATAGCTCTATCCACTCATACGTGATTGGTCAGAGGTCAAAGATCAAAGTGTAAAGATCACTACTAGCCAATCGCGTCTTGAGATCTGGTCTAATGCTGATGAATATCGGTGAACCTGGGGTCTGCATTCTATGTATTCAGCAAGTATATGTTGTGACATAGTGCATCCGAGCTCAGCGAGCGTCTCAAGGCTCTAACCGCAGTCAGAGCCCGAGTCAAACAACCCGAGGCTCCACCTTGCTGTATCAGACACCAAGGAGCACCCTAGACCCCTCCAATGGGCCGGACATGCGAACTTGCACCCGTACTTCGTACCCTATCATACTCCTTACACAATGGCTAGTGTTTTTTTTTTTCATGTAAAAGGCACAAATGTTCCCGTAACATTTCCGTCATTGGGGAGAGAGGCGTTTGAGATCTCACTTTTCTCTGAACCAGCTTGGTGAGGGTGGTGCCCATCATTCCCTCGCTGATTTGCCTTTCCCGATTTTAAATTAAACACGAGCCAGGTACCCATTCATAAGCTAGGTGAACTGGAGTGTGTAGTATGGCTGTTCCAGCACGCTTGATTTTAAGATCACAAAGACGCCAAAATATTACCCCCCCACCTCCCCCCTTCTCAAAGAACTCCATTGGCTCAAAGTGTCTGCAAGGATACAATATCAGG